>CM008253.1:0-620984 GCA_002287475.2 Pyrrhoderma noxium | reverse complement strand
AAACGGTGATAAATCATGAGTAATAATAGAAGCTAACCGGCAAAGGAAAGAGGCGTGCTAAGGACGGTAGTATTATAGGTACCCTTGATGGCCGTAAAGGTATTCCAATTGCCAGTGTAACTAGTAAGGATCAAGACTAATAACATGGGTCGTAGTACGATCGCGGGGCAAATAACTGATATACTAGGTAATCTAGGCGTGATCCTAGATAGGACGATTTACCTGATATGACGAGACTAATAACGGGCCACAAAAAGTGAAAACGTGGTGTGGTAAGATAAACGTACATATATAGTGTACCTCGAAGATGATGAGATCAAGCGTTGAAACTAATATGTGCCGCATATACCTTTTTGAACTCATCTTGACTCTTCCTTATTGAGCGATTTAGAAGCGATTTTTTGGTATGTAATATAGTCTTACACGTGTGTTGTCACTTGTACGTAGAAACAGCAAAAAGACGTAACTGGCTAGTACTCGCAATCCGCTATCGGATTGTCGTGTTATCGGTTCATAGACTGCATTTCCCCTGTTGGTATTGAAGAAGACAAAAGCCATATATGAATTCAGTTGAATTTGAAAGGACCCTGAACCGTTGCACATTTTTTCAATTCTGAACATTCTATGACGTTGGGTATTTCTATTTGTGAGTAACTAACAAAAGGAAATAACATTCCTAATTTAATTTTCTAAATTGGGGGGTGGTTAGTTACGGAGCATAATAAACACGGCCGAAAAAGATTTGGTAAATCGACAATACTGATAGCATGATGCGAATGATTTGTTAATTTGATAGAGAGGTGGAACTAGGGCATATGCAGCAACATAGAAAGTCTCAGATGAAGTAGATGAGAATGAAGAGTCTATGGGACGATAATACGCCAAAGACCTAGTCGTTGGCGAAATTAGTCTCTGAAATAATGATCTCGAGTCACTAGAGGGCGAATAAATCACAGATCTGGATTATGAAGTGGCTCGTTAATTACACGGGTAATAGTATGCGGATGTTTATTCTGAGTACAGATGCACAGCGCTGGGGTATTTTAATTGCTATACACTAGTCCGCGAGAGTTTATGATAGATTGTGGTGATTCATGAGTACGGAAGACGCCGAACCCGGGGTGTTTTGAGAAAAGAATCACATAAACACCACTAGAGTTTGTGTGCCTGCTAGCAAAACACGTCTAAATCCAGCGAACCAAATGGCGATAGACCAAATAGACGTGTAAAGTCTAGCGCGTCTTCGGAAGTGTATGACGAATGGGAGATCAAATTACGGATTGGGGAGGATAAGAGATGACAACCCGGCGGATCCGTCACTGGCGGAGGATACAGGTTATAATTTTTCTGTTGTTTTAGAATGCATCGTGCACGGATCTCAAGTAAGACGAGGAGATAGCTGAAAAAAAAAGGAATGGAAAAATGGTCTCATTAAGAAAGGTCTTGCGAGTCATTCATTGTCATGATTCGCTGTCGCAGGTTGATTGCGGATTTGACACAATTGTCCAGAATACCAATGTTGATCGAGTACAGACAAGGGTAGCAGGAATCAATTGTTCAAACACCAACGCAACTCCCAGTATTTACAAAACAAGAAGGACAAAGGGGGAGTAGATGAGTAGATAACAAAGTAGACTAGTGCATACAGCGGACAGAGTGATGAGTTTATGTTTTTCTTCTATTCTTTTTTTACTTTCCTATTGTGTTCCAATCAGTGATCTCGGCGGTCACTAGTTTGAATTGAGCTGTAACGGGTTACAGGGGATCATGAACATGCGGGATTCCAGCTCCGAGTCTGGGGATTGACAAAAAAGCAGAGCACAGGGTTGCATTAGAGTTTCGAGTCGAAAAAGTCAATTAGTTCCCATCCGCCAATGGAGGCAAAATAGACGAAATGTGTATTATATATATAACTCAAGTTGCGCGACTCGTCTTTTCCCCGTCCTCACACGCTGTAAGTAGAAAAAATCTCTCCCCTCGTCGTCTTCATCCTCCAACCACCTCGGGGGTCGGCGTCGACTACTTCAAAGCGTACCCCATGCGCGCCCTCTTGCGCCCCTTTGCTGCAGCTGCAGCTCGAAACCCAATCGAGGTCATAGTAGTAGGCTTCATTGCAGCGACCCTCGCCTACTTCCATGTCCTTGACGCGATACGACACTCCACTTTTCTCTCCCCCTCCATCCCTACTTCTCTAAGGCCGGCTCATGCTCTTTTACAACAACAACAATGGGCCGCCGTTCCAGAAACTGTATGGCAAGACAACACTAATGACAAGGCACGCCTCGAACTTCAGCAAGTTATCTTCAGTCTCGACTCAAGTAGGCCCGGGAAGACTACGAATAGTAATATAGCACAATTGCTTACGGATCCCCAGCTTAAAGACACATTTTTGAATGCTACGTCAAGTCTTACGAAATCTGCAGCCTATTCCTTCATTAGTACTGGTGAGCGTGCCGCGACCCTGACACTTGCTCTACCCGTAGCGGCAAAGGAGGGTGTCCTACACAACTTAAAGCGTGGTCATGTCTCCTCAGATGGCACTAAATTCACGTTAGAAGCTGCTCCCACTGCAGACGAACTGCTTCAACGCGGTCGATGGGCGGCGTACGCGTTCCGTGCCCTCGTTCTTCGGTTTTCCGAACTGGCTCGTAATGCGGATTCTCTTGATATCTTATTGGTGCTTGCAGGCTACATTCTCATGCATACAACCTTCTTTCGGCTTGTCCTTGCTACCCGTTCCTTGGGTTCTAACTTCTGGCTTTCTGCGGCCATACTCTCGTCGAGTACACTTGCATTTGTTCTTGCTTTACCTATAACCTTACTTGCGGGAATTCCTGTCGACCCTGTGCTTTTAACTGAAGCTCTTCCTTTCCTCGTATGCACCGTAGGCTTTGACAAGCCACTTCGTGTTGCTCGTGCTGTTTTCTCGCATGAACATCTTTACACCCCCGTAACGGCTTCGTCGAATACATCCTCCCCAGATGGTACTATTACACCTGGGGGTCCAAGACAGCGCAATGCTCCTCCTGTCATGAAGCCCGCTAGCGCTATCCTTCTTGAAGCTATGGATCGCGTTGGCAATGCTGTTCTTCGCGACTACGCTCTTGAAGTGTTTGTACTTGCTGTTGGTGCAAGCTCCCGAGTAGGCGGTCTTCGTGAGATCTGTGCCCTTGCTGCGATCATTCTTTCTCTTGATTGTTTGAGTGGAGCAACCTTCTATATTGCGGTTCTTGGTGTAATGATTGAAGTGAGTTTTCTTTTCAATTCTTATCAAACTGTTTCCCTGGACATGGAACCTACACCCGTCATCACGGGCTCTATCCCTTTGCAACATGCTTGATGTGCCTACTATTGTGTGCATCTATCATATATTGCATATGCGCCACGAACTCAATCACAGATACTTAATCTCTATCCATCTATTATTGGATAAATTTGATGCCGTAACCCGTGTTTCAATTGCTGATCAGGTTCCATAATACTCAATGCAAATGGTCCTATTGTCCACTTTCTTCATTATTTTATTTAAATTTCGAGCTAGGAGGTGTATGCACCAAATCTATTGTGCAGAGACTTTTACGGGTCCGAAGTCGTCAAAGCGCTTTTTTCACGTGAAAAAGTGCTCACGCTTCTATTGCTAATTATATTGACCTTCTCGAGTTTGCCCATTTTGAAGAATGACCCCTGTCAAGGATACGATCATACACTCTATCGGAATGATGATCACTGGGTTACAGTGGGCTGAACCCATTTTGGGACATTGTCTGTCAGAATGATGGAAGCCAGGCCGGATCGTAATGATCAAGAGCCGTCAATATTGTTCTTAATCCCACGCGAGTTAGACTTTTACCTTTCATCATAAGATCTGGCTCGATATTTCTATTCCCTATTTTGTCCTTCTCGTTTCATAACAATAAGAGTACCGTTTCTGTAGTTGACACGTGTCCCTCTTCTTTTTCAGGTAAAGCGTATCAAGTATATGCGTACATCTTCAGCAAACCCAAGTACAGCTCCATCACGTCAAGGATCTAGAATCGGTTCACCAACCTTGAAGGGTCTTCCGTCTTTGTCATCCCTTCCTTCTCTTTTCTCCTCTAACCAAGAAGCAACGCCCACATCCGCCGCTCGTCCACCTAGTGCATTGAGACGTAGGTCGTCTCACACTCTTAATGAGGAAAAGCAACGTGAGAGGGATAGGGTTCGAGAAATGATGAAAACTCAGAAACAAGATCCTATTGCAAGGCTGAAACTACTAGTCGTAAGTCCCGCAGTTCGTAATGAGACTTTTTTCTTCTAATTGTAATAAATTCGGTAATTGTAGATCGTAAGCTTTGTGACTTTGCACGTCCTAAATCTCTGTACCACACTCACTCCTGCTACTGCAATTGCCCGCATCAACACCGCTGGTGCACCCCACTTTGATGAGCCAGCACTCGGTGGAGCACGAAAAGTTGACATTTCAAGCCCGGTAAATTCTGGTGCTCTCGACCGTCTTGCTGCTGCCTGGCTTGCGGCTCCATCGACATCTCTTACTGCTCAACCTGGCAATATTTCCGATTCCGAACTTCTCGTACAAATTAACCCCCCTCTTTTTGTTCACATTGGATCAAATGTTAAGACTGCGAAACATAGCCAGGTGATTAAAGACCGTGAACAGAATCAGAATAGCTGGGATGCATTCCTCAGTGCGTGGACCGCCTTTATTGGAGATCCAGTTATCAGTAAATGGGTTTCAATTGCATTGGCACTGTCTCTTGCTCTCAATGCGGTTCTCCTACGTGGTATTGCCAGTGGTGCAGCCGGGCAAACATTCGCTTCCTTGGCGAGTGTTGTTCCGGGAGTACGCTTTAGTGCAGCTAATTTAGGCGTTCTACCTGAAGCTGATAGTGAGGAAGAAAGCGATGACAGAGATTCTGAGAAGGAAAAGAAAGCGATGCGCCCTCACGAGCAGAAAAAGAAGCCGGTGTTTGGAATTGGCAAGAAGCTCTCACCTATTGAGACCGTACGAGCGAACGAAGGTCACATCAAACCTGTGGAGAAGAAGATTGCTTCTGTAACGATTCCTGCTTCAGAGCCTGCTATCCCCGCCAAGTCTGAGCCACAATTGATACGCCCGCAACCTGTACGCCCTGCTAATTCTCTTGCCCTCGATCTTGTGGATCGCAAACTTGAACAAGTGTCCAAGATTGATTCTCAGGCGGAAGTTACTTCACCGATTCGTGAGTCAACAAGATCTTTGGAAGAGTGTTTGGAGATTTTCGAGAATGGTCCTCGCCCTGTATCCGCTAGTTTGGCCCAGTTGAATGACGAAGAAGTAATTTTACTAAGCAAGGCTGGTAAAATCCAAGCCTATGCTTTGGAAAAGATGCTTGGTGACTTTACTCGGGCAGTTAAGATTCGAAGGGCATTAATATCTCGTGCTTCCCGAACCAAGTCCTTGGAATACTCGGATATTCCGATGAAGGACTATGCCTATGAACGTGTCTTTGGTGCTTGCTGTGAGAATGTTGTTGGATATATGCCAATTCCCCTTGGTATTGCCGGACCGTTGAATGTCGATGGCGAAGCTTTCCCAATTCCGATGGCTACAGCAGAGGGTACTCTCGTTGCATCGACTTCTCGTGGATGTAAGGCATTGAATGCTGGTGGAGGTGTGACTACTGTCCTTACTCAAGATGCAATGACCCGTGGTCCCGCAATCGACTTCCCAAGTATGCGTGAAGCTGCAGATGCTAAGGCTTGGATTGAAAGTGAAGAAGGTTCAGATATTCTTCGTGAAGCCTTTGAAAGTACGAGTCGCTTTGCCCGATTGAAGTCAATGAAGTGTGTCATGGCTGGTCGTACATTGTTCGTCCGCTTTGCAACGAGCACTGGTGATGCCATGGGTATGAACATGATTTCAAAGGGTACAGAGGCGGCACTCGATAAATTGCGCGCACACTTCCCCGCAATGCTTGTTCTGGCTCTTAGTGGTAACTACTGTACCGATAAGAAGCCTGCAGCTATCAACTGGATCGAAGGAAGAGGCAAGAGCGTGGTTGCAGAAGCTGTCATTCCCGGAAAAGTAGTTCAAACTGTCTTGAAGACGACTGTGGCCGATCTTTGCAACTTGAATATCAAGAAAAATTTGATTGGTAGTGCAATGGCAGGTTCGATTGGTGGCTTCAATGCACATGCCGCGAACATACTTACTGCGATTTTCCTTGCTACGGGACAAGACCCTGCTCAAAATGTTGAAAGTTCTAACTGTATGACCTTGATGGAACCGTGAGTAACCCTAGACTATGATATTATGCGTTACTCTACTTATACAAACACATTGTAGAACGAATGACGGCAATGACCTGCGTATGTCCGTGACAATGCCCTCCATTGAGGTCGGAACCGTGGGTGGGGGGACTATTCTCGCTCCTCAAGGTGCCGTTCTCGAGATGCTTGGCCTCAAAGGAGCGAATCACGATAGTCCAGGGGCAAACGCCCAGCGACTTGCACGTCTCATTTCAGCAGCTGTGATGGCCGGTGAACTTTCGCTGTTGTCTGCACTTGCAGCCGGTCACCTCATTAAAGCACATATGGCACACAATCGCTCAACCTTGAACACACCTGCAGCTTCGCGACCTGTTACACCAGGACCTGTACAAATCAAGAACAAGATTCTGGCAAATGTGGTGGAAACCCCGGCTCCATCAGCTCTAGGTATTCCAACGCCGCTTGAACCGTTTTCTGGGGTTCATACTCCATCCGCGGTTCGCGCTGCTCGAGAAGCATCGGAGGGTCTTAGTCGATCGGAAAGTGATGCTAGCTTACCTGCTTACACACCCACCGCAGCACAAGTTAACACCGAGGCTGAGAGGTGAACAAAAGAGATCTCTTGGATAAACGCTTGTATAATTCCAATTTTCCCATCATTTCACATCCGTACTTCTATGCAATTCACTTCTTGCTTCACTTCTCTTGCATCCATTTAACTCACAAATTTGTTATATTAGAGTATTCTGTTCTGTTCCTTGCATGACCACGACTCGCTAACCCTTGTTGTCTTAACCATCAATTGCAGTTATTATTATTCTGCATATTCAATCTATCTTCGATTTTATACTCAATTTTTAGTTTTTTATACTACTAACATTTTCACATTTCAATGAACAAAATTTACTTTTTACTTCTTAACTTGTATATCCCTACCTTCGTTTTACATGAACGAACTATATTTTTCATGTTCTTTACTGTTCTACAATAGGATCTACTATAAATGCAATACAAGGCTAAATAAATCAATTTACGATTCAATATAACTTTGACCTTTATTGTGTGGATACTTCTGCAGAATGGATGCGTGGATTAATTAACATTCTGTTATGGTGAAATTAAAGGTGTTTGCTTCCGTTTCCTTTGTTCCCAAGTTTGTTACACACAATATGATTCAGGACCCCTGAGAAAATTCATTATCGTCATCGTGCAGACTGCGTACGGGGTTCGCACATAAATGGTCACACAGAAATATATGCATGATAGTACAGGGAAGCGTGTGGCGCATACCATATATTTGTTTAATGCATGAGAGAACATGGCATATGCAAAGGGATGAGAAGAAGGGTAGTAGAGAACAACAATACTAAAACAGATAAATCACTTGAAAAAAATCGATATTTGTCAACATTTGATGTTCTTATTCGGACATAAAATAGAAAATAACGTACGAAAGTGAGTGCGGCACCCTTGGTCTTCTTGTCACCACCCAACTCGAAGCTAAGTAGGAGGGTAAGGGAGATAATTAGTCTTAAAGAATGTATGAAACCAAGTCGATTTGATGAGACGTACTGCTTGCATCGCTTCAATGGCAGTTGTGCCTTGTACTTGCAAACGGTACATTCGAGACGGAGGACAACCTTCTTCGTGGTCTTTGCCTTCTTGTGGAAGACGGGCTTGGTCTGACCACCATAACCGGATTGTTTTCTGTCATAACGACGCTTTCCCTGAGCGAAGAGGGAAGCCTTTCCAGTCTTGTACTGGGTGACTTTGTGGGGACTATTAACATTCAAGTAAAGTAAAGTAGAAAAGCATGTAAGTCATAGCATATAAAATGAGTGTTTGTAGGTAAAACGTACGTGTGCTTTCTGCACGTCTTTCCCTTGCAGTCTGAAGATCCTAATCAACAACACATTTCCTTTATTATATCACCCTGTAAATGAAACTCACAAGTCCGGCGGGTCCTACGTATATCGGTCAGAAGCGTTCTCTTTACTGGAAGCACAACGATATAACTCACTTTGGGATGTTGACCATTTTTGATTTTGAGGTTCTACAACGGCAATTACACACCCTCTGTGTACACTGTACACCGTCATTCCTGCACGGCAAACGGCATTTCCCGTAGTACTGTATAGCGCATGACTAAAGTCCAATTAAGTCAGGTGACTTGACTTTTGACGCGTCGGTCACATAGTGACCGTTACTATTGCTATGATACTTTCCTACTTTCGGTCGTCTACACAACGCATTTCTTAACTCTTCGGGTACCCTAAATACTCTAGTAATCGATTATCTGAAGATTAAAACATTTTAACGTCTCGCACTTAGTGAATCTGAAAAATATCTAGGGAATCGACTCGTTCTAGAAGAATAACTGCTACTCCATCTATGTCTTGTTGCACGTCCTACGGAGCCCGTTTAAGCTGATTTCTCAATATCCGCAGCGTTAAGAAGTTGAAGGTCGATTTTCTGTAGCTAACTTTCTGTAACTGACTTTCTGTATATGCTCTCTTGTCCTATTTTGGCAAATGTTCAGCTGCTGCGGGATCATAAGCAATTTCCCAAATTGGATTAGTTCTGACAAATACTTCCTCCTAAGATTAGACACTTTTATATTTTATAAAAATAAGGAATGTATCCGGCGCTTTGGCTTCAGCGCGAACACACACGGAACCCCTCGGCACCCGACATCGTGTGTGTTTTAACTGCGCTCAATTTTGTATCAACCTATCAAGATACCCTCTATTTGTTAAGATCTCTATACCTCCGTTTTTCCTAAAACATATTATCGGGTCTTTCAGCCTCGCTACCACATTCTCTGACTCGCAACCGAACCCACGTATTCCACGACATTTGATATTTATCATATTTCTTGTAATTACAACATGATTAACATGTTCGCGTACTCATTGAGCCCTTCGTCAATTCTCACCGCGGCAACTTAGAAGAGTAAGGATTGTTCCAAACGGGTGATATCTTACCTACTATCTGCCTTTTTACTGGTTAGGCGAACCTCGTCAGAGCTGGAAAGACACCAAATGCGATGGGAACGACATTCTAGACGATGTATGATTTCGTACGGAACATTTGTCGTACTGATGATCCCTAGGAGGCGTTGGATCCCTTTAAAAACGGGTCCGTTCTGGTCTATTTTCTGTGTCAAAGTAGAGGACTATCTACCTTAACTTGACTCTTCTCTGGCTATCTTGCTCTATAACTATGTTCAAGCTCGCTTTTTTAAGTAGTGCTCTTGTTACGGCGGTATACGCTGCCAATTTCAAGCGTGTTACTTGTCCAGACGGTGTTAACACTGCTACCAACGAGGCTGTAAGCTCTAATGTGTCTTCAAGACACAAACATGACATTGACCCTTATTTTAAACTCTTGTTGAACTAGTGTTGCGTGTTTTTCGCTCTTCGTGATGATCTCCAAACCAACCTCTTTGAGAATGAGTGTGGTGAGACAGTACACGAGACGCTCCGTCTTACCTTCCATGATGCCATTGGTTTCTCCTCGTCTGGGGCTCTCTCTGGGGGAGGAGCAGACGGATCCATTATGATCTTTCGCGATACCGAACTTGCATTTGTTGCAAACGCCGGCGTCGATGATGGTGCCAACGATCTTGCTCCATTCCTTCAGAAATATGATGTCACAGCCGGAGGTTTGTCCTTTTTCGTATGATAAATTTATCATACTGCACAGTGACTAAAATAAATACACTCCTTCTAGACCTCATCCAGTTTGCCGGTGCTGTGGGTACAACAAACTGTCCTGGAGCACCGAAGCTCGAGTTTCTTGCAGGGCGAGCTAATGCCACAGCTCCCGCCTCTGATGGAACTGTCCCAGAACCACAGGATAGTGCGGACAGTATTCTTTCTCGTATGGCCGATGCGGGGATCTCAAATGCTGAAGTGATCCACCTCCTTGCGAGTCACAGCATTGCACGCTCTGATGTGTTGGTTACTGGCCACACCGCAGTACCCTTCGACACGACTCCTTTTACGTTTGATCCACAGATTTTCCTTGAAGTGCTTCTCAAGGGTGTCGGTGTTCCATTCGGCGTGAATAATACCGACGGTGCTGAAGTCGATTCTCCGCTTCCCGATGAAGGCGAGATGCGCTTACAGTCAGATTTTGTCTTGTCTCGAGACTCCAGGACGGCTTGTGAATGGCAGTCTATGGTCGGTAAGTAAAGACGCTACTTATATTAATTCACTAGCCGAAGACTTATGTGAATATCTATTAATAGCGGACCAGACATTAATGATGAATAACTTCCAGTCGGCAATGGCCAAGATGGCTGTTATTGGGTTCGACAGGAACTCACTTGTAGATTGTTCAGAAGTTATCCCCGATCCTATAGCGCCAGTTGGCTCCGCGGCCGTGTAGGTTTTCTTCCATTTATCTAAGGCGTCAACGTTGACTGACGAGATCTTATGACCATAGCTTCCCTGCGGGAACGAGCGCCGATGATGTTGAACAAGCTTGTACTTCTGCTTTCCCTTCTCTATCCGCAGACTCTGGGTCGGCAACTCAAATTCCGGCTTGTCCAGACGGAAGTCTCGATGCAAGTGACTGCCCATCTTAAGTATCCAAATCGCTTTATTTATGCTTATGTTTTGGAGATAAATTTATTGTCTTATTGTCCTCCCTTGTATCTGGTTTCTCTGCGATCTTGTTGTGAATTTGTGCTGGTAGAAAGACATCACAGGACGATATTGATTTGTATTGAGTTCTGTGTTCCATAAATAGATAATCTGAATGAAGTAATTTGTTACACTATTACTTTAAGTCACGGACCCGATTATGTATTCAACCCTGAGTAGTAGTTAGTTCATGCGGCTTCACCATCACATCCGCCTTTGACTCAACCTTTAGTCGACCGTCTAAAAAAGCATTTAATCCATGTTGTAGGGTTGCTCATCATCTACAAACCAATATGCACAGCCGTAAGATGGGGGGTGAACACGAGGCGCGTGGGCATGTGCTAATCGGACAGTAAAATACGGTTGTTTATCATCATCACTACAACAAGCTATTCCTATAAATGTCATACCTGTGGTGCTTTTTTTTTCTTTCTTTTTTCTTTTGTGAACAATAACTTCCGTTCCCCTCTACGGACAGTCCTTATCACCCGAGAGCGTCTAGTGGAAGCTTGGAATTGCTGTGTTTCTAAGTTTGATACATTCACTCCACACGCCTCGAAGGACACACTCTAGGTCCCAAATAGCGCTCCGGACCCTGTAAATCCGGAGTGTGCACAAAAAAAGAGGCACTCCACGTATATAGCAAGTGCTAGCTTCTATCATATAAAGGGCTCGCAAGACCTGCTCTGGATTCTCATCCCACTTCTCGACTTTGAATAGTCTCTTCTTTAGAAACCTCTTAACTGAAGTTTTCTCCCCACTACAAAGAAGGGGGTACAATAATGAGAAATTGGGCTAAGACGGCGGCCGCAGCTCTTTCTGTCCTTCGGATTTGCAGCGCCTATGATATTGTTCGCGAGTATTCAGGATCCTCTTTCTTTGATCGTTGGGATTTCTACGGTTCATGGGACAACCTTACAAATGGTGTGTGTTTTATGAGGCTCTCGTTTATTATCATTCATGGGTTTGACTCTTCACTCAGGTGATGTATGGTGGCTGGACAGAGTAAATGCGACTCAACAACAACTCGCATATGTCAATACTGACGGCAATGCGATCATCAGAGTTGATGATACAAGTGTTGTACCCTATAATGAAAAGCGCAACTCCATTCGTATTACCACAACGGACTCCTACAACTACGGGAGTCTTATAATCATTGATATCCTACACCTGCCCTTCGGTTGTTCTGTAAGTCAATTATACGATTGATGTGATGTGACTGTCAGTTAACTCGTATGCATATTCTCTAGGTTTGGCCAGCATTTTGGACAAAGGGAGAAACTTGGCCAGATGATGGAGAAATTGACATCATCGAGGCAATTAATCTCATGACCTCAAACCAGATGGCGTTACATACTACTGCTGGTTGCTACCATGACACGCCCACGGGACAGATAGGACAATCTACCGGTCTTGGGCCAGGTAATGTCGGGGGTACAGGGCTTAATAGTGACGGGGAGGATGCAACGGACTGCTCCACCCCATCGGGATGTGTGGTCACTGAAACAAAGGCTAATAGCTTCGGGTCGTCATTTGCTGAAAATGGAGGCGGGGTATGGGCAATGCAATTTGATATCGCTGGAGTCTAGTAAGTATCACTTCATGTGTGATTTTTTGTCTTGTATATTCATTATGGTCTTCTTTCTCAAGTATCTGGTTTTGGCCCCGTGGCGAAGTTCCTGTTTCTATTGAAGAGTCTACTTCGACTTCTTCTATGGATCTTTCAGATTGGGGTTCCCCATCCGCAGCTTATCCGAATTCATCATGTACTTTTGAAGACTTCTTTACACCCCAGCAACTCGTTATGGATATTACTCTATGTGGTGACTGGTGAGTATTTCTAATGTCCATTTAGTTTCGTATCCCTTGCTAATACTCCCTACTTTATAGGGCTGGGCTGGCTGCCGTCTATAATGCAACATGTGGGAGTTCTGGACCAACGGGTATCTGCGTAAGTCTTCCATTGTTCACTTTCTGATTGAAAGCCCTCCACCCTTACTTAGTACTTTGTTATTATCAGTATACGAACAATGTTGTTGGCAACGGATCCAACTATGCCGACGCCTATTTTGAAGTGAGCCACATCCGTGCATATACCACGGGTGTAGAAGGTATTGCTCCAACAGCTGCATTTGCACAAACCCCTATAACAACGTCTGGTGCACAACTCACATACTCTCATCCAATCTCTGGCCGTTCAGAATGGGTCGCAATGGCCTGGGTCACCCTTATCTTGTGTATGCTATTCGGCACTGTCGTCGTGCTTTAATATGTTTATGGATATCTCCCTTTATTTGCTTGGTTATCCGCTTGCTTTCTTGTTTTCTCTAGAAGAAAAAGGATGTTGTTGTCGTGTCTTGATTTAGATGTATGTATGTCTATCTTGCTTGCTTTGGGGTTCACACAGTCTTTGCTTTCGCTTGTTTCATCTCACATATTCGTCTAACCCAACACCTCCTATCACCATCACCCTTTTCCTATCCCTTGTACTCTCGACTCTCCTGTAATTGCTCTGCAACGTACGTCCACATGTACGCACGTATACTATTTCCTCCCCTTCTGTTCCCTTTCCCCCTTCTACTTTGCCTTATGACTTTTATTTACTTACGAACGTTGACCGTCTAAAACGAACACTGAAGGACGTTTACCAAATATTATATACCTATTTGTATATCCCTCTGTAGTTGTTTTTGTTTACCATGTTTACGTGGATTTCTTTAGATTAGCTGATGACTAGACTTTGATAGTACAATCCTATTCCTATAGAAACATATAAACATACACGTATAAAATATAACAGACACACAGTAAACAAAATTCTGGCTAACTACAGCGTACTACGTAATGCCTTGAGTGAAGCAATCACCTCTGTAACAACACCTATACTGCTATTCGCTCTCGAAGCACTGAGTTGGGCTTTATGGTTCTTATCAAACGAGCTCGTATCTCCTTCATCTCCACCCTCACCCTCACCAACACCACCACTCTCATCATCACCACACCCATTCTTAGAAATCTGATTCGTCAATGAAGCAAACAAAGACGAGAATTCTACAACATTCTCCAAAAGCTTGTCTAATTTACGAGGCCATGCGCCCGACGGGCCCGGAAGACCAGAGAATATCGTCTCTCGAATTTCTTGCGCTCCTTGTTGTTCGTTAGAGCGGTTTAGTTGGAGTAAGAGGAGTCCGACGAGTACTGCAAGATGTCCGCGAAGGAAAAGTAGATCCGGGAGCTGGAATTTCTTAATCAGTATGTTTATCATAAAATATATTAATAGAGAGGTGGGGGCTTACCATATCTTCGTCTTTATATTGTAGGAGTGAGTTATACATATTAACTACACAAATTATGGCGTTAGCTCTATTCGCACATTGGCAACCCGTAAGACATGTTCGCTGTCCTTCGCAAGTACTATCATACACTATAAATAAGACTTAATATTAGCTTCCAATAACGATCCACCAAAGAATCGACATACTTGTGTTATGTAACGAAAAAACAAGTTCCGACCCTTCTTGGAGTAGGTTTGTCAAGAACGCTAGAGCCAGACACAAATGGTCCATAGCCCTCGAGTACGTTTCCAAATAATCACTCTCATTCACGTCCTTTTTCTCGCTCAGCTCCATAATCACCTTATGAGAGGTCATTATTAAACGTATAGACGTCGGTAGGGTATATTCAATAGTCATTAAAACCTCGCTCCATGATTTATTTCCGTTCGTTAAGTTAATAAGCACCCGAAATGCCAGTTCACAGCAGTGATCCGCTGAAACCCAGTTAGAACTCATACATTATAAGGGAGAATTTAATCATACCTTCAGAACGAAGTGAATCTGAAAAATCGTTTCTATTCACAATATCCGCTAGTGTGATCAAGTTAATAAACGCGGCAGGCAACGAAGGATAATGTTCCAAAAGATACTCCTTCGACAAAACAGGCTTATCAGGTGTTTCTATTTCAATAAGATAAAGGTCCAAAATGGTTAAGCAATTGTGGATATGCTCCAGACAAAGTTTCTCATGGGATGTCTGGCTTGTATCAGGAAGTAGAGGAAGTCCGCTCTTGTATGCTGTTATGCGATTCGAAACACTCGAAAGGTCTCCTACCATACTTTTCAAGATAAACGATAAATGCGGGAAAGCCGGGGAAGGATAAGCAGACAGGGCACGAGATAGGAGCAAGCGGCTTGAAGGCTGGATTGAAAACCTCATTTAGAATACACAAACATAGATGAAGGAGGTGTTACTAACCTGACAATCGTCGTGAACTATAGTTGTTTTAGTGGAAACGGTGTCCCGTAAACGGGATAGCTGCAGCCAACATGAGAATATGAAGTAATAAAACAAAAAAAAATGGATACATACACACATCTTCTCCGGTTTACTTAATTTTAACCTTTCGTTCGGAATAGTGCTCAGAGGGTCATTGATGGAATGTGTGTCAAGCAAACGTATAAGAGTTTGAACGAAGTCTTCCTTCTCCGCCAATGAAGATATATCTCGAAAATCTTCCGAGGCCAATGCTACAAAGCAACATAGTATACAATCAAGGACCTTAATGAAATACGGTGATAAGTAAAACAATACCAAAATAGGTAAGGTCAGTAGAGAATAGTTCTTCTCACCTTATCTCCAGATCCTGCTCCAGCTGCACGGAACTTATCCCAGATTTCAGTGAGTAAATCGGCAGCCTTAGCTTTTCTCCAGAACTCCAAGTCACACAGTTTTACGACAATGTCGAAAGCTGAGCTCCGCCTAACGCTGATAGCCCCTGATGGTTCGAGACCTTCGAACAGGTAGCTTACCTCATCATGAAATCGACGAGATTCGCCTTTAGAGCGTAAGTCTGTGATAGAAAACAATGGGTTATACAGAGAAAGGCCTTCCTCAACGTGTCCAGACTCATTTTCCCCAGCTGTTAAGGCATCGTTCTATGTGTAATGTTAGCTAGAAATAGTATCACAAGGTGCTATATCCCACCTCCGAGTTATCCACACCGTACCGTTTTCTAAGATCGGAATAACTATCTCTGAGATAGTCGTCTTCATCTTCATCGACAAAGTTAGATTGACTGAATGAGGATCTACCCGAGCCAGTGGCTAAAGACGATGTCGGCAAAGCAACGAGAAAAGATCGCGATTTTCCAGCATATGTCTTGCCACTGTTTGCCTTCTCACGTTGACGCTGTTGCGAACTAGAGATACTAGGACTCTGAGTCTCTTCTTCTGTCTGAGAGAAATCTACAACGGATTGTGAATGATGGTAGGTAATAGAATGTGATTTAGGAGTAAGATCCGGTTTGGTAGGTGATAAATCTAGTGAACTCTCTGTCCTGGTGCGTGTCAGCATCCTTCCTTTAACAGTACTTTGGCTAGAACTTCGTTTAAGAGGTCCAGCATTCTTCCGGGATGTCTTTTGTGGTGAGATAATGTCGAAAACGCTCGATAAGTCCTTCGGCTTTTTTGGAGTGGATAGTAGCTTAGATGAAGATGGTCCGGGGGCTACCTACAATCAGTATAAGTAAAGTAGCTGGGATGTTTTTACTTACAGTGTGTTCTTTCGCGAGAGACGGTAGGGAAACGTTCGATCTTATCCAGGGACTTATTTCTGTTTGCTGATCTGTTCATTCGAGTCTTTGCGTGCATACATTCGTCAACAATATCAGACTTATTGGCTAGCTTCACACACCTCTTTCATTTCTCCTTCATGAGACGAAGATGGAGCCGTAGAGACTTCTTGGGAGTCTTCATGTGCGTCCAAAATAATTTGAATATATAAATTATAATTTTGGAGCATATAGTGTGAGACAACTCACATCTGGTTTTTCGGGACACACTACTTCTCCGGGAAGATGACCGATTAATTGGTGTAACACTAGCACTAGTTTCATCGTCATTTAAGGAGGGATCAATGAGTGTCCTCCTTTTGCGTGGTGGTTCGTCGTCATCATCATCATCGTCTGAAAGTAGATTACTTGAAACTCCTGATTTCTCTCTGTGCGCTGGGGATGCTGTTCTATCAGGGGTCTTCAATAGGTGTCGCCTACTATACGTTTTCACTGGTCGTGCTGAAGACATCTTTATGTCTGTTCGAAAAGCAAGAGAACGAGGTGTGGCTGCGGTTGCCAACCGGACTTAGCGAACTTCATCATCCTGGATTAAACTTAGTTAGTGTAGTGTTCGCGTGACGAAACGCGTCGCGTTCAACCTTTAGGCTTTGCCATCAATTTCCTTTCAACTTACTGTTCTACTATTCCGCATATTCAACGTGTGACCACCCTTAAGTACTCCTACTAGAGTACACCTTACTTTAGGGCAGGATGGAAGTATATGAAGGTCGACTCCACTCGTTCGACAAGCCGAAATCCAAGTCCAAAGCCGCTGCGAGCCGCACCTGGCCCCACCCAGATACCTTTGTTGCAAATCCGAAATCCCTCGCAGAGGCCGGCTTTTACTACAACCCCGGTAAAGATAACGTAGATAATGTGAAATGTTTCATATGCGGAAGAGAGCTCGGAGGATGGACTGAGAATGATAATCCGTTCGAAGTGCATGTTAACAAAGCTCCGAGATGCCCTTGGGCTGTTGCTCGTTGTTCTTTAGAGTTTGATGTTGACTCAGATGGAAAGTAAGTAATTTATATGCAACTCGCTTCTCGTGACTCTCTTTGCTGACGCTATAACATAGCTTCATCCTACAAGATACGACCCGTCTACCAACTAACAAATTCTTGGAGAAGGCCAGATTGGACACCTTTGGCGTTAAGCAGAAATGGTGGCCTCACGACTCTGTGAAGAATCATGGCGCAACTTCAAAACAGGTTGATTAATATTAACTCCCTAAAAGCTTGGTTACTCTGATTAACTGAGTCCTCTATCATAGATGGCCAAAGCAGGCTTCGTCTACACACCACAAATACCTGGAGATGACACCGCTACTTGTTTTTATTGTAACCTTTCACTTTCGGGTTGGGATGCAGATGACGACCCAACGTATGCAATTTATCAATTCATATAATCCCACAGCTGATCAATATACTATACTATACTACAGTGAAGAACACCATAAACGCGAAGAAAAGTCCGGCTCACCTTGTTATTTCTTCAAAAGCGAAGACCAGCTAATAAAGCAGGCTCAAGAGAAAGCAGACAAAGCATCTCGCAAATCACAGGCTGCAAAAACTGCACTAAACGTATTTGAGGACTCCGAGGAAGAAGCACCTGCTCCTCCCAAAAGGGGTAGACCAAAGTCAACTGCAGGTACGTACAGTACAATGCCTTTCACTCAAATATTTTTTGTGTCTAACTCGGATGACAAAGTTGCATCCTCCACTTCGAATCGTAAGAAGTCTACTAAGCCTCCGGTCATTATCGATGATGATGTGCCTAGTGATGAACTGGAAGAGGACGACGACCCTTCGCTCAAAGTCAAACCCACTAAAGCGTCTAGGAAATCGACAAAGAAGCCAACTACTAAGGCGTCAAAATCAAGTAAAGGTAAAGGACGTGCAGCCGCTCCATCAGAAGTCGAAGAAGAGGATAATGCAAGAACTGAGCCCGAGACAAAACCGACTCGAACACGAACAAAAACCAGTACGAAGGAAAAGGCCAGAGAAGTTGAGAAACCTCCATCTATCGTCGACGGCAAGCCCCCGAGTAAATACGAAGACTTTACGATTAACATCAATACGGCGGAAGAAAAACGTAAAGGGAGACCGAAGGCAAAGGAGAAAGGAAAGGCTTCTGGCCCTGGCAAATCTCGTTCAAAGTCCAAGTCTCGTTCTGCTGCGGAGGATTCAGACTTATCCTCAGTCCCAGAATCACAGTCAAAGCCTCTTTTACGTGCTGCTAAGCGGATTTCAAGTATCGCTGAAGCTGCAGTTGAAGACAAGGACGAACTATCTGGGGAAGAGTCCGAGCTAGCTGATTTGGGTCCTCGACAAGGTCTTGCGAAAAAGGCCCAGGATGGATTGTTGACTTCGCGAACCTTTGTTCGGGATAAACCTTCCAGTGTTGGGTCGGTGATAGGGAAATCTTCAAGTGGTCGGGCTAAGGCTGGTTCCCTAACTCTACAGAAGGCTGCTCCACTTGAACGGAGTCTTTCCAAGACATCTCGGGCGAATGAGGATGAAGAACAAGTAGAAGAAAGTGCGAGTGAGATGGAGGTAGATGGGGACGACCATGGTATGCCTCCGGAAGAGGATCATATACCTTCTGATGCTTCCACAAATAACGGCGAAGAACCAGAACCTTCATCCCCCTCTCCTTCTCTTCCCGCCCCTAAGTCACTTTCAGATTTCAAGATTGGACCGCCTAGAGGTGCAAAACCACTCACTGCAAGCTCGAAGTTGAGGACTAGTTTCAGATCTGCGAACAACAGTCAAGATCTTGGAAAGTCATCTCGTAAAGATGCTCCAAAGGCTAAGGAACAAGACGAAAACGGGGGATCTGCCAGTAAAAGCAATCAAAGTGAGGTAGCATTGGGGAAGAGGATGAATAAACTCTTAGCAAAGGAAGTTGTACCGCCGTCTTCTGATTATAATATGGACGTCGACGACGGGGCTATTCAAAATCCTTTACAGTCAGTAAAGCCTCGATCCGTCAACAACAGTCAGTCCGCTCCGGAAAAACACACACTTCCAACGCGAACTCCGTCTCCTCGACCAGTTACTCCTGAAGCTCAAATCCTACGTTCTAGTCCACAACCTAATTATTCTTTGTCGAATCAGAATCAAGGCCAAGAGCAGGAGGATAGACGCGAAGAAGAAGAGAGAGAGATCATCAAGAGACAATTACTCGCCAATGTGCCTCCTTCTCCCGCAGCGGCCTTCCTGCCCGCACTCGCTAGCAAGCCATTGGTGCAGGCTAAATCGTTGACGGAGGAGGAACGGGCGATGACCGTAGAACAGTGGATCCGACATGAGATGCTTCTGCAACACAAGCAGCTGCAAGAAGATGGAGAGAAGAGGATCAAAGCGTTCCTTGAAGCTGCTGAAGAAGTACGAGCTCGGATCGAGGCTTTGTAGAATTAATTGGATTTGGACTTTTAGCTTTTATAGTTTCCTTTTTCCCTCTAGCTGCTGTTCGTTTTTTGTTGTTTTGTCCTTCTTTTTTCAATAGTGTACTATTTGTAGATCACGATACACCATATACGGCACGTACATTTCCAAGAATGTATGGCTTTTAAAGTTGAGAAGAGGTGTTCCTGATGTTGTTCCGATTTCGATCACTTACTAGATTTGAAAATCTGAGATATGTCGTAATGAAGAAAGGTTATTAACCTGGCCATGGTTTATTCTTAGAAAATTGTGGCTTATAATCAGTTTTAAAGATTTTACGAGCTAAGTACATTCAACACCTGCTAAACCTAATGCTAAAAGCGATATGGGGCAATATCCAAAGCGATGTTCTAAAAATACCTGACCCCCATATGAGGAGAAGTGGGATTTTATTTATACGCGATGCGATCACTGGCGGCTGTTCTCATATTTTAGGCCTCGCTTCACACATATCCCTTTCTCACTTTCACTTTCTACCCACCATCCAACTCCCCCTTTTAATTTGGGTCCTTTTTTGTTCCCTTTCCCTCCTTCCCTCTTACTCTTCTTTAAAAACCCTCTATTCAATAGGAAAACATCCAACTTTTTTTCAGAGCTAAACGATGCTCAGTCTAACCCTCGTCTCTCTTTTACTCCCTGCGCTCTCTGCCGTCGTCCGGCCTGTCGCGGCAAGTCCGTGTATAGCCATGGACACGAGTTTTAACCTACTTGTCTTTGGTGTGGATGGGAAGGATTATAATGCTGGAACGCAAGACAGCTGGACTAGTGGTAAGCTCTCTCTCACTTCTCGTGTTGTTGCCATGTTGGAGGGCGTTAAGGGACTGAGACGATCCCTGTTATAGGAACTGCGTCTGACATCACCGCTACCGGCCGCCCGTAAGTGTCGTTAACCCCACGTTTTTAATCCATTCTTTCCCTAATTCTATTTTTCTTGTTGGTGGTGTCTTCTATTTATAGACCTTTCGATGGATCCAACACGACTTGTTACCTTGCTCAGGTAAGTTGGGATTATTTAATCCATGGTCTAATATTGGATTTCGGTGTTCTTATTTGGATGGGTAATTAGTTCTTTAATGCCGTATACGTTCTTAACGGTGATGCATCAAACCCGACTGATGTATACATTTATGATGCAACTGCTAAGTCGTGGACTACTCAAACCGTTAAGGCTGCGGATGTATCTTCATTCGACCTGACAAGTCTTAAGGCTATTCTTGATCACGACACGAATGTCTTCTGTATGTTTCTAATTTTAACAATCTATACTTCACTTTAACTGACTTGCCAATGATCCAGATGCTATGTCCAAAGGAGAAATATTCTTCCTTGACATGAAATCCCTTACAGCCGCATCCTCAGATACCTTGACATGGGGTGACGCCGGTGCTTCTTCCTGGGGCGACCTCTCTTCATACGAGCCCGTCATGGCCATCGCCCAGAACCATATCCACTTCATCGGCGTACCAGGTCTCCAAGCCGGTCAAGCAGATATCTTCGTCATCCACTTCTCGTACTTCCAACCCGAAGCCCAATCCTACTCCTCCGACTTCCCCGAAACGCACGGTCAAGCCGTCTCGTTCTTCCAGGACTCAGGTGTCCAACAGGAGTTCGCGTTCGTGCCTGATGATGGTTCAGCAACGTACGTTATCAACGTCGAGACGAACACCACACAGACCCTCGCTGGTCCGTCTACGAAGGATGCAGGTGCACAATACTTTGCGGGAAAGACCTCTCTCGTGCAGCTTTCCTCTACTGACGGCTCTCTCGCGTTCTTGCCTTATACCCAAGGTAACGACAACAGCGGAGCGAAGTGGACGAGTATCACCGCTGTTAGCGTGCCTAGCTCTAGCTCGAGCTCTGCTAGTGGGTCTCTTTCGAACGGGACTTCGAGCAGTGGATCGGGGAAGGGTAATTCTACGAGTACTGGATCTGCGTCTGGACTTGCTGCTTCTCAGTCTTCTACTACTTCGGATAGTGGAGCGGGACATGTTGTTATGAATGTGGTTGGGATGATGGCGGGTGTTGCTGCTCTTACTGCTATTCTACTTTAGGCACTCTAAGCATTTTTTTCTTGACCTTTCATCTTTTCCACTTACTTGACACCGACTCACTTACTCAATACCTTACAAGGAATGACAAGGATTCTTTTCTTTTCTTTCTTTCTACACTATCAATAGTTCTTATATCTAACCGGTGACATAGTTGTAGGAATCTCGGAAAAAATATGGACATTTGATTTTTTTTTGATGGTTTAGTTTTACTGATATCCTTCTCAATCATCGTTCTAATAAATCTCTCTTATACTCACTCATCTATATATGATCCAAGAACTTTTATACATTACAAGGACTGGACTCGTTTGGTGCTGGAATGGACTGACTCCTTCCTCTTGTTTTCCTTGTTTGTTTGTTTTCTTGTCATTTGTCTTGGCATTGCATTATCATTTCTTTTCTCCGAATGGTATCTCTTTTTTCTGTCTTCCCCCTTACTAGGTTGATGCTCGACATGGACACGGACTGAAAGAGGACATGACACTGGTTTGGTATTTAACACTAAGAATTAATTAATTGAGAGCTGTGAGAGAGCTGTGTGCGCTCTTTTTTTACTGGGCGCACACCGGAATTTATCGACGGATCAAAAAGCAAATATTTGTGATCGGTCGGCGACGGGCGTCTTTCTGAGGGGGGATTGTCGCCAGTGCTACCACTAGCACTACTAATGTAATCATTCTTGGCGTGAGTGTTGGCAAACCAGCCGCTGTTGATGGAGATGGTAAATAATCATAATGTCTTGCTTGTCTCTTCCGCTTCCACTAATCCGGGCCAATAATCCAAAACATTCCTACTAAAATGTTATTAAATAAATACTCACCTTCTCCCGCTTGCTACTCTTTCTACTCCCTCCCTCCCTCCACCTTCCTCCCCTCCTCCCTGCTTCGTTTCTTTTTATTTTTATTTTGTACTCGGCAGAGGGGATAACGATGACGCCGACTAAATCCCTCAAAACGTCTCTACTAACACTCGCAACTCTCGCTTCCATCCTAACACCAGCCTCATCCATAAAAATCAACTTCTCAAACAAACCCTCCTCTTCCTCCTCCTCAACGCCATACACACTCTCCTCCGTCCAAGGCGTGAAAGATCAAGACGGCGACGACATATTCACGTACCAAAACTGGCAAAACGCATCGGGGGCGAACATCTATGTCGCGACGCTGAGTGTAGGGGGGAAGGAGTTTCCTGTTCAGTTGGATACGGGCAGTTCGGATTTGTGGTTAGATACGACTGGGGTGGATTTGTCGGGGTTGACGGATACGGGTGTGCAGACTGGTTTGACTTATGGGTATGTCTAAGTGTTTCGTTGTTTCGTTCGTTCAGACGCCTGTTTGTCTGTTCCCTCCTCTTCTATCTGTACATCCGTGCATCTATGCAACTCTTCCCTTCCTACTAGTCTCGCATGTGCGTGCGTGCGTGCGTGGTGAAAGAGAGGGCTTTACAACACGCGCATGACATCCCCCCTCTTCTATTCCAAGCATAGGTTTACTTACTGATTTTCTTGGCCTTGGCAGTGATGGAACAGTCGCCTTTGGGCCTGTCTACTTCGGGAGCGTCACTCTCGGCAATTTCACCGTTGACCAAGCATTTAGTGAGTTTACATACACCACCACCCCCTTGGCACGTTTGGCGCTCATAATTTTGTATCTTTTATTTCTATGAATGGCACGGCATGGCGTTTTAATCAATCTCCTAAATTGCGTCTTGGACTTGACTCCCATCACCTCCACGGCCGACAACGAATACAACAACGACAACGACAATAACCGTACCAGTCTCGGCACCAGGTACAAACGCAACCACCAACAGCGACAAAGGTCTCCTCGGCGTCGGACCCCCCTCCTCTCCTCCGTCTCCGACGCACTCACCAGCACCAAGTACGACGGCGACACCCTCCTCGACAACATCTTCTCCTCCGAACCGGGCCTACCCCAACTCACCACGTTCTCCCTCTCGCGGTCGTTCTCGACGGGCAAGACGGATGGAGGGGTGTTTACGGTTGGGGAGGTGGAGGAGGATTTTGCGGGGGTGCAGCAGGCGCCGGCGTTGCCTGTTGTGAGTTCGGATCGGTGGATTGTGCTTATGGATGGGATGATTGTGAATGGGAAGAGTTATTCTGGGGATAGTAGTTTGTATGTCTATGTTCTCTTTCCCTCTCTCCTCCTTTTCTCCACCTTCCCTTCCTTAATTCCCTTAGTTTTGTTGTTATTGTCCTTTCTGCTTTGGAGATACTGACTTCTTGCGTATAGCAGCATAACGAACCAAACCTCGGGCCAAACGCTCGCAAACTTGGATACAGGAACGAGTTTATCCCAGATTCCTCAGAGTTACGCTGCGGCGATTTATGGGAACGTGCCTGGTGCTCAGCTTTATGCGTCGTCGGGGATTTATGTCATACCCTGTGATACGAAGATTAATGTTAGTTTTGTGTTTGGGTAAGTGGTCGCCATTTTTTTGTTTTTATGTGGTAGTGGTGATACTAAATTGGTTAATTTTATTAATTAATGTTTAATTTGATATTTGGATTCGAATTTCATATCGGCTTCATCCACATGGCACCTCTCACCAACCTCATACAAACAAAAAAAACTAAACGCAATGCAGAGGCATCGAATACCCCGTGCACCCAATCGACACAGTGACAGCCACCAGCGACGGCCTAGGCGGTGTCATCTGCTTCTCCGGCTTCCCCTTCTCGGACGGATTCTCGAACAGCGAAGACTTTTTGATTGGAGATTCGTTCTTGAGGAACGTGTATTCGTTGTATGATTTCGGGGCGTTTTTGAATGAGTCGACGACGCCTTTTATTCAGTTGCTTTCTGTGAGTAATTTTTCTGTTTTCTTTTGTGGGGTTTTTTGTGGGTTTTGTGGAGGGGTGGGGGGGGGGGGGGGGGGCTATTATCACTCGATTTCTATCACCCCTTCACCTTTCTTCCATATTTCTATAACCCACCCATCATCAACTTCTACCTTCACCCACAAATCAGCCAATAAATAAATCAATTCACCCATCCATTCATTCACCTATTCATTTATCCAACTAACTAATAAACACAACTGAACTAAACTAACCCACACCTCCAACTCCAAACAGACAACAAACAAAGACTCCGCATATGCCGAGTTCGACACGCTCTCAGCGGAGCGTAATAAATCAATTATCAACGACGACGGTGGGTCGTCTTCGTCTTCGGGTGGATCTGGTGGAGGAGGCGGGACTTCTGGGGCCCTTGGTCTCCGGGATTTAAGCGTATTAGGTGCATTAGGGGGATTGGGGAGTGGCATGCTGTTATTGACGTTTGGGAGTATTTTACTTACCTCTGGTCTTTGATTTGTGTTTTGATGTGATGTGATGGTTTTTCTTTGATTTGGATGAATGGACGGATGAATGGGTGGATGGATGGATAGCTAATTCTTTTTATATCGTTTTTTTTTGGTTTTATGTTGCATATCATGATAACCTCTGCTGGGTTTTATTTATTATTTGTATATTTGTATAGTTTTCCATCTCATCGTTTCGTTTTTATAATACAATACAAACAATATAACACGAACACAACATAAAACGTACATCAGGTTAACATCCTCTATCCCTAATAAAAATAAAGCTGACGCTGACTAAGACACTCTCGGACTCTCAGGCTGTAGATTCTAGACTTCGAGGAACACAAATAACCCCAAACATCATAGTTGGTTATTAATAATATTAATTAATTAACAAGAAAGGGGGGAGCGAGTGGGGGAAGGCGGGATTGAAAATACGTGTAGTGTAATTTAATAGCTCATAGAGATAAGGATCAAGGATTCAAGGATTCAAGGGTTATTATTATCGTACTATCTATTATCTCCGGATCCATCACTGACCTTACCTCAGAGTCTCTCTTCTCTTCTTCTCGTTTCTTCTCTTGATCCGTCATATCGTTTGAAATAAAGCGGTCTTCTTTCCTCCCCCGTCCTCTTCGTTCTAGTACGTTTTTGTGTAAGTGCGTGTGGTGGCTTATATCATATTCATCTTATTCCCATATCTTATTTTCTATATCTTACACCTTACTTCTTGTGTTTAGATTCGGAATTTGGAATATGTCGATGAAAGCATTGTTGTATGACAAGGTACGTTATGTTATGTTATTTTATGTTATGTTACATTATGTTATTCTATATTGTATTGTATTGTAGCATATGCCTATGTCCGTGATTATGTGCTTTGCTTGGCATTTCCTGTTTCTTTTTTTCTTGGAGGGGTTGAGATCTGATTGAGTTGATCTGTATTTCCTTCTCGGTGCTTTTTCTCCCTTCGTTCTTTCTCCTTTATCTATCCGTATGTCTTTTAGCTTTGAGTTGGGCTGATATATCTTGTGTTACATTTTCCTTTGATTTACCTCCGTTCGATTCGATTCGATCCGGTCTACTTAAACCACGACGAAATACGTTAACTACATCAACACACAACTACACACATGCGCACACACATATATAACAGCCCAAGAGCTTCACGATCGCAAACATACCAATCCCTCAATACGGGGACGATGACGTACTCGTAAAAGGTAAATTCTTATTTTTTTTCCCTTCTGAGTATTGTGAAATGAGATAGGATCTCTAATACTAAACGGATCAATCTTCCACCCCCTTCTTCCGGGATTCTTGCAGTAACTTATTGTGGTAAGTGTTTACATATCCGATTAACATGAGATGAGATTAGATGAGGCGATGGAAGGGGCTGGGGTACCGCACCAGAATATCTCCACTTTACTTCGCCTCGTTTTCTCCCTGTTTATTTTCATTTTTGTCCGTTGGCTGGCCGGAAAGGTACTCACTAACAAGCTCCTTTTGCACATGTGTCGAATGGGATACTACATATCTGGCGTGTCCTCTCTCGCATATTGTAACTAGGTGTCTGTGGGACGGATGCGCATATACACGATGGAGAGTTTATCGCCAAGTTTCCTGTACGTGTTCTATCCTCACTCCTCGAGTGTTCCCACCATATACATACAGAATAAATTGATACTGACTAAATGTCTAATATCCCCCTTCCCTTAACTTTCCCCTCCCTTAACTTTTCTCTCCACCTACCCCCTTTCCCCTCACGACGACTCGTCCCTTTTAGTAGCTCGTACCGGGACACGAAGTCGTAGGCGTCATAACCGAAGTAGGTAAGAATGTCAAGGACTTCACGAAGGGAGATCGATGCGTTGCGGATAATAGTGCCTCGGTGCGTTCCCTAGTATTATATCTCTCATCTTATATCTTATACCCTATACCTAATACCTTATATCCGTACCAATATCGATATCCTTATCTACCTGATTTGTGACACTCATAATGACCAAACATTCTTTTCATACAGTGCGGAAACTGTTTCTATTGTCGAAGGGGTAAAGACTTGTTATGCGAGAACTTTGCAAGTAAAGGATGCACGATGAACGGTGGCTTCGCCGAATATGTCACTTTGTGAGTAGTAGTAAAACACTCCCCTCCCTACCCAGTAATACCACAATTCCAAAATAATCCCCAAGCTAACTACTATTTCTCTCCCTCTCTGTCCCTCCTTTCTCTCCCTCCCCTTCCTCCCTCCTCCAGCCACTCAAGCAAAGTCTACAAAATCCACAACCTCACCGACATAGAAGCAACCCTCATCGAACCCGCCGCCTGCGCCCTCCACGGCCTCGACAAACTCAAATCCTCCCTCCCCACCTCCACACCCTCCTCCGGCCTCGAAGTCCTCCTCCTCGGCTCCGGACCAACAGGCCTCATCCTCGCCCAGCTCCTCCGCCTAAATGGCGCAACGCGCGTCGTGATCGCTGCGAACGCGGGGCCCAAAACGCGTATTGCGCGCGAGATTGGCGCGGCGGATGAGGTGGTTGAGTTGGATAGGGAGGATCCGGAGGGGCAGTGGAGGAGGTTGGGGGAGGAGAATCCGAGGGGGTTTGATGTTGTTGTGGGTTTTCGGAATTTTCTTTTTTTTATAAAGGGGTTTATATGACTGACTAGCGATTCTGGTACCCTGTGTTCGTTCGTTCGTTCGTTCGTTTGTTTTTGTAGATCGAAGCCACGGGCGTTGAGAAGCTCGCGAATGATGCAATTAACTATGTTCGAAGGGGAGGTGTACTCATGATGTACGGCGTATACGATAATAGTGCTCGGGTTCATTGGCCCCCATCTAAGATTTTCCAAGATGAGATCTTGGTTAGTCTTCATCTTATCCGTCTCCTTTTGAAACCCTTTCTGAGACCAATTTATTGCTTCCTTTCATTCAATTCTCTAGATCATCGGTTCATTTGCGCAAACCTACTGTTTCCCTCGTGCAGTTGCATATCTCGATTCGGGAAAGATTAACGTCAAAGGGATGGTAAGGAAATTATTTATATACCACCAACCCCAGTATCCCTTATTGATCACATGAATTCACTTTTTTTTTGAAGGTAACGGACGTGTTTGCTCTAGAGGACTTCCAAAAAGCTCTCGATAAGATGCGTAGTCGCGGCGCTTTGAAGATCGCTATCAAATGTTAAAGCAAGGCAAAAAGCAGATAATCAAATCACGACGACATCATTAAATGAATACTCACCATCAAGGGACTAGATTTAAATCACACACCACACACACACGGATGTATGTAAATGGAGTACAACAACATGGATATATTACAACAATAAAGTAGAACAATAAATGAATCACATCAAATCCCCCTTTCATGTCCACGAAAAACGGAAAAAAATAAACAAAAAAATAGTAAAAATAAAAAATGTAAAAAAACAACAAGTTCACTTGACTTTATGACGAACGCCACTCACAGCTTGAAAGTCTAAATCAATACTAACATTCTTCGGTTTAGGCGTTGGTACACGTCTAGGCCTCCAAAGTCCCGTCATCCCCAACCCAAGTCCGATCCCTCCCCCAGAACGCTGACGAGCCTCCGCCACGCGCCCGTTCGACTCGAAATCAGCAACAAGTGCACATACACCCTGTAATGTCGTCCACTGAGGTTTGTACCCTAACTCCCTACGTGCGAGAGAATCGTCAAAGAGCGTGTGTACACCGACAAGTGCGAAGAGTGAGGGTTGTAAGTTTAGCATGTCCCCGGGAAGTTGGGGAACTAATATACGAACAAGAGGTCGGAAGAAATTTGGTAAAGGTGTTCGAAGGAGGTATTGTCTTGCTAGGTATATTGCTTCTATTACATGCGAAATGACGAACATGATCGTTGCTGAGAGTTCTGGGAAGAAGACACGTCCTTCCGTTAAGACTGAGAGTGCATGATAGACGTCTCCGTATGTCGGAGGAGGGCCATCATCAGCAATACAGTAAGCTTTCCCGCTCACTTTGTCAGCGGAGGATGATGAGAGTAAACGTTCTTCGTAGCATAAATGTGCTAGGGAAGCATTCTCGACGTATACGAAATTTTGAACTATATTCCCTATCCATGTGGGGTTGAATTCCCGAACTAAAGCAGCTCCTAGTAGTACATCTCCACCGGGTCCATACACACCATTCCCCGGCCTCAGAGAACCCGTTCTAAGTACTCTACCACCACTTGAAGGAGTTTTATCAGCGCCCCGGACTAAGGCCTCGCCAAGACGTTTCGTGTAAGCATAATTAGAGAAGAACTGGTTATGTTGTTGAGATGTGAGATCATCACTGTCGTTGATTTCTTGTACGAAATACGGGGGTTCCGTCTCCCAAGGCCAAAGTAGGAACCGAGAACGTCTTATACATATCGACCCGGAAGATGTGGATACGAAAACACTTGCTCCTATCGAACGAGCCGCATCCAGGAGATGTTGGGTCCCACGGACGTTTACTGCCGTCGAGAGCGGGACGAGCCACCATACTCGCTCATAAAATCGGATATTAGCGGCGGTATGGAATACTGTCAATTCAGGAAGTTCTGTTGACTTATTCACGTTTTCATTGCCGTCGTCCCTGACTCCTTCTTCTTTTTCGGATCTAGACTGGGGCCAGGGAGCTTCGAAAGCGGACCGAACGGCTTGTTCATCTGAGATGTCGCATATACGAAAGTCGACTTGGGTTGCAAGTCCGGTTGTGAGATCAACACGGGTGGGTGCACGAATGTCAAGTACGCGAATGAATCTAGGATTTTCGCCCCGTGTTAATAGGTGATTCACAACCCACCCTCCAAGGAACCCAGCACCTCCGACTATTCAATATTGGCAGTAACCACACCCACACACGACAATTTCAACCCCAAACAAGGAAACAGGAGGAGAAAAAGTGGTGATTTCATCATGGAGGGGGAGGGGGTGGTGATGGCGGTAAGTCATATGCGAGAAAGTCAAATTACTATTGGCAGGGGACACATACCCACGATGTATCTACGTCCTGTTCGAGGAGGTAAATTAGCACGCATAGGTTGCTCCTGACATCTCTCGTAAGTTTCCTGAATTTCCTCATCTGTCCATCGTTTCGGGGAGTGTGTCAAAGCCTTTTGGGGTATGGCTCCGAGCCGTCTATCATTAATACGTATATATAAAACAGGCAAGCAAGTCAACAGTATAGTACCAATGATAAAGTTTGAGGAAGTCATCACCCCCTGATGGATTCTTTGACGTTGTTGTTTACTTCCAAGCTCCGTGTAAGCATTTGTAATCTTAGAAAATAACAAACTTCTTTTCTCAAAGCTCCCGGATGCGTAAACAAAACAAATTACATTATCAGAAAGAAAGAAAAAACAATGCATCAAGTGAACCGGTTCAATAATTACCAACAGTTAGTAAAGATACAAATAATGGGAAATTGATTATCTCAAAGGTTATAAAAACATGCTATACTTGTACCGTGATATTTCACGATGGTGGGGGAGGGGGAGCAGGATCGCTGGAAGGAGGTGGGGGAGGAGCACTACTAGGTGGGGCTGGTGGTGAGCCAGAGTTAGCAGCCGCACCAGCGCCATAGCCAGCTTGAGCATAATATTGGGCCATTTGCTGAGATTGCCATTCCTTGAATTGAGGAGAGTTAACATCGTAACCATAAGCCGCCCTGCATGAATTGTCAATAAAGAGAATATTATTTATGTTCCAATTAGTACTCACCAGTATTTTGCATATGCATCAGCATCAGTAGGGGCAGAAGAAGATGGATCACCACCAGGTGGAGGTGGAGGTTGAGATCCATCTGGTGCTGGAGGAGGTGCACCTGGAGGTGGAGGGGGTGCATCTCCAGAAGGAGGAGGAGGAGCTGGAGCGGAGGGTGGCTGGGGAGTATAGCCCTAAATAAAGTATTCATTGTTTAACTTGTGTGGAGAGGGATTCTATAGAGATGCTCACAGAGTAGTTAGCACTATATGCAGCATAAGCAGCCTGAGCCTGATGCAGCTCCATTTGCTGCTGTTGTAGAGCAGTTCTAGCTTTCGCGTGCTCCGCTCGTACCACCTCAAGCAAATCTTCTGTCAACGCCTTCGCCCGGGCAACCTGTCCTTCGTCTGGCCCACTACAAACATCAAGAATATCAGAATAAAGTTGAATCAACACCATTATATACACTTACGAGATGTGTATGTGCATGGGCTCGTCCGACTCTCGGCCCGTTTCCGTGTCAATAAACCCAGATCCTAAGCCTTTTATTTGCACACGAGTACTAGTCTGTGTTTGGATATACTTGACGAACACTCCCTGCGGTCCCACAACCTTGGCACGAACGTTGAAGTTACGCAAGGATTCCAGACCAACTTGCAATTTCTCTTCTGGCCATCTCCTCTATAAGATTCGTTAGAAAACACGAGAATTAAAATCACTTGATGTGTTTTAATACTGACTCTTTCTCTACGCATGTCTTTTTTGTCCTCGACTAGGGGACCCATATCCATATCCATTAGTTCCTTAATTTTGTCAACCGCATCATCTATCTGTTTCTGAGTATTTGCCGAAATATGAAGGTATAGTGGAGGGTCCTTTTCCGATGCCTTTGAACGGTCTGGATACCATACTCCTTTTGTGGTGACGTTAGCTCCGGTTTCAAGGTTAATCTGCTCTTGGGTAGAGCCTTTTGTGAGAACGTAACGATTTCTGACATCGTTGATATCGATATCATGAGTGAAGACGCTGTCATGAGGATCTCTAGGACCCAGAACCGTTCCGTTTGTAGTCCCTCCTGCGAATTGTGCTGCAATCTTGGCCGCTATGGCGGCGGCGGCAGCTGCTGCTTCGCTTGCTGTCTTCCCATCCTCAGCTCTTTGAACTTTTGCTGAGAAAAGTTCGTCTTCGGGACTGGCTTGGTCCCACTTTCGCTTTGAGGACATTCTGGATGAGGAACTTATGACATTGTATTTCTACAGGAAGATCTACCCAATACCGCGGGAAAATAACACCTAATGTGGTATTGTGATCAAATTCTTACTTCTCTCGTCCTTAACATAACACATTCTTTTTTCCATACTCGTGAATTTATTCTCATCAGTAAATAATCAGTAAAATGTGAGTACAAAGGTCGAAATGCAAATGATGAAAACAAAAAAGGCGAATTACAACTTTTATTTACAACACAGTTGCTCTGCAAGGAAAAGGAGAATGAAAACCAGGAAGCCAAAGAATGAATATAGTATAAATCCTATGACTGCTACTAAATAATATATAAATGATTTAGATGAGATTCTAAAAAAATGGTGCTGAACTGTGACTTCGCAAATCCTAGATCTTTGAGCTTGCGTATCTTATCTTGGCCGGAGTATATCTCCCAAATGCCGACGGACCTTGCTTCACACCCCTTCTCTCAATTCCTTTACCTTAGTTCTCAAGCCAGAATCATGATTTTGTCCCGGTACATTATCCTTGCTATCTGGCCCTGGCTCTTTGCGTTGTGATTTTACCGCATTCTCACCTTCTTCTTGATTATTTGACCCGGCCATAGAACGATTCCTTTGTAGCCACTAGAATATTATAAGCACATACAGTTGTGGGATTAAAGAATATTTGATACTCCAACTCACCTTATCCTTTAATGCTTCTCTCGCACTTGGTCTTTCACTAGGGTTCGCCTTAAGGAGACCTTTCAAACAATCCAATGCTGTCATACAAATCATCAATTTAACTTCTTTCACTATCCAAATAAGAATAAAACTCTGCTCACCTTCCTCTGAGATATTCGTCAACCCCTCAAACCTTTTCTCCCTAATTAACCATCTCGCAATCCACTTCTCCTTCTCAAGAGGTTCTCTCGCTCTACGTTTTGCCCTATCATCAAGCCCTTCAAGAAGCGCTCCATTCTTCGCCATCCACTCCGCTTCTTTGATCCTCTCCTGCTTCTCCTCTTCACGCATCATATCTAAAAGCTTATTATAGCCCAAGAACATCTCTAACAATGCTAAACCTGTGGCATATATATCCCCCCTCGCACATTCAAATCCCATAGCACCTTCTCCTTCATATAATTCCGGAGCGTGGTATTTTCGTGTCCCTGATTTTCTGGACTGATGTACTGTGTCGGGATCTTCAATATCTTTGGCTCTGGAAGAAAAGTTCGTCAATACTGGAAGTTTTCTATTATAAGTACTATACGTACAGTCCAAAATCGGCGATAGCTAATCGAGCTCCCCGTTCTCTGGACTTATAAATCAAGTTATGAGGCCTGCGTCAACGTAATTCAGAAGATCAGTTAACTGAATCCAAAAAAAGTTAAATTGAAAAGTAGGAGGAGAATACCGACTTTATATCTCTATGCATTAATAATGCATCATTATGCAGGAATTCAAGACCGTGAAATACATCTCGAGCTGCTCTACGAACCTCTCGTTCATCGAATGTACGTTGCTGGACAATCCTTTCGAAAAGCGTGCCACCGGCAGCATACTCAAAGACATAACAATATCTCTCATTTACTTCGAATACTTCATAAAACTTGATCTACAAAAAAGAACGAAGTTAGAATTACTCGGATATCAAATGAAAATGATGGAGAGTGGGGGTACTCACAAGACATTTACTCCTCCTTCTCTTAGTCTCTTCTGCTTTCTTTATCGTTTTTAAAGCTAGAAACTCAAGTCGACTAGCATGTTTTTCTTTATCTTGATTCAGGTACTTGACCGCTACACTAGCCCCTTCTTCAACTCCCCGAATAGCCTTTCTCGAGGTACACCTCTACATAAACATAAATAATGCATCCAAGGCGTATATCCAAATACCGTATCATGGCAAAAATAAAAAAATAATTAAGTAAAGGTCGTCAGTAACTTGTTCTTCTCTTCTTGGTCAAAAAGGATAACGAGAAAGAAAAAGAGAAATGAAAATACACACATAAACAACCGCAAACGACCCTTTCCCAAGCTTTTCCTCGACATCATAATCCCCAAGGACACTAACCACTGCTTCAGCAGCCTCACTCTTATTACTCACGTTCACGTTCCCATTAATGTTCTTGTTATCCCTAACATTAGTATTAGCAACCCTAGCACCATTAACTCCCTTTCCCTTCCCATTCGCATTTGCATTATCGTCCTTAACATTCTCATCGCCACCATCACGTTCGTACTTATTCCTATTGCTCTTGTTGTTATTACTGCCGTTGTGGTTATTATTATTATTATTATTATTGTTGTGGTTATTGTTGCTGCCGCCGACACCACTTATACCATGATGAAGATGAATAACCCCCCTCGTCTTCAGGTCTTTCTCGAGTATAGGATCCCTAGCTAACAGCCATGGGTTTTTAACTGTGCTCATTAGAGTGTGTATTCTTAGCTTGTGCTAGTCCCCGTGCTGTACACGAAATAGATAGATAAAATAAGCTCTCCCTTTTTCTTTCTTCTGGATGTACCTAGACCGTGAACTCTTCAGCAGTTTATAGTAGGGAAGAAGAAGGGGAGGAGGACGGAGGACGGGAAGAAGGTCAAAGAAGAAAAGAAGGAGGAAAGTAAACAGGCACGGAGGGAAGGGGGACCTTTATTGCACCTTTCCCCTCTTCGAAACAAAATACAATGTATATAATGTATTACAAGCGGGGGCTACAAGGCGGAGCGGGAGGGGGGCATACCTATCCATTTTGCTACTTAACGCTACCTAGTAAATACAAACTTGGCCTGGATGACTGGATGACTGGATGACCTAAGCCTTATTATTGCTTCTACAGACTGTTTAGAGGGGGGGGGCCACTTGCGTTCTGTTTTGCTTTTACGCATTCTCGACGGTCTTCTCCCCTACCTCTTTCTCTTATCCTCTTATTGATAGTCATCGAAGCTAAGTCTGTATATCCACGCACCGAGAGTCATTATCTCTATCAAGCATCTCAAAGGTCCACTAACATACACCCCTCTCCTCTCCCTCCTCTCCAAAACTAATAAACACAACCGCCATACACGCAAAGTAAACTAGATACTCTCTCCTAATCATCAAACTTCTACTATGTGCAAACTAATCTTGAATGCCCCCCGGTATCCGGTCTTCCCCCCTCGTAGGTCTATCCTTTCTCTGTATGTACATACATAAATATATACACATAATCGCGTTATGTATCTGTGTGTGGATATACACTCACTTATTGTGGCCCTTTGTAATGAACGCCTTATTACATAATATATAAATTTGATAACGTAATGAATTACTCTACGGCGAATTTAATCCTATATTATCATAGATTCCAGTCAGATTTCTGTATACTCTGTATCTGTGTACAGGAGGGGATGACCTCGTTTTGATATGAGTGAAGGTCTAATACTGTTTACTACTTGCAAGACTTGCAAAAAAAAAAAAACGCAAGTATACACAGAAATCTTTTGTATTACGTAATGTTATGGGTTTAATAAGCTTTTATAAGAACAATTATTATTTTATTTGTATTGTCAGGTGCATCGAGGCATCAGTAGTACAGACAAGCAAAAAACAACAAGGTGTAGAGAGAAGGTGAGAGAGGAGGTGAAAGGGGGGAAGGTGGAGGAAATGGTTGCAGACTTTCTAGATTGAAAAGACGAAAACTTTTTTGTATTTTTCTGAAGGATTCTTTGATGGCACTTATATCTTCTTCTTCCCTTCCCTCTCCCATCCCTCCCTTCCGTCACTTCCTTCACTACTACCACCAAAATCACTACTACCACCAGCCACTATTAGTCGGTGTTGTCGACCCCCCTTTAAACCAAACAACCCAGACCCAAAAGAAGGAAAGAAAAGGGAAAAGAAAGAAAGGAGGCGAGAAGAGATAGCGATAGTGGTAGTGATAACGATGATAGCCAGACAAAGACGAAGAACGAGGAAGAGGGGGAGTCTAACTAACACGCGAAAGCAACAAGACGGATAACTCGTGCATGTATCATCCGTTCCACCTCCCAACCACCCAACCGACCGACCGACTAATCAATCAGCTAGTTGATTAGTACGACCGACCGAACATAGTCCACCTCTTCGCGTCTTTCCCACAAGCAGGGCACTTGGTCTTACCAGGTTCGATAGACGGGTACTTTGACTGATCGAAAGGAATCGCCAATGACTTCGCTCCAGCAGAGGGTGCTCGTTCGTCTTGGGGCTCAGCACTGTATAACCCAGGAGAAGAAGGAGAAAATAAACACATTAGAACGTACTCTCATCATGATCATAAAAATAAAACTCGATAATTTTTAGAAAAAAAAGGGGATACATACGTTCTTCCACTCCTCTCCTTGATATCGTCCTCACAAGCTTCGGCTTCACACCAAGGAATGACAACGATGTTCTTGTTATCCAATGTAGGTACGACGTCGTCCCACTCCGTCACAACCTTCATACGTTCCAAGTAGGTCTTCTTGGCACGCTCGAACATCTCCTTCTGGATCGTCTCGAGTAAGGCTGGGACGGCAGTATCGAGATCTGTGAGGGAGATAGGGGCCTTCACACCGGTATCACGGCGGACAGAAAGGGTTTGGTTCTTCTGGATATCTAGTGGTCCAATCTCAAGACGCAAGGGTACACCCTGAAAAAGGTTTCAAAAAAATATTGTTATTCACTAATTCATAGTTGCCGGATAAGAAATATAATCACCTTCTGTTCCCAGTCATTGAACTTGTATCCTGGTGTGTATCCATCACGAACATCAGCCTTTGCACGTACACCCGCCTTCCTCAATGTCTGAGCAAGTTCCTCACAGCGGTCGTACAAGTCCTTTTTATTAGTGTTCGCCTTAATCCCACAAGGAACAACAACAGCCTGTACGGTTGCCACTCTCGGTGGGAGGACCAAACCTTGGTTATCACCGTGAACCATGACCATAACACCAATAGCACGAGTACTCAATCCCCAAGAGTTCTGCCATACGAAGAGTTTACCCCCGTTAGGACCAGTTCCTTGAGGATCATCCGGATCTTCAACAACAATGTTGAACATCTCGGGACGAGAGAAGTTCTGACCCAAACAATGAGAAGTTGCCGCTTGGATACCACGACCAGTAGTTGGGATGAAACCTTCCACAGTCGTAGTGTACAAACCACCAGCGAACTTCTCCTTCTCGGACTTGACACCAGGGGTAACGGGAACAGCGAGAATATCTTCGTAAACTTGACGGTAAAGCTCGAGAATCTGACGGACCTCCTTGTCGGCTTCAGCTTTGGTCATGTGTGCGGTGTGACCTTCTTGCCACAAGAATTCACGAGTTCGGAGGAATGGCTCTGTGAAAAAGGGAGGATTGTAAGGAATTTGTATAAGGAGTTACACCTGATAAAAGACTTACGAGGGCTCTTGAATTCCCATCTTACGACGCTGTTCCACTGATTTAACTTGAGGGGCAAATCACGGTGACTCTTGATCCATTTTGCGTAATCTATACAAATCGTGGGTAACTCCTTAAAGTATAAATAAAACTTGACACTCACAAGGGTACATAGCAGTTTCTGAGGTAGGACGAATGGCAATGGGCTCTTCAAGGTCGGAGCTTCCACTATTAAGATGATATTACCAAAGAGTTGTTGTGATAAGTATGATAAGATTAGACGTACGCCCTAGTAACCCAAGCAACTTCAGGGGAGAACCCTTCAATGTGATTTTTCTCCCGCTCTAAAACCTTTGAAGAAACGAACATGGGGAAATAAGCGTTTTCAACACCCATTTCCTTGATTTTTGAGTTAAACCATTCTAAAATTTGATCAATATAAATAACAGAATTAGGATAGATAAGGCGTGCAAATACCTTGGATGGTCTCCCAAATCCCATAAGACCATGGCTTGAGAATATAACATCCACTGACGCTGTAATAATCGAGCATATCAGCTTTGATAAGTACCTTCAAATATCCTTTGTCAGAATCACAATTCACACCAAGGAAAATTTTTAAAGCGCATACATTCGTGTACCATCCAGGGAAGTCAACCTCTTTCTTAACACCAATAGCAATCTGGACTGCTCCTTCGATCTTCCCATCATCCTTCTCCTTCTGTACCTTCTCGGGTGCTGCGGATTTGGCGGCGGGAGCAGCAGATGCTGACTCTGCTTTGAGAGCCTCGAAGTCTATCTCTTGAATTTTTAATTCGGAGGTCTCGAGGGAGCGGAGGTAGGTGGCGACGTCAGATCCAGAGAGGAAGATGGTCTGTTCTGAGGACTGAGCGTGGATGGCGAAGGGGGTGGATGAGGATGCGAGAGATGAGTCAAGAACGGTAACAACTTTTGGGAAAGATGTTGCGTTCAAAGCCAAAGGACTCACTTAGCAATTTAATTTCGATATAACAATATAAATTAATTAATTCATTGGGCGTTTAAAGTAAGTTCGTAAAAGGGGAGGCTTACAAGAATCTTTATCGAGTTGGAAAAACTCAGTGAGGAGGTCCGGTGATGCCAAACGCAGTTCCTTCAGGTTTAATTTCTTGCCCAAAGCACCAGAATTCGTCTCTGTTTCTTCGCGTGCAATAACGACGACGGGGACGGGAGTGGCAGATTTTGCGGTTTTAGGTTTAAATACAAGCGTTTTAGTGAGCTGATATTCCTTTGGAACACCATCTGCTACTTTGAGAGCATCCTTCCATTCGGCAGGAGAAGTAGCAGGGGTGTGCTTGACGGATGCAAGGGGGCTAATGCTGAGTTTAGCGAGACCGTCGACAACCGAATCTACGGAAGCCATTTTGTATGTTGAGTAACAACGTCGAGATAGACGAGCGTTTGAGGAGATGAAGGATGTCTGTGGTGGGAGAAGGGCAAAGTTGTTCTGGACGCGTTGGGTAGTCGCTGCTATCAGATGAAGAGTACTATTAGTATTCCTATTCAATCCATTGTTGTTGTAATAATGATAACTCCCTCCTCCTGTTCTCTGGTACAGGCTCCGACGCAGCGTGAACGGGCCCCATCTGCCAGGCCGCATTCAGCTTTTCTCTGCCAACGTCGTTGGCAATAACGATGAAACGTCTCTCTCCTTTTTTTTTTTGCGCTCCCGTTATTTCTCTTGCGCCAGTACGCGCTTGATCGGCAGCAACTCTGATCTCTTGACCGCATACACTCACGTCCGCATACATGCACACCCATGCTCGTAAATTCATAAAATAAGTTTCGATGATATACTCGTATCTACTGGCTTGCAGCAAGAAAAATAGAATAAGACAACAGAAAGAAGGTCAACATGAACCAAGAAAAAAAATAACTAAATGAAATTCATAACCCGTTTCCTCCCTTTTCAAACTTTCGATACAACAACCTCAACGAAGACGTTGAACCCGTAGCCCGTCTGCTCAAACCTCGCCGACCACCAGAAGAAGTAGCAGTACTAGCATCCGACACCTCCATAGGCGAATCAACGTTATTCTCATCTCCTTCGCCGCGTCTTTTCGCTGGATGTAAATTAAGAGAAAGCCGTCTACGGACCTCCTTCAGCCCATCCGCGTTCAAATTCAAGTTCAAGCTCTCCAGTAACACTACCCGTCGCTTACCAGCCTGAGCTCCGAGTTTACTCAACAGCGTCTTATCCTCTCCTCCCTCTCCTCCTCCCTCTCCCTCCCTTCCCACACAACACCCTCCAGAATTCGTAATCGCATCCACACCACCACCACCCGCACCCATCATCCTTCCGTTAGCATTCTCATTCTCATCCACCCGCTTCGCCTTCACCTTCGTCTTCACCTTTGTCGACTTCCTAACACGTACCGACCCATCCCGTCCTCGTGTCATCCTCCCAACAACTCGACTATTATAGTCCACACTACCAACCACAGCCTCCCCCTTCCTAACCTGACCACGCCCTCCCTTCTTCTTACGTCCCCGGATCGTGCCTCCTCCGCCTACGATCCCAATTTCACCGCTAATTCCAATCCCGAGTCCGATTTCACCGCCAACACTCATACTGGTTCCGTTTCCGTTTTCGGATTCAAGTCCAAGTCCAAGTCCGAGAACGTCGCCCCCTACGCCAGCAAGCTTGGTTCGTAGTGCTTTCGCAGCAGCTGCAGCAGATCCCTTCCTCTTCAAAACATTGAACTTGCCTATACCCGTGCTCAAGTTCAATTTGGTCCTCAAGTTCGTCGTTCCCATCCCAATCCCCGTTCCCGTCCCGGTTCCGGAAGTGAATGTAAAGGATGAAGGTGAGGTTGTGAATATCGTTGTTGTTGTTGATGTTTCGCGGGCTTGTGCGCGGACGAGCTCTTCGGGGATATAGAACTCTGGTCGGGGAGGGAGCGTGTATGGCATTTTGAGTGACTGAGATTGAGGACGGGTTTGAGGATTAAGATTATGATTAAGGTCGAGGCTGGGGTAGGTATTGGGGGTTTGAGAGTACTTGATTATTTGGGTTTGAGATATGATTAAGTACGGTGTGGTGTGGTGTAGTTTTGTACGGTGCGAGTTCGTGTGGTTCTATGTGTTATGGTGCGATGTGGTGTGGTTTTGTGTAGAGTGGTGTGAAAAGACCGGAGGCGGGAAAGAGAATTAAGTGAGGTGTTGGTCGTGCGTACGCTCGTTCTAGTATCCAGATATGCTTTTGTTGGGAGGGTCTAAAGAGTGTGTTCTATGATACGGTGTGATATGATATGATATGGTAAGATATGGTTTAGGCAGATGGATAGGTAGAATAGGATAGGTGGATGATAGATCTATAGAAAGACAGAAAGACGAATGGAAAGACGCCTTCAAGAAAGATACCAGCAAACGACGAAAACAAGAACGTAGACGTGGACGTGAACGAGAGCAACGAGAACAAGAGCAACAACGAGGCGGGACGCGGGGGACGACCAAGCTGACACCCAGACGAAGAATGTAAGGATGTATAAAGAAAAGAACAGAAAAAACGGGAAAAGTCAGGAAGTCAGGCGTACGGTATTATTATGTTATGTTATGTTATATCATGTTATGTTGTGTTCCCTTTTCGAGCTTGGCTGACAGGGGGGACAGGGACCTAATATGGTCTAATATGGTCTATTATGTATCTATGAGGTTATTTATGTACATACACTACACTAGACATACGGGACCAAAAGCTGGAATGGAATAAAAAAGGAAATAATATGATATGATTGGTCTTATTATTATTAAGAAAAGGAAGAAGAAGGGATGGGCGGGTTAGGCTAGATTAGATTAGACCTTGACCTTGCTTGATCCGTGTGTGTGCACTTTCATGTGAAGGAGTCTGAGTCTGTGGTGCGTAAACGGTGTTTGTTTGTTTATTCGAGTGATAGCCTATTAGTGCTAGTGCTTATTAGCCACCACCCAGCAGGTGTTGTTGGGTATTTGTGTATGTGTGTGAGAGTAAGGGGTGTAAATTTATGTTATGGGATAAGATAGTTGATGTAATGTAATGTGATATGTTATAATATGATAATTAAGGAGCATTATTTAGTACATCGTAGTATATAAAGGTCAAAGATGAAAAATATAAGATGGAAGTGGAAGTACAAACAAAATGCGTATATATATATATATATGTGTGTGTGTAGTGGAGGGGTGTTTCTAATAATTAAAACTATTGCAACGACGAACAACAACAAAAACAACAAAAACAAAGACGGTAAACGGTAAACGGTAAGCAAACTACAGACTCATATATGGATATGGATATGGATATGGATACATCGATGTTGTGGTCATGGATCATCATACATCATACACCGAACATCGTACATCGTGCATCGTGCATCATAAATCACCTTCGCCGACCCACCTCCACTCCTCGTCCCCCCTCCCCCCTCCCTGCACTCCTCCTTCGACCCCACGTTTTTTAGAGTAGGAAAATGCCGGACATATGAGATCTACCTCCCATTAGAGTACGACGGCATATTAACCGGCAAAGACGCCTGTCTCGACGGTCCAGGACTAACAGGTCTCCTCCCAATCACACTCGCAGGAGTCGTCGTATTCGGTCCCTGCCCCTGACCGGGTCCGGGTCCTGGATAGAAACCGCCGCCGCCGTTATACCCAACATCAAGAGACTGCGATTGTGTATGCGAGAGTGGGTTGTTCATTTGGGAGAGGGGGTTGTTCATTTGTGCGAGAGTATGTGGATGTGCGTGTGGATGTGGATATGGTTGCGTATGTGGATGTGGATGAGGATGTGTGAGAGGCATAGTTGGAGCTCGTCGAGCGCCGTTATTCCCGTTTAGTGAGCCCATGGGAGGTGGTATTGGATTTTGTGTCTGTGTCTGTGTTTGTAGTTGAAATGCTGGACCTAGACGGGTGTTATACCCAAGTCCTGGATCGAAGGGCGGTGCCCGATTAGGAAGCGAGCCATTATTTGTTGCATTAGCAATAGTAGAAGAGGAAGAAGAAGGCGGCGGAGGTGGCGGGAGTTGTGATGGTGGGAGTGGTCCATTTAGATTTGGATTGAAGCCAAAAGGACCTTTTGGGTTGGTACCATTCATACCCCCCGCTGCTACTTGGGAAGACTGTAACGAGTGATGTCGAACTACTGTAGCTGACGGTGATCCAAAGGGTGTAGTTGTCTGAGAATAAGTCCTCGTCCCTAAATCAAACCCAACCGGTCCATTATCAACAACTTCAAACGCTCCTACATCCCTCTCCACGAGCTCAACTTGACGTACCAACCGCGCCAATTCTTCTTCTAATCCAGGTAACGACTCCTTCGACAATCTCTCTCTTTTCGCCTGCAGCTTCTCCAACCTCGCCGTCAAAGTCCCCAACTCGGCTCGCAAATCAGACGTTTTCTTCTTATCCGCACGTATAGAATCCTCCGCCTCCTCCTTCGTCCGTTCCGCCTCCTTGAGCACCCCAGCATGCGTCTTCGCCACCTCCTCAGCCCTCTGAATCGCCTCAGGCAACGTCTTCTCAACCTCCCGCGCATCCTCCTCGGCCTCCCTAGCGGCAGCAGCAGCCTGTTTCACCGCCTCCTGCAACGCCCGAATCTTCTGCCGCCCGCGCATATCAGCAGCCGCATGTTTCTCCGACGCCCGCTTGAGAGCTTCGATCTCGCTGCGTTTTGCTGCATCGCCCTTGTGGGCCTCTTTTCGGGCGCTTTTGAGCTCGGCGAGGAGGGCGTTTCGTTCGTTGTCTATATGCGATAGTTGGCTGTGGAGTTGGGAGGCGTATTCGTCGTGGGTGAGGGAGAGGATGTGGGGGGATTGGGTGGTGGAGGTGGTGGATGGGGAGAGGGTTGGGACGGTGTTGATTGAGGATGTTATGGAGTCGACGGAGTTGGTGCCTACTTCTTCGTTTACTGATTGACCGGCTGTGTAAGTATGCATGTATGTGTATATGGTATTAATAGTCGTTAGTGAGACGGTATTTATGGTAGGGCGTGGATGGGACATACGTTGAGGTTGAGTGACCATTCGACTATGTAAAACTTCCTCCCCGTCTCCAAATACGATACCTATCTCGACATCGTATTGTCTTCCGGGCATGAGTCCGTAAATGACCAAAATTGCTTCATCCCCTTTATCATTCGGGCGCATCAAGACCCGTTTCCAGTTTGCACCGTTGACATTGACGGAGAGTCCTCTACCTCTGCCAAGAGCGTCAAGAGCGTCGGAAAGTAAATATGATCTAGAAGATGTTAGACCGGGTAGAGCGTTCTCTGGAGAATCTTCGTCATCGGAGGCAGAGCCTGGAGTTATTCCGAGAGAGGCAAGGCTTGTATCAGTACCGTCGGAAGAACAGGTTGAGGAGAGGACGAATGTTGTAGAGACTGATGTTATTTCACGCACAGTGAGCAGGAAGCGCGGAGACCAAGGTCGTATAGAGTGCCAGTGAGAAGACGGTTCGCCCAGACTCGCCGTCATCGTCCCTGTAGAGTACGATATGTGATGATGGTAATTTATATATGATTGATGATGACGCTGTGGTTTTTGACGATGTTGTTGCTGGTGTTTTTATCGTTGTCGTCACGGTCGCCGTCGTTGTTGACTCTGTTGGTGACTGTGTCTGGAGAATAAATTGCACCTGCCATCGGTGATCGACAGAACCGATTTACGTTATTCACTCACTCATTCCTCAGCTCAAGTCCACTTGGCCGCGTCTTCACCTCTCCTCAACTCACCGATGGACGCTGACCCTGTCCCTCTTACGGAACGCATCTCCCCTCCGTTGGCAACTACATCCTCTCCAAGGGATCTCGAGCCAGATTCCGCAGAGTTAGAAAAACTCCGTCAATGGCACCAAGCAAGGATCGAACGTAAACTCCGCGACGAGTACGAAACTGCTCTCTTACGTCTTGACGAACTCGTATGTCCCCCCTTTCTGTCCTTTATCTTGTATTATTAAATAGGACACTTCAACTTACTTAATGTGGAAAAATCTCTAGGTGAAAGATAACTTACAAACGCCACTACGAATAGCTTCAGTGCGGGTAGCCGGCAAGGAACGGACACGCCCAGAGATCCTGAAGTGGCTTACAGATCCATACATTACCACAGCTAACAGCGAATCCTCAACTCTTAACGATGTCCTCCGTGCAACGAAGAGAGTAACAGATAAAATGCTTGAAACGGACGTATACAAGGCAGTTCTACCCCGACTCGAAGCTTCTCATAGTCCATATGCCCAACCAGGCGATGTCGACCTCGTCCTATACACCGCTCCAAGAGGAGCATACTTCCTCAAAACGTCTACGGAAATGGGGAACCAGGATGGGTCCGTAAGCTTACAAGGTCAAATACGGAATTCTCTCGGTCTGGCAGAGACTCTCGATGTAACACTTTCTTCTGGTCTCCGTACAAGACTATCCGGGAACGTGACATACTCATCCGCACTCCGAGCAATGCGTAGTCGTGGTGAATTCTCGCTTTTCGGACTTGAAAAAGACCTTACGAATTTCGCGAGCTGTATAGAAGGAGTGCGCGGTGTGCGTGCCACTTTAAGGGTGAGCTAGGTCAGCTTGTGCCCAATATAAACAGAACTGCGGAGCTGATAATGAGTTATTTATGGATTCCGTTTCCTCTCTTTTCTTCTTCTTTTTTCCTGAATCTCTTATTTTATTCTTTTTTTCTACCTTACTTCCTTAATTACTAGAGCTTCGGGAAACACACTTCTAGTGAAATCAACGGAGAAGCCGTACTACGTCATATTCATGGTCTGACTGAAAATGCTTCCTTGAGTATTCGGGAGATTGCAGGACCATCAACAAAGTTCTCGTTATCTCATTCTTGGACTTTTGATTCCCGAGATGAGAAATCGATTCCTTCAAAAGGAGGGTATCTTCGAGCTTATAATGTCAGTATTCTCCCCACTCGTTAGTATATTTATATCATCTTCGGCATGCTAATTTTATTTCGGCCTCCCCCCACCCTCTCTCCCTCTCACTCACTCTCCTTCGATGTGTGCATGTGGGGTTGTGGGTGTGTGTGGATAATGATAATTAGGAACTAGCCGCTCTGAATACAGAAAGCGGGTTCTTCAAAACTCAAGGATCCTTCCAATGGGTACACAGTTTCGTCCCAGGACTCAACTTGTCGTTATCTGGACGAGCGGGGTACATCCATCCGTTTGGGAGTATTGGGAACGCGCCGTTTAATGACCGGTTTCAGATGGGGGGACCGCTGGATGTGAGGATGTTTAAGCAAAATGGATTGGGGCCGCGTGAGGGGAAGGGTGTGGGCGATTCACTTGGTGGAGACCTGTTTTGGGCGACGGGGTTGAGTGTTGTGTCGGACTTACCGGCTAGACCGGATTGGCCCGTGAAAGTTCAGGCGTTCGTGAACGCTGGGAGACTTGATTTGCTTAATAGGGCCGGAGGGGCAGGACAAGGACAAGGACGAAAGGAAAGGACGTTAGTGGATAATGTACGTGATTCGCTTTCTAGACCTTGTGTTTCTGTTGGTGTGGGGTTGTTGTATCGGTTTGATCCTGTTCGTGTGGAGGTGAATTTTGGGGTGCCGGTTGTGGCTAATAAGAATGATGGGTTGAGGCGTGGGTTCCAGGTTGGGATTGGGTTGGATTTCTTATAGATGATCTGGTCTGGCTGGCTGCTGCTAGTCTTGGTGGGGACTGGGCTTGGTAGAAATAAAATGTGTGTGTATGTGTGTTTTTATACCTTACTTTATGATAGTTTGTTTTGAGTCTTCGGAGGGGGTAAAAAAGAGACGGTGCTGTAACGTATACTGTACCTTCCGATTCTTTATTTTAGATAGACTACTTTTGTTGTAGAAGAAGATAAAATGACATCCGCTCACTCTCTCTGTGCTCATACCTCCCATATCTCTTGAGATTAAGACTAAACAAATCATTGAATTGAGGGAGTCAAATACCGACTTTTAAGTAATACAAACAAGTATTTATGTCCATAATAAACACACATCCACACCATATCACATATACAACAAACTAATCCCTTCACTGAGCCGTAAACTTAAACACACTCAAACTAAACGGCGGCGCCTCATACGCCAAACTCCTCTGCGCCGTGAACGAACTCACAACAGGCGTGACCGTACTCGGACTCGCCGGCGTATTCATATCATTTTGCCCTCCCTTCAACACCGTCAGTTCCCCCCGTCGATTCCCGAAAGAGGTGAAAGGGAGGTCGAAGACGACGGAGGCGGAGGAGGAGGCGGCGTTGGCGAGTTTGATGAAGATGGTGTGGGTGGGGGCGGAGCGGGTGATGGACCAGTGGAGGGTGCCGCCGGGGGTGGGGAGGGTGCTGGGGAGGTATTCGGTGCCTTTGGAGAGGCTGAAGAGTTGTTGGACGTAGTAGCTTGTGGATTTTATTACGGTTGCTGGGCTGGATGGGAGGTGAGAAGGGGGAAGGGGGGATGTGGTTGTTAGTGAGTGGGTTGGTAGAGGTTGATGAAGATGACGATGGGGACAGGGATGAAGATGGGGGGTGAGAGGTTGACTTACTCGAAGCTGATCAAGTTAGGAGTCTAGAGTATCGAGTAAATTTCAGGTTAGAACAGAGCGGAGTGCTATAAGAATTTATTTTACATACCCATTGTGAATTTGAGACGTGCTATAAATCAATCAATCACACAAATATAATTGAGTTATCAATTAAATATAAGAAAACAACTGGTCACACAAACCTGAAGAAGAGGAGCGTATGATGCTGCGAAGACAATATCGGAGTTTCGTTCGAGGCCTGTCATGAATGCAGCTTCTCCGGCCGAGCCTAATAATCACCCCAGCGATAATGAAATCACAACAGTTAATAAAAATAAAAGTAAAAAGAGTAATACTCAAAAGAGTGGCTTACCAGACATAACGGGGAATGTGAACCTCCCATCAGATGGAGAACCGAATATATCGTTGGGGTTGGAAGAAATTGCAGCGTATTCGCCCTATAACTCAGAAAGTAAGTCAGGTCGGAGAATCAAGAATTTTATTAGTAGTTGGTGTTGATCTAACCTCGAAATATTTGGTTCCGTTACGCTATATAAAAATCATAAGCACGTTTCAGGGGAAGAACAAGAATCGCTATACCTCAAAGCCATCGTAGATGAAGGCATTGTCAGAGAACCATGCTGTAATGTCCTCAGTCTACTGACTATTAAATAATAATGGAACATAAAACATACTCGGGGTTTGGTATACATGAACATCATAAAGCTCCGGGTTTGGTGATAACCTAGGGTTAAACGTATCGGTCGTAGCCATGAATTCTATTTTTTGAAGGCGAGAGGAAAAGGGCCAGATAACTCAATTTAACAAACTAGGCTTTGAAAATAAGACACTATTTCACATACCAATCTGTGGGAACGCTGCTTTCAACGTATTGACAAAGTTTGGCCAGCGGTAAGAAGCATAAGTATCAGCCGCGAAGAAATCTTCATTGCCGACTTCCACCCATTTAAGTGTATATGGTTCCGGATGGCCAAGAGAAGCTCGGAGTGCGGCTTTGATATTTTTTTGAAGTTACCAATCATTAATGAAGTTATTATTTTAGAGGAAATAAAATGAAATCTAGCTAACCTGCATCAGATTCCGAAGGATCTCCGACGACGAAGTTGATCTTAGAGTGTACCAGATTAGATTAAAGATTTTTATGTGATAAAAAGTTACAGACCTGATCAATCGCTTCTTGAATATAAGATTGAAGATCAGCTTCAGCCACTGTACCACCAAACGAGAATCCTTTCCATAAAGTCAGTATCATTCATTTATAACGACAATTAAGTGGATTGAGACATACCAGCCCAGACGGCCATGATAGGCTCCATTCCCATATCCTCAATGAAGTCTAGATACTCCTTAAGTCCAAGGCCACTGATAATTTGATACTTTATTAGGTCCATTCGTACAAGATTCTGGAGAGTTCTTACTCGGTATTGATGTAACCCCAGTCTCCTAGACGTCCAGGACGCTCAGTCAATGGACCAACTGTGTTCCTCCATTGCCAACGGCCGGCAATTGATTGTCCCTAAGACTAGTATTAGGCATACTCCGTACCATAACCTGTTTGAGTAAATACTTACTTCCTAGAGATAAGTTAGTAAATCAGAGTAAACGAAGGGATATATCATTAGTGCACTTACAAGGTTATTGCCACCCGGGAAACGGAAGAAGGCTGGTTTGATATCCAAAAGAGTCTAAGGCAAACAAATAGTTGAAATCGTGAGTATGATATCTAAAAGTTGATATAATAACTGACCTCCGCGAGGTCCAATCGAATACCATTGGCCCTGTTCTTGAAGGTAGGAGGGAACAGCGAGAACAACGAGAAAAAGATAGTTTCACCAGCAGCTGATGCTCCATCGAGAGTTACAGTAAATGTATTGTTAACACCAGAAGCACTCGCAGCTGGCTTGAGGGTAACAAAGAACTCTTTCCAGTCCGTAGAGTCCGCACCAGATACGCTTGAAGAAGAAGATGCGAGAGTCGTGCCGTCTCCCGAGACTAGAGATGCTGTGAGTTTACCGTTGAATGTTGATCCTTGTGCGAACTTGAAGTTGAAAGATGCGTTGTAAGTCCAAGCTTCATTTACATTGATTCCTATAAAAATGAGGACATTTTACATTTAGTCAAACAATAATAGAACTAAACAAAGTACCCGGTACTGACCAAAGTAGCCCGAGTTGGCTACACCAACACTTCCTGAACTACCACTTGGGATCGTAACTTGAAGAGAGTTGGGCAAAGAAGATGATAATGGGGTTGTGCCTGAAGTAACAGATATTTGAGCACCCCCGACAGCAGACCATGCCGTGAGAGCCGCGGAAGTTCCTAAAAACGAAAATGATAAATCCGTTATTCACAAGATTTTAAAAAAGGTTAATTGATTACGCACCTGGTGTCACCTGCTGGAATGCCCGATTTTGGAGTACTTTTCATTGGATAGTTGAGTTAGTTATTCTTTGGGCAATTCAGTGTTTACTTACGTTCGGCATAGAGACCCCCATCACCGCTCTGAAAGATTGTGAAGGTCAGAAAGGTTTCAGTAATAATTTTTATAATACTTTACATGCTAAAAGAAAGAGTTGTCAGTAAATAGATAATAGTAAAGTGAAAGTATTTTAATTACACTAATATCCTATATTCCAGATTATTCGTCAGTTAAGATTCTAAAGTTTCAACTAAACAGGATTCCCACCTCGAACATCAAACCATCTTATAAAACCAGAACTAATGTTCAGCACAAATACTTTAAAAAGGCTCAATAAACTCACAGAGAGAAGTAGGGATCGAGTGACTGGCAGTACTACTGACAGACACAGTAGTTTGTGCCCTCGACGAGGTTAACAGACCAAGTAATAGACTACAAAGTAGAAAGCGCATGGCTCCAATAATTAAAGGACTCGACTCGATGAGCACCTTTTCTGTCCCGTCGGTTCCTATCCAAAAGCATGCCCCATCATCGAATACTTATATATTTTTGACCTCTACTCCCTCTCCCGTAGTCTTCCTAATAATTCCACGGACCGTCAGTAGCCATGAACAGTTTTGAGCGACATGTGGATCCTTCATACAGGCTAAAATGAATAACGAACATGTGGATCTTCAGAGAAGCGCACGCTAGAGTACGGTCCCGCTATATGATCGTGATACGTATCCAATGTTCTCGTGATTATGCGAACGTACGGAGGTCCACACGTAGCACTTATTATATGTAGAAAGAATTCTGAACATTACTATTATTAATATACGACTATACTCTCGGCAACGATTGATTGGGACCCCACGGATATTTTGTACTACCAGGAAGCAGAATCAAGGAAGCGGTTGACGAGGTTCTTGTCATGACATAACTTTGGACCTAGATAGGAGCAGAACAACATATATGTATACGGAGGTTTATGTCCGTGAGGGTTCTTTAATATTGATTAACAGACAGTTCCTTACGGCCAACACAAGAAACAGCCATGAGACGTGAGAGACTCTGAGCAGAGCAATATCGTTGTCTCCTTGAATGTTGGCAAAAACAAACCCGGTCCGCTAATTCCAAAGATACAAATAACCCCCAAGGAATTGTAGGTCACGTTTGCCTATATTTTCTTCCCATAGGCCTTCGAGTGCGAGGAATCGCCTTTAGTCACCGGCTCTTCTGTATTTCTGCAATAAAGACCGCTGATCTCGCAATTTCACTCCAAGAAAGACACCAAATGTCATTTGTTCAGTTTGGGGATTTTGGCCCAAAATGTAGTATCCAAGTTAGGGGAGAGATTCTTTGTGACTGTCCGGCAAACCCCGTTTTGTACCTGTGCCTAGTTCTAAGGTTGGCAGTTGACGTATGCGGCACTAATATCATCAGAATAAACTCCAGCGATAAATCATCGACTGGATTCGTCATTTCGGATCCATTAGGATTGGACGTATGACAGAAAGGGGGGGGGATTATTCATTATGTATAATTAGGAGTTATAGACTATTTGTGTAATATACATTGCAAAATATTGTCAGTTGGCTCTGAAAGTATTCAGAAAGATTTTAATTTCCCGATTCCTGGAGAGCGTCTGTACATCTGTTACAAAGGTCGTCCTCTTCTATGCGAGTATAAGTCCAACAACGAGGACATTTGGCCCTTGAGGCTGGTCGCACGCGTATTTCTATAGAATTAGTTAAATCTGAAAAAAGACAATTCAATCAAATTTCTCTTATCAACAAGCTTTCGTTAGGTGAAGTGTACTTACGAGGTATTTGCAGAGGGGCGCTGTAAGTCCATTGATTCTTTTCAGCATTTTGGTTAGTAGTTGCGTCTTTGTTCACTATGTGTACGTCCGATACAATATACAATGTTTTAAGGAAGTTGACTAAAGAAAGTTATATGGATGACATTCAGTTTTTGCAAGTTTAACAACGAAAAATGTAAGGGTAATACTAACCATTCTGACATAATACCTTGGCTAGATCATTGGAACTCTCTAACCAGCCTAGTGTCGGGACTAGAATGTCTACTTCGGCCTCAAGAGAGCTACGAAGGTCCCTTTAAACAATCAAGACCAATGAGTATACGAAGAGGGTAAGACAAAGAAGAAAAGAGAATACATACTTTCGACCACGCGCTTGTTCAAGTAAAGCAAGTATTGCATCACGGACATTCAGAAGAAGTGCCATGTCCTTCGATACTTGCTCGTTTGACCAGCTTGTAGCATTGGTATTGTTTGCCTTCGAATGCATATTAGTTTTTGTATGAATGGTGGCAGCATCGACGGTGACATACCAGTAAAGACCAGTTTTTGTGGAATACAGAGGACCCTTCACTTTGTTCACCTATTGCTCCAGAACGATGGTATAAGACTTCTTCTGCAAGATGTGGGGTAATTGGAGCTAGCATAGTTATCAGTCTCTCTAAAACCTACGGAAAGAGTTAGTTTGGCGGGTGAGGAGGTATATAAGATAATGATACACACTTGTTCTAAGACGGTAACGACTGCACGTCGCTCAACACTTTGAGTTTTATTGGCATATAGAATATCCTTAGTAATATCAAAGTAAAGAGATGAGAGGGTTATGCTTGTAAAACGAGAAACGGCCTGAATAACTGTTGATAGGAAAAGTCATTCAATGAACTGATCAGCAAGGAATCAGGTATGGACTAACCTCGAGGGAAGTTGAGTTGAGAATAATATTCAAATACAGATTTCTCGAGCTGTATCAGTTCGTGCAATACATATCGATCGGCCTTTATGATAGACATCATATTAGTGAGCTATCTAGGGCAGTGAAAGAGGATCAAACGGACAATGCTCATATCCTTCACTTCAACCCTAACAAGATCCTTGCGGCTTTCTTCATCACCAATGTTACCTAGTATAAAGCGTGCAGAGTTACGTATTTTTCTTAAAGCTTCGGCGGCCTGGGCAAGTACAGTAGGACCAAGAGGTGCATCGCGCCAGAACTCGACAGACGAAGCCCAGAATCTCAATACATCCGCGCCATACGCTGGTTCCTTCTTTTTGTCCTGTGAAAAGTTAGTGGAGGCATGATTAACGGGACTATCCAAACCACCTACTTTTCCACCTAGAACGATCCCCATTGGGCTGATAACATTACCCAAGCTCTTGCTCATTTTCTTCCCTTCTCGATCAAGTACCATACCGTGAGTGATCAGCTTTCGATACGGCAGTATTTGGTCCGCATCTGTGATCGAAGCAGCCGTTAACAACAAACTTTGGAACCAACCACGATGCTGGTCTGACCCCTCAAGACAGATATCCGCATAAGCCTGGTCTCCACTGCTCTCAGACTTGATACCTTTCTCGGCTAGGAGTGACCAGGAACTTCCGCTGTCAAACCACACATCCATAGTATCAGTCCCCTTCTTCCAGATAGCTTCTAACTCCGAGTCGTTTTTACCATCACGTAAGGCTGGGGGATAAAATCTGAGACGGGGCCATCCCACCAATGTTGGGGACCTTTCTCTTCGAGGACTGCAAGGATATGTGCCATAGATTCGGGCGTCAAGATTGTTTCATTCGTAGGGAGGTGATGAAGACAGGGAATGGGTACACCCCACACACGCTGACGGGAGATGCACCATTCTGAGCGGGAGCGAATGAAGGCTTCCAAACGATTACGAGCTATATACGGGTCGTTAAGTTTATGTATTACATATTGACTGGTCTTGTGGAGCTTCAATAGACGTACACTCAGGAGGATAGAAATCTACGCCCTTAAGAGCACTGAGGGCTTTGCCTTTTATTGATTCCAAGTCTGCGAACCATTGAGAAGTGGCCCTGAAAAGCGAACTAGTCAAGAAAGGGCCAGATACTTGGCAAGAAAGATCCCTACGTGACTATGATAGGTTTGTTCGTTTTCCAATCATACGGATATCGATGTTGGATACGATCTTCCTTAAGAAGGGTATTCCCCCGCTCTGACAAAATTTCTATCATCAAGTTAGTACCACTGACAAGAACATCCCGACCCTGAAGCCGTTCTCCAAGTTCATCACCAACGATATCCCGAATTCCTCGAGAGTAGCAACCTTCACTATCAACATGACAAATGAGGGAGTTTGGATCGTGAATATCAAGTAAATCGAGAGCTCGGAAAGCTGAGTAATCTTCGGCACCATGAGCCGGTGCACAATGGACCAGTCCCGTACCAGAATCTGGGGTAACGTGTGATGACTGGATGATCTTGAAAGGAGCAAGAGAGCGAGGAGAGTCGAACATGGGTCTGTAATTCACATTAACCAGATCACTCCCTGACCGCGTGAAACGTTTGTTGAGTGAGATAAGATAGAAGGAAATAAGTATATAATGAACCTTTAATGACGAGCAATTCTTCGCATTCTCCTATTACATCGAGAAGCGCTGGGATGCGTTCCTTCGCTACAATCACAATCTTGCCAGTTTGCCTTCTCAATACAGAATAGCTCATTTCAGGATGTACCGCGATAGCCTAGAGCATTTTAAATATTACCGCAACAAAAGGATGCAACTTATTGGCATACCATATTAGCTGTTAGGGTCCAAGGAGTGGTTGTCCAGACCAGTAAATTGACTGCTTGATCCTTGCATATTTCAGCTAGAGGGGAGATCGCAGGCAGTAACGAGTTTTCAACATCGAATACAACGTAAACTGAACGAGAAACGCGATTATCATGGTACTCTAGTTCAGCCTCCGCAAGTGCGGAGCGAGAGGACGGAGAATAGTGAACAGGTCGGTAATTTCTGTAAATAAGTCCTATTGAACGATAAATGTTAGAGACCAAGAAATCAATAAATGTAAATTTACCCTTTTCAACCATTTTTTGAAAGACCTGGAGCTGACGGAGTTCGTAAGATTTGTCTGAATCGATGAGAATTGATGGTATTAATCAACTAATGAGCAAAGAGAAAAAAATAGATAAATAGGATATTTACCTAAAGTCCTATATGTTCCATTTTCACTCCAGTCTGCTAGTATTCCTAGCTCCATGAATTCTTTTCTTTGAATCTTTATTTCTCGTTCCGCTACATTTTTAGCGCATTCACGGATTACATGCGGTGGCAGTGAACGTGCGTCTTTCTGCAAAACATTTATTAAACATTCTCAGGATTTAATCAAAGTCATGCCTTCATCTCTTTAAGGGTTTTAGCTTCTATAGGTAAGCCATGGCAATCCCAACCAGGAATATAACTAATGTTATCAGTCAAATAAGTCAAACAAAGAAAAATATAGAGATGCCGAGGACCGAGCTTACTTGACTCTTCTTCCCTGAAGAAGGTGGAAGCGATTGATTATGTCTTTAAGTATTTTATTCATAGCGTGGCCTGCAATGCGGCCATTGTCAATTGAAATTGTTCCAAATATTGTCAAACAATAGGAGGTTATCTACCCATATGAAGGTTTCCGTTTGCATATGGTGGGCCATCATGTAGTACAAACAAAGGACCTGTTGCATTTTTGTTCTGTGATATGAGTGAGGTTAATATGATACCCCACTTTCGTTTTTCCGGAATGAGTTTTGCCGCGCACCTGCCATTTGTAGAGAGCCTGTGTTGTCTTCTCCCGGAATGGTAATTCAGACTTTTGTGGGTCACACCATTGGGGGAAAGATGTCTTTGGCAAGCGTAGTGTTTTCGAGTAAGCCTTTGAATTATCTGCGGCAGCCCGGAAGGAAGCAGAAAGAGAAAACTGGCGCCTGGACATCAGCCATCGTGCCATGTGTCTCGCTTCTTTTTGTCTATTGACTCAATACTATATACTATTTTTCTTTTCTTTTTTTCTAATGAAACATAAGGAGGGTAGCTTTATGTGTTACAACAAATGAATTCTACAAATAATACGCGGAAGAAAAATGTGACGTTCGCGTTACCGCGTTGATTGGTTCTGTTTGGTAGTGGTCGCGTTCGGTTTGTATTGCCACTGTTCTTTAAATTGCCAGATCGCCTAATCTTTCTTCTTCCTTCCCTCACCCCCTCCCTCCGCCCAACCCACCAACGTCGTTGACGACGAACACACACCTGTCATCATCGTCTTAAATACTCCTCTCCTTACTTAATACCGCCGTTATGGCATCGATTATCCCTGTAAGTTGGTTTTTGTCGTCGTCGTTCAAAGTTCAACATGTTCATCTTACCAACCTTTCTTCTGTCCCGGATTTGATCTCTAGCCCCGAAGAGTCACCCGAGTCACTCGCTCAACCGCAAGGGAGAACGAAAATGCGAATGCAAGGCCATCGCGAATTGCCACCCGTGCGAAACCGCCATCAACTACAGCTGCTCCAAGTGCATCTAGTAAATATTCCGCTTTGGCTGATATCAATGCCCAGAATAAGAGAAAACGCGAAGCCCTGGGGGAAGTTACAGGGAAATCCGTTAATAACAGGGTCAGGGCTGTGGTCGATGCAAAGGGAAAAGGCAAGGAAACTGTTGTCCAAAAACCAACAAAAACTATTGTAGCAGCCCCAGCTCCAGTAGCTCCGCGGCAACCTCTTCGCACTGTAGCGACTCGATCGCGCAGTAATGTGGTGCAGCAGAAGCCTGTTAAAGAAGAGCAACCAGTTACGCGCAAGGTATCGAAGAGAGTCCCAGTTGTAGAAGTTCCTACCACTCATACAACTTATGCAACCCGGAGGACCACTACTCGATCTGCAACCAGCACTACCACTACTACAGCCGCTCCTCCCGTAGCCACTAGGAGAGCTACGCATAGAAGGGCGCCTGTTGTAAGGGTAGAGCCTGAGATCGAGGACGAACCTATGACTAAACGTAGACGAACCTCTTCTGAAACTGGCGAAGAGGCTATACTAGAGCGGATATATGAGGAACCTGAAGTTCTAGAGCCAATTGTAGAGGATATTGAGCCGGAAAATGTCGCGCCAGCTCGCGAGGTTGTTGTTGAACAACAGGACTGGGATGACCTAGATCGTGACGATGATGGAGATCCCCTAATGGTCAGTGAGTATGTGGCTGACATATTTAACTACCTGAAGACTGTGGAGGTTTGTATTTCTTTAAAACTCTGGGGTTGTATGATTCTAAGTTTTCTTATAGCAAACAACAATGCCAAATCCAAATTACATGGAAAATCAAAAAGAGCTAGCGTGGAAGATGCGTGGTATCCTTATGGATTGGCTTATTCAAGTACATACACGTTTTAAGCTGTTGCCCGAAACGCTATTCCTCTGTGTGAACTTGATTGATCGCTTCCTATCTGCTCGCGTTGTTTCCCTTGCAAAACTTCAGCTAGTCGGTGTTACATGCATGTTTATTGCTGCCAAGATTGAAGAGACTATAGCCCCTTCAGTGACGAATTTCATTTACTGTGCGGACTCAACGTACAATGAGACAGAAATTCTTCAGGCAGAGAAATATATCCTGAAGACTTTGGAATGGAACTTGAGTTATCCATGCCCACTGAATTTCCTGAGGCGCATTAGCAAGGCAGATGACTATAATGTTCAGGTCCGTACGGTTGGCAAGTATCTTATAGAAGTTGGCTGTCTAGAATGGCGATTACTTGCTGCCCCTCCTTCGTTGCTTGCTGCAGCCGCGATGTGGTTGGCTCGACTCATTTTGGATTGTCCCGATTGGGTATGTAGCCCTTCTTACTTCATTTGCTTTGTGTACTAAATAGGTTTCTATAGACACCTAACCTTCGTCATTTCTCGTCATACCCCGAGGAAGCTCTTATACCTACTGCCAACCTCGTTTTGAACTATATCTTAAAACCGATTGCCCACGAATCATTTTTTAAGAAATATGCGTCAAAAAGATTTATGAAAGTACGTTATTTCTTACACCCGTTTTGTTTTACTGTATTTACCCTTCAAACCAGGCTAGCGTATATGTCCGAGAATGGGCATTAGAAAGATGGGAGGAAAGAACTATGGTAAACCTTTTTGCTGATCTCCCTCAGCTAAAAGAGGAAGCCCGCCGACGGGCAGCAGAGTTTATGGCTCTTCAAGAAGGCCGTGAGGAGGTGTTGTGATATCATCACGGATTGTATCCTGGATTAAATTTTCTTTATCACGATGCGATACGACCTTCTTTTTCCTCCGTCTCTAGGTATTCTATATCCGTGGAATATATGCATCACTTTGTCTTATGCAAAAATTTGGTTCTTTTTTCGAGTGTCGGATCCTCCAATGCATTGCAATTATGCGCATCTTTCGAGTCTTTGTACTACACGCAGCACCCATTTATCCTACCTATGCTATTATTTTCTTTTTCATATTTCAAGCCCATGTTCATTGTTTCCATGCCTTGCATGTTCTTCGCACTTGTCGTTCTCCCCGTCTAGCATTTTGTCATTTCTTATCAGTAGCGTGTTTTTTATACAACTATCTATCAAGGTTGCTTCATCAAATTCGTGCTTCAAATCCATTTGTTATGAATCTCTGGCGCCTTGGCTTTTTCTAGTTTTCTGACAACAAGCAACTAGCAAATAAATACTATTGTTTCATAATAGAATCAAGTGAATCGAAATATAATCTGTTTATTGTATCATTCATTCATAAACGGGGTATACACTATATCGTCTTCAATAATTAATCATTGTCCAGCTGCACACAACAATGATAAGCTACATTATTGTCCATTTGTTTTAGCTACAAAGATCAGCTTGATTGTCCTAAAAATAGCATTGTCCTAAACTTGCTTCCATTACTCTCGTTAGCTTGCTGGCAATTCTCTGATACCTTACCCCTCAGGCCCTTGATTCAGCGTTCTATCTCGTTCTTATCCATTCCAATGAAACCGAAACATCTAACAAAGCAGAGCCTGCACCTATTGGGAAGTCAACTTCCTTTCGGTTAAACACCAATGTCGTCTTTGTTGTCTGATCCGTTGTTCCACTATTATAGGAAGGATAGGGTGGGAGATGAAAAGCCGGTATGAACCAAATCCAGCCCATGAAAACTTGACCCATGTAGAGTTTTACACGGACTTCCCGGCTGGAATTGAGTACGATACCAGTTTCTGCTTCGGATTCGTTCGAGGGGTGTTTGAGATCCTCGATCGAGCTGGATGCTGATGACATCGAAGAGGATGATGGTGGGGAAGGGGAATTTGATGTTGGTGAGAACGTTGCTGCTGGGTTGTCAGATGTGGTAGAGGGTGTCCCTTTGGGGGCGTAGAAGTGAGGATCTCCAGCTATCGATTGAGGAGCAGCCTCAGTTGTAATCTGTTCTTGTACGGATTCCCACTTCTTATTTGTTAGGGGTTTGAGGACGTATGTAATGATGTTATCATCCTATAATCGGAATATAATAATCAAACGATCTGTATCTCATTTTTTGTATTGGAGCCTCAAAATAAAATGACACTTACATGAAGTGACTTGACAGCGCCCTCAACGTTTCCAAGGCAAGCATATCTCCGAATCATCTTGTCCTTATCCCATTTCCCATCCTTGAATAAATCCCTGAGTGATTCATTCCCGAGATGTTCTGAATCCGGTTTTCGTTTTTCCATATGTCCGTCCTCAGACCGGGTATTCTTCTCCCACTTCTCTAACGTATCAACAAATTTATCATCGTATCTTCCAAGAGAGACCCAGACAGGTCCATTCCCCCTATCTCGTTCACGGTCTTTGCCAGACTGAGTCTTCTCAATTAAGTTGTTAGCAAATTTAAGAACGTTCATTTTCACGCCGCTCATTTTTCGCATTCGTATCGTGATTTCACATATACGTGCTCGGGGTAGAGGCGCCTCCCAAAAGTTTGGCGGAGCTGCGTGTGCGAGAAGTTGAGACCAATATTGCAAGAATCTACGTTGACTTGGGATAGAAACGCCACGCTTTAGTTTCTTATCTGGGGATGACGGTACTTTCATACGTCTGGAGGTATGCAGCGCTAAAATGTCATTCAGGGCTTTGTTCTTGATCCCAGTCGCCAGTGTATCAGGTATCGTGATACCACTAGACGTTTTATTATTGACCAGCGGCGATTCGTTTTCTCCCTTCGGGACCAACTCACTGCCAGATCCTCGAGTTTCCGGTTCAGTCATCCGTTCAGAATCTGATGCTTCATCTTTCTCTTCACTAGCCAAGAGGTTCTCGCCTTGTTCTATCTGTCCTTGGCTCATTTCCTTAGTCTCTACAACTTGTAACACTTCATCTGCTCTTTGGGCAGCCCATGCCTTCCATTCTTTCTTTGTCATGCTCCGTTGAAGCCTTGGAGGCGTGGGCGTTTGGTCTAAAGAAAGCAGATAGGAGCATGCTAAAGTCCCGGATCTTCCTTTTCCGGCTACAAGAGTATATTATTACAATGTGTTTTCTCGAAATACTCGGATCTCACCTTTGCAGTGAAGTACAGCAACACGTTCGGGAGAACCTGATAGCCATTCACGTGCCTCCCGCACAAATAGCGGAATAATAGCGAGTGGTGGCGCACTGACTTAAATAAGGCTACTGTGGTGGTGCAGTTTATAGAAGACTTACTGATGATCAGGAAAAGGATATCGGCTTACACGTCCTTCAAAGAAAGCAGCATCATATGAATTCTCTCGCACAGGACAGAAGTTAAATATCCAGTAATTCTTTTCGTGTCTGCTATCTAAAAATTTCTTGGCATCTTCTCTGCGATTCCTATAGAATCCTTCGACTCCTGTAGCTGGAAAGCCCATAACAATAATATGGTCTGTGATGTAAACAAGATCCAATTCCATATTCAATTGATGGTCTTTAAATCTCGCTTTATCACCTGAGACGAGCCTTCGCACATAGTTTGCCATTACCACAGTGGTTGCGTATGTCCGACGATAGTGAGTGGATGAGAGCTGTGTTAGCCATCCTAGTAACAGCTGAGTCCATTGTTCTATGGATCTGGGGTACCATTAAGGTCTAAATGATGATGTCAGCATTACTCCACCCGATCGACGTCTATATGAGGCCAAATAAGAAATTATAGTGCGAGTCAATGCGCGAGTCCGAAGGACCGAGTCCATTAAATTTCGAAAAAAAATGTGAATAAAGAGAGCACTTTTACTCTGAACCCACACTTTCATCCTGTAAGCTGTTCGGCGTTGGCGCCATGGCTGCCGATCGTCTTGGGCGTGTTCTCGCGAAATTCCAAAACTTACCAGCGATCGCACTTCCTACGGACTATCCGAGGCCATCTGGTGCTAACAAGGTCATCGAAGCCGTGCAGACAGTCCAACTCTCCGAACAAGTCTCTCTCAGTCTCCTCAAGCTAGCACTCCATGAGGAGGATGAAGACGAATTGGAAGATGAGGATGTCACCGCTAAAAATCGCCCCTCAGCCTTCCAATTGCTACTTGCAGCGTTCATAGTATTACTGCATAGATACACTGGCGACACAGACTTGATCATTGCATCATCATCTGCTTCTGCGAATGACCCCCTTGTACTAAGACTTCCAGTGGATCCGGCAGATCCATTTTGGGCCATTGTTCGTCGAGTCCAGCAAGTAGAGAAGGAAGCAGAAGAAGACGCAGTTCCCTACTCTACTTTAACCGAAGCCTTAAAGATCGATGACACTCGTCCACTTTTCCGCGTTCGCTTCTTTGATGAGACAGACTCACCAAAAGATGATTTCGTGAGATCAACAAGTCTGACGACAGATCTTACAATTACTATCCTTCGCTCAGACCCAGTATCTTCGTCTCATGCATCCTTTGCTCCGCGCATATCCCTCCGGATTTTATATAATTCACTACTTTTCGCTCCCTCACGCATAAATAGTATAATTGATCAACTTTCTATTCTCCTTCGTAAACTTGGGTCGTCTCCATTATCTGCAGTAGGCTCTATTCCAATTCTTACCCCAACTCAACGATCATCTTTACCTGACCCAACGGCTGATCTCAACTGGTGCGATTTCAAAGGTGCTATCACTGATATCTTTTCTCGGAATGCTCGTTTACATCCAGAGCGCCCATGTGTTGTACAATATACTGCTACACGGGAACGAGTTGTATACACATACAATGCTATTCGTAGGGCATCCAACATCCTAGCCCATCATCTTATTCAGGGCGGAATCCAACGGGAGGAAGTGGTCATGGTATATGCGCATCGGAGTGTCGACCTTGTTGTCGCCGTTATGGCCGTTCTTAAGGCCGGTGCCACCTTCTCTGTAATTGATCCTGCTTATCCCCCATCGAGGCAGACAATTTACCTACAAGTGGCAAAACCACGAGGTCTTGTTGTTCTGAAGGGTGCAGGGGTCATCAGCCCAACTGTCCGAGATTTCATCTCGAATGAGATAAACATCCGTGTAGAGGTTCCTGCCCTTGAATTGTTGCCTGATAGCTCAATACTTGGAGGTTCAACTCCAGGATCAAATGAAGATGTGCTCAAGAATCATGTACACTTAGCTGACACAGATCCCAATGTTGTCATCGGTCCCGACAGTATTGGAACACTTTCGTTTACAACAGGAAGTACTGGTATACCCAAAGGCGTCCGAGGCAGGCACTACAGCTTAACACACTTCTTCCCTTGGATGAGCGAGAGATTCGAGCTTAGTGAAAATTCGCGTTTCACGATGCTTAGTGGTATTGCTCATGACCCTATTCAACGGGATAGTAAGTCCTTATCCGGCTAATTTATTCTCTACATCCAATATTCATACAAATTTCTCTAGTGTTTACCCCACTGTTCCTTGGTGCATCACTTCATGTACCGACAGCGGAAGATATTGGTACACCTGGACGCCTCGCTGAGTGGATGGCCGACAGTGCAGTAACAGTTACCCATTTGACTCCTGCCATGGGTCAATTGCTCTCGGCTCAAGCAACAGCTCAGATTCCTTCACTTAAATCAGCATTCTTTGTTGGTGATGTCCTTACAAAACGTGACTGTCATCGTCTTCAAAGTCTTGCTCAGAACGTTAGAATTATTAACATGTATGGTACAACCGAAACACAACGTGCCGTTTCGTACTTCTTAATTCCTAGCGTCTCTGAGGACCCGACTTTCCTTGCAACCCAGAAGGATATCATGCCGGCTGGAGAAGGTATGGTCGATGTCCAACTTCTTGTTGTGAACCGTAACGATCGCACTGTACCATGTGCCATCGGTGAGATCGGTGAAATCTACGTGCGTTCTGGCGGACTCGCAGAAGGTTATTCCGATCCTGAGGCAACCGCTCAAAAGTTTGTCGAGAATTGGTTTGCCACGAATAAGAAAATTAGTTGGCCGGACACTATTTTGCATCCGGCTAAAGGATTGGCTGGACCTGAGTCTCGTTACTGGAAAGGTGTTCGTGATCGCATGTATCGTTCTGGGGATCTAGGCCGTTATTTGCCTAACGGTATCGTCGAGTGCACAGGCCGTGCGGACGATCAGGTTAAAATTCGTGGCTTCCGTATAGAACTCGGTGAAATTGATACACACCTTAGCCAACACCCATTGGTTCGTGAGAACATCACCCTTGTTCGTCGTGACAAGAATGAAGAAAAGACCCTTGTCAGTTACTTTGTACCCTTGGAAGGACCAGCATTGGACGAATACACAAGCGATGCACCGGAACAAGAGGACCGATCTTTGTTCTCAGGAATTCGTCGGTACCGCCGTCTAATTAAAGATATACGTGAACACCTCAAGAAGAAATTACCAAGTTACAGTGTTCCTACTGGTAAATTTCGCTTCTTCGGACCTTAAAAATATTGTATAGACTAATGAAAAAAATTACTTGTTATTCGTTTTACAGTTTTTGTACCCTTGAGTCGTATGCCCCTAAATCCTAACGGCAAGATCGACAAACCCGCACTTCCTTTCCCAGATACTGCGGAAGCTGCCACAACAAGTGCTGAACAAGCAACAGACAAAGCCTCCGCCACCGAGAAACAAGTGCAATCTATCTGGTCTACTATCTTGACCAGTGCGCCTCAACCGATTTCCTTAGATGAAAGCTTCTTTGATCTTGGAGGACATTCCATCTTGGCCACAAGATTGATCTTTGAGATCAGAAAAGCTTTTGTTGTTGACGCACCTCTCAGTCTAGTCTTCGATCATCCAACAATTAGAGAACAAGCCGCCGAGCTCGATGCTCTGCGTAACTCTGATCTTGGTCTTGCATACAAAGGTGCTGTTGCTACCACAGCGAAACAGGATACTCTCAACGTTCCAGGTGGGACTGCCCCCAAGAAGACTTCTCAAAATGTGGAATATGCAAAGGATCTTGATGTTCTACTACCCAAACTTCGAGAAAGTTACTCCGCTCTTCCTTCGACATTCTCTAGCCAACCGTTGACGGTATTTTTAACTGGAGCGACTGGTTTCCTGGGTGCATTCATCCTACGTGATCTTCTTCAGAGAGAGTCGCGTGTTGCGAAGGTGATTTGTCACGTTCGTGCGGATACACCGGAGAAGGGTTTAGAGAGATTGAAGGAGGGCGCTATAGATCGTGGCGTTTGGGATGATAACTGGCTATCTGCTTCTCGTTTAGAAGTTGTTGTCGGTGATTTGGCGAAGGAAAAATTCGGTCTTGACACTGCAACCTGGAATAAGCTTGCCAACGAAACCGACGTCATTGTCCATAATGGTGCACTCGTAAGTTAACAACAAGATGTCTGATATCACAAACTGATGTAGTTTTTTTTTTTAGGTTCATTGGGTATACCCTTACGAGAAACTAAGGGCAGCTAACGTACTTGCTACGATGGAAGCAATAGAATTTGCTGCAATTGGTAAACAGAAGGCGATTTCATTTGTTTCTTCGACGGCAACTCTAGAGTGTGAGCACTATGTACAATTATCCGACCGCATGAGCCGTACTGGGTCTAGAGGTGTTCCCGAAAGTGATGACCTTGAAGGCGCGAGGATTGCCCTAAAGTCTGGATACGGTCAATCGAAGTGGGTCTCGGAGAAACTCTTGATGGAAGCAGGAAAGAGAGGCTTAAGAGGACACATCGTAAGACCGGGATACGTTGTCGGCGATTCACGATCTGCTGGTGAGTTACTTGTCTTACTGGGGATATGGACTTAAATTCATAACTTTTTAACTTCATAATAGTCACAAATACAGACGACTTCATCTGGCGACTTGTGAAGGGTTGCATTCAACTAGGCTTAGTGCCAGATATTAACAATACGATTAATATGGTCCCTGTAGACCATGTCGCCCGTATCATCTCCTTAGCTGCGGTCGCACCCCTTGAAGATGAGGCACTTTCCGTCCTCCATGTTACTGCGCGCCCACCACCAACGTATAACGATCTGTTCCTTTCATTAATTGCTTACGGATACGAGGTGGAGCAATGTGAATATTTAGCGTGGAGACGGAGACTTGAACAACACGTTCTTAAGGTTCAAGACAATGCATTATTCCCCCTGCTTCACTTTGTCTTGGATGATCTTCCGACTAGTACAAAGGCGCCAGAACTCAGCGACTCTCGGACGCGCTCTCTTCTCTCCCGAGATCAGCAGCCAGAAAATATGACAGTTGACAGGGGACTTATGGGCCTTTATCTTGCCTGGTTGATCGAGGCTGGCTTCCTTGCGGTTCCATCGGCGGCGTCTCCCGATGCGAAACTTCCGACATTACAGGAAGGCACTCGTGTCCGGGCAGTAGGGAGAAGTGGTGTCTAGGCTACCAAACGCTTGTTTTGGGTACTGTAGATTGTATCTGTCTCAACCCACCCAAATCCCAAGTGGTTTAGCAAATAAAATTAAATAAAATTCCTTTACGGGGTAATTCATAATGTAATTGTTTGTTGTATGCATATGTATTGTCCTTTATCTCATGTATTTTGAGCAAAAAACGTAAATTGTAAACAAGCCATATTGATTAAGTAGAATTAGCCTTCATTAAAAAAAGACCCGGTTTGATTTGGTTCCCGGTCGGACATATAACGAGCAATCATGTTTTGGCTCCTCGTTTTTTGTTTACGGGGTTTGCTTATTTAATCCACGTAGTCTAGATCTACCCGATCACTCCAAAACTTAATGTTGATCATGATCGTGTGTTCAAAAGAGCTGTGCCCTGCGAGCTAATACTGAAAAAGGAATAATGATACAATGATAAATTGTTAAACACTCAGCGCTGGACTACTAAAATCCCACCCCGGTGTAACGTTTACATCCCACAACAGTCCTCCCTCCCTTTATTTCCTCACGTCATACAGAGGAAGGTTGGCACAAAGCCTTTTTAGCAGTGGACTTGACTGTTTGAGGCTCGGGATCGCTTTGACGGTCAAGTTCTATCCTGACTTCTTAAAAACTAGTCCTTATGGCACCTGATGTCTCTCCGGCATATACTGTATCGGCGTACCTTCGTGTTGCTGCAATGGCGATCGGTGGATATGAGTGAGTGGCTTGGTGTTCAGAAATCTAGCACTCCATGTTTTCTTAACACTTGTTTTTAGAATAATATGCACTATTCCAGCGGCATTACGCTTTTATCGTTTTCAATGGAGGAAACGTTCGATAAGGTTGGATTTGTAATTCTATTATAATTATAGGAACACTCTTATTGAAGACCGAATAGCCAACAGTTCATTCTTTTTATTCTTATTCGGTGAGTACCTTCAGTATATTTGTACGTCAAGACACTGATCTGTGGCTCAGATATCTGAGTGTGGCTACGATGATTATTGGCACATACGGATTTTTTGCGCAATTCTCACTAGAGTCGTGCCAGCGGTATATGTACGCTGCTCCAATTTTAAAAGGTTAGTGAATCCAATTCGTTATGTGGCAAATAAATTGAAAATCTCTCGGTTTCGGCTATGAAGTGTTACAGACAATCACTTCCCAGCTAATCATGTCAACCAGGTTTGCTTGTCTCAGCGATCCCTGTTACAATAAGGTTCTGACAGTGAATCAAGGACATATACAATTTCTCGGCAGTCTCCACGCGTGCTCTGGACGATGATAATAGCACTAGGAGCCACCATACCAGTAAGCGATGCCACAATTCGATGTAACCCTGCATTAATGCAAATAGTATAGTTGGAATTCTTCTCAAACATCTATATGCGAAAACGTAAGTTTTTATAGTGTCATATGACAAGATAGGCGGTGTTGCTGATATTGTCTCTTGACAGCTGTTCAAGATGAAATTAAAGTGAGTTCGTTTTATCATCGCTTTCCATGTAATTTACTGACGAATGAAATAACTGTTTAGAACAAGTTAGTAGATATTTTTGACGTCACTTGGCCATGTGTTGACGAAAGCTAGCTGCACTTCCGGAAATCTAGAATCACATCGAATCGCTTGGGTTAACTACGCCTTGTTAATTATGTTTGATCTCTTGGCTATTTGTATTTCAACTATGTATTTGTGGACCTATAACACCCATGTGACTCGGTAAGTGTTATTTCTACATAATGTTATTATCCACTAATAAAATTACTTAGTGTAACAAATTTTGTGAATAAGTGAGTGGGAGTACCTGAGGAAGTGACTCCAGTTTATAATGTAGTCGACCCATAGGTTATTATATGAAGGCCTTGGATATTTCTTCGTGCTAACGGGTAGGTTTGGATCCGGTGAACACGATTGATAGGAGCTCATGATGCCTTCCACAGCCGTAAATGTATTCAATCTTATATTATTCCTGACCGAAGACGACATTCTACAGGTATGTCCATTTTGTTGTGGACTGAATTAAGGTCAACTTTGACGTAAATATGATACTACTTTGTAAAAAGTCTGGAGGGTAAGCTTTTTCTATAAGTCACCAACTACCGATTCGGACACACTCTGATGCAATCATTTTAGAACAACTCTCGGATACGTCGTGGTGTTTATAATGAGCCAAAGAATACTCCTAAAGAGAAGAGGTAGGCGATTGTTTCATGTTAACCATTTATTTGTCTTCTCACTTTGGTCTTAGAATATTCCGACAAATATTCCGAATCTGACCAAATAGCACTCTCTGTATCACGTCAGCTCGATAACACCATAGAAATAAACGAAGCACTCCGTTCACAATTTGAATCCTTCACGTCAAAGTCAGCTTCGTTTGGGAACGTGTTCAACGACATATCACCCTGTTCCCAACGACTAGAAGGGAATCACCCTGCCCCTACGTCTTCGCTCGGCGTCCAAGTCCGAATCGAACGGACCGTGACCATACGGAATGATGATTCTATCATGAGTATGGAAAATTACAGGAAGCCGCGGGTAATGTGGGACCACAGTGTATAATCTACTTTCTTTCATTCATTTGTACTTTCCTTAAAAAATCCTGGGTTCTTCCCGCTTCTTTCCTTCTTGGTTAAGAGTATTGTAGCAATAGTTCTAATTCGTTATGTCATATTCGCATGTCCCTTCCTCCGAGCCGCAAGTTCCCTCCCCCAGTCCCTCAATATATGCTTTTGTACTTTACCACTCGCCGTCTTTGGAAGCTCTTCGGGGACATCTTCCCCCACGAACCAAACCCAAGTCGGAGCGTTCTAAAGCAAATAATTTATTAGTTAATTAGTGGGTCTAATAATAGTATATGCATTTTCAAAACTAACCTGAGGGTTCATACCATCTGCGACCCACTTTCTCACCTCCTCCCTAGATTGATGCGTACCCTTCTCACGTACGATCCAAGCTCCGACAACCTCCCCATATCTTTGATCGGGGACGGCGACGACTGCAGCCTCGCGGATAGCAGGGTGGAAAGTGAGTTGGTTCTCTATTTGCACAGGAAAGAGATTCTGAAGATAAGGTGTAATTAGCAATTAAGGGCATTAATTAACTTGCTTAGCCGCCTACTTCACCCCCGCGGATAATTACATCCTTGATAAAGTAATTCAGTTAGTTTATTTGATTAATATATCGGGGGAAAGATGGACATAGTGTCTCCATCAAAATTACCTTACTACGCCCGACAACTTAAAAAATCTCATTTAGTATGTCTAGTTACGTTATACAAATTCCCGTTTCCACTTACCTTTTAAGTATCCTTCTTGATCCAAAACACCTATGTCGCCGGTGTGCATCCAAACTGTTTCCGGGTCCCCTGGGTGATGCTTCATGACCTGTTTAGTCTGTCCCTCATCCTCCCAGTATCTGAGAAAGGAACGCAGTTTGATATGAGCGCACAGCGACTCGGACATTATTTGTCTATACACACCCTTTCTGGGTTAGATATCCAGAAACACATATCTCTCCAGGGGTCCCAACAGGTACAAGATTACCATCTGAATCTATGATTTTTGCCCTTACGTGTGGTTGGACCCTCCCAACTGTTTCTGTACGTTTCTCAATGGGGTCGTCCACTGTTGTCTGGAAGGATACTGGACTAAGGTTTTTGGGTAAGTATTGATATTGTTTCTTCTGTCGTGCCGTAACTGTTACCTAGTCTCGGCTGAAACACGTCGAGTTTACAACAGGGGAGCCAACGAGCGATTTAATAAATCTGATAACAAAGAATGATTGTGCAAACGGTCCGAAGAAACGTACTCATTCCATATGCGTTAGTTAAACCAACGAGATTAAGCTCGCGGATAAGCCGTTGCATGAGTTCGATAGGAACCGGGGAGCCCGCGGCGATACCAGTTCTAAGTGAAGTTTTAGAGATTTTAATCTGCAAATGAGTGAATAGATTGTAAGTTAATTTAGTTACCTCAGTCGTTCTGTATTGACCAGTTCTCCAGAAAGTCTTCTACTCTCTACCTCGGCAAGAACACCTAAAAAGTGCGTTGGGACACCGTGTAACGCCGTACATTTTTCTTCAACAACCGCATCCACAATTGAAGGGGGGTTGTAGATTTCACTAGCATAGACAATACATGCGCCGTGACTCCATGCCGCAAGATTCCCTAGGACCAGGCGTAATGAAGATCAACAAGGCGTTAAAATCGGCGAAAATGAACTAGCATGAGTTATAGAATACTCATCAAAACAATGAAACAAAGGTGGGACGTTGCCTGTGGTGTCCGTTAATTCCTCGGATTGTGGCCAAGAATTAAATTTAAACATACAAAGAATATCTTCGGAAGTCAATTTCATACATTTCCCAATCGATAATCCGTTGTTTAGAAGATTTTTATGTGTTAACTACAAAACATAATCTTGTCAGCATATCTACATCAGATCCAGATATACTGAAATAGCGCATACCGAAACGGCCTTAGGTGCTCCGGTAGTACCACTTCATGGTAGATCTTCAATTCATACTCAGGGAATATGGTAAAAATCAATAACCTTGTGAACTGGAGATTTACAATATCCTCGTTTGATGCAGAGGCTTGGATCTCCTTTACAGATTTGAGCTCAATTGAATTTGGATTCCAGAGGAAACTCTCTCGGAAATTGACAGAACATTTTATCTCGCCAAATAAGCGGCGAATTTCATCGGATCCTGGTGTGTTATCTACTACAAGGATATTACGAAGCTCGGGAAGCTCCTCAACGTGGATATCTCCTGGGGTTGAGGATGCTAATCCTGGTATGGCCTCTGATAATGAATGAAGATATTTTGACGTTCTTATGGAGGGAACGACTACAAGTGTACTAACTCCAACGAGTTTTAGAGTGGAGATCTTTTGTGATAATGATAGCGATTAAAATTAGTCAGCAAAATTCCATAGATCTGAGACATACAAGTTCACGAGTGCGATATGCTGGATTTATGGTTACAAGGATGGCTCCTATCTTTGCGGAAGCCCACTGTAGAGAAGCATATGCGCTGTGTTGATGATAGATAAATAGAATTAGTCTTTGAACGTATCCAGGCTAAATAAACAAGCGTTTTTAAATAACACACTTCTTACCTATTGTTCCCCATCACAACACCAATTCTATCACCCACCTTCACCCCGAGAGAACGCAAACCATAAGCGAGAGCATCGATATGGCGACTGAAATCTTCAAAGTTCCATGCTAAACAATCGGCTCGACCCAGGTTAAAATGCTGTGGGCCACCATGGGCACGAGGTGATTCTTTTCTACAAATCAACGCGGCCTTTGAAGAATAATTGGGCAAGAGCTCCTTCTCGAAGAAGCTCGTGAGAGTTTCGGTACTCAATTGTGATTCCTTTGAGCCCTCTACATAAGATGAGGATAGTAGATTTCTGATGGAATCAATTCGGATTGAATTTTTCGAACGGGAGTGAGGTAAAACTGAACGGAGTTTCAACCAGGGACGACGAGCTGGCTTGCAAAACATCCTTTTGAGAAGGATGTAATTGAATCATCATTGTATATTTAAATAGCTGTGGGGATTATGTGTTCAGGTGACAGACCTAAGACTTTGAAAACTCTAGCATGATTTTTACCCAATTGGTCCGGTCTCAGAAGCGGGGTAAAAAAGGCGTGGAAGAAGCTGACGTAAAGCTAGAGTTTCTAGTGTCGAATCTTCTTTGCTTCCGCAATTTGATGGAAAATGTAGACCATAAGCCGAAAGCTTCGGTCGGTCGATGGGTAGTGTCTAGCCTGATTACGCCAATTTTGCTCGTATGCCTTTCTTTTTCCTGAAAATCCCTCCGAGGTCGGTTATATTGGATTTATTTTTTTGTTGTTTTTTTTCCCCCTCGACACACACACACACATACACACACCAGTATACTATTTTCAAGCTGTCATAGTTAGGTTCTTCTTAGGCGGTGTCAGACTGTGTGAGACGATAAGGCGCGAATGCATGTATTGTTCGCTTATTGTTCTGCTCTCCGTTCTAGGTAAAACGGGAAAAAGCAAATGCCTTGGATCACCCTTAGCCGGATTCGAATCTGCGATCTCCATCTTTGGTATCATTCGCTGGTTCTGGGATCGTGATAATTTCTCAAAAATCTTAGTTGATCTATGAGAAACTCGGTCGCACACTTATTCATATATAATAATCCGGCCCATGTATACGGCACAATTCCTCCGTTTTTTCCCCAACGTCACTCGATCACTATATGTACAACTATCAACAAGACCGGAAAGCTAGTCTACGGCTTCGTTTCATCATCGTCGGTGCTGGCATCGCAGGCTTATCTTGTGCTTATAGCCTTCGGCAGGCGGGCCACGATGTACAGGTTCTAGAAGGATTAACGCGCATTGATGTAAGATTAGCACTCTTAAACTAAACTGCAAGGCTTTCACTTAATTCCCGACAATGCTCTGTGCAATGCTCTGTACACTGAACTTCCCTAGAGTCCAACAGGTGTCAAAATACCCCCCAATATGTCGAGGATACTGTACACCTGGGGACTGCGGAGTCGACTTCAAGAGATTGCAGGTGGAAGATGTCCAAAGGTGGTATTCAGATCAGGTAAATGCTCGATCTAATGAACCTTTTTTGAGGCTTTTCTCACATATTTGTAGCTTCTTCAGGGGAATTTATTAGTGAGGTGCCCTATATCAAGGAAGTTATGAACGAGCTGGAAGCAGATGTTTATCTCGCGCATGTACGTTTGCCTTATTTATACATCTCAACGCGTAGTCTCAATGAAAGTTATATTTATGGTAGCATGGTGATTGTATAAGAATGTTGTATGATTTAGCTGTTGGGGCGGGTGCAAAAGTCAGATTTAATGCACGAGTAACGAAAATTGATAAGTCTAAACCATCAGTAACGTTGTCGAGTGGAGAGGAAATATATGGAGATCTGATAATTGGTGCTGATGGGGATAACAGCATCATTCGACCGCTAGTATTAGCGGAAGAGAGGGAAGAAACGGAAGAGGAGAAAGAAGGCCTATTTACGACTTACACGTTGGTGTTCAACTTCTTTTCTGTATATTTGGACTACTTACGAACTGCTAAGGGACACAGGTTCACGGTACCTTCGGGCACGTTCAAAAATGATAAGGAATTAATAGACTTAATGAGTGTTCCTTCGGTAAATTTTTTGTGATCAATCAGCATTCGACACATCCGCCTAATATATCTCAGTGGAATATATTCTTAGGTGATGCCTTCGGTATACTTATTCACCCAACGGTAGGATAATCGCACTGAATTAGTATAATATTTACTGAAGCACCCCCTAGCATAGTAGGACGTCTCTATCAGCAACAGTCTGGAAGAGGGGAGATAGTGCGTTAGTGCGGAGAGGATGGACACATAAGGTACCGGTGTCAGAAAGTCTGCCAAAAGGATACAAATTGGTGCCAATGTGAAATTCTTTTATCGCCCTGATTTTGCTTCCGTAACTAACCATGGCTTCTTATAAGGCTCGAGAGACTTTGGAAATTAGCAGGAAATGCGGTCCGATCTAAGCTTGTCACCCAAAGCCCTTTAGAAAACTGGTTTGACGATTCTGGACACCTTCTACTTATTGGAGATGCAGCCCACAATGTTTATGTTAGTAGTCTAAAGTATTCTAAGTATATTGAGAGAAGAGAAGCTGATGTTCGCCGTCCCCGCAGCCGAATAGCGCTCATTCGGCTTCTTTAGCTGTAGAAGACGCTGTAGTTCTGGGCAAACTATTTGCAACTCTTACAAACAGAAAACATATCAAGACATTATTGAGCTCATTTCAAGACTTACGACAACGGAGATGTGAGAGTGTGCGAGATTCAGAAATAGGGAAAATAAAGTTAATATCGATGCCTGCCGGACCTGAGAGTAATGCGCGTGATTCTCAGTTGCGGGAAGCCACAAAAACTGATTGGGAGAATATGGATGAAGGTTATCTTCGGGAACAGTGGGAAGAGTTTGTAGATGTATTTGGTTATAATGCTTTTGAGGATGCAGATACGTGGATGGTAGAGTTCGGCTTCCTACTGGATCGGACAAACGGGGTGAGCGAAAATGGACATTGTCCTAATGATAGTATCTACGGAGGGCAGATTCTTATTGATCATCACCAATATTAACTTTTGCGACCTATATAGGCTTAAATATATGTGCTCGCGAGTTGAATATTACGTTACTAGACTAATCAGATGGGTGAGGGGAAGTAGTATGTGTCTCAATCGGGGGGTGGGTCATATCTAATCGAAGCTCGCCCTTCGCTCAACGGTAATATTTCCAAAGAAGTCGAGCATAGGACGTACCTGGGTCTCCTCATTTACTCTATCGAGTAACGAGCCCCATTCCACCCACCATGACTCGACTTCATCAAAAGCATCATAGACATAGACTTGAAATTCCTCCCAAATAGTTTGTAGATATTCATCATCCATGGAGTTCTCTAATTTCTCCTTTGCATATTCTTTCTCCTTTCGCATAGCGTCGTCACGCATCTCTTGCTCCGGCCCGCTAGGAATGGAAACCACTGCGAGTTTATGAAGTTCTTGTTGTTGAATACCTTCACATCTCGGTTGTCGGATCTCTTGATAAGCATTTAGAAGTCTCTTGATGTGTCTTCGATTTGTAAGACGAGAAAAGAGACCTCCGAGGACGACCGCATCTTCTAAAGCGAGTGCGGCGCCATGATTTCCGGTGGGCTAATTTTATTAAAGAAAGAAGTCAGAGAAGCAGTAAATCTTAAATTCTAATACTGATGGCGTACTGTGATATGATGGGCTGCGTCGCCAACAATGACAAGATGGCCATCTTCATCAGACCAATCCTCTGCTGGTGCCTGTTTGACTTCCTTTATTCGTACAATCTCATTACTTAATTCTAGTAGTCGAGAAAGCCTATCACGGTGTCAGAAGCTTCAGAAGAATTTCCATGTTGATAGAAGATCTCTCACCTTGGACCGAACCCAAGTCTTTCAGCCTCGATTTCTGATGTATCTATAGGATGTCGAATGCCAAGGGGTATAGAATCGTCGTTTTCTTCCCTCCAGATATCGATAGCAAGCTCTTCACCATTACGTACGGGATAACTCAAGGCTAACCAACCAGAACCCATAAAAATTGTCCACTGTCAGATGACGCATCAATATTGCCAGACCTAAAAAACAGAGAAAAAGATCACTGCACCCGTGTGCCTGTTGTAAGATCAATCAATTCCGCGTCATTAGCGAACTTTGATTTCGGCACAGTGAACCTATTTGGGCATTAAATTATCCATGGATAAGTCGCCATGCTCACAAAGGAAAGATGAGGATCAGAAAAAACTAGGGCTTACTTTGAGGTTGAGTGAGTCCCTTCTTGATCTTCTATGTACTCATCTGTTATTGTTTGCCTAACAACGCTATTTGGCCCGTCGGCACCAACGATGATATCCCCAAAGATCTCTTTCCCATTTGAAAGCAGCACAGATGGTTTTTCAGACCGAACCTCGGTCACCCTACTATTAAACTCAATATGAGCTCCTGCGTCTCTAGCGTATTTATATAAAGCGGAAATTATATCGTCATACTGGCGAAGTCAAAAATAAGCAGTCAAAAAATAAATAAATAAAAACAATATCTTCGGAATTTCTGCACTTACTTGTGCAAAACAAAAATCAGCTCCTACTTCATCCATAATCTCTTTGTGAAAGGGTATGTCTCCAATATGTTCATCGGTTAATGCTATGCACGTTGCACGTTGCACATTGCACACACATTGATTCCATTAAAGCCGAAGTCAGTAAAATTAAGATTAGCGAAAGTTATTTATAAGCGAGATATAGTCCCATACCAGATCGGGTCAGAACTCTGTAACATCCAGCACCTAGTGTTCTTTGCAATTCCGGGTCTACCCCCCATCTTTGAAGAATTCTGTTCATATTTGGAGGGACCTTAATCCCACAAGGTGCCTGAATACCAAGAGAGAAAAATATGTCAGGATTAAGGATGGAATGTAAAAACAGAGCGGAAGGCTCTTTTCCCCAATTTACTGACTCGTTCAATGGCAGGCCCTGCCTCTAGGACACGAACGTGGTGTCCAGCCTGACTCAAGGTAATAGCACAGGCAAGTCCTGCTAAGCCGGCGCCAATGATGAGGAAGGTAAGTTCAGGCTTGGAATCGTCACTCATGTCGTGAATGTACAAGGTCGTCTAGTTAAAATGCAGTAGAGTAGAGTAGAGTAAATGGTGTATAGGAAGGGGAAGGGGAAGGGGAAAAGTGGAGAGAGGTCGAGGGCGGTATAAGATCGTTTAGATCGGACGAGGCAGATTATATTTGAATAGGCAGAGAGAGGGGATATTAAACGTCAGGCAGCCGAGAGACGGGGATTTTTATTGAAACAAGCGTTACTCGAGCCCCGCTTGATACAGCCATATTATAAAGTAGTGATTTCAGTCTCTCGGGAAACACACAACCACAGAGGCGACGACGTACCAAAGCCGAATCTTCAATTCCAGTACAGGAATATCAAAAATCTAGTTCAACTCAGACTTAAGTATCATTTTTCAAAACTATACACGTGTTGTCCAAGCAGTTTTTTTTTTTTTTTCATAATTTATAGGTTATATTTTGGAACGTCCCGGGTTATGGCTACGTAAGGTCAGCCACTAGTCAATGTTCAGAAAGCTCGCGTTACTGCCCACCCTAACATTGTGATTTAGGCACACATTGCTAAAATCGTATTTATTCATTTTAAATATTCCAACCCTGTGCATACCTCTTTTGTAGGCGCAGAGCATGGAGATCCGAAAGTCTAATAAAATTTATATTAACATCTACAGAAAATGGGGGTTAAAAGTAATTTTCTTAAAGAAAAAAATAAGCTCAGGCGTCCCCCGACGCGCGCCAAAATATTGGTCCCTAGCCATTATGTAAAAAATAAGGGCCGCAATGGATAAAAATCATAATTCGATACAATTTTTTTTCGGAAAATAGGAGAATGATACGCGCAATGTCCCGTGTAAGTTTGTGCGCGAACGAACGGAAGCTAAACACGGGGGGAAGAAGCTTAAAAAAGTTGAAAAGAAGTCAACTAAGAAAGTCAAGCGAGTGTATCGGCGCTAAACGTGACTCCTCTTTCTTCCGCAGTACTAGGTCTACTTTGCCTACCCAAGATCACTTGCACCGTCTTGATGGCTCTTTATTAACAGGCTCAGATACGAGCCTGATGGCGAAGTGCAACAGATTCACTCAGATTTGGTGGAAAATTGCATAGAAAAAATGTTGATACGCGCTTTCTACGCCGTCGTCCAAACAACTCATAACTTACGTATGATTCAAGCAAGCTCCTAAAGTAATCTATATATTCTCATCGACTAGGACAACTACCGAAGGCACAAGGTTTCAGGTGTCTCATCAACATGCGGTCGAGAATGTCAGTTGAGTAGTACGATTCTGAAACCCAGCGGAGGCAAAATATTACAAAACTAGATCATCTAGACACATGTCAGTTTACTAATATTTCAGAAACCTGAGAGAATTGTATATTGCATGAGAAGCGTATAATACAAATGCGTTTGTAACAATAATGAGAATGAGCTACGGAGAAGAAGGGCCCCATCAGGAGAACAGATCCACAATGATAGTGATAATCCCCAAGACTATATATAAAATATGTCAAAAGAGACGCTCTGAAATTTCTGATAGTATACGCACGAATTTCTATGACAATGAGTGCAATGACAATCTGTTCAAGTCGTTCGGAATGCTTGCTTGACACAGATTCTTTTAGGAGCTGAAGCATGTCTTGTAGTACCTCAACACGTGTGTTCAAGAGATTTACACGCTGAGGAATCTCAAGGTAGTTCCGTGCCGCTTCGTAAAGTGGTTGGAGATCTGGATAAGTCTATTAAGCGAAATAACCGTAAACCTTCCAGTCTGATGGTATAAGCAATATTAGAAATTTACCCAAAATACCTCCTGTAAACGAAGCATAAAATCGAATATAGAGTAAGCGAGCCAAAGAATGGCGTATGTAACTAATAGGGACTTACTGGCGAGTCGAGCACCGATCCAACAAGGTTTATGTTCATTCGCAAAAGGAATAGCTCTCCAATTTGTTGCATAATCTCTGCAAATCATGTAAGGAGTAATTATTCTCGCTAATCAGATGAAACTCTAATAAATTAAAGAAAGATATACCTTTATGAGGCATACCGACTTTGCCCGTTTCACTGATTACCTCAGGTACATCTTTTGTGTGTTCAATATTTGAGGCAATCAATTCTTCAAACTAGAAGCACTGATCAGTACAACATATACGTTTTCCCGTAACCTATCGATGAAGATCCAGCTCACCAGTGATATTTTAACGGATTGTGATAATGCGTGTGAGAGTGAGAGTTTTGTCCTGGCAGAAGTGTAAGTATAACAATCTAAAGGACGTAAATACCACTCACATGAAACCAGAACCTTTCCTCAGAGTGATCACATCGTTAAAGATTCTACGTTCAATTTAGTAAGGAATGACAAAAAGAACTCAACCGTGAACCCACCGACTGTAATTGGCGTAATAGTAGTTCAGATCTTCCATCTCGACATCTTCGGATGCTTTGGCGTGTATTAGATGTAAGCTGACTTGTAACCATAATCATATCACATACCTAATTTTTCAACTTCGAATCGTTTTCTAAAAAATTGGTTAGATTAACAAGGACAAACATGACGTTGGCAGGTGAAACGCACATCGACGAAAGAAAGCGACGTTCTTCCGACTCTGTCATCCCCCAGATAACAACAGTCCCGTACTCGAACATGAATATTTCAGCATCTTGTCCACCACCAGCGTCGAAAGGCTTCCGCCTCTTTCTAGTCCGTGGCGTGGAAGTAGTGACGTCATTTAAATTACTGGTATTTTCATTACTCGCAGGATCCCTTATGACGATATCCGGAGCACCCAGTAAATCTCCGACTTTTGTCTGGCCATGGTCGGTTGTATCCCTGACTGAAGATGATTGGGTATGAGATATTTCCTGTGGTGACAAAGATTTGTACGAATAAGTCGTATAAAGTACATCATCCACAAAACGAGGTTGCGTATGGTATGCCGACTTTCGAGCTTGAAAGAATTTCATGAGGTCCTCCATCCGATAAGAGCTTTTAATTTAATTGAGTGGTATGTGAGTAATTTTGGAGTCACTAGATTTATTTGATACTTACGAAGCCGTGGCATAAGCAGTTACCCTTGGAAGAGACTTAGCTTTCTTCTTGGTAAGACGAAGAGCATCTCTACGCGCTGTCCCTTCGGGGATTTGTGCTATTTGTGTATACACCTGCGATACGAACAGTCAAGAGAGATGTAATATGGATTCCTATCGTTAGCTACGAGCAAAATGCTCCTCCATTCCGCCACAAACATACCTGAGCATCTTGCTCTTCTAGTTGATCATCTTCGTCATCAGCATCGTCTTCGTCTTCACTTCCAGCTGTACTTGTAGACAATGGCTCATTTGAAGTCTCCGGCACGGGAATAGCGGCTTTCACTCGCTCTAAATCACGGTTCAAGACGGTCGCCGCTGCTACTGCTGAAGGCGGCTCCGGTTGATCAGGCAAGACCTGTAATTTTCCTCCTGTCTTAGACGACCTATTTGCTCCGCGTGGTTTCGAGTCGGATACCGTAGCTTTTGCACTGGACCCTGGTTGGCGGCTTCCATTAGGTGTATCGATGGCCATAGGATCTCAGGGTATAAATATAAAGTTTGGAGGTAAGTAATGAAGACACGGAAAAGTCGAAAAAGGGAATACATACATTAGAATTACTTAATTCGTGAGAAACTCGGGAAAGTCAAATATGTTAATCTCCATTTATAGTCATTGTTCATACATGTGCTGCTCCTGCCCTGGTCCTCAACGCGTGCCCGTGACTTAAACGTGTAGACAGCGACGTGCTAGAACTCGTGTTTACTTCGTTCTGAAGAAACCATCATCCACTAGAATATCTTATGTTCTTAAGCGTGATTCTTTTATTTCTTCCGATAATCTCTCCTCTAGCATCATCATCTCGTACTGAACAATCAAGCACTCTCACTTCTTTCGACATCATGGCTAACGCCACGGAAGCACACAATCACGAACAAGCTCACTCAAATATACCTCTTGACACTGAAAGCTACTCGATAGCACCTTCCGAACTTTCCTTAGAACAAGTACACGTTTATGTCAGACATGGTACATTTAGATATGAAAGATGACCCTCACAATTCACTGAGTATATGACTTGTTGAATAGGCGAACGTACACCAGTAAGAGTGCGGATGGCAGAGCCACCGGCCTCAATAAATCCCCATTGGAATCTTTGTAGGACTGCTCGTCAATTTCGGGCTTCCGTAGCGACTTTCGGGGACGCCGTTCAGGATTCATTACGGTCATCGGATGGGATTGAGTTTTTACCCGTGAAAAGAGTTGTAGAGCGAGAAGATGGGAATACAATGGAAGGAGAATGGTATGTGAAGCAACCCCATATATGATTATGCTATACGTATTCCTGGACCGCTTATACTAACGCATTTTTCTCTCCGGGTTTAGTCTTTTGGGAGAGCTAACAGACATGGGGAGACAGGCAAGTAGGCACATTTCTTTATACGACTCACTTTTAACATATCATCTTAGACCACATATAATTTTGGTCGATCCCTTCGTAAGATTTACGTTGAAAAGTCAGAATTTCTATCTTGTATTCTATTACTTTAAGCCATCTCAACGGAATAACATTATTATTGATTGGTCAACAGACTTGGGTTCCTCCCGGATACTTTATCAAGTAACTCAGATGGATACTTCAGGTGAACTTCTATGCATTTCCGCTTTCTTTTTTGTTAATATCTCTAGATAGGTCGACAAATATGCCGAGAACGATCGAGTCTTTGCAGCAGGTCATGCATGGACTATATCCTAGATCAAAGCTTGCTCATGGGGTTATTCCTCAATTACGTGTTCGGTGAGCTATAAAATATCGTTTCTACATAAGAATCTTTGTTTACGATATCATTTTTCACGCTATTCACAAAACCACCGTTAGAAATGGTTTGGACGAGAACCTTGTTCCAAATACATTTGCTTGTAAAAGGCTTGAAGTCTTACTGGTCGGCTTTGCACAAGGTATGGCTTTTCCGTCGGAAAAAGCATGAAGTCAGGAATAGCATATTGAGTAAGGCTTAATATGCATATTATTAGCTGCTGCGGCCGCGTACAACCATACACTAGAGCCGTTAGACGAAAAATTGTCAAAGTATATCGGTGGAAATCCTATACGTATTGTAAATGGCATTGTCTCTCCTTTGCTGAACTCTACTGAAAGTATGTTTATAGGATGGTCAACCAAGGGCGTCTGGGATACTTGATACCGTATGTTTTTCTAACTTCTACCAGGGGTTCGTTCTGAAGGTTCTTGACAAATGAAAGATTCGAGCGAGTGTTGCAAATGGTATCGATGTACCCCCGGAGTTCAAAGAGAAGTCTGTAATGGATCTTATTGTATGTAACACTCCTTAAAAATTTCATGAATGCAAGATTTAACGCCGTGCCATTTCTACAAACCAGGAAAAAGCAGTTGTGACAGAGTGGTTTGCAGGTATAAATTTATAAATTCTCTGTCCTTTAACAAGCATTCACTCACTATCTTTTTTTCCATCTGTTTCCCTTGTGTATTCTCGTATATGCGTGATATACTATTCTCCTTCGTACCTTATATTATATCAGGATGTAGGTTCCCAATTTGACTACCCATATCCTAAAGTGTGAATAGTTAATAAGGGATAACTCTCTAAATTAATATATACTATAGACAGGACAGAGGAAGTACGGAGGCTGGGCATGGGTCGACTCTTAGATGACTTAGTGTCCAAGATGAACCTTAAGGCCGGCCTCAAAGTCCAACAAACTTCGTCGGAGTCATCAGCATCGGCATCATCTTCATCATCTTCATTATTCAGCAGTGCTACTGGGAAGATAGGACTCAAATCTTCCAGTTCGAAATTAAAAGGGGACGAAACTAGCGCCCGTGTTTCTGGTACTGGATTAGAGGATGGTGTATCGCCGAAGATTTTGGTGCATAGTACACATGATACGGCATTGGCTGCTCTACTCGCTACATTAGATGTGTTTGATGAAAAGTAAGCATTTTTTGCTCAGTCGTTTTTATTCTTCACCTTCCTTCCCCCCCCTTCTCTTTCTCGTCCTCGTTCACCTCATAATGAGATGAAATGATGCGCAGAACGACGATTCCGTAATGAGGATGTGACTGATCCTACTACCGTTTCTGTTCGAAATCTGCTCGACTAACTGACTAAATGGCTTGCTTCTCCTATCCTATACATTCGGATTTAATAAATTATACTCCGATAGATGGCCATTATTTACAGCATCTATCACATTCGAGTTATTCAAAAAGAGGTCCGAGACGATCGAAGGTCAGCAGAGGACATATCTTCAAACTGTCTTGAATGCACTTCCCTCTTTTCCGTTTGGGGGTAAGAAGGAGTCCGCGGTAGAACATTGTACGTTATTATATCTCCTTTCCTTTTTCATTCCTTCATTGTCGCATGTAAATAATTAATCACTCGATAAAATCGAACTGAAACCGAAATTTCTGCTATCTATAATAGACGTACGAGTCCGCTACCAGAACCAGTCTCTTTCCCTGCCGTTCTGTTCGGGAAAAGGGGACCACTTAGACGGATACCCTGACTTATGTACGTTTGAAGCATTCAAGAGAAGGATGAACGAAATTGTGTTGAGGGGCAGGGATTGGGAGATGGCTTGTGCCCAGAGAGGTAATGCCTCTTCCGTTGGTGCTAACACGGGGGCGAATGGAGGGGCTGGAATTGTAAATAATGTTGGAGGGGAAGGGAAGCCAGGTGCGGTCCCAGTACGGAAATAACTTCGTATCACTCTGCAAACTAGTTGATGAAGGGGGGGGGTAGTTTACTTTCTTGCTTGCGATTTATGATTTTGGGAAGGACTGGGTCAAGGCATTAGTCAACCTTCAAATCTTTTGAGATTGAACACAAACCGACAACCATCTATCTATCCACCCACTAACTGCCTATAGTGTACTACAACATTCATTAGATATGTCCCTTTATCTTTATTGTAATGATGTAATAACATAAACACATAGAAGTTTTAGAACTACTATCAAACTGTGTCTCCGAAATTTAAGTTGATCTGAACCTTTATGACGAGAAAATACAAATATTATTATAACTTTTGCTGTACAACTCTATAAGCTTGTCTGCATATGGACCTGCTATCGAACTTTGAAGAGTACGAATGGGTAGTACATTTACTAATAGACGGGTCTAGAAATTACTTTTGCGGGTATATGTTTCGACACAAGACACAAATACTATCTCTTACTTGAGTGCAGGTTCTTTGGCAAAAGATTTTCACCTGGCTTCCCTAATTATGTAGAAAAAATACCTGGAAAGGAATACACATGCATTCGATTTCAAGCTGACCCTGGATAAAAATAATATTACTAAGGGTAACTATTATCAATCACTTACTTAATTAGGCTAGGAGAAAACACTCGTTCCTTCGCTATGATTGCATCTGATATGAAATCTCGTCCTGAATATCCAAATACCACATAGAAAGCTATGTCTGGACATAACTTCATTTTGATATTTACGAACTAAGAACGTCTATGTATCCGCTTCTCCGATATGTACTGTTGGACCTTATCACACAAAAGGTAGGCTTTTCACTGGGTTTAAAATATGCGTGGAATAAGTTTACGGCCCTGATGATGGGCATGGAGGTTACCCCTCAACTATGCCGCATTCTAATAAACCGGATCATTCCTCTGTGGCTTTTACTTTTACCCACTATTCAAAATGATACTCCCATCTCGCCTCTGTGTTCATCTTCTCGAATACAAATACAATATCAACTATACATGCGTATAATGATCGTCACTATTCCGCATTCTCCAAAGTCGGCCCGAAGCCACTAAGTGGTAGTCCATTCCGAATGTTTGGCGTTGGAGTGCGATTTTAACAAGATAGACAATTGGTTGGTCGTAATACGCTGAAGGGAACTATCAGTTTCTTTCGTCGGATCTTGCACCTACACGGGGACACCATGTCCTCTTAATACTGCGCTCTATTTGCACCCAATAACATTCACACAACTTTTATTCATGATATTCCGCAGACGCATTAACAGAACTTCTCAAACACCCCTACCCAATGATTTATTGACGATATTCACGTAGATTATCCTCACCTGTGGAAAGCGGAGCCTTAGCCGAACTTCCCCAGCTTCTTTGATTTTCTGTCTTCGAAATGCGGGGAATAGAGTATTTTTCTTAGTAAGCCACTTTCTGGTTGTGTTCCTGATAGGATCGCTGAGCTAAACGGTACTTTTTGACGCTCATAATAGATGTAGTAGGGGGTTGCCATCCTTTTGGTAAGACCGTTTCCTAATAATTGAGCCTAGAACACCCTCGGTTTCATATGTGATGGAACATGATAGAACAGGCTTGGCTCAGCCAACTCAAAATCGCTTATTGGCCAATCGGTTCTCTTCTGTTCATGGGATTTCTGTGGATAGAGTTAATGGTCATCTCAGAAGGCGGACGCTTTTACAAGTGTACATCCATCAAAAGGCAGAAAACTAGGGTGATGGCTTACGATGGATACGAAGCAGTTTCTCTCCACATTTGCAGGGACTTCTTTCGTACTTGATACAGCTTACGGCAACTGCTCCGACTCAACTACTGACCGTGCTTCATGCTTCAGACACCGGTATCCCATTTATCCACAGACCTTATCACATCTTCTTTCTTCTCCATGAACCGTCGCAGCCCCTTTCGACAATCGTACAAGCACACCTTCGGCTTTTATCGGTGTCATTTGTCCACTTATTGTCATGTCTTTGCGGTAAATAAAGATACGAAACAGCAATAAACTGCTCTTACTTTCTGAACATATACGCTTTCTATCAACAACTTCCATTGGAGTTAGGAGGCTGCGGTAGCGCGGCCGTTAGGCTCGTATCATTCCCAGACTTCCTCGGATATCAAGCGTTGTTTCAATAGTGGAGTATCGGTTCTCGTTTCTGCTTTCAAACGAACATGATCCCGGACCCAAGTCAGGTTTTGACAATGTTCTGGACTTTATAGGCTCCCTCGTGTCAAAATAATCTTACTTTGTGAGTCCATTACTTTCTGTTTTTATACGTAAAAGAAAATTCGGCCGAGTTCAAAACCTTTTAGTAGCAAGCACATGTTCATATGTGCGTTGAGACTCTCAAGGAACCTTCCGGTTTCTCAGACAAGTCGTCGATAAATGAAAAGCTCCGGTGGGACAAAAAATGGCGAATTCAAAGTCCCTTCAGTCTTATACAGAGATAAGCAGTCTTAAGGCGTCCCGCGATAACGTTCAGAATGTGACATTTTATCCTCGAGTAAATCTCTGTGGATATGATCCATCCAATATTCGTGCTAGTATTATTTAGGCATTTTCCGACGCTGATTTCCGGCCTCATGTTTACTATGTGTCCGGAGTACGTGTACAAGGCTAGTGTGGTTATCCCAAGCTTATTTTTCCGGCATCATCGCCACTTTTCTGTTTTGAAGCACGGCATGATCTATGCCTTCGTGGGTCCAATACAAATTCCAAAAAGGACTTTATGTACCTGACAAAGGAATATACTCCCATTCAGCTGCACCCCTCCTCGCAATTGCCTCACTTAATCATAATCGGAAGCATACCCTTACGTATCAGCTCCATATATCTTTCATTTGCACTAAACGCACGTCGTTTCTATATGGTGATCCATGTTCGTTTTGAGTCTTGAACATCAATTTGCATCGTTTGTAGGATGTGCGGTCAGAGCAAGTTCACCTATGTTGTTTAATTTACCGTATATCCACCACCATCCGACTTCGGAAGAGGGGTGAGCAGCGTTCCCCCCGCATTTTGTCCCCCCAACCCATAACTTCGTTATCTTGGTCCGAGGAAAACCACCCGTCCGAAACATCGTCCGACAAGTCCGCATACGCCTCCTTTATGCGGTGGTGTCTTAAAAGGTATGTGCAATTCTTCTTGATTCGCAGCCGGGTCTTCGAAGATAAATGATTACATGCAGAGAAAGTGTGGAACCCCATGGGGAGAAGGGGAGGAAAAAATGATCAAAAGGTAATTTGATATTTGGAATTAGGTTCTTTTTCTGTCGCTTGTTTAGTTGTGACTGTTTGCGCGAAGCCACACGAGATAGGAATAGAGTGTGACAAGGGGAGGGAGGGGGGGGGAGTCAGGCGCTTACTTGTTACATACTATCTACTTTCTGTAGGAACTCCAACCTCGACTTTTTAGAAAGAGAGGGCGGAGGTCCGTAAAATTAGAAGATGTTCCGACTCTTCCTCCGAGATTCCCAGAGGTACTTCTATCCCCTTAGATACACTTCTTACTCCCACCACATTATACTTTCCGAGGTATTCATCTTCCTTCCGTATAGTGATCGCAAGAACCGACTCTCGACTCCGAGCCTATTCTTCTTTTTCTCTCTCCCAATCGATACCCCGTGGGGTGGTGAGATGCGAAGGGTGTAAGGGTAGATAAATAATCTAGTTTGGTATGGGCGCGGCATGCCTCTCTTGTTTCTTGATATTGACGTTCCCTGCTGTTCTCTTCTCATTATTCTCTTCCGCTCCACCTCGATTAATTGACTAGCCCTGTGTGATTAAGGGTTATCTCTCCCTTCATACAATAAAATAGACGTAAAAGAAAAAAGGCTAAACTAACAACAGAAAAAAAGATGGAATGGAGTGTACTAATGGATAGATGTAGATCAATGAATGAATATATTGATTTTTCGTTTATCTTTTTTTTTGATAGAGAGAGCCGTAGTTAGATGAAAATGGGAAAGCTCATCTGAGATATTCACACATCCCTTTAGAATGCTATTGGCCCAGTTGAACTATGGGCGCTTACCTGAGCTTTCTTCTTCTTGCCCATTCCTACCCCCTCTATCCTTCCAGCCCTTCTTAATCTTCCTGTCCTTCTCAGCCCCCACTTCTCAACACTATTCCGAGATCCGATACTGTCTAGACTCGGATCTCTTAAGTGGGGCGAGAGGGGCGCCATAGATGAACGAGAGAAAAAAAAGGAGGAAGTCTCGGACTCAGATTCGGAGGGGGGGGGTAAGATGGTACGTGTATGTATGGGCGAGATCTGGAATCTCTAGACGAGACTGCCAATTTCAAAGTTATCGTTATCATTAACATAAAACTTAACGTTAAGCCATTTTAACTCCGAATGCGAATCACTATTCCACTATACCCTATCAACTATCGACTATCGACTATTCACTTCACTAGACTCGTCAATACTATTCCCTATCTCTCGTATTTTTTATCCTTGTGTATATACTTTCTTCCCGAGGGCCAAGGTTACGGCAAAATCTTATGTCCTTTTACTCCACTTCCTTATTCTATACGCACACACATGCACGCATACCACACACATCCGATAATTCAATTATTCGTTCATTATTTCATCATAGTACTGTCATACGACCTGATATACACATAGTATACAATTAGCGATATCAAGATGTAGGTTAACAGGACATATACGAACCGCTTACATCAACTTCAAAATAACTTTATTTCCTATTATTCATTCATTCTATCCCAAAATGTCCTTTTTATCTATTTAACTCGCTGGCTTACAAACCACAAATCGAATCACAAATTAACCTATATTGCTTACTTGCCACCAAGCTTACCATATACTACATACTTCGCATGTGCTCAGCTTACTTCTCTCTTCGTCTTAAACGTCTTAAACGTCTCAAACGTCTCTTCGTCCTTTCGTCTCCGACTCCTTCTCTCCTCTTCTTTCTCCTTCTACCCTTCTCCTCGTTCGACTTCTGCTTCTTATTAGTCGTAAAGAGAGAGGAAAGTTAAACAGTAGCATACACACACATGTACGTTTTACGCCTTTCCTCGCACCCACCCGCGCTCTTCCCCTTCCCCTTGCCCCTCGCCTACTCTTCTTCCTTCTTCCCTATGGGCTCTTTCCGTGGTGCACACATGCTGTAAGTCCTTCTATATATTTATTAATATACCAATCTACTAATCCACGAATCTATTGACCTATTAATTTATTGATCTATTATTATACCGATTATGTTAAACTTCCCTTGAACCTTTTATTCTTCCTATTCTTTTCGTTCTCTTCGTTTCTTTTCGCACTCTTAGTTCTTCCTGCTCATTTCGTTCGTTTCATTTTCACCTGTTCTATATGTTTCATTTATTCTTTTTGTTTTTTTGTTTTACTTTCTTCCCCTTGTTCCCTTTGTTCCCATGTTCCCTGATTCGACGTTTGACAAGTAACTGATATACCCGATCCGAGTCCCGACTTCCCGACCCTCAGAGCCTCGACTCGACTCCAATTTTGATCCCGGCTTTGATCCTGACTCTGACGCTGACTTTGGCTTAACTCCGAATCGAAGCTCGAAGCTCCGATATATTTTCAAAACACGCGAAACACAAACACAAGAATGAACAACGGATAACTAAAGTCGAATCAATGAATAACGAGAACTAAAGCACCACTCTTCGTTTCAAACCTCAAGTTTCGAGTCTCGAGAGTCCGAAATACAAGTATACACACCCCTTACCACATCTTTTTTTCTCCTTCTCCTTCTTCGTATTTATGAGTAAATACGTACAATTACAAATACATTTTATACGCATACCGCTACCCTACGCGACCTAACGACCTAACGACCGTTAAACCGACAAGAAGCTAATACGTACACATACACGCCTATCTTCTGTCCCTCTTACCTCTGGGGTTCAAGATGTGGGATGTAATAAGGTTCTTGGGTTCCAAGGCTCTTAGGTTCTGAGGTTCCCCAAGGTTCTAAGATGTAAAACCCCGCGCATATTGTTCTCTATCCTCTATTCTCTGCCCCACTACCCAGAACACAGTCTAAAAGTCATAAAAATAGATGTACATGTAAAGGAGAAGGGAGGAGGGAGGGAAGCAGTGGCGGTGGGGGAAGGGGTGTTGAATACCAGTTATTGGTTCTATGGTTCTGTGGTTCTGTGGCCCTTTATAATTTGTTATTGTGGAGCGAGCGCAGGTACCCTTGGTTAGGACTGCAACTGCAGCTGTGACTGCAATTCGGATTCAGATCCGGATCCGGATTTGAGTTTGAATTTAGAGGGAGGGGGAGAAGGAGGGTAAGTTAGATACGATAGGATATAACACGATAGGATAGAATACGATACGACATAATACTCTTAAAGATATACCTGAATAATGAATATGAATATATCAAACTACTTTGCCCCCCTCCCCCCCTACTCTAACATAAGATTCGATTCGATTCTATCCTAAGCTAAGCTTCATTTTCAATCAATCTTAATTTACATTTCCACTTTTTCTTTTCTTTTTCCCAACTTTGACCGACCGCAATTTTTGTGTTCATTTCAGTATCATTTTCTTTCGTCTTCGGATTCGTCTTCTTCGGGATTTTATATTTGGCTTTAGACCCTCGGTCCTAGTTCCAAGTTCGAAGGTAATAAATACCAAGTCCAGGAACAATATCAACTCCGAAAGTGTTTTTATTAATACTCATACTCATAGTCTACACTATAATCTACACCAGTCTATATCTTTAATCATTTATCCTATATCATATCCATAAAACATCTCCCAACCACGGTTCACGATTCATTCACGATAGGGGATAGAGATAAGTAAGTAAGTAAAGTATATAATATCCAAGCGAGGGTTATAACCGTTTAATATCAATTAATTTCATTTAATGAATTCGTGTTAGACAAGCTTCCACGGCGGAACGAGGAAGGGAGGAATGAGTTTGTAAAAAAGGAGAAATATGTATGTACGTATGTGTAGATGGATGAATGGACGAACAAATGGATAGATAGACTCTCGAATTTATGTTAACATTCACGACCACGACCAAGTTCACACCAATACCCTACCTCCCAAATCCCTCACCTTTTTATTTGCACTTCACATCTCAGGTCTCAAGTCTCAAGTACAAATCCCAAAATCCAAGTCTCAAACTGAGAGAGAGAGAAAACAAATAAATTGACAGACAGATAGAACAAACGGATAAAACAAACAGATAAAACAAACAAAGTAGATAGGTAGATAGGTAGGAGGATAGGTAGGTAGGTAGATAGGTAGATAATAGTACACATACAACAACATTCAATCAAAAATCAACCAAACATTCTCACAAAATAGACAAAAGAAGATAGAGAGGGAGAGAAAAAAGAAAGAGAGGAGAGAGAGGAGAGAGAGGAGAGAAAAAGTAGGGAACTAGCGCATATACGCATATACAAAAAAACATTTGAGAAAAAAATGAGTATAAGAAGATGAGTAAAGATTTAAAAAAAAAGAAAGAGAAGAGAAAAGGAAGAAGAAGGGAGGAAGGAAAAAAAGGTTAAGTGATACATGTTACACCTCGAGACTCCAAACTCTGAATGAGAGAAAAAAAAAAGTAAAGGGGGTAGGGAAAAAAAGAGAAAAGAGAGAAACGATTTTATAGGTACACTTTGAACAACTCAATCGGATAATTCAGACAAAGAACGTAAAAAAAAGTAAAAGAGTGAAAAAGAAAGAAAGAACGAGAGGTGTTAAAAAGAAGGAAAGACATTTTTGATCAAAAAAAAAAATTCGATCAACCGTAAAACGGGATATTAAACCAAAACCAAAAAACCAAAAACCGACGAAAACACAAAATGAAAACCAAAACCAAACGTTAATGTTAATATGTGGGATGCAGGGCGTAACGGCCTTTAGGCGAGAGACGAGAGGCGATAGGCTCGAGGCAAGAGGTACGAGGATCTCGGGTCGAGGGGGGTCGAGGTGAACAAACAACCAAACAAACAGACAAACAAACAAAAACGTATTCAAGCCACAAGAAAAAAAAGGAACAAACACATGAGAGTTTGAACCGTAGGTAGGAAGGGAGTAGGGGGAGGTAGGAGGAGGTAGTAGGAGTATAACCGCGACAACCACGACATATAAAAAAAGGGATGGAAAAAATCATACAACATAAAGACATAAAACGAAAAGGTGATCAATCATGTGTGATAGTAACGAGGTAGGGGATAGAGGACGGAGAATAGAGAGGAATAGTAAAAAGAAACAAAATCAAGCACAGTTCATAAAAAAAGATGCATCTCCATAAAGAAGTTTTTTTTTTGAATCAACCCATCCCGTTCCGTCCTCTTCATCCCTCCATACCAGCCCCTTCCTCCTTAACAGCCCCAAGCACACTCCGCCGCCTACTCATCCTCGAAACAGACGCCCCTCCCTTCTTCACCCCAACTCCCCCAACTCCCATCCCAACTCCCACACCCACACCAACGCCCATCATCCCACCCATCAACTGAACATGTCCCGACCCCGTCTTTGTCGTCGTCGTCCCACCATTCAACCCATTCGAAAACGCACTACCCCCCTTCTCCTCTCTCCCCCTCCTCCCCCTCACAACTCCCCCGCACCCGTACCCGTAGCCACACCCCCTCTTCAGACCCACTAAAACTCCTCACACTCCCCCTCTCAGACTCAAACTCTGAAAAATCACCCTCGTTCCCTTCCCCCTCTCCATTCTCTCTTTCTCTTTCTGCTGCATCCTTATGATCTTCTCCGTCCTCCCCGACAGAGCCCTCCCCAACTGAGTTCTCTCCAACCGATCGGGGACTATCAGCAGCAACAGACCCCCCGGACCCGACTCCCGATCCCAACGATCCTAAACCAGAGACAGACCCAGAAACGGACCCAGATCCAATCGATCCGGGAGAAGGCACACCCGCCAAAGACGACGATAAGTCCACTCCCCCACTTTCTTCCGTTCGTTTCACAGTTGTCGTAGTCCCCGCCGTAGCAGCAGCACCAGAAGAAGAACCGGAAACAGCAATGGGTGAATTCACGATAGCAGACTTCGATAACGACCTAGCCCTCCTCACAAGGGCTTGCGCCTGCGCCTGTTGTCCTTGTCCTTGTCCCTGCACCTGCGCCTGACCAGCTTTTTGGATCTTGGGAGACGAAACCAAGTATAATGAACCCGTCGACGATTTCTTCATCATCATCTTACTTCTCTTCTGTTTTTCCGTTCGGGATCGAGATCGAACGTGAGTCTGAGTCCGAGGTTGCGCGTTACTATTATTACTGCTATTCACGCCTTCCTCCTCCTGTTCGTCTCCCTCCCCCTCATCGTCGTCCTCTTCCTCTTCTTCCTCTTCGGCGTCAACACCATCAACGCCTGCCGTCCTCCCGTTCATAGCTAGAGATCGTTTCACACTTCCTCCAAACGTATCAACGTCAACGTCCATATCCATATCGACGTCAACATCTCCCTGTCCCTGTGCTTGTTGATTCTGATTCTGGAAATGTTGCTGATCCATCTCCATCCCCATCCCAATAGATCCCAACCCCTTCTCCTCCAACCCCTCCAACCCAAAACTCATACCCCCAATCCCTCCCATCCGCCCCTCGTCTTCCATCCCATTAATACCATTAATACCGTTTATCCCATTCAATCCATTAATCCCTCCAAAACCTCCAAGCCCTACAAACGTCGAATCATCAAACGAATGTAAGCCATTCAAATTAATCTCAACTTCCCCACTCCCCCCATCCTCATTCCCATTCCCATCAACATTTCTATTCTCCCCACCCCCCATAGTCGTATCCGTCAACATCCCATCCTCTCCTCCACCCATACCCGCTCCAACACTAATCCCCACCATACTCTCAAACCCAACAACAACACCACCTCCCTCCCGTTCCTCCTCCTCCTCACTAACACAAACACTCAGCCCGGCACTAACCAACCGCCTCTCAAGCACCCTATTCCTCGCAGCCTGCGCTCCAACAAGCTGCTGCAAATATCTTATATACTCCACACTCTTCCTAAGAATCATCCCCTTATTCGCTTTCATCGCTCCCCCCGCTCCTCCAGCGGCGCCTTCTTTGCCCGATCCAGCATCTTTTGCCGAAGGGGAGTTGTCTTTCCCATTGACGGTTTTACTGGCAGAAGAAGCAGAGGTAGATTTTTCTTTGGTGGCACTATCCACAGCACCTCCAGAACCAGACTTTCCTCCCTCTTCCTGGTCCGTCATATCGTTATTCCCGCCTGTACTCTCAGACTTGACAATACTATCCTGTCTCGTCTTCCCCTCCAAAAGATCTTCAGCAGCTACAAAAAAAAAAGTGGGAACACAAACAAACACACATCAATCAACCAATCAGAACCTAAAATCTCTCTGATAGAGACCGAGAATACAAATATATAAATTACTCACTGGCATTAGAAGCAACCGCACCCGGATCAAGCATCACCTCCGGAATGAGTGTTGCAAGCTCACTAATCTTCTCATTAATATTGTCTCTTCTCCTTCTCTCGACAGCATTATGCGACTCTCGGCGTCTTCTACGTTTCTCACTCACCAACGCCGCTCTATTATCAGTAGTATGGGTGTTATTATTAGCCGTCCGGATCGTTTGTTTCGTTCGGTATATTTAGTCGTTTTCAATTAGAAAGGTACCAAAAACGGGTCGGTGGAGTTTATATATGAGTGTATATGCGCGCGTTGGAGAGATTGATGTAGACATATATACATATGAACAATCAAACATAAAAAAAACACAAAAGCCAGATCAGAAAATTTCTCGTTATAAAATTAGGAAAGAAAGAAGGCAACTCACTGCTTGGCGGCAGAGTCCATTGGTGGACTCTCTTCCTTCGCTTTCACACCATGATGGTGTCCTAAAAGTGTAGTGTCTTTTGGTGATATACCCACACTTCCAACACTATCCAATCAAGTCAGTAAGCTAATAAGTCGACAAGAGATAAAGACCGGACCGGGGGGGAAGGGAAGGGGGGTGAAGAAGAAAGAGGGAAAGAGAGAAAAGAGGGATAGGCTTACCTTCCAAAGCCAAAGCCGCCAGTACTACCCCGGCCCAGACTCCCGGGTCCGGAACCGACGCTTTCAGGAGTAGGCAAGCTAAATTCCCCGCCGCTCCCTATATCATCCCGATACAAATAATATACACCGAAAAAAGAAGGTAGCAAAAAAAACAATGCATCAGTCATCCATTATCAAACAAAGGAAGGGGACATACACATACCATTATTCGCTCCGGGTATGAACCATCCACTCGTTTGTCCAACTCCGATACCTCCTAAGCCACCAGCGGCGGCTCCAAGGCCAGAAATACCCAAGCCGTTCATACCCCCAAGTCCAGTTGGTGAGCCCAAAGAGCCTGGTCCACCGAGACCATGTCCATGTGGGATTCCAAGCGGGCTAAGTGCACTTCCTAAAGGACTCAAGGGACTCATACCATGTCCGTTTGAATGGGTATGAGAATGAGAAGGGATAACAATCGCAGACGGTTTATGCACTCCGTTCGCAGAAGATGTAGAGGAACCATTGGTAGTGGTTGACGAGGCACTCATTGGAGGAGGCGGAGACGGCAGCTGAGTCAACGAATGGCTATGACCATGGCCATGTCCACTCCCACTTCCGCTATTATTAGTACTACTGTTTCCGTTAGGGTTATTGCTTCCGCCGATACTGTTATGATGAGCATGATGGGAATGTGAGTGTTGCAAATGGGGTGGGAGTGTAAACGAGTCTCTCCGACGACTGCTGCTCTTTGTCGTCCTCGTTGGCCCTGCACCACCACTGACACTACCCTCTCTATCTCTGCCGACTACTCCAGATTCAGAGAAAGATTGGGCGGTACCTGGGCGGGCTCTAGAGCGACTACGGGAAGCTGAGCCGGATCTCATGTGAGAGCGGGTCTGACTTGTCGCCCGTCCTCCACCTCCTCCACCTCCACCACTACCTGTGCTGAAGGAGTCAGTAGAGACACCCATACCGGGGCTGGGAGTATCCCGAGGAGGGCCGACACTAGAGGAAGTGGTTGTGGGTGTGAATGGACCTCCGACAGCAAAGTCGAGATCATCCTGAAGCTGATGCGAGGGTTGGTGATGGTGTGTACCGAGGGGAGGAATGGTACTATTGAAATGAGCCGGGAAGGGTTCTCTTCCCAAAAAGTGAGCCGAATGAGGCGAGTGATGGTCAAAGCCGTGCAAGTGGGATGTGGCTAAAGAAGCAGGCTGGGAGAGCGGAGGTAGGTCCGGACGGTGAGATGTGTGAGGGAGGGAGAAGGCGTGTGCCCCTGGAGGAGGAGCTGAGGGGTGTTGGCCGGAAGCAGATCCGAGGGAAGCGAAATGGGCGGAGGAAGGGGCAGAGATGTCAAAGATGTTGTGCATTTGCGGAGGAGCATTGGGATTATTTCCGTTATTGTTGGAGGAGCCGGAATGATGCGACTGCGAGTGGGTATGTTGATGGTGGTGATGATCGAAAGGGGTGTATGAGTCGATCGTTCGTTTGAGGTCGTTGGATGAGAAGACGACGTGGGTGACATGAGAGACATTGCGAGTTCGTCCGTCAGGTCAATCGTGCTGTTGCGAGAAAAGGCATCAGGCAAGGTGAGTGACGGAAAAGTGTGGCTGCTGTTCCCCGCGTTTGGATTGTTTTGAGCTTGCTGAGCATGGTGGGAGGAGTGAGATAAAAAGAGGTCAAAAGGCCCTGGAGGAGGAGACGGGGCTGATGGCGAGGGGAGGGGAGGTGAAAGCCTTCCTGACGGATTTTTGGCTGAGATATGGCGGAGAATGTGGGGGAGAAGAATGACATTTTGTGTTGTGTATGTTGTAAGTATGTTGTGTGTATGTATGTATGTGGTGATCGTATCCCTTCGTGTCTCTCTCTTTCTCTCCCGAGTCTGTTGTCTGTGTGTGTGTTTTGTATTGATGAGTTCAGAGTCTGAGATGAGGGAGGAAGGAGGGGGAGGAAGAGAGGGGAGAAATGATGAATGGGAGAGAGAATGTGGGGGGATGAAGTGAATAAGCGGATTAGCCGGGGATAAGATACGAGATGATTGGAAACCGAGCTGATTTTTGAGGAGAAAGAAAGCTACTTACCCCAGGATTGTTGACTAATCGTAATTAATGATCATTTACCCCAGATTTTGGCTGCAAACAACAACACAACAACAACAACAATGAGTGCGACGGCCAGTCTCTGCGCTCGCCCGGCTACCTGCCTTTTATACATACGCCCATTTTTATTCAGCATCTATTTTGGTAATTTCATGTCTCATATCCCTCTCTTATCTCTCTCCCTCTCTCTTTTCTTTACTTTTGACAAACACAACCCGCGCTTCTTGCCATTAATACCCGTCCTCTGATGGGCATAAACAACTCCTTCCCCCAACTTCCCCGCGCTCTTTCGGCAATTTGCACCCCGAAGGGGGTCGTCCCTGCCGCTTGTGCGCAACAGGGAGAGATCTGCCCCTCGTTCCCTCACTCCTCGCTCTCTCTATCACCTTTCCCTATTCCCCTCTCCTTCCCTTTTTACTCGACTTGTCTCATATCCATTCTTGGTTGAGCTGCATATGCCAAGTCCGGTCTACCGCATCAACATTTTAGCCCTCTAGCCACTTTTTGACTAACGAATGAAAATTCTTGTGATTCTGCGCATCCGCTGGTAGTAATAAAGTTGACAGCGCTCCAGGCCAGTAGAGAGCTCCCTCCCCGTCCCCCCTCCATCACCGCCCTACTTTTTTTTTTTGACTGGGTACCTGATACGTCACCGTAACTGTCACCCACCCTGTCACATACTGTACTCTTCACATTTTTTACATATGCTCGCAGAGAGACTCACACGGTGTCGGTCCGAATAGAAAGCTTCCTTTTTGATGTCCTTGGCCCCCCCAATCGTACCGTACGGTGACTGAAGATGTTGCCTCTGCTTGCTGTCCTCGGCTCGCAGCTCCCTCCCCCCGCAGCACTCTCTCTCTCAAAAGTCAATCTCATCCAATTTCATTTTTATCCGGCATCTCACTCCGAAAAGAATACCCCACACACACCCATCATCGCATCGCATTCCTCCCTTTGGAACACCCGCCCCGTTCGCACATCTCCAGATCCCCCCCTACCTTGTCTCGTCTCGTCTCGTCTTTCCCTTTACCCTCAGCTCAGGGACACAGCATCCACCTCATATCGCTTCCAACTCATCTTTTAACTCTAAGCTTTCTAACTACGAACTTTGTCTTTATTCAAATTCCCTCTACCGCACTGGCTCCTCTCCCCTCCTCCTCCTCCTTTACTCATCCACCCACCCACCCATTCTTCCTCTTCCTTTTACCCGCGCACATCCTTCCGCATTCCGCACTCTCCGAGCCCTCCGTGTCCTCCGTATTTCATATTTCATTCCTATTTTTAAACCAGGGAACGATTCCCCTCTATAAATTTACATTCAGGATTCATAATATACTCCAGACACACACTTCATATCTCAAATCAAATCAAATGAAATTAATCATCGCCCCTCCCCCCTCCCTTCCTTCCCGATATTTTCTTTGATATTAATGAATGAAGATACAACAGATAGATAGCAGATACATATGAATGCTCCTCCTTTTCATTTCTCAATTTTTTTCCCAGATCTTCACTTTAACCTTCTCTTCCTTTCTACCACCCCCCTCTCGTCCTCCCGTCCTCCCTCCTTCCCCCCATCCTACTCTTCCCCCCCTTTCGTTCCTTCTCTCTACTACTCTTCTCCCTTTTCCTTTTCCCCCGATCTGCTCCCCCCCCCCCCTTGTTCCCCCTTAAAGCATCCTTCCATGTGGGTAGACTTCCTTTCTCCCTTATTTGATGCTTAATTTCGGAATTCGGGATAACGGAGGAAACGGAACGAGTTGGGGCAGAGGAAGAGAAGTGGCAGGGGCCAGGAGTAGGAGCAGGAGCATTGTGGAGACAAGAAGAATACGAAGAGAAGTGAGAAGAACGGTAAGGTAAGGTAAGGTAAGAGAAGAGAAGAGTAAGAAGAAAAAAGAAGAGAGTAGTCAAAGGTCCGGGTCTGGATGTCTGGATTCTTCCCTGAGGTTGTGAGGTTGTGGGTTTGAGGATCTCGGTGTTCATAATTTATATGGGTTCATATAAGTTATATATTTCATACGGTATACGTGTACGTGTGCGTGTATCGATAGATGGGGTTCGGGACGGATGGATTAGCGGATGAACGGATTAATTGGGCGGGTGGATTAATTTGGATGGATGGACGTATGGATTGATTGAGCAGACGGACAGATGGGGGTCCGTGTTATCTATCTACCTATCGTTTTGTCCTAGTCCTGGACTCGAGTTCATGATGTTACTTTATCGTTGATCATCGTCGCCGCCGATGTATGTCCTCCTTCATTTGAGGTCCGAGTGCATGTAGGTATGTATGTACATACGCAAAGCGCAAAGCCTACAATACAATATGACATCGAGCTTTGAATGTCGTGTCTTGGCGTAATGTGATGATGCCCCGACTAGACACTTTTACTCTCGTCCGTCCGTTCTGTCTGTCCGTCTGGTTGTCCGTCCGTTTGTTCTTCCGGTCAACTCTCCATCTTACGTCTTACATCTTACTTCTCCATTTCCCCATCTCACATATATCTTATCTTACATAGCTTGCATCTTGTATATCTTACCCCCTCCATCTCTCGGCTTTCGGTTCTCGGTTCTTCGGATTGGGACATTATCTATCTATTTGCATTGCATCGCTTTGCATTCTACACGTATATGTATGGGTATATTTAATATATTAACATATATACGGTTATCTATTATGTTGTTATTCATGATTATGAATATGATATGACTATAAATATGATATGATTAACGATTACGATATTATTCATTATGTTATCTTGACATTATCTATGATTAATGACATTAAGGAAATTTTTGAATACAAATGCGAACATGAATATGCCGATGGGCTGTGCATGCGTATGGTACGGTAGGTGTACCATAAAGTACAACCGTGCAAACAAGTATGGAGTATTGTTTATTGTGTGTTGTTTATTGTTTATTGTTTCTTATTAATTAACTAATAACATTTCCGTTATTTAACTTATTAATACTACGAGGAAATAGATTCAAAACGCCCGGCTCAAACACTCACTCGCCCGCCCACTTATTTATGTGGGAGCGAGGAATGTGAGGACATACAATGAGATATAAGGGGCGCATAAGGGACATATAAGGATATACAAAGATATGTAAGGATATGTAAAGGTATGAGTACTAGGTACGAAGGGATATCCATAATACATATTGAGCACACCAAGCGCTTTGAGGCGTCTTGTGCATAATAAATATGACGGGCGCGTAGAACAAAATAGAAATGAGAAATGAGAATGGAAATGTCAAGTCAAGTTGGGCGGGAGCACGGATCTGGTTCATACTTCGTGTTTGATCCAATAGTAGCATAGCATAGCATGGTATTGTGAGGTAAAGTATAGTAATGGAGTGGGAAGAGGTGGGGCGTATAATTATAGAATGACATAGAAATAATTGTATGATAAATATAATGGTATAGAATAGGATAACAATAGTATGGTATAACAATAGTATAGTGTAATATAGTAATGGATGTAGCTCGGATCATCCATCCAACTACATATACAAACACGGATCATAGGAAGTTACAAACAAAGGGTATATGCTCCGCTACGTTATTGCATATTCGTTGTTATTATCATTACTGTTTTTGTTTTTGTTTTGTTCTTCCGACGTAGGGATGTTACACCGTTATTAATTGTACTACACTCCACCATATCATACTACACTACACTACACTACCTCCCATACTACACACTACACTAAGCGCACTACATCAAACGCTCTACATTAAACTCACCCTACCCCATATATACTAAACCACGCATAGGTCCTCACGAAACTCACAAGTGGTAGCAAATTGCTGTGTAGTGTAGTGTAGTGTGGCGCCCCAATATTAATATTTGTGTTTATATTTGTGTTTCTTTACCATATCCAACCCCTGTGTGATACATAAAAATAACATACAACTCGTAGTAGTAATGATAAAGTCAGAAAGGAGTCTCTTTCTTTTACTTACGAATTCGTGAATTCGTGATTCTTGATCTATATATCCTAACTTACTAACTTACTAAGTAGTCTTTATACTTACACCCCTCCCCTTCATCCAGTTTACCTTAATCTTATTTTATCCCTTTCCTTTCCTTGTCCTATTCTGTTTCCTTTTTCATTTCCTCGTCTTTGGTTCAAGTCCGTACCCTCGAACATATTTTCTTTTTACTCGCTCTGGGTTATAAACTATGGACCAGGCTGGAAAAAACAAAGGGTCTAGTTATGTGTAATACCATAACCAACCCCCACCCCCGTTCTAAGATATCTCATAGCTATAACTAGAACTAGAACTAAGCCCATAAACATAACTAAACCTATAAATCTAACAAGACCAGTATCGATACTGATAATGATACCAAAACCGACACGGACAACTATAATCGCACCCCCATCCATAGCCTAATCCTCACCCCAATCTCCAATCCCCAAACCCAAATGTGGACTAGAAGAGGGCGTACGTACGTACTTTGAAAAACAATTTCTCTCCGTCAAACCTCAATCAGTCAGTTAGTCATCATTTAAACGGTCGCCTAACCAGTCATTTAACCAGTCAGTCAGTTAACCAGTCAGTCAGTAGGTTAGTCGGTTAGTCAGTCAGTCAGTTAGTCCGCTGGCCATACTGAATCTGAAGCCCAGAGCTTACGAGCTCCCCAATCTAATTTATCCCACTCCACTCTGTACGTGTTTTGTCACTATTAGAGGTGCGTACACATTACACAGAAAGACAGACCAGACGTTCCTCAAACCTCAAACCAGAATATACAAGCCCGAACCCAAATCCAAAAACGACAGACGACAACGGACAAACTCAAATTCGCACACGCACACCTTATAAATACAACAACATCAAACTTATAGCTTATAGCGTATTAAAATTCATCGTATATCATATAATACATAGGGTACGACGGCACGACCCGACAATAGCTATCAAAAACAAACAAACAAACGAGGAACTAAAAAGTGAGAAGGAAAGAACGAATAGCAGTAGTATGAAATGAGCGTAGGTAGTCGTGGTTATAGATATAGATATAGTTGTGGTTATGGAGTATAACGAACGATATTCTCGAACGATACTAAGAATATCGATACATATGTGGTTGTGTTTGTGTCTATGAAAATGCGAGTTAAAAAGAAGAAGAGAAGGTAGCCGATATAGTGTATACCGGTACCAGAGTCAAGTATTAGAAGTAAGAAGAAAATGGGAATCCGGAGTAAGTGAAGAAAGAATAAACGATACAAAGGTTAAAAAGAAAGAAGGAAAGAAAAGAAATATACGAACAAAAAGAAAAAAAGGAGTGTGTCATGTATACATTTCAAGTCACAAAGATTAAAAAAGAAAAAGAAATCGCTGAAGAAGAAAGAGTAAGAGTTGAAAATGGGTTCAAACCCGCGAAAGAAAAGAGTAGAAAAGAAGAAAAGAAGAAGAAAAGATTATAAGTTGCTTCGTAGTAACGTTTTTGGGAGTAGAGGCGTTATTAGTGTGTATAACAAAAAGAAAGAAAGAAAGAAAAATAGCTGACGATTGATAATTGATAGGATGAGGTATGAGAGGTGTGCGCATGTGTATGAGAAGAAAGAGAAGTAAGAAAAAAGAAGAGAGAAGAGAGAAGAGAGAAGAGAGAAAGAGGAGGATTGCATACGGGAGATATTTGGATTGAGACTTGATAGTATTGGAATGCATATTTGAAATGAAATGAAGAGAGAGAAAAAGAAATTATGGATCAAGAAACAAGAAAAAAAAGAAGAAAAAGCAAGGAGACCATCTATGCATCCTCGCACCACAAAAGAAGAAGAAAAAAGAAAAAGAAAAAGTTATGCCCAAAAGGCTTCACCTAAACGCTCTTCAACTCCTCCCAAAGAACGGAATAGGCTTCCTCCTCAACCCAAACGACGAAACACTCTCACTACTCTTCCTCCTCGGGGACTCTTCCTCACACACACCCGTACACACCCCCGCAGCCGCACTCGCGCTCACACTCTCCCAATCATCCTCACATCCTACAATCTTAAACGGGAACGCAGATAACGACTCGCGTGCACTCAACGCCCCATTCACATTTCCATTATCACTAACGACAGAATCACAAGTATTCGCTCTCCCCCTCCCACTCCCCCTCCTCCAATACTCTTCACCATCGAACTCAACAACCCAGTCCGAGAACTAACGCTGACTCGACTGCTGTACCTCGGATCATGAGCCGCGTGTTCAGGCGAATACCTATGTTCTCTATACTGAGCAAACTGCGCGGTAATCTCCTTGTGCGAAGGACTCGAAGTAGCAGTAGCCTTAGCAGTAGCAGTAGCAGCAGGAGTCATAGGTACCCGGGAAGACGTGGAAGGATGCACCTGTCCACTCCTCACCGTAAAATGCGAAGACGTAGTCGAAGGTGGAGAAGAACAAGTACTACCTCCACGACTACTACTCCCGAAGAACTCGAAGCCGACGAATGCGTCTCACAACTACTCCTCGGCGTCGCCGCAACCGCACTCGTCTCTGCTGACGCCGAGGTCGACTGTCTTTGCGACGGAGGCATCAACTCAGGTTTCGGCACATACTTCCCCGGCCCAGGATTATTCTTCCTCTTCGGACTCGGAGCCCTCGGTCTCGGGAAAAACGGCGTCCCAACCGTCACCATCTCTTCCCTCTGCGCCTTCGCCTTCGCCCTCGCGTCCCTACTCTGCTGCGACGCCCGCTCGCGCGCGCCTCGAATCTTCGCTTGCCATCGCTGAGCGGACTGTGGGATGAGGGACGCAAGTTTACTGGAAACGGAGCCGGAGGAGGATGTATGTGAAGGTGCGGAAGAGGCGAAGGTGCTAACGGACCAACGTGAACGGAGGACGCGTCCATTACCGTCGTGATACAAGCTATCCGTCTCGGTCCTAGCAATGGAATCGCATCTACCTCTATATTTTGGACTATAAAGCGATTCGGCATCGAATGTGTCTGTTTCCCCATAGTCTTCAGTCGTAGCCGTTGAAGGCGTAAGCAAAAATGGTGGTGTAGCCATGGGTGCTGGGATATCGGTCGGGCCGGGGGTGAACATTGGCGAGGAGAATGAAGGAGATAATGGTGTATATGGCGCAGGTGTCTGCGGAACGTCCTGATGTGCTGACGAATGAAGAGAATAGGGATCCCTGACCTCTATTTCTTGCACATCACGTTCCTTAATGGTTGAACATATCGACGACTTCTCTTCGTCATCATCTTCTTTGGTTTTAGAGGCCTCCACAGCTACACGATCGCCAAAAACATCTTCAATATCAACTGGTAACGAAGAACGAGGTGAACGGCGGGGCGAAGGGTCCAATTTGATCGATAATGTTGGCTTTGAGGAGACTGAGCTCGCGGAAGAAAAGGTTGGATCCAGCGCAGGACATGGCGTGTTTGAAGTTTCTTCAGCAGGAAGGGGCGGTAATGGTCGAGTCGGCCTCTTTTTGACAGCGGCGGCGGCACTTAGCCGGGCACGACTCCGACGTTTTTTCAAATTCTTTCCTTTCGAGGAGCTCGATCTGTTTGAGCGGATCGAGCGCCCAGAAGAATTGCTTGCCAATGAAGAAGCACTCGCACGTCGAAGACCTGAGTAGCTTCGATTATTTGATACATTGAGCAAATTCTCTGGTGTTGACAGTGGGATCGGAGGTACTTCATTTGTTGGGAGTTTGAAGTAGGGAGAAGGAAAGAAGGAGTCAGGTCGTGCTGGAGGAAGAGCATCCTGAGACGTTATTCCGTATGAGCGAGAAAAGGGAGGTGACATTGTAAAAAGTTGCAAATGAGTCGCAATGTCAGCACGATAGAAGTCTCTGGCGGCTTCATCATCTACTTCATGGTTGAAGTTAATCCACTCGCCGTCCTCCTCCTCCTCATCGTCGTCAACATAAAGATCATCATCGTCTTCGTCATCATCATGAAACTCTTCGTTCTCTCTCTCAGCTCTATTGCGCTCTGCTTCTCTTCGCACTTCTTCAAGGATTCCGGTCAATGTTAAATCACCCTCAGCAATACCTAGCGAAAGATCGAGATTTTGTGCTGCTACAGTATCGAGAGGTGCAAAAACACGAGCCACACTTGCTAAAGAAGCTGTGCGAGCACTGAAACGATTCCGGGAGCCATGGAGAACACGCTGTGGTGTAGTTGTACTCGTCGGAGATACGGCCTCCTTATGTGTTGTATTTGAAGAAGCAGACTGTGATTTCGAGACTACAAGAGGAGCAACAGAAGGCAGAGAAAGTTCATCATTACTTAACACAGGTGTAAGAGGTAGAACCGGAGTTGAAGGAGAGTAGCTGGACACTGATGAAGTAGGGCTATGTTGCTTTGTAAATTTAGAAATATCAAAGGATCCTTTGTCACTTTCGTCTGTAGTATTGAACGAGAAAGTTGAGAATGGAGGATGAGGGAAGCATGGAGTGAGTTCTTCAATTGTCAGCGAAATACTGGCGGAATCTCCTTCAATACTGCCTAGTGGATCATTGTGAACCACTTCAGGCGAGTAGCTTCGTGGAGCAGGCCGACCACATTTCTCAGCTACGCGCAACATAGCCTCAATACCAACACCATGGTTGGCTACACCTCGCCTCCGCTCCCGCTTCTCTTCCTTCTCCTTCTCCTTCCGCCTCGCCTCTTCGTCCTTGTCATAGTCATAGTCATCTTCCCGACTATCACTCATATCAAGGAACAGGGAATCGGGTTCTGATGGTCTACGGTCATCGGCGAAGCTTAAAGTGTGGTTGAGATTTGAATATAAAGTTGCATCATTTGATGATCCGGGATGCGTTGAGCCTCTTGGGCGTCGCATTAATGAGTTGGAAGAGCTACAAAAGCTACTTGTAGATGCCGAAGCATATGGATGTATGTCTGTGATTTTGTTTGAGTATTGGTAATGGAAAATTAAATGAGGGACGGCAGAAGCGGAATGGATAGAGGATTAGAACATACCGATAGTAGTCATGATTAGTGTCGTGATCAGTTAGGTATACAAGAGAAAAGAGGATAGAAAAGAGGAAAACACGAGAAATAGGGCTTGAAGGTAGTGGCGGGAAATCGAGAAGGAGAAATGGGAGCCCATGGCTGGTATTTAATAACCACAAAGAACTTTGTGTGTGTAATGGCCTGTAGCCGACTTTTTTGTTGTCCCATCCCGTCCTATTGTCCAATTGTCCAAATCGGGACGTGCACAAACAAAGTCATCTTTGTTTCCATGCAAGAACTTCTATTGACCCCATCAGCTCGTTTTATCCGCTAACAAGGAATTCATTGTACTGCTTAATAGAAATTTTAATATCTCTTCCGCTACTTGTCCGCAACTGAGCTTTGCTTTCACCCATTCTTAGACTAAACCCCCGACGCGAAAATACGTATGTTGTATACCTTTGTTTGTCCATGTCTGTATGTTTTGGGTAAGTACGCTGACTTCTAGCACACGAATTTTTGCACTCCCACGCACGCGCACGCGGCTTTTTGTTTGAGCCGCACTTGACGACCCCATTCTCTGGCTAGATGGTAAAGGACAATAGTAACTGTTGATGACTAATCATAGTCCCATACTTTCGCCCTAATTGTCTGACTGCAGTCGCAGCGCCCTGGCATGGAAAGCTGTGAGTGCGACAACATTAATGGCGATTGATTGAAAAGGTACAACACGATTGTATTAAGGTCTATACTTATTTTTCCTTATATGTGTCTCATCATAATTTAATTTAATAAATTGACTAACAGTCTAACTCACTTGATGATCGTATGCAGTAGCAATCCGGGCTGGGAATAAATGCCTGCCGCGTTTGAGGTTGGTTCTAGTGTTACATGTGTACAAAACAAAGCAAATTTTTTAGTTAGGAAAGAAGAGAAGTGCTCATATATAATTATTGATCTACATATATGATAGTTAGCGCGTAATACAGAAGTTAAGACAAGAAGGTACTAATGATTCTAGATAAAACAGTTATTAGAGAAATCCATAACAGTGCTACTTATAGGAGCAAACTCAAAAAGGCAGATCTGCTTAGAAGAAAGCGGGAAAAATCACTTTTTGATTCGGAACGCACACGTTGGCAATTATAAGAAGATATCTACATGTGCAGGTTTTTGACTTGGATGGAATCTTGAATAGAGTTTGAGCTTAATATAGAATGATGTAAGCACACGTTCTTCTAGCTGATTGAGTTGATTTGGCAAAAAAGAAAAGGCATGGATGATTCAGGCAATTGAGTGATCCTTGCTCATTGGCGATGGTTAAACATAGATAGATAGCTCACATTTTCTAATCATAGGTGAATTTTAGGTACGGCCAACTGATGGAACACATTTGAGGGCTGGTCACATGTGAGAAAAGCTGTCCAAATTTTGCAATGGGGTTCAAGTCTGGCGCCACTCTTGGTAACTATATTTCGACCATCGGATAACACGAACAAATATTGCATCAACTCTGGAATAAGAGGCTCTTCCTCCCTTGTTTCGCTTTTTCTTCCTAACCACCACCATCTCCTTGAATCATGTCCAACGTCTTCGTGAGTAATAAAACATTTCAACCCTCGTTCTCGGCAGCCTTTAAAGCTTGACCAACATCGCTGTGATGCACCCTTATTCTGATGCATATACCCACTTGTCTTTAGTTTGATATTACCATTAACGATCAGTCCGCCGGCCGTATCGTCTTCAAGCTCTTTGACGACGTCGTCCCAAAGACCGCGAAGAACTTCCGTGAGCTTGCAACCGGACAACATGGTTTCGGTTACGCCGGCTCTGGCTTCCACCGTGTCATCCCTCAATTCATGCTTCAGGGAGGAGACTTCACCCGTCACAACGGTACTGGTGGAAAGTCCATCTACGGAGAGAAATTCAGTGGTGATTATCGAATTTTGTATCTACACTCCTAAGCTATCTTTAACAAATACGTTACTCCTTCTCAGACGAGAACTTCAAGCTCAAGCACGACCGTCCATTCTTGCTTTCCATGGCCAATGCTGGACCTAACACGAATGGATCTCAATTCTTTGTCACCACCGTTGTTACTTCCTGGCTCGATGGCAAGCATGTCGTCTTTGGTAAGTCCACCCTTTTTTAAATTCTTTCGATGCCCATGGATCGCGGTCTGGTTCTCTTCTATCGATCATCTTATCGGCTCATCTATTACGTAATCAACGAAGATACTGATTTGGGGTTCTACAGGTGAGGTTGTTGAGGGCAAGGAACTCGTCTCGGAAATCGAGAAGTTGGGTTCTCAGTCCGGGTCACCCAAAAAGAAGGTCACCATCGCTGCGTCTGGCACTGTTTAAATTTTGTACACTGTATTTGGTAGCAGGACATTTTCAAGGGGAACTGCAATTGAAGTCTTAGGAAACAAATGTATTAGTTAGTAAAAATTATGCTTGTGCTTCTATACGTCCTACTTCTCCCTCGGTGTGATTAATTGAAAAGGTTGTATTCATTCGACCCCTCTCGGGTTTATGAGAAACGAGATTGGTATATGATATCAGGATCAGGATGTGTAGAGACAATGCATATATGCATCTCTTTCGGCTTTCCTTACTTAGTCCTATCCTTGCTTCCACGACTTTCATCTCCGCATCTTCGATTTCGTACAGCTTTGGAGATGATTGCGGAGTATTTGCTCACACTCCAACTATAATGGTTTTCACACATGCCTTATCCTTATCCTACTTAAACTCTTGATGTCCACATCATCATCACCTTAGGCGCCGCCAAGTACTGTCACTAGTATATATTCACCACAATCCCTATTCCAGGGGGCAAATATCGACTAAATGATCATAAAAGACGAAAAGTTAATACAAGAAATCGATAACTTGGATGTAAGTGAGCTTCGTTTGGCAGTGTATTGAATGGAAGGCACGTTTCGTTTTGAACTGAGCGCATTTGTTTAAATCGGACAGGATGCCGAACATCCTCCCCCATATACCCCTGCGCCTACAGCGCCGCGGGTCATCGTCACACAGGATACGGGCAGACCTTCAACAAAGAAAGTAGTAGTAGTAGTAGCTGAGGAAGACAATTCTAGTACTGCTTCTACCACCAACTATCCATCTTCTACATCTACATCTAGTTCAACAAGTACTCTGAGACCTAGCAAGGGCGGTTCTAGCACCCCCTTGTCCTCGTTTGAAGACCAAAAGAATAATACGAGATTGGGAAAGAAGAAACGAAATGAGGATTCTCAGTTTCCTCGCCCTCCGCTCCCACAAACAGTCAGACGGATGAGCCACCAGCATGCTCGGTTTGTCAACACTTCGGTTCGCCGGCAATTCATTATTGATCCATACTTACCCCTCCTCCCTGAGACTTTGATTGAGTATGGCGAGTCAGACGAGGACTATGGTCCGCAACTGGGTGGAGACATGTCAGAAGGAGGAGCAGAAATCAGGAACCTCAAGCTAGAAGGCAAGAACTCCAATATTGATGCTGAAGTGTGGATCATCAGCGATGGGAGAGACGATATTGAAGACACGTTGAAAAAGGCGTATGTAGATGTACGCGCTATGAATGGTATCGTTTCAGTGAGAATGGTAATAGTCTTTCAATTTGATATATTCTAGCTCGTTTCGTTATCTTTTTAATGAAAATCTTTTTTTTTCCCCTTCTCAATTAGCATTCCGGCCCAACTTCTCCCTTTGTTTTGCGCGTTGGATCACATAATGGGAACGTCCATATAGCACTCCCGCGTTCTGTAAGTTCTTTTTTCATCTAGACTTCTATTTTAGCTATCTTGGATGTACCCAACACCGTATCCCTCTTCCCTTTTTTGGGCTTGTATTCTGATTATCGACCTGTATCTTAGTTCACAGGCCCCATGACCCTACGGGTTCGTAACGGTTGGACGTCCTTCTCATCCAGCCTTAGTCCGAACGTAACAACCTTCAGCGAAGTACACGGAACTCGCAAATGCTTCGTGGGTGACTTTGTCGAGTCTGGATATGGTATGTAAACATACCTCCTCCTTCAATTCTTTATATTCTATTTTTATTCCACCCCCAATCTCAAGATTCTATCTTATCTTATATATATCTTTTGTTACCAACGAATTCTCGACGCCATAGCTTCGAAATAAGATTTACGATCCCCGCTAGCTCTTTAACATCCCCGCCGCTCACCACTCGATCTGTTCTTCCCTTGTATTTTGTCCCTCTCTTTGTTCTCATAACTATTTCTTCCCACTCATACCCAATCGTGATTTCTTCCATTCTCTGGTATCCCACTCTATTTCCCTCATGCTCTACCCATACTTTAATTTTCTCTCACTAGATTCGTCTCGGGCGATGAGCTATTCCCGCACGATACATAGTTCTTCTTCCCGCCCCCGCTTTATGCCGTTTCCCTTCTGTTTACAACACTTTCTTTCTTCTCATTATATAACCTCTGACATACGATACTCATCTGACCCTATTCCTTTTTTATAGGAAGAGGTGATTGGCTTGGGTCATCTGTGGACGCAACTAGTCTCAATGGGAGGATAAAAATATGTTATTATGACGAATCCAACGACTCCACTTCTAACTGGAGTGCAAGGGGTTCGAGTGCTATTCTAGGTCGTTTATTCGGTTCGTTCTAAGTTTTGTGTATCTTCGTTTCTTCATCTCTTTGTCTCTCCATCTCCTGTACTATATGCGTTATTGTTACTTGTCCTCTTTTATGCGAGTCTTATTGTTTGTTGGATGTCGGATATCCGTTTGCTTGTTTGTTCGTCTCTCTGTTTGTCTGTATATCTATTCGCTTTGTTTGGTCTATATTCTGTATTTTGTAACACCACCGTGAAGCTAAGATAATAATGATACATTCTTATTGTAAATTACAACAAAGATTAAATGTCCTATATTCTGGGCGCACAAAGGATGAAATCTAGCTGGAGAGATAGATAGAGAGAAAATGTTTTGAAGCAAAAAACGGATATAAAGGGGTCGAAAAGAGAGAGAAGGATTATAATTGTACATGCCATATCCCAAAAAAGCACGATAGACAAGAATGCGAAGGGGGTAAGGAGAAGAAAAGAGGTATAATTCAAATCTGAAAGCTGGAAAGTAAGGATATATAATTGATGCCAAATTATGTATATAGGGTTAGTTGAAAGCGCGTGAGAATCCATAAAAGTCAGGAAGGTTATCCGCGAACAATAAACTTGACAAAAAAAAGTACAAAAGAAAGGAAAAAGAAAGGAAAGAAAGGGTGTTAATGATAAGTTAAAATGAAATATCCATTAGGAACAACGAAGGAAGAAGAAGAAATAAATGAATTTTTAAAAAAATTGAAATCCTGAATCTTTGACATCCTCCGAATTATCTGGAGAACAAAATGCTGTGAAATGATATAAGAAAAAAAACCTGGGCGGTACTTTTATTACGATGAGTAAGAAGCGCCTTCTCTTCGCTAGCGAGCCTTATTTAGTAACTTTGTGATGAGCTTGTCTGTCTTTTGTTGTTGTGACTCGTAGTTAAGAGAGACGAAGATGGGACCAGTAAGGCTATCGAGGAACATTTCATCGATCAAGCTGGGTAGTTCTGATTGATCGTAATATGCTACAAGATCACATATCGATTAGTTGGGGCTGAAGAATACGAAGGAGAAAGAAAGATGGGATCAAAGAAATAAGAAAAGAGCAGACTCACAGCTTAACGTCTTGTCCCCTATCGCGTACAACCCTTTTGAGTTCTTGCGTGCTTCGCTAGTTGACAGTGGCGTAACAATGTTCTCCATCATTTTTGACAGCTGCACCGACTGTTTGGAGGGCGAATCGGGTGTATTTAAGCTAAAGCTTAGAGTGCTACCCCCAAACGTACTATATGTTGAGCCCAACTGTGATTGAGGAGCTGAGTCGTATGAATTTGCGCGCGAAGGTGCAGGAAGAGGGGAGGTATTGACATGTAAACAGCCAAAAAAATGGCGGGGTATACCGACTGAAATCGATCCATGGACTGATTTTACATTTAAATTAAGACGCTGATGCGATTTAGCATGCTGTAGGGAAAGAGAGAAACAGTGTAACTATAATCATTGACGAAGGAGTTAGGCATTTTGACTTACTATTCGAACCGATATTGAGCCTGTTTCCGTCCTTAGATATATATTCGCAGAGCTCTGGTTCTTTTTGTGTAAAGGATGGAGAGTAGAAGGATCTGAAAAGTCCGAAGCCCAATAGTCACTTTCTTCAGATTCAGAAGACATAGAACTTTGAGTATTCGTTCGGTGATCTAAACTCTCGGAATCAGCTCTTCGTCTACCTCTCGAAGAATTTCGAGACCGATCATAGGAAGCGCCCCCTTCATGTATCCAAACATCAACAGAGATATCCCCACTTCGAGTTACTAAACACAAATTCACTCGTTCACTCTTTCGTTTACCCCTTGGCTGTTTGCCACCATTCACGTCCCCTTTTTCATTACATAGGACCAAGTCGGTTTCATCGGGAAGGAGACAATCCGGAATGTAGAGTGAGGGGTCAATAAGGAACGAGTCAGTAATGGACGCTGAATCACGTTGTATATATACATTGTTGGATGCCCGAACGTATGTAGGAGGCCTTTTTGTGGCATGAACCGAGTTGATACAAGGTGTAGTTGAGTATTGCGACTGGAAAGTTGGTGATGGTGATAATGAAGCCGGAGCAGAAGGCGGTGGTGATGGTAGTGCTCCAACGAGTGTCTGTAATGAAGCGTGACTATTGAGCGTTAATGAGGAATATGAACGATGGTATCCGAAGGGTGGTATTGAAGCAGAACGTGGATGGAGTGTACTAGTATTTATTCGTTGTGTATTTATTATTTGCCCCGAGGAGTGGTTATTGGCAGCAGGGAAACGGTTGTCTGGTGAATTGAGCAACAGTCTCGGGGAATACGGAGGAAGCGACTCCCGAGGAAGCTGGATGTAATGGAGAGTACGGTGGCCGACAGATGGTGTGAATAGAACAATTAAGCATATAACAGTGTACTGGACGAACCTTTTCCTTCTCCTTGCGGTGTTTCTGCTCAAACCCAACTTCGATCTCGTCTAGTAGAATCATGATAATGCATCCAAATCCAAGGCGCCAGAGTGATGGAAGTCCGTTCAGTTGGGTCTACAGGGCGGTTTTAATCGACCTGAAGAACGAGAGCCTTCTACAAGCTGTTCTCTCACAGATCTTGCCTCAAAGTCCACGCTGAGACGGTGGTCGTGTCGAATAAAGTGGCTTTGGACTTAATTGCCATAACAAGTGCGGTTGATGTGGATCACACAGCATTGGACTCTCCTTGCGTCTAAAGCTCGACCTCAGGTACTTCTCTCATGCTTACCCATGCTTACCCATTCTCCTTGGTATTTACAACTGTTAATTCCCATCTGGCTTCAACGATCTGGGAACTTGATCGTTTATTTCTCTCTGGGTTGCCTCATGCATTGTTATGCATAAAAGTGCAACTCACATTAAATTCTAAGCAGAATTTCCAAATTCTTTGAGTTCAAGTCAGACCCCGATCAGAACTGGTACTAAGTGAATTAACCAAGGGCAGGAGGCTAGTAACTGATGCAACCCTGAGATAGTATCATTATTACTATGTAAACGAAATGATCTTCAAGTTTAGCTTCACTTCAGAGCGAATGCTCGACAGAATCAATTATACGAACATCTTAAACATGGGTGAGATGGCCGAGCGGTCTAAGGCGTTAGACTAAGGATCTAATCTCTTCGGGGGCGTGGGTTCGAATCCCACTCTCATCACTCCTTTTTGCCTCTTCTTTTCCTGGACTTTCGTAATAATGTAAACAAGTTCATTGCTTTATTTTTCGTATTGGAACACGCCTAAATTCACGATGATGCAGTGATACAAAATAGTCATTTGTTTTCTCAAAAAGACAATTTTTATTGCCTCTCGATTTCCTTGATGCAAATCAAGAGGTATAAGATGCAGATGCATAATGATATCAACCATTACAAGAAACTGGTGTTCAAAGGTACAAACTGATGTTGTTATCACATTCTGATTTGATATGAGATGAAGAAACACTGGTATATGCTAGGTGATGAGCAAAGGATAATGTTCATTCCATATAGTTATACCAATGTTTATTTGCGATTTGCCTGCCTGTTAATATGATTACAAGTAAAAGATGCTCACAACCAAAATTTGTATGATTGTACGAGACAAGTTCATTCGATAGCGTCTTGTATAAAGGAAACAACCTTCTTTAAAAAGAACTCCCAAAGATATGATCCTGAATTATTCAGCCTTTCCATAGAAAAAAAGGGAGGCGCGTATTTATGTTATATTTTGATAAATTAGATGAGATAGTCGAGAGAGAGCAACAGGTATTGCTCAAGGGTGCATGCTTATAGACCACGTTTAGAACGTTCAATTTTGCTTTCTTCCTCCATTTCTTTGGCTGCACATTCCGCCCATTCACCTATCCCACCACGGTCAAACGCCAAGCTCAATCGCTTTTCTGCGCCATCCCATGACCAATCTTCTTGGATTGGTCCTTCGACGTTAGAAGCAATGCTCGACTCGGATGAACTTTCCGAGAGAAGAGGCTCATCGGTTTCACATGGAGTCCTGTATATGCCCTGGGACAAAGCTGGAAAGTGTGAAAGGAGAATCCGACGGACTTCCGTTGCAAATTCTTCGACCTGAGATTGCAATCAGAAGTTGTGATTAGTGGGAGAGGAACGCTTGTCTCTCGGAAAGGAACACAAATCGTGTGAGAGTTGGAAAGGGAGAGGAGGAAGACAGAAAGGAAGGCGTAAAGATAGGGGATGTAAGGGAAGGACATACATTTTGAACACCCAAAGACCGCTTCACGCCCCAGATTCCTACCATGGTTGCAACTCCTACCACACCCGTGGCAATACCGAGAGCACCGAGGGATACCAAGGGTCCATCGAACAGCAATGAAGCTAGACTTCCATCAGAGGTTCCGCTACGTACATCGCTGCTAGGCTTCTCATAATAAGTATTCTCAACCAAGCCAAGGAAGAAGATTGGCTTACTGAAGCCTTTTGAGGTTGGGTTACCGGCGATAGTTTTCCCAAGGTAGGTGCCTTTTCTAACTTCGAACCTGAGTTGAGACTTGAATGCGTTTCTGCTGATATTCTAGGATTCGTTCTGATTCGACGGCGCACAGGGATGGGTGCATTTTTGTCACTTTTTCGGCTAAACAAGGGAGGCGCTTGAACTCCCAGTACTCGTTTTTGCCTCCAAAGTAACACGGCTGGGACGGTTAATGCGACTGAGGCTACCGCAAGCTAAAAACGCCAATTTTTCCTATAGAGCTGAGACATTATTTTGTGATAGAGCGGGACATACAAATGCAACTGGAACCCATCGTGGCACTCTCGACTTCTTCTCATCTCTAGAAGAGTAGTCAGAGTGCCTACTCATGACTGTCGGAGAACAAGTTTCGACCGTGACTTAGCCATTTTCTTACCATGAACATATGCCACACCAAATCACTTATTTAATCGCTCTACAGAAAGAAGGAAAAAGTCGATTAAATTAAAATTTGTCCCCTATATACAACGAGTACGAGAAAGACTAGCACTAGCAATAAATACATGTAGCTTTCACCACTATCTAGAAGACCATCATGGCTCGTATGAACGAGCTAGTGCTGCTAGCGAAAGCGAAGCTTAATTCGTCTATGCCATGACTAAGTAGCCCTAACACAAATTAAAATGTAGGTATAGATGGATGAAGTCAACGGCACTGAGCGCCCGAAAAGAAATGTCTCATTTTTATGGCCCCTCTAGGACAAATACGTACAAATAATACATCATAACATAAATAATCGGTCTCTTTCGTGGTTGATCCTTGTACTCTGTACCATTCAACAAAAGAACTTCGGAAATAATTTTATTGTCTTGCTTCTCTAAGGAAATTTATACAAAACTCAGGCGTCTAGGGGAGCCATTTATTCATAATATTAGTTTAGTCCTATTCTACCACATTATGGCACAGCCTACAAGTATATATACATTGGTAATGAATAGCAGACTAACGTCCTCATCTCTTGAGCTACCTCCATCTACTTCTCCACCTCCTCCCATCGCAAGAGCATAAAGGTGTTGTAGAGCAACATTTCTTAAGTAAGCAAAGTACATATTAACGATCCAAATAATTCTTAGTAGCGAAGACAGATATTATGGAGAATGAAGTAGATGACATTGATGAGCTGTCTACAAAAACTCGAGTAGAGAGTACCTATAGGCAGGTCTGGGACGAGTTCTACGATTGGGAACAAGCAGATAGTGCATATCATATAAAAACTCTTGATAGAACCCAGGAACCAGACTCCTTGCAAGAATATCTAAATGACGACGAGGTAGAAGACGACGTGATTAGGATTAACTACTTCGGAAACTTCTGCCTACGTACAGCTGGGTCGGATGACTGCCTTGTGACCCTTAAAAGTGGGCAGAAACAGACTTTCACAACTGACACCTTTCTAGTTGAATCCCCCACTCCTGTAATACCAACACCCATATATGAAAGCTGTTCTCCAACCCTGATAAATATTGGCCCTAGGCGCTTACAGGTCCATCATGACGAGACATTAGGATTTTTCCCTCTTATAGAAGATCAAACATTCAATCAACAAGAGTATGCGGATTTCTTCAAGTTCCTCGCATGGGATCAAGAGCAGGATCCTGACGGTATGATACATGATTACTAAGCTTCCGATTTTATAATTGATTATATCTTAACAAGAGGAACTAATTGTGCTGGAGACGGCTAGAAGACTACTATCCTTCCCTGATATGACAATCAAGAAAATCGACCAAGTTGGTTTACTACCTAGACTACGTGAAAACGAGTTATCTGGGAGTCTTATGGTAATAGTGCAGAGGTGCGTCCTTCACTTTTTAGGCTTCTGATTAGGCTCACTGACTGAAGGCCATCATATTCAGAGATACTATTCCATGGGTTAAAAATCGAGAGTTCAAGTTTGCACCATCAATTGTGGAAACTATACAAAAGCTTTATCAGAAACATCAAGGAGACGCACCAGGGCGCTTTATGCTAGGCACACAAACCTTCTGCGCACATTTAGGCTGTATGATGGATAGCTGTAGAACGCACGGTTAGTTTATCTATTTCTTTTGTTTTGCACGAGCTATAAATATAAATAGGAGACTCGGCTCCAAGATTCTCAGCTCCAAACAATATGGCAATGAAAACGAGTTATGATCTTCTACAAGAAGTCTCCGAACCATGCGATAGTACTTGTTTTAAGCTTATGAGCGTGGATATGAATGACGTAAGTACTTATCATTGTCTTTACACTACCGTCATACTGATTCCTTTTTTTACAAAGGATAAATACAATATTTCATGGGAAAGCAAGGATGAGAAAAGGCTGGTATCCATCCTTGAAGTTTGTCCAGATATTCTTCCGTGTGAATTGAAATATGCATGTAGAAAGCCATGCTATGAGGTATACATAAAAGGGTAAAAATTATATTAATGCGAATACTCACTGCATCTTTCAGATATATATAAAGCGCAAATCCCTTTTGTCCAACCCAATAATAGTGCAACATGTGGAGGAAATGACAAGAACTACACAATCCATTAAAAAGAAACGTCAGTAATCCACTCTGCCCTTCGTTGTGGTAACTATAAATCCTCTTCATTAGGCCCGAACATCAATAAAACAGGAATCACGCACTCGTAAGCTTATTAACAAGCATTATAATACTAATGGTGCTCATTAAAACAGGTATACCCCGTGCCGCCATGCCGGAGTGTGTACTGAGAATAAACTCTGCGAATGTTGGAACTCGGGGGTTTACTGTAATCGAGCATGCCAATGTCCTACTTCATGTGAGTTCATGGCCTTCAATATACGTATTGCTAATCAACTGCTTGATAGGCTACCAGAGGTGGAAGGGTTGTAAGTGTAAAGCCGTTGGAAAGCAAAAAGTATGTAGACTTGACAAGTTTAACTGTCCCTGTGTGAAAGCCGGGCGTGAATGTGATCCAGAGCTATGTCGGAATTGTTGCTCTACGGCGTAAGACACCCTCAGATTTAAGTCCTGTGCTGTACTCATACTATAATTTACGCAGTTGTACGTGTGTCATGAACTTACTCAAGTATATGTTCGACGGAGAGCTTTGTCAATTTATAGGTTTGGACCACAAATCATCTCCGTCTTGCTTGAATTCTGCAATTCAACATAGACGCAGACAGGTAAACCTTCACTTATACCTATAGAATAAACTAGCTCAAACTGTATAGATAATCCGGGTCTCCTCATCCAAAACCCACGGATTAGGTGCTTATGTCTGTGAACCGGTCAAAAAACTCAGCTTAATTAGCGGTAAGTACGAGACAAACACCTTGGACTACCATAATAATTGTTGTATAGAATATAACGGATATATATATGATAAGTCCGAAGACTTACAAGCCATAGAGTAAGGAGAAGGACACGTAGACCATCCCTACCATCTGACAATTCCTTTAAGTATGGTCAATAGGCACAATAAAAGAAATTACTTCTTTGACGCAGAAACGCACACGATTGATTCAATCAGTGTTGCAAACGAAGCTCGTTTCCCGAACGAAGCCAAAGACGAGCCAGAGAATGGGCAGGGAGGGAGTAACTGCCATTCAAGAAGTAGGGGAAATGGGTTTTTCCATTATTTAGCACCTATACTCACCCGAATTTATTACATTACAGCGATTTTTGTGAATGGGCAATGGAGGGTAGGCATATTCGCTAGCCGTAAGCATCCTACTGTCTACTACACTTTTGTTTATATTAACTCGCCGTCAGGGGATATACGAAATGAAGAGGAGATACTTTTTGATTATGGGAAACATTTTGAATTATTTGATTGAGATCGCACTAGGCGACTTTAGAAGTTACGCCTAATTCAGTACAATTATCAGCTACTTAGTGCTTTAATTTCAAAACACTGTAACTACTCTAAGTTTTTATTCTGGGTGCTCCACCAGATGTCATATCGTCTAGGTATACTTTTTACATGTATATGTACCTATATAACATCAAAAGAATGGCACTGCGATTTTGCAACCAGATTCGTTTGATTCAGGAGTTCTAAGCCACACGTGGAAAAGTCAGGGTTGGTCTTACAAATATGGTGATCGCGCTGACTCGCGTCCGCGTCCAAGTAGTAGGGAACATTGTCCACTTCACTCAAACTATCTAGCTTCTTCCCATTTAATTTCAAAGATGTTGCCTCATGCCGAACGTACGAACGCGAACATGCTCTTTGCGAACTTTAACCAAGACTTCTCGTGAGATCTCTGTTTCAAGGCCTGAGGCGTTATTCTCATAAGTTCTACCCAGATGCATCTCCGTCGGAACGAAGAAGGGTTATAGTATAACAAATTGTGATCCATTTGGGAGGGTACATACTATGAGTAAGTGATGTGTCCCTGGTGGTAATGTCCTAGCCACTTATCTTGTAACAGATGATGGTGCCCGTGGTATTGTAGAGATGCTATTCTGCACATCGCTCATTGCTCTCGTCGGTGCCGCAGACCAACCTCAGTCCAGTCCCCGGAAGCTTCAAATTGTTAATACTAAGGTGTCAGGACTGCTCAATCTTGCTGTATACATTGAATCTAATCCATAAGCTATAGCGTCAATCCATGATTTGCGAACTCCTCTTCCCGTCTTCCATCTTAGCGGTTAAGCTCAACCGGAAGACGCTTGTTGTCGTACTGGAAAACGAAATCTATATCTATGATATCTCTAATATGAGACTAATGCACGTTATCGAAACCACTCCAAACCCTGAAGGTACATATGGATTTTCATTCCTTTCGTATAGCACTCATACAATTTCTGAATTCAAACAGCTGTTTGTGCACTGTCTCCCTCTGCAGATTCTTCCTATTTAGCGTATCCTTCTCCAGTGCCATCTCCTACGTCTCCCCTCTCCCAACAACCGTCCGCATCCTCCCAACCTCCAGCAGTACAGCAATCAGGGGATATCATACTCTTCTCTACTCGAACACTAACGGTAGCTAATGTTATACAGGCCCACAAAGCTCCCATTTCTTTCCTATCAATTAATTCTACTGGAACCATGCTCGCGTCAGCGTCTGAAAAGGGGACTGTCATCCGCGTATGGAGTATACCGGGTTCCGAAAAGTTGTACCAATTCCGAAGGGGGACACGAGAAGCACGTATATATTCTATGAACTTCAACGCAATGTCCACTCTACTCGCTGTTAGCTCTGCTCATGATACCGTCCATATATTCAAATTAGGCAGTCAAAAGGGATCTAACTCATCGTCTTCAAATGGGAAACCGGCACCTTCTCTTAGTCCGAGTCCATCAATTGATAGTCGCGACGGTAGCCAAGGCATGGAGGGTGGATATGAGGCTTATATAGATGGAAAGAAGAAGTCTGGGGGAGTATCGTGAGTGTCATTGTTTGGTAACTACTATCCATCATTCTGAGTACGACGTTGTCAGTTCGGCTTTACGAAGACGATCTCTAAAGTTAACAAAGAACATTACATCGTCGGTTGGTGGATATCTTCCGAATACTTTGACCGAAATCTGGGAGCCCTCTCGAGACTTCGCGTTTTTAAAGCTCCCGGTCAGTGGCGCAAGATGTATTGTCGCCTTAAGCGGGTAAGTGATTTCCAAAATTGATGTCTTTTATTTTTCTCGAATTAATTGGTCCTTGAATAGAACAATGCCCCACGTGATGGTTATATCCTCTGAAGGCTATTTCTATTCTTATAATATCGATCTTGAGAACGGCGGGGAATGTTCACTTATGAAACAATACAGGTAAGAGTTTGTCTTAAGTAGAAATTACTTCAGGTGCTAACTGGTCATTTCTCAGTCTACTGGATTCTTCTGATGAAAGTACTGGATTAGTGGAGTGATTCTGAGTTTGTTATGTCTATTTCTTCTATTCTTTATTATCTTTTAGTTCGTCTTTTGTATAATTCACCGTTTGCTTTTTCAGTTTAAGTAGTAATATCAACCTTGTAGTAGTTGCTTAATCCTCGCGACATAAATATTATCAATCTGAGTCAATTTGATTTTAAGTTGGTTCGATCGTGAGACTTAGAAGAGGATATAGGTAATAGTCTGTTTTCCATTTCTCGAGTCACGGATCATCATGCATATGTTTTCCGATACCTCACCCGACTCATTCGTCTTCTTGACCTCTACACCTTCAGCGATTTCTTAAGGCCTAGAATTACAACTTTCCTTGGTTCAGAGTTTTCATTTACAATGGCATCGAAACTCGATAGCTTAAGGGCAGATCATGAACTCATCTTAGAACTTGAAAGGCTTTCTGAAGGCGGGAAGCTTATTCGCTCGTCTAATTACAGTATCCAACTAGATGAACCGATTACTTTAAGAAGCTGGAAGATGCAGGAACATAAATACTATTCAGTTCCGTCTCCGTTTCCGACGCTTGCTCGCGGGTTGTTTACGACCACAAATGAAAAGGCAATCAAAGACGATGCTTCAGAACAAAAACACGAGAAAGGACAGTCAAGGATTGTTGCGCGAGGGTATGATAAATTCTTTAATATTGGAGAGGTCCCCTGGTGTACTGTAAGTTTATGTTTAGCCCATGTTAATTTTTACTTATTCCTATGACAGTGGCATGCTCTTGAAAAACATTCAGTTGGTCCATATGAAATGACCCTAAAGACTAATGGCTGTATAATTTTCATTGCCGCCCTTACTCCTACCAGAATCCTTGTAACGTCGAAGCATTCCACTGGCCATATAGAGAGTCAGGAAGTAAGTCATGCCGAGATGGGCGAAAAGTGGCTGGACAAGCACCTCGAAGCAGTGGGGAAGAGTAAAGAACAGCTTGCGCATACACTTTGGGAGAACAGATGGACGGCTGTCGCTGAGGCGAGCATTGCATTTTCCTTTGACATTCTCATTAATAACCTTTGTCCGATAATATTAGCTCTGTGATGATGACTTTGAGGAACATGTTCTACCCTACTCTAAAGAACAGACTGGATTACATCTTCACGGGATTAATCACTCTTCTGGCGTATTCAAAACACTCCCCTCAGAGAAGGTGACGGAATTTGCTAAGGAATGGGGATTCTTAAAAACTCCATATCTGGTAGTGAACTCGCTTCAAGAAGTTCGTGCACTTTCTGATAATGTCGCGAAAACAGGAAAATGGAATGGGGAAGCAATCGAGGGATTTGTCGTACGGTGTCACGTATCAAACACCTCCAAACCAGACCCTGATTCTCCACCATACCAACGTGGTTCGTCCTTCTTCTTTAAAGTCAAGTTCGACGAACCCTATTTGATGTATCGAGACTGGAGAGAGGTCACCAAAATCCTGCTAATCGCGAATTCTAAAGGCGAACTCGACTCAATCAGCCTTCCGAAATCAAAACTACGACGTCCGGAGACGATATTATATATTGCCTGGGCTCGAAGGGAAATTGCCACCAACCCAGAACGCTATGAAATGTTTGCGCATGGGAAGGGGATCATTGCGACGCGCGAACGCTTCTTAAAGCATCTAGAGCAGGAAGGTTCTTCGGAATTAGAACAGATTACCGCCTCTTTGGATGCTATAAAATTAGAGAAAGAGGTACCCAAGAAAGTTATCATCGCACCTATCTCTGTCCAAGGTTGTGGAAAGACAACTATTTCTGTTGCCCTCTGTCATTTGTTCAACTTTGGCCATGTTCAAAGTGATAACTTCAAGAAGAAGGGTGGCTTCTTGAAGGAAGTGCAGAAGCATCTGTCAAAATATGATGTTGTTATAGCAGACAAGTTTGTTGATTTCTTAGATTTTAGAGTTTATAAATTCACACTAAATCATATAATTTTAGAAACAACCATTGCGAAGAGCATCGCCAGGACCTCAAGGAGCTCGGGATCCCGGTCCGTGTCATTGCTCTAAACTGGGTCTTAGATGCTCCTCCAGCCATGATCCATAGGATCTGTTCTCAACGTATCATGCTACGAGGTAATAATCATCAAAAACTAGTTGCGGATCCCGAAAACAAGAGTCATGAACAAGCTATCTGGATGCTCTTAAACCAGAGGGAGGAACTCAAAGAGGGCGAAGTAGATGAGATAATCGATATGGAATTAGAGGATAGCTTAGAAAATAATCTGGCACACGCAGTTAACGCTTGTGTAGACTTTATCGGCCTGAAAAAACCATCCGCGGAAGAGATTGGACGAGCTCTTGCTGAGGCACGAAATTACAAAGCTCCCAGACAGGGGAAGATCAAGGAGGAGAAAAAGGAGAAGAAAATACGCTATTATGCATTGTTACCTGAGATAAAACTGGAGGAAAGAATTGGAAAACAACTCGAAGGGAAAGACGTTCCCGGAGAGATACGAGCATTTTGGAAGGAACTCAAAGACGGATCCCGTATTGAGAAATCTCCCCATATCACTCTTGTTCATATGAACGAGGCCGATGAAAAAACAAAGAAGAAGTTATGGGATAAGTGCGAGCATCTATGTACGGATCCGACACCTCTGTTCGACTTTGAACTCGGTCACATAGTTACAGATGGTAGAGTTTTAGCGCTCACTGTTGATAACTTAAGACCTAGGTCAACACCCGACGATGATGCGACTGCTGAAATGTTCAATTTTGTGAAGGTTATTAATACGGAGTTGGTTAACAAACTTCATGTTACTGTTGGTACGAGACGAGATGACATTAGACCATTCGAATCTCGCCTTGTTGTGGAAAAATGGAGGCGAAAAGGAGACCAAGAAGGGGTGTGGAGTTACCCGTTGAAAAATGTATCAGTATCTGGAATCTTAGGGGAGGACGATAGGATATCCGTTAGCTTTGTACTATACAATGTAGACTACCTTGCATCTATTATAGATATACTGACATCTGTACAAAAGTATACACTCATCAACATGTATTATACCTATTTAATTTAGTGGTTAACACCCTTATTCGTTTCCCTTTTAATAAGTTTGAAAGCGTAAGACTACCCTTAGTCCACATAGGAGTCGTGAAGATGACCAGCTTAGTTAGTGTTCTCAAATTTTTATTGTCCCGGAAATGCATGCCAAAAGGGTCCCGAGAAAAAATAGATCACGAAACTGTGGTATACATTTCTATCAGTTACATCAAACTAGAATGCGCGTTTCGCCCTTCCCTTAAAATACAGACGTTCCAAAAAAGATGTAAAGGTATGAAGATTTATTTGGATATCAATTCAGCTCTTGCCTCAAGCCCTAACACGACGGACTTCCCATTTGACTTTGTCTCCCACTCTACTCAGAATGATTACTTTACCAGCATGTCCATCCCAATGGTCTAATCTCCTCAAGTTCGGACACTTCCAAGCTAAGATAGAAGTGACCTCGTCATTCTTCTTGATACGGGAACGATCGGATAGTGATACGTTAGACATGAAGTTAGTAGATCCACTGGATACTTCGTAGAAGAACGGTACTCCATGGAAGGTTGTAAGATCTGGGAGTTGGGTAAGCAAGTTCGCCCAGTCGACCTACGAGAGGAATGGATAGTCAATTCATATTTAGGTCATAAAATCAAAGTATGAGGGAGACTCACGACACTTTGAATGGTAACAGGTCCTTTATGCGGGGATATACTTCCCTTTTTCCCGATGTCCAACCAGGTAACTTTTGGTGAACACTCTATCAGCCTTTTTATATCATCAAACTCTCCATACGCATCGAGTTCAATCCTTTTGACGGTATGACGCCTTAGTGCATTAAAGAACGATAGATCCCGACCCTGTCCAGTAAGACGAACACCTTTTATTGTCTCAATTGGTCGTGGATTGGCCGAGTCCAAGGGACAGGTCATAATAGCACACGCGAGTTCCTTACTACTTTTCAACTCACGGAGACGGGGGAATGATCCCGGGTGTAGTACAAGATTTGTTACGTTTGAGCGAGGTCCGACGTCTAGATGGAGAACTTCAATATTTGCATGGGCTGCGAAGAATGTAGTTGCGGCATCGATTCCTTCTAAGGTGCATGAGAGATGTGTAAGATTCAGTGAACGTAGACAGGGCCAGCGACCGAATAGGAATAGATCATCTGCAAAAGGATTTGCGATTCCAGGAGAACCGGAGTAGTTTATGTCGAGAACCTAGATTAACATTAGCCCGATACAAGAATAAACTTGACTGTTCAACTTACCTCGAGATTAGGGCATTGATGTAACATTCTGGATACCTTTTGGAGTCGGGGTACCTTACTTTGTCCATAGCCTTTTTTGATGGAGCGTACAGTAACTGAAGATAGTTGCGGTAGCTAATCACAAATAATGAATAAAAGAACATGATCCTGAGAAGAAATAAGTTCTCACAACTGAAGAGTTTCTAGATTGATGCGCATTATCCTCTTGCTCTGATCCCGGTGCAAAAATCAAATTGTCATTAATTTCCACAGACTTTAAGGTTTGACATTTCAGCAAAGTAGGCAAGACGTTTTCAAGAGATACTAGAGAGTGATTACAAGACCAGATAAACTCATTTAGACGATTCATCCTTGTCAGTGCCGATATAAATAACCTTTCTTGTTTGTTATGCATCTCTAGTTCATCGTCACTCGACTCAAGTTCGGTGTCAGTAGTTAACATATCTGGAGGTATACATAGAGGTGCTGAAGAACGTTCATCTAGTATTTCTAGACGTCGGACATTTAGTGCAAGAGCACGGTTTTTTGCAAGATGCCCCCAAACTGCAATGTTACTGATCTTGCAGCGTATCGTACGATAGTCATAGTGACGAGGGAAAATAACGGAGTGCATACGCTTGCACGAAATCGCAAGCGCAAATAGGTCGCGCTTTGAGTCTATGTGTGAAACTATCTCATCAAGAATTTCTGTTGGTTGCCGCATGAAGGAACGACGAGATGGAGCCGTGCCGACAAACTTGACTAATTATTAGATATCAGTTATAACATATGAAGACAGAATACATACTGGTTCCACAATAGTCAAGAGATGAACAGAGAGCTTATGTTCTTCAGGGGTTAGCTTGAGCTGGCATCCTCCGACTCTTGTAGTCAGTGAGGACAGAAGCTTTCTAAGGGTGTCTAAAGCTCCAAAAGGATCCTTTCTGTCGTAGGAAGTAATATTCGTATCGATTGATGGGTATAACTTTTTTGCTTTCAGCCTTTGAGAGCGAGCACTGTTGAAGCTCTTGGGACCAGCACAGAGCGTTCTTGCATGGGAAGACAACATCATGATGAGAAGCAAGCTGAGCAGGAGTAGGGAACATATGCACGATAACCAAAGTTCTCGGTTAAATTAGCACAGCCTGGGCGGTAGCTACCATTCCGAGCAGAATCGATCAGAAAGTAATATAATTGTTGTACGAGAGCACATTGGTGCGAACCAAATTTCAGCCCTTGATATTAGTTAACAATATTATTTTAATGGGTGGCTGAGCTACAAGTCCGGTGAGAAAGGATGTTTGTTTGCACATATTTTTCTCTGCATAAATGTACGCTATTGATGAATGTATGCTTATGCAAGCGCAGATCGTATTATAATTTCTTTTTCAAGACACCTTGCATGTGAAAGCAAACCGGTTTGTCTGCCATGCATTTGTAGCGGTGTTGACTCGTGTCTGCGGTCATCATATCTCGCTCGAAAGTTCCTTTTAACTCCCCTTTGTCTCTTAGCAAGTCACCCAAATACTAGACTAGCTCCTGATCCGAATAAAATATTAAAATACCGCTTGCTTATGGACTCGTTCTCTTGGGCCGATAGAATACGTGCTACTGTCGGCACATGTTTACCCTGCTTTGCTCCTGGTCGTTGTGGAACGGGAGATGATTCTGGAACGGAAAATGAAGGTCGACCTGCTAGGGCACGCCTCTCAAACTATGATGAACTCGAAAGATTGATGGGTGACGTAGAGGAGACCGATGTGGATGCTGAAACGGTTTCCCTGCACTCTAACATAGGCAGTGGACAAAGGCGCAAAAAGAAGCGAAGAACAAAGAAGAATATTCAATTATTTGGGTATAACCTCTTTGGACGTCCATCTATATATCTTTCCGAGTCCGAAGACGAAACTCAAAACCCAAGGGCTAGAAGACTACGCATTTCAACTGGGTTCCCGTCCGCACACTCATCTTCTTCTCTTTCTGCCTTTGATTCTGATGCTTCTCCATTGGATGTTGCGACTGTATCCAATCCTCAAGAAGTTGCCGCTCGAGCTGCTCGAGAACTTGAACTTCGTGAGGCTGAGGAAAGACTACGTCAGGAGGAGAGACAAAAAAAGGAGGAACGGAGGAGGCGAAAGAAAGAGCGTCGTGAATTGAAACGTGTGGCAGACGCCCTTGCCAATGGTGCCTCGATGAATATGGATGGAGAAGAGTTTGAAGGTTTCCAGGGAAGCGGGCAACATTATTCATTTAATGCAAGCTTAGGGTCTCCATCTCCTTCGACCCCCAGTGCTCCAGTAGAGGAATTTGGGCCTTATGTTGGTGGCTCACTACCTACTCCCGACAAAGATGAGATAGCAGATGCTGAAGCTGATTTTGGTGGAGAAGTTTATACACGTAAATCGCGATCACATGGTTCGGAGAGTTCACGTTCGCATACCCATTCACGATCTTCTGCATCACAGTCGAATTTTAGCTCTACACATTATAATTACCTAGCAAGCCCTCTATCACACCATACCTCATTTTTAACCAGCCCTGGGTTACAAAAGAACTCGGTTTCGGATTCCCCTCGTCAAAAGAAAAAGAAACATTCACGTGCGAGCGTATCCCAGTCGACAGACAAGGCGTCATCCGACTCGATAACTTCCCAGTCTGCATCGCTTCCTTCTGTTACTTCTCCTGTATCATCCGCATTAATACCCAATGAGCCGTTCATTGTTGAGCAAGACGGCCAAACAAGATTCGAAGATGGCCCCCCTCAAACTGAGAACAAGTTTCCCAGTGTTGGTTTTGGTGGAATGAGGAGAACGAATAGTTCTGGGAATGGTGTTTTCCTGTCGAGAATAGGAGATGACTAGTAATAATCCTTTACGTCAGTTTATGTCCCGATACCCTTACATCTTCACCCCTCCGATGACCTTTGAACGATCTTTCTTATATAATTTCATGTATATCCGGTTATCCGGTAGTATCAGTTCCATATTTACATGTAATACCCGAGTTGAACTCGACCACTATGCACTGGCACGGGAATGTAAACCACCATGTCGTCAAACATACGCATTCCGTATTCTTATCTTATAATTTAAACTGCCTAAATTCCATACGATGTGCGAGTACGAGCGCGGAAACCTTTAATTCATTATCCGCTAGTTCAAGTTCAAGTACGGTCCAGTTCCCCTTTCCAGAACACCTTCGACCGACACCATACGAAATATTTCATTTAAGGCCTGGCGCTTCACCAAACGCAATCAAGTCGAGATGTACGGTTGACGCGCTAATGTATTGTGTATTCCGTTGTTTCTGATATGCCACCGGGATTTTAGACTACCAGTTAGTGCGTATACACCATCCGGATGCACCATACGCCCGTACTCTCCCAACGGATATATCACACGCGCGTTTCCAGGCGATTCAAGCTGCCTACGATGTGTTAACGGGGAAGATGAGGAGGCGGGACTTCCCATCACCGATGTATGACGCATCGCCTATGGTCCATAAGACAAACAGGTCTTATGACTACATGCATCACAGAAGCCACTTTACTCATGCAGAATGGGCACACTCTAGTTTCGAATCTGGAGCCGCTTCAAAAGAAGATGATAACGGTAGAGTATTTGCGCTTATCATGACTGGGGTTCGTCGTTGCTTTACGAGGCTTATAATTAACTTCACTCATATAAATCTATGTACGGTCTTCTGTTTTTTCTTCTAGGTCGTTGGTTTGTTGGGTCTTCCTTTCTTGACTACATCTGTGATGTCGGAGAAGAGGCACAAGACTGCCGCTCAGAATCTTTCTCAGGCACGACGTGAAGCCAGGGAGGTAGGTCAAGCTCGGCGAGCTGAGATACGACGACGGGTGCGTGAAAACGAGCTTGATCAGGAATATTCGGAAAGAGTAGCCCGGGAGAGTTTCTCAAATACTATTCCCAGATAACTGACTTACTAGCGAGCTATCTTTCTGAAATGTGTAACAAGTACTCATTATCCTTTGACCAATCTAATGACCGTTTCTGTCCGAAGTTTAGTAACCCCCATAATTTAATATAAGACAAAGAAGGCACCATTCCTGATAGTTTGTCTATATGGGGTTGCGTTATGTAGTTAGAACGGGATTGCGTTTGTGGTACCATTTGGCTGGTATTCCAATACCCATTTTCTCAGTGCTCAGGCCGATTTCTTAGGGGAAAATGTGATATATATTACAACAAGCATCCAAACAGCTCTTTCTGGCGTACACGCATATTCTGGGAACAAGTAGAGAACTAGTGATATTAGTATCCTTGAAGAAAATCCCAGGGTTTATTTCCCTTTCCCCTGTAAATTGAATGTATGCTCCCAGGCTAGCCTATTTACTATTGGCTGGTCGTATTCCTATCTAACTGTTAATCCTCGAATCAGATTGAATTATGATGTACACGTATCTTAGTTAATATAAAGAGGGTGTTATAATAAGAACAATAAATACAATACAAATTAAGATTCACAAAAAGTTAATATTCGTTGCCATCTTCGTCGTTGTCGGTGTTTTAGTTTCTATTCGGACATTCGAGACGATCCCGATCCCTCTCCTCAAACACACGGGAGATTATCCTTGGGAAAAAACTCAGTTAAACCCCGTCACTACCATTATCAGTTGACTGAAAGGAACCCCCCTACCTCCTTCCTTAGTCTAGCATGTCTGAAAACCAACCTCCAAGTATTGCTCCAGGACCTTCAGCAGATGGTTCTTCATTACCCGAAGGAGGAGGGGACGTTCCGGAAGCAAAAGCCATCAGCGAACACGAAGTAGGCGAGTATCGTGAACAAGACCGTTTCCTGCCTGTAGGTCTCTCAAATGTTTTGGTGTTATATCAAATATATTGCTAACTAGTAATGCCTTTGACTACTTTCCCGACGCGTAGATTGCAAATGTAGCACGTATCATGAAATCGAGTGTACCACCAACAGCCAAGATCGCAAAAGACGCCAAAGAATGCGTCCAAGAATGCGTATCCGAATTCATTAGCTTCGTAACAAGCGAAGCAGCAGAAAAATGTGGCTTGGAAAAAAGGAAGACAGTGGGAGGTGAAGACGTGCTGTATGCTCTATCTAGTCTCGGATTCGAGAACTACGCAGAGACGCTCAAAATTCACTTAGCAAAGTTACGACAGGTATGTGGATAAAGCAATCTGTTTTAATCTGAAACCAGAATTTATGATGTATCTTTTTTTAGCATCAAGCTGCAACTGCGGCAAATCGTCAAACGGACCATGGGGGCGAGCTTGCTGACGATGAATGAAATTTAATGATTGGATAAAGCATGTACCACTATAACCTAATGTATCCTTATTGACTGTGTTTCTTCTGCATCTCTAATGTTGATATATCTTTAATCCCCGCTACACAACAATATAACAATAAAAGGAAGAATAAATTCATTGAATTTATGACTGCCCATCCCATACAGACGTCGAAACAAAGAACAAAATCAAGTTTTGGTGAGCATACTTTTAATTGTTAAAAAAATAGTCTCCATAGTCCAAGAAGAGTTCAGAACCGGCACGTATTTGCTTTACTGTAATTTATAGGTAAGGAGACGACACTCGTCAGCAGGTTTCGTTTCTACTCACATGCATAAATCCCTATTTTCAATTCACGGTTTACAAAACGATCTGTTTTTTTTAGGATCCCGATGATTAGTACACGTAGTATCAACATCAGAAACGGTCACAAACATCTCGCTTCGCAATTGACCTCCTTCCCCTTTGCATGGTTAATAAACCGTGATTCGTTTCCTCTTCTTAATGCATCAATTGAAAGGGTGTCAGTGAGGGTGTAAATGTATCCCCTCTTGCGATGTGAAACAAGCCAGCTTTAAATGATTATTGGGAAATTATCCTCCTTGTATATGATGATACCCAGCTTACTCTCGAGTTACGACTGTTGGCTGGTAGATGATTTCTCCAACATATTCTTAAAGGCAAAAATCAATTCTTCATGCATCAAGATGAAGGAGCTATACTTGCCAAGGATAAGGTCGTCCTTTGAGGCAGCCTCGTCTAAGAACAACCCAAACCCATAAGCACTCTTGGAAACATGGACTTTCTAGTATAATAGATTTGTTAAATCTAGTGAGAAATAATGTCACCTTAGTGGGGATATGGAGCTACCTTAGAATAACCACGCTGAATTTGAGAATTACGACAATGCCCATCTAAATAAGTTTTGAATGTTAATCCGAATATCATTCCTAATTCTTGTTTCTCAAACATCTTACGACTGCGATATGGATATGGCCTATAAGCGGGCTGAGAAAGGAGTTTTATAAAAAAAAAAAGAGGATGCTCACGATAAGTTACAAGTTCGACAACTCTCGGGATCACATTCCCTTCCAGCATGGTAACATGGGCATCTCCAAGTCCCACAAGATCTTATGTTCTGTTTTCCATTTCCCTGCAATCCACAATTGCAGCCCGGATACCTCAAATTACCTATACAACATCAATTAAAGTTAGTAAGACTATAAGACAAATCTACTTTTCAAGAGTGATCGTTATTTACATTGCGGTGAACAGCGACAACCTTTTTCGCAGTGTATACGATTAGCGAAACAAATGCAGTCAGTATTCTTATTACAGGGCCCTTCATGTGCACAAGTATTTATGCTATAGAAAACATTAATCTCAATTTTCCCAGGCATAAAGGTATATTTCACTCACGAGTCCACAGTAGTAAAGTCTTTTACTGTGATTTAATTTTAGGCTCACGTTGCATCGACTAGTATGGAAATCTAACTCACATAAGTCAAGCTCTGAGACGTCTTCTTCTGTACTCTCTTGGACACCATATAAATGAATTGCACCAATCTCGAGGCTCTTTATGATTGCATACATCTTTAAGGATATCAGATTAGCTCTAAATTTTAGAGTTCCCTAAGAAGTTTGGATTTACCCTTGTGCAAGATATAAAACATATCTGAGCGAGTTCACAAACTGAAGTATCTTGGATGTACTTCAGCATTGTTTGCACTTTCTCTAAAAGAGCTGTATTTTCAGTGTTATGTCTATCGTAAGAATGTGCACTTTCATCTTTAATGTTAAGGAAACAATGGGGTCCGCAAGGGTGCAGGGGCTTATTGCTCTGTAGGATCGAGTTGGTCACCTTCGACTTGATTTTCCCAGGTTGATCAACTGGGTGAGCATGAGAAGATATTTACGTTGGAAATGAAGATACTGATGCCTACTATGAGCTCCACAGCGCGACATTATACAACTCAAGTTTGGGCAAAACTGACTACTTGCAAGATTTAGTCGTTTTTGGAATTCTTCGGATTTTGGAAGGTAGTATTTCGTCGGGTTTTCTTCATGAAGTACGGGAAAAGTACGCCATTGTAACAGATCCCTAGTTATTGTGAGTGAAAGAAGAATACATTTCCTGGTTACTCAGAAGTTCACCGTTCTCCATAATACGTCGAAAAGATTGAAGGGAAGACATCGGTAGTATCAATGGAATCGAGGTCGAGATCATGATAGAAATACAATTTCCGATATGTCTCCCAAATAATTGCCTCTTCTGGAAAATATTCTAAGCATTAGTTCCATGTCCATTAAAAAAAGAAGAGCTAATAATTCCACTACTTACTATCAGGATCGAGCACATCCACACCCCAAGCTAAATTTCCATACTCCATACTGTAACTTTCTATGTCAAAATCCTCATCTTCTGGGAATGGGTTGAAGGGCATGTAGTCTGGATCGTCGCCATAAAAGAAATTGGAGAGGATAGGGGTGAGCATTTCATAATGAGAGGACGGTTCAGCTGTTTCTGCAATAATGCAAGGCATATCAAAGTTTAACTTATGTGAACTAGCAAGACGATTCGTTGTTTTAATTGTAATCTTTTCCGAGTGTCGTATGGAGGTTGGTTTCTGATTCCAGCCATCCACAAATGTATGAGCAGCGATACTTTTTTCTATAGGATAAACCCAAAGCTCGTTCTCTGGCTCAGAATAATCTACCTGAAGGGATTCGAGCATGATTTTAGAGTATTGTTGTTCCCATTCGTAAAACTCGTTCCAGACTTCTTCGTATACAGAGATTACTAGAGGCTTGTTAAGGTTGGGTTCCTCGTTTCCATCTTCCATCCTAAACTCAAATAATTCAGAAGGAGTAAATAGCACATTTACTGCACACGAAAGCGAGTAATTAGTACTTAGACATCCAAACGTGACCTATATTGTGCCTAAACTCGAGCCTCCGTCAGGTGACCGTTCTCCGACTATCAAATTCGAGGTACCAGGGAGACGGTTTTAACAGAGCCACCAACTAACATTAATTCGGACACATTTTTTTCGATTATGAGTATTAAATATGTCATCTTCGTCCCTGCATCTCAATATCGGATATATTTCTTTCGGGATTCCATTGCGTAGGCCTGGAAAATATTATTCGCAAACTTTGTACCTCCTTGTCAATTTGTTTGTAGTGCATGGTACCTGTCACAAGATTCTGCAGAGAATACTGATGTATATGTTTTTTCAATACTACATCCCGATCTCAAGGACATTGCGATCATCATTGCCTCAGGCCCATGTGACTTTACCTTTATCGACGCTATCACTTCCCTGAACAACAAAATCCCGACCCCTGTCAATTTTTCATCCTGAAAGGCACACACCTTCGTCGTATGCATTAAATGAGAACGAATTCCTATAAAAACCCAGCTCTTTTCTATCTAAATGGTTCACCATCGAAGTGGGCCTTTCTCTCATAAAGACGACCGAATCTTTATCGTCCTACTTCTTTCTGGATGATGCTTGCCTTTGCTTTAGTCTTCTTTGCGCGTCTCATAGCTGCAACAACAATAACTACAGACCCCGCCGATACTGCCAATAAAAGCTTTGATTATATTATCGCTGGTGGGGGTCTTACAGGAATAACTGTTGCGAATAAGGTTCGTCAACGAGCAGAATATCGTGAAATAGCACTGATATCTTTCTAATTGTTAGCTAAGCAGTCAAGGATATAGCGTACTTATTATTGAAGCTGGCCCGGATGCACGCTCAAATTCGGCGGTGTACAATGCCGAGGAACGTGGTAACCTGGTTAGTTACGGCTAAGGAGATGATATCTTACTTAGTATCTCATTGCCCCTTTTCGTTTTGCAGAATGGATACTGTAACTGGCAGTATCCTGCTTATGATGAGAATGGAAATGCTCTTTCTTGGACTATCGACAGCGGTGTAAGTTATAGTTATGATTTTCTACTACTTTAACTGAACCTCTTTCTAGGCTTGTATTGGGGGCTCTACTTCAAGTAGGTTCCTGTAATTGATTGCATTGGAAATTGAATACTCATTGACAACACTTTTTTTTAGTTAACGGCATGGTACGCTGCTATTCTTGATACTGCGTTAACTGTTTGATTCTGATACTTAATTGACAAGGTATGGTACCGACCTACCAAAAAAGAGATCGATACACTTGAACTTCTAGGTAACAAAGGCTGGAATTGGGACGCACTTGAACCCGTAAGTTCTTCGAATCTTTCGAAAGATTGATTATCAAATGAATGGTTTTCTTCGTTTATTTGAACAGTATATGGAAGCAATCGAAAACTTTACCCCTCCAGATACCGATCAACTATCAGACGGTGCTGCTTACGATCCCGCTGTGCACGGATACAATGGTGCTGTTAATACATCGTTTCCAGTAAGTCCCTAAGGTACCCGAATTTATTACTAGGTAACTAATGAGGGGCATTATAGGTGCCTATGCGTATACCCAAAGCACAGGCTTTGTATAAGGAGGCGTTGCCCCTTGTCTTTAATGGTCTGGCAATCGGTGATGATCTCAGTAACCGCTCTACTATACAAGCGGCTTCTACTAGCTGGACCATCTGGTATGACCCTGTTACTGGAAAGAATCGCCGGTCGTCTGCTGCAGATGCGCTTTTATGGGCCGAAGACCAACAGAGAGAATCATTAACAGTCCTTGCAGAACACGTGGTCTCGAAGGTGTTGTTCAAAAGTAGCAGAGACCTCACTGCTAAAGGTGTCCAGTTCGGAAACTCGAGCAGTAAAAACTTGTACAACGTTTATGCGAACAAAGAGGTTTTACTCGCTGCTGGTTCCTTGGCTAGTTCCCCCATACTTGAGCGTTCGGGTATTGGCTCCAAATCGTATGTGATTTGCTTCAACGTTAAAAAATGCCGCGAACTGACTTTTGATTCAGTACGCTTAACAAGCTCGGTATTAAAACACTATACAATCTTCCCGGTGTCGGTCTTAATTTGAATGTAGGCAAATCAATTGTTATTATAAATTGTGCATCAGATTCTGAATAGTATATTTCTTAGGATCAGCCAGGAACGGGAACCTCGGCTCTTGTTCAGGATGCTTATTTAGACGATACTGAACTTATTGATGGTCGTAATCTATTTACCCCGGTTATTTCACTTGTGAATATTGATGAGATTTTCGCATCGGGTATGTCCTACTCCTGCATATGGATCAAGATTTGATGTGCTTAATAGGCTTTCTGTTTTGCAGATAGCGTATCGCTTGCCAAAAATCTTACCTCTGGACTAGTGTCTCGTGCGAAATCTCTAGTGAGTGTGGGTGCGTCGGCCTCTCAAAAGAGCGCACTCAGCGTGTTAGGTGCTGCCACCAATCTCATCGCCAACTTAAAGTGTAGGCATTTTACCTACTATATCTTGCCAAACTTTCTAATACTAAATATTCCACAGTGCCTGTAGCAGAGTTTGTGGGAGAAAGTTATCCCTCGGTGTTCACCGCGGTGTTTTGGCCTCTGACACCCCTTTCTCGAGGCTGGATACACATTACCAGTTCTGATCCTTTTACCCTCCCCCAAATTGTACCACGCTTGCTTTCTGATGACTTTGATCTCAAAGTAGCTGTAGCAGTTGCTCGTAAAAGTCGGGAACTATTCCAAAGTTCTCCCTTTTCTGAATATGTTTCTGATGCATTTGCGGACCCTTCTTCCCTTGGAGCCAATGCGACAGACGACGAATACGCATCATGGCTGAAGAGTACATCTTATGGGGCAAGTCACTGGATAGGAAGTACTTCGATGCTTCCAGAAGCGAGCGGGGGTGTTGTTAGTCCCGAGCTTAAGGTATACGGTACGAAGAACCTTCGCGTCGTCGATGCGGGAATTCTGCCCTTCCAAATTACCTCTCATACCATGTCGACTGCGTATTCGATCGCCCAAAGGGCAGCAGACCTCATTCTTTCTGATGCTTAATCATATTATTATATTATCTCGTTGCTATGCACACTTAGCACACGATTGCTACGGGAAAAAAGTATCTCACAACTCTGCAGTTTTTGATGAAGAACCTGTATTTTCACCCCTTATTTTATTTCCTTGCTCTTGTTTTGTTTATTCGTACTTTAAGTTGTATACTACTGGTTAACATATTGCTTCAAGGTAGTCCTTTCATTATATCTTATGTTGCTATTACTATTTTGGTTTCATATTGTAATAGCATAAATGATGATATCTATTTCACTTCGACCATTTTATGAATAAGAAAAATATGATACCTCCTCTTTCATTAATGTTTGATAGAGTTTGAGACTATCGAAACCACTTGCACTATCCATAATGATGGCAACTATGGGACCAGGAAAATGAGTTTATCATCCTCGTATACTTTTGTTGAATGCTTATATTTTATTATGCCTCTGTACAGCACATCCGCTCTTTCACTAAGATTATGCATCCTAAGCACCAATCCGAGTCTTTCTCTCGCACCGAGTCCCCGAGCCTATCTCATTTAGATGCGCTCTGGACAGTATTTAATCACCCAAATACTCCCTTATGCTTCTCAGATTATTAGGGCCTTCAAGTTTATAAGAGAATGAAGTCTAAAACTTCCAAGTCAACCCCGTTTTTGGGTCAAAGTGATCATACAACGTATTTATGTTATAGCTCGAAATACTAGTACATTCCTTGTATCAAAGTACGAGAGTATATGAGTTAATCTGAGTAGATGATGCGGCAGTATATTTAAGGATATATATTGGGATTATGGAGAAAGAACAGCGAGCTACAATCATGACCAACCGGAAGTTTATATCCAGATAATAAATATTTATTTACAGTTATTTGGAATGTGAGCAATGTAACGTGACTTGTCTTACTGTCACACAAAATTTCCTACATACAGGTTTGGGTTACAAGACACTGTAGACGGCCAATAAAAATGACTTCATCAACGTGGGTGCTGATAAGTTCTCATTATTGAAACTACTTAAGCAAAAGTTTTAGTGTACCAAAAACATCCTGGGCTGATGATGTTGATGAGCTAGGTAGCTCTTTGCCTTCGCATTTAATTCAAGGAAATACTAATATATTTGTAGACCAGTCAAGAGTACCGAAGCGTGAGGAAACCGTCGATGAAAATGGTATAATAACTGTTGTAGAGTATGGAACGAACGACGAAGGGAAGAAAGTGAAAGTATGTGTACCTTGTTGGATCTAGGCTCAACTGACCATTCAATTTCGTTATATGCGTATTCAGATCACCAAAAAGATTCGGAGAACACTGCAAAAGGCTGTTGTAGAACATGCAGTTGCAGAGCGTAAAAATTGGAGTAAATTTGGTCAGGAGAGAGGAAATAAGCCAGGTCCAGACCGTGCAACCACGACCGTTGGGGAAAACGTTTCTTTAAAAATCAGTGCCGGCAATAAAGTACGTTGGCTCCGAACTTTTTAATGAGTGCATTCATATTGATTTGCCACTTTCTTTTCCAAGTCCTCGGAGCCAGAGCCTTCTCCTGAAGATACCATTAAAGCAAGCTTAGCGAAGGCAGGTGCAGGGAAAGTTCTGTGCCGTATGTGTAAGGGCGACCATTTTACTGCTCGCTGTCCATACAAGGATTCTTTGGCTGGTTTAGAATCTGTTACACCCGCGGGTCTTGGTACTATACTCCCATTGCCCACGTTATTCTTGTGTCTTATCATGTTTTGTAGACACTCCCCCTGCCGGTGATGAAGAGGCTGCACCTGCAGGTCCCCCCTCAGGGAAATATGTACCGCCATCGATGCGTGCCGGAGCAGCCTCAAGATCTGGCGAAGCAATGGGCCGTCCTGGGATGAATCGTGATGACCTTCCGACCTTACGTGTTACAAACGTCTCGGAGGATACTACGGACCAGGATCTACGTGATTTGTTCAGTAACTTTGGTCGGGTTGTCAGAGTTTATATCGGTCGTGATCGGGAGACTGGCCAGGGCAAGGGTTATGCATTTGTCAGCTTCGAGGACCGGGCCAACGCAGAGCGTGCAATCCAGAAGGTGAATGGCATGGGTTATGATAGTCTCATCTTGAATGTTGGCTGGTCACGTAAGTAATCTTTTTGATTTTTAACACTTCCTCCTGATTTCTCACAAAATTCGGCTTGTCTTCAGAACCACGAGAGTCACGCTCATAATGTACTTATACTACTTTGAGTTGTATTCCTTCTGCTTTGAGTAATTTCTGTATTATCCTATTTCTATAAGATGTATTTCAGGAGATCCACACACACATCCTCTTCCTTTTCGTGATTGTATTACATATCAGATGGTATCCTCTCTGATCTAAATTTCTATTATAATTACTGGATATATCCCGAGCGTGACGTGTTCGCGTTTCCTCGCGTCTTGTTTCTATTGTCACCCGTACAAAGTTACAGACTCTAGTGCAACACTGAGCCTAGCTCTATAGGCATGGCAGATGCCGCCTTCAAGGATGTTCCAGAGCTCTTTGAGGTCAGTAAATAGCCAATTTATGTGATTATAAACCATTAAAAGAGCAGAACAGCACGAGCTCGGTGAGGTCTTAACTGCTCGAACAGAAAGCTTGGGTAAGTGCGTATGCGTGGTCAAAAGGCTCAAGTTTATTTACTTCTTCATGAATCTTAGCCACGTTTCGTGAGCTGGGTCCCCTGATCTTTGCCATGTAGTCAAGAGTACGGGAAGAAGCGGCCAAAAAGACGTGAGTCCAGAGTAGAAGAAAGCTAATTGTAGAATACTCAACTACTCTTGTTCAGCTTGGTTCTTACCACTACGTATCCGGAGTTGATGCATCGTCTTCAGCTTCTTTAGCAGCTTATATCAACTCCTTGACCTACTCCATTGACGATAATTCTACTTGGTTCTCAAAGAGTACAGCATGGAAAGTTCGCAGTGGCTGTTATTGGTATGTTCCACACCTCATTATCAGAACCTTCTATCACGTCTAAGACTTATGCATTTCTCAAGCTGTTTCAATGCATTCTCGCGAGTAGATGTGCGCGTTGATGTGAAGATACCCGGGGGCGTGTTGGCATACGTGATTGACTTAAGGGGAGAAAGGTATGAGTGCTCGTTATTTCTATAAAATACGGATTCTTGTTACTTACCTGGCTTTATCAGACATGAGACAACTCCGGAAATATGGCAAGAGACTTACCTCTCTGCTATACTCCGTGCTATTTTATACAGCGATGATCCTACATTCTGGCTAGAGGCATATCGTAGATTAGATCCTATAACAACAAAGGAAGGCGAGATTCGGTTCTTAGAGGCTGCTGAAGCTCTATTTTCACAAGGTGGGTTGTCCTCTTCGTGTCTTATCAAAAATTTATATTGATAGCATCTCATTTCTCTAAGGCTGGCAAGTTGGCTCAGATCCCGAAATACAAGTAGCTAGTGTCGTCTCAAATCATCTAACTGCGGGTATCATGAAATACTTTGGTGATAGCTTCCGCTTCCAGCAAGCAGCAAATCTTTTCGAGAAAGTTTCCATCCGAGAACCAGAGGTTACATCACTTTTAGCCAGGAGCTACATTGGTATGAGTAAGTGACGGATATTGACTTCATTGTAACTCAATATTAATCCTCGCTATTTTGCGCATAGATGAAGAAGTCAAAGCTGTACAGATTATGGCGACGGCCCTTCAAGAAAATCCACAGTTTTATACCCTTCTGCATACACAGTGCGATTTCTTATTGTCAAAGGGGAAACATGAGTGGGCTCTGAAGCTTGCGAGACAGGCTGTGAATTGTGCCCCAAGTGAGTTTGTGACATGGGAAAAGCTCACAAACGTTTACATAGAGCTTGGGCAATACGAATCGGTAAGGGTATATAATAATTTTCACCTGTTGGTATACTGATAAATACTATTAAAGGCTTTGCTTACTTTGAATTCATGTCCTATGTTCACTTATAACGGGAGAGACGCACATCGGAACCTCACCCCAAGCCGTATAAATTTACCTTACAAACCAGCAATTGCCGATATTCTTCCTGAGAGAAGAAAAACGGAAGATGACGAGGCAGATACAGCCCTACAACGTCTACCGGCCCCAGGTTTGAGGGGTACATGGGCTCGTGCATATGCCTTACTCACAAGGCTTGTGTCGAAGATTGGATGGGATGAGTTACTTAGGACACGTAGTGCTGTATTTGTTATGGAGGAGGAATACCGTATGCAAAAGGCACAAGCTGATTCCCGAGCCGGACCTACTAATCAAGAGGGTGGAGCACCTGTACGTAGAACGGGAGGCTCCCAAGGTATGGCGGATGATGATGCGTCAACCCGGGCTGTCGCTTCACCCGTCGTAGAGGGCGGAAATGGTGTAGGGAATACGCCAGCGGAGTCTGACGTGAACGTAAACGAAATTCCGACGATAAAGATTTCCACAGAATCAGACAGAGAACGCGAACATGAATCGTTGCGTGATGCGGGTGTTACACTGAATGGTGGAGAAAAAGTGGCCGAGTCAAACGATGATGAAAAGGCGAAGTTGAATGGACTTGAACGCCCTAGTCAAGCAGCGAGTGGAGAAAATGATACAAATGGAGAAGGGGATTCAAATGGCCTTCCCGGGACAAGTTCCATACAGGACGGTTTCTCTTTCAGTAACAAAAGACTTTGTGAGCGGTGGCTTGATAATTTGTTCATGGTATTATATGAGGATCTGCGGATCTGGACGATTTTCCGAGCAGAAGTCGCACATTTTAAAACGCAGCACGTTGCCTATCGTAAGACAGGTCTTGAATGGGAAATCTTAGGAGAGCTTGGGCAACGACTTCATCACAAAGAAGAAGCCAAGGAAGCTTTCCAAAGATGTCTGGATTCACAGCGGTATTCCATAAAACCATGGCAAAAACTAATGGAAATCTACGCCGATGAGGGTGATCTGCAACGGACGTTACAAGCTGCTATTCGTGTTGCTGCCTATCAACACAACGAATATGCGGAGGCTGCGGTAAGTAAACGTTCTTGAAACTTCTGGTCCAAGGTCTAATTTATATTCAAAGTATCCGACTTCTATTGCACATCAACTATTCAAGCTCGGGCAAGTCCATGGACATGCTAAAATATCTTACACTTTAATGAGTATGGGGCTTCCAGAACCAATAATGAAGGTAATGGAAGGCTATCTAAATTATGGACAAGTGTTTCAAGTAGAAGGCTATGATTTCTAAAGACTGGCTCTTTTTGTTAATTTTCTGTTGTTTCTTGCTACGTACGAATAATAGTAATCTATTTTTGATTTGCTATACCCCTCAAATTTGTGCATTTTATTAAATCAAGATATTTGTATGCGTTTCGAGATAATTTGTTGAGACTGTAATTTCCGTCTCTCGCGTTGAATGACATTGACTCAGATCACAGTTTCTTCTCCACACACTTCTACCACAACGATTCCCGGCCTGAACAAGCTACAAGAAACATAAATGTATTCCGAATCGGAACCTACTTCGCCGTCTTTTGTACGTGCGCACACTTCAAATGGAGCTAGCATGAGTAAACGCGAGGAAGAACTCATCAATAGCTATGAAGCAGAAGAGGAAAGAATCATAAATATATTGTCTAGGAAACTTGAACAAGTACGTGGTTGTTGTGGTGCGGTTCTGCTCCTTCTAAATAGTGGTGCAATCTATTCTAGTTGAAAGAGGAAAAAATAAATCTCGAGCGTGTTCACGAGGAAGAATCAGAGGCTCAAGTCAACAGACTTGCGCGTGAACTTGCGGTATTGCGACTGAGACAACATCAGCAACTCCAACAAGCAAATGGGGCGGAAGACGACAAGGGAAAACAATCAACGGCTGGGCCGTCAACATCTCCACAGGTTTCTGGAACGCTCTTTAGTGATCCGAGCACGGACGTACTTCTGACGGCGTTGCAGAAAGAGAATGAAAGTCTGAGGAGTCGTTTAGCTTCAACTGAACAGGAGTTCATAAGACTCACAAGACTGAACGAGATTTACCGTGAAGAATTGATTCAGCATCGACGAAGAGTATGCTATTCTATTTTTTTATTATGAACAAAAGAGTTTCTGAAGTTAATATACGCTACATTCATCTAGCTTAATCTTTCTGTGGATAACTTAATAGGACTCTCCAGTGCTTCGGATCCATATTCACAACCTACTCATCGACGCACACAGTCGGCCTCTTCATCATCTCCGACAACATCAACAATCGCATTACCAGCTATACAAGCTCGGCCGTCATCTACAACTCACAGTATGCCCATTCCCAGAGGCGCTGCCCAGGTCCGTCGTACCTTTAACCATGCGCATGGTGCACCTTCCTCGCTTAAATCGGAAACACCTCAAAGTATGAGCCATTCTCTATCATCTGCAGACGATAGGTCTCCATATATATCTCCTGTTCTATCCGCATTACCAGAGAGCTATGCTACACAACTAACTACACCTCCAAGTTCTGCGTCGCTGCAGTCAAATCCTCCCGCACCATATCCTCAGCCTACTGCTGGACTTTCCTATCCCTCTGTACCTCCCCCTTCTCTATCTTCGTCACTTGGATCACCGGTTGTAGCGACTCATGTGCCTGTGCGAGACATTCCACCATCACCAATAGACCCAATAAGTCGACGGGCTTCGTTGCACTTTACCCAGCATGATCGTCGTTACAGCCAAGGTGAACGTCGGGTGGTTGAGACAGGGAGTATACTGGAACTCGGTAGATCACGTAGTCGGCATGGTAGTGTCGAACGTGGGGCACGGATTGCAGAGACAGGATCCCTAGTAAGAAGTAGAGCAGGTAGTGGATCGTCAGTATTGGGCTCCGGTAACCCCGCTGAAACAGGCATTTTCATACCATCCCTGGACGAAACTTTGGAATGACTGTCGCTGTAATATGCTCTCTATAAATATGTAGTTACTCGGACATAGTTCATTACAAGAACAATCGAATATCGAAGCTAGCTAGTACCATCATGTTATAATATCACCCGTAAATTATAACACTATCATAACTGGTTCGGTGGTGTAGTGGTTATCACGCTTGTCTTACACACAAGCGGTCGCCAGTTCGATCCTGGCCCGAATCATGTATTTTTTCTTTCCTCATTTTAGATTGAAGAATGATTCTTGGTCTTGGCATAGACCAGTCTTTTTTATGCTCGAATACTGATGCTTTGGAAAATACAAAAAGTGTATGATGTTGATGTTATTGATGATATTTACCTTAGGATTGTATTGCGATCGGCAGGCACACGTCTTCGGCTGTTACACGACAACACGTCTTGATCGTATTCTCTAAGTCTCCCTACTTTCTGAATCGCAACAGCACCCTCAGAACTCGACAATGGTCGAGGATAAGTATATCGGTCTGGTTGTAGCTATTTCTGGCTCGCTTGCAATAGGAACTAGTTTTATCATCACAAAAAAAGTTGGCAAATATACCGTTTTGAATTTCCAAAAAGCTCATATAGTCTCTGAAACACCAGGGTCTGAACCAAGCTGGACGAGGCTCAGAATTGGAAAATGCATCGGATAATCTAGCGTACTTGAAAAATCCTCTCTGGTGGGCGGGCATGTCTACAAGTGAGTGACGACCATTTGTTGCAGGAAGTACCGTACTGAGGATTGTGTTTGCTATTCAGTGGTTATTGGTGAAGGTATTGTTTTGTACTCGCGGCTCCTTCGTCTGTTTTAATTAAATTATACCAGTGGCCAACTTCGCGGCGTATCTATTCGCTCCTCCGATATTAGTAGCTCCTCTAGGAGCTCTCAGTGTTTTAATAGGGTATGTCTGACGCGTGAATGTTACAGCCACGAAGTCCTCAACTAGAATATGCGTTCTATAGGGCAGTACTTGCATCCTTCCTCTTAAAGGAAGAGTTAGGACACGTCGGTCGTGTTGGATGTACGCTCTGTCTCATCGGATCGTTGATTATCGTTCTACATGCACCTCCCGATAAGGAGGTTGAAACGGTGGATGAGATCTTAAACTATGCCACTCAGCCAGGTTTGTTTGTGTGCTGCCCTTATTATACATGATACTTAGGCATTATCTTCCAGGCTTCCTTCTCTACGTCTTCTCCGTACTAATATATACTCTCGTCATGATATATGCCGTTGCACCAAAATATGGGCGTTCAAATCCATTGGTATACATCTCAATTTGCTCACTTATCGGCTCCGTATCCGTTATGGCTATTAAAGGGTTTGGTGTTGCCTTGAAATTAACATTAAACGGGAACAACCAGTTCAGCCATCTTAGCACATACGTCTTTGCGATTATCATCGTGCTTTGTATCCTCGTACAGATGAACTACTTTAACAAAGCCTTAGATACGTTCTCCACCAACGTGTAAGTGTTTCATATATCATACCATAAGCTCTTATCTTGGCTTATACGAGTTAATCCGGTAGTGTAAATCCCATGTACTATGTTGGATTTTCTTCAGCAACGATAGTTGCCTCACTTATCCTCTTCCAAGGTTTGAACACATCGGATGGTGTGGCATCAACTACCCTTCTATGTGGTTTTATAATCACATTCCTTGGTGTCCATCTTCTAAACCTTAGTCGCGTCCCTGAATCCTCCCGTTTATCAGATTCTGGATACGAAGATGGTATTCTACATTCTCGAATGAGTATCTCGGGCCGATTTTCTCTAGAGGGATGGAATGGAATCGGCCCAGGTGGAATCGGTGGGGTGCCGTATTCAGCGGGCCACGGCCGTCGAAGTAGTATATATCGGCATCAGACAAACACGCTCTTCAACGCTTTTGGGGATGATGATGAACTGGAAGGGTCGGGCCGGGAAGCGGTTGGACTGCAACAGCTTCGCGAGCAAACGGAAGAAGGGGACGATGATTTAAGCGATGCGGATGAGCGAACCCAGTTGCAAGGTAGTAAGAGAAGAGGAGAACGACCTGGGCACTTGCAAAGTGTGCGAGAAGAGGGGTCAAGGAGTCATAGTAGTTCGCCGCGATTGTAGCCATAGCCTTGGTTTAATTTGTATTTATTCTTTTACACCTTTATTGGACTATAGAGTATTTGAATGCTTATGATTCCTAGTGCTTTGTTTCTCATTTACTTCACATGTATTATTTCGTGCTTCCAGGAAACACTTCAGTACTTATTTTATTTATTTATTTCTATATACACATTATCCTGTTGGGTGAATTTTTAAAAATTACATCCAAGGTACGTTCTTCCACAACCATCTATAGAAGTGATGGTAGTTTTGACTATTATTACATTGAGGTTTTTAGGCTTCGGATACAATAGATATCGATTAAATCATGCTTGATATACATGTACAGCTTACGGATTTCACGGATATCATTCCGATTTTGAAACTAGATTCTCGACTATTCGCTGGCAATGAGACGCTGAGGAACTCTTTCACTTTCTCCGATGTCCCAAGGTTCATTTCCCAATATCCTCCCTAGTTTCAATTTGAGTAAGATAGGAGATCCACATCCAACGGCAATGAAGCCACACCAAACCCAGGTTATTTAACCATACTCTAATACGGTATTTCTTGTCAAAAAGTGCCTTATCGCTCGTTGCCGAGCATCTTTAAGTCCGGGCGTACATCGTGAACACCTCGTATACCACAGGGCAAAATACGTCCGAGTTCAGAGAAATCTCTTACTGGTCTGGAGATGTTTGCGCCAAGGTTTCGTCTTCTTGCTCTCACCTAATGTAAGTATAGGAACTGAAGTCATGTGGTGTTGCCTTTACCCTATACTCCTCCGACTGGCATCTACACATTTGGATGACATTCGTCACTACATTGTTAACAAGATACTGAAAGACCTTCTTATAGAGTCCGGGACTCCGGTGCTTATTTACTCTTTCCATTCATTTATGGGTCAATCTAAAAATCGTTGATTCTTCAATTTCTCCGGAAGTAAAATAGATCTTTAAAATATATAAGTACCACCCTCCTTACTTCCCTATGAACAAACCCATTTGATTGTCTCCTTCCAATAATGCCTTTACAGTCTTATGTTGGATCTGGTCATACCACACACCCCTCTCTACGTATGTTCCCACTTTCCCCTTCATTTTTTATAGAGCCTTATCTGCTATTTTACACAGACCTTAGGGATGCCAGAGATGCACTTGTTGTGTTTGAAGCCGTCCGTATTGGAGTACTACCCCTCATCAAGCGACGTCTCACTTCGGATGAGCGGGATCATCTTTGTTCGGGTAATGTCTTTGTCTGGGAAGAAGCCGAACATAAAGGTGGCCTCGAGCGTTGGACGGACGGGAGAAGGTGGTATGTATGAGCGCTTCTATCTCAGAGGACAGAAATTAATCATGGATTGTACTTCTAGGTCTCAGAGTCGTATGAAAGGAGAGTACCTATTTTATGAGGAGAAGGTAGAGACTACAGAAGAAGAAAGACAAGCAAAAGCTGCGAGGAGGTAAACACTTCAGACTTTCTTGCCGTACTATCCTCTGAAATATGCTCTTTACAGGGCCAGTCGTAATGCCGGGAACCCCATCCAGCATACACCTACAAGGCGTCAGGATCGCCCAGCCAAACCGGATGGATTGACAAAGCAAACATACTCGACACATGTATACTCTGCAGGGTCAATCTCCCCTCGAAAATGGCACGTAGTTGCCTACTTTTCGGTATGGATATATAGCCTCACTAAATAACAAGTGTTTTGACATAATCACCTTGTTTAGGGCAATGATTATACTCGTCTTCCTGTTATAGAAAATTTCGAGTATCTTCGACGTATACGTATTCCAGAAGGTGTATTTTTCTCTGCAAGGGGACAATCTAAGAAGAACGATGGAGACGACGATGAAGGCACATCTCCAGATTCAACGCTTGATAGCCCAGGCTACAGACAACATGGCCGACTCCCAGGCGAGCAAACAAGCCCACTGCAAAGTCCGTACGCTGTTCCGGGTCAGTACCTTACGCAGTATACAAACCAATCTCCCACGGAATCCATGGCACCTCACAGAACTTCCATGGCCAGACTAGTCAATCACGATTCCGGCGCCCTACCAAGACTTTCTGCAATTGCACCACTTCCACCCCCAAGCCACTTCGCACCATATTCTTCTAGCGTCTCTCCGACACATGGCCCAGGTGAAATAATCACCGGGAACTTTTTACTGTCACAACCACCATCTCCACAAAACTATAGACCCCTTTCTCCCGAAGACCGCCGTGCTTTAAGTACATTCAAGATTGTTTTGTAGATATTTTCAGAACAGATTTATATATATAAAGATACTGAAAGAGTGTTTTTGGGCATGTTGCCTAAAGCTTCCTCTAAATGCCATCCGTTTACTTCTTTCGTTTAGGTACATAAAGTTGTGATTGGTGCGAGAGTACCTGATTTATGATAGATCTCAACGGAGAGAAGGTACTGAACTCCGTAACTAAAAATATCTAGATCACAGCAAGTTAGTGTTGTTGTATGAACTCTAAAAAATGTCGAATCTGAATAGGACCTACAATCTTATATTTCTCCCCAACGATCGGTTAGACGTCGCATGTACCTCGGGGATTGTTATCAAAGTTCGCGTCCATTATAGCGATAGCTTCTTAGTATAATATATTATATCTTTGTCAAAATGATTTTTAGCTAATACTTGATTAAGCAATTAGAGAATAATTACTTCATCCGGAATATCTAGAATAGAAAACGAGTATACAATTCAACTGCTAGTATCTCGAAGCCTGAAATCATATGAATGGTTGCTGAGATATCCTGAAAGTCTTTGCTTCGGTTTTCGTGTATTTCCGAGTATCCCGGTAGAGAGGTCCGATGTAAGGTCCTCACGCTAGTCTGCTTAAACTTTTCTGACTTCAACATTACAAACAACCAGACCCAAATCAAGATTTCGTGAGAACTTCGGACAAAGAAGCTCTCGCTCTCGATCGATATTTATCTTGACTCGAAGAACTTCACAGTGGGAAGAGGAAGCACAGGAGGGGTGAGTATATCTATAATTTTAGGAATCTTCTACATTTTCTTCTCCGTGATCTTCAAGTAAGCCTCGAGGATATCGTTTCCGGTTGTGAGTTTTGTGCTTTTTTACTTTGTCTAAAAGACTCCGGATAAATCATTTTCAGCTATATCCGTATGGAATCTAGTGCGTTGAAGAAAGGATGCTTCAAGTTATATCAATGACGTTGAGACTTTGCTTCTCAAGACGTAAATATCGGTGTCCTTTGAGTATGAACACCTGAAAAGGATGGGTTCAGTGAATGAATTGTGATATGGCTAATTTTATACATAAATGTATATGTACCATAATAAGAGTGACAGAATGCTAAAATTAGTAGCAATCCTTTATTGCTTACAAAGCAGACCTTTGGTATTCTTGTTCACACTACACCTGCTCATATGGCACGCCTGGCTTCTATTTCTAAAAAATTCGTGCCTCTTCATTAATTAATCGTTTCTTGTTGCGGATTATGTCCTCTGGTCCGTTAAATAATAATCCAGAATGTATAAAGGGGATAAGAGTGGGCGACGTTGAAGGGTCAATGAGAAAGAAACTCCGGTACAGGTAGCTTGCTCACGGTCTATTTCCGAAAAATTAAGACTCATGACCTCTTAGAGGCCAACGCACAACCTCTTTTACAGCGAGAGATACAGCAGAACTCGTTGAAATACGAGCGAGACAGAGAACATTCGGCGGTGCGTACTTACGCACTGCTCTTGGAATCCTCGGATACTCTTTAACTGTTCTGAGATTATTCGACAAGAGATTTTATCACAGTGAGACGGTCATATACTCATCATCTTTCCCTGTTAGTTGACTCTTTATTTATAATTAATCTAAGTTGGTATACTTTACGCTGTATTTGGATTTGCCTTGTTTGCTACTGCTTTCTTTCGGTCTCGTTACAGCCACCGAGACTTCGCGGACTGTTACCTTTCTGAGGAAAGCAATGCACGGCGAAATGTAATAAAAACAGTGGGACAAGATGGGACACGCTGTTTTGGGAGGCCTTTTGTTACCTCAGGGTGGACGGTCTTAATTGTCTCACTGATGGTATTGGCTGTTGAAGCAGGGCTTTTAGTCTTATTAATAAGATTATGTGAGTATAATACATTTTCGTCTGTTATCAATGATGTAACTATCTAACGCTATCACTTCTAGAGCGGTCGTAATTTTTTTAGTAGCATGATATTATCTTTAGGTTGATATACAGCCAGGTGGAATTACGGATACATAGAATCTCGTTTCGGCTGTTTATATTATACAGTATTTTTCGTTAGGAAAGCTCAATTTTTTTTGACACCATATAGTTCCCGATACTCTCGCATACGCTGTACTGCATCCACCTGACCATTATTCTCCAACCATAACATCAAATCTCCCATGCGTAGAATGGTGTTCACAGTGGCACCCTCGCCAAGAATTTTTTGGATTTCTTCGACGGTGTTGTTTCCATCCACAGTCACTTCCTCTCGATCGAGGAGCATAACAACGCCAGCAACTGTACCCCCTTCCTTTTGAATGAGGTCTATAGACTGTCGAACAGCTGTACCAGCAGTCATAACGTCGTCAAGAATCAATACACGTTTTCCCTTCACATCTGAGCCAACCATGCGACCTCCTTCCCCATGATCCTTTGCTTCTTTACGGTCATAGGCAAAGCCTATATCGATGCCGTGATCGCAATGTAATACTAAAGCAGTTGCTGCAGCGAAAGGTATTCCCTTGTATGCGGGCCCAAAAAGAATATCGAATTGTATTCCCAGTTTTGCAATAAGAGAGGCATAACCTGATGCGACAGCCGAAATAAGAGGTCCTGTGCTGAGTAGTCCGGCATTTATGAAGTACGGGGAAGTCCTGTAGGGTTATATGTGGTACATCCTTGTGCATTTTCCTAAAGACATTAACGCAAAGGGTACGGACCGTCCAGATTTTAAGGTGAATGAGCCAAACTTCAAGGCACCGATGGACATGGCGCCCTCAATCAAATCAAGTTGATATTTTTGCAGTTCTTTCGACATCTTAGTTACTCAAAGGGTACCTTTGCCAGTGGGAGCTGAAGGATAGTCTTCTATTTTGGACCGTGAGATTTACTTATATAATTCTTCTTCCCTGATTCGACTCGTGCTAGTGTTAAATATTTAAAACAGAGAAAAATGTATAAGCTAGAGTGATCTTTAGATATATGTTAGTTTCTCCTTTTTCCATCTCACTACTTCTAGACGAATACGTGTTGCGGCATTCAACTCATATCCGACATCATCTGCCATGAGAAAATAAATTTTGCCTAAAATATGATTGTGATTAACACTAATTTGAAAGGCGTAAACATTTACGTAGATCAACAAGGCTACAATTACACTGATTGGAAAAGCATAAAAATTTATGTAGATTAACAAGGCTACGATCTACAAAATCAATCAGAACTTCATCGAGGCAGTAAATTAAGGTATAGCTCCGAGCCCCATCCCATACTTCTGAAGATGGTTCGTGAATTTTTCACATGTGCCCTCGAAGTACATCACGATAAATAAACCCTGACAACAAGCTAATTAGTCCCCTCATGTATGTAAGACAAATAAGGTATTAGAATTAGAAAAAAAAATCAACTTTAATCCAAGACCTTCTTGAATTTCATATACATTACAATTCCTTGCTCGTTAGCGATTTGGGGCATATGACAGTTCACCTGCTTCCGAGACGACTCCCAGAACCCCAGTTATGGCCACCTGATGTGGCATGGGATGAAGTACGCCCGGCCGCAGTAGCACGGGCCCTTCCTTCACTTAATATTCTCCCCACACCCGGAATTACACGTTCCCCTCGCGGGTCTAACATGATCCTCAACCACATCGGCGCACGCGCAAATTCGGCACCTGGTCGACCGGCATCTACATTGTGAACGAGGTACCACCAAGCGTAGCCAGATATAAGGCCAGTAAGAGAGCTCGCTGCCATACTGGGACCACCCATAAGAAGGTCCAGTCCAACAAGGGCATATGGGAGGTATGAATGGGATAGTGTAAAAAGACCGAAAATGGAGGTCAATGCATTTGGGGTGAGGCGGGATGAAAGTGTAACAAGTGAAAGGAGAAGAGGTCTAAAATGAAACACGGATCGCAAAGGCATGTTCAGACACTGGGCAAAAGAAGAATGTTCAGGAAATGCATTCTCAAAAAAAGGTGTGCTCTTACCAAAATGCTAATAGCATTAATGATCATCTGCCAAGCATAATCGGATGAAAGTCTGGCATAATGAACCGATTCTAGAGAATCTGAATTCCGACTTATAAAAATTTGTAAATTAGATACATAGGTCTGGACCCTTCATTAATAAAGTATTCTCACTAAAGCATTACAAAATCGAAGATAAAGTTTAATCCCGTGCCTACAGAGTTTGCAACTTGGATCAGTATTCGTTACTTTAGCACCATAAAACTATAATCGAATTACCCGCGAAAAATAGAGATGTGATCGGTCTCCATAGCTGTTATTAACACCATTACAAAGTTTGTTAGCCTCAGCTCTAGCTTGGTAGTAGTTTCATTCTTAACAAACCTCAAGTCTTTGCATTACAAGTTCCTTCATAAAAAGGATTTGATAGGGAGAAAGTATACCTAGCATTACAGGTAGGGAAATACCCAGAGTAGATGCACATAAGAAGCGAGTCACTGGGGGATTTTATTAATATCGTCTAGAAAAGATGGCGGCATTTCTAACACGAGCTAATAGGAAGTGCTGAAAGTATTAAGTACAGTACAATATACCAGTATAATGACAAGTTGAACAACAGAGGACACGACAACAGATCAGCTCTGACGTAAGTCGGACGATCTTTTCTCACGCCCCTGTGTTTACACCAATGAAACGGAATACTCAAGACTGGATTAAGTATTGAACATAGGCAGATGACACTATTCACTACCGCTATTCGCTTCAAAGACAGTCTCGTTGCAAAAAGAAGACCGTAATTTCTCCTCAAAAATCTCTTTCATCGAGAAAATAAAGAAAAATACGGACGAGTGAGCCCGAGCGTATTTCGGATTCAAATTCCGAGGACTTTTAGATGTGTGTTTGCACCGTGACTTGTCCCTGTGATCAGCAGAGTTCTGAAATGACTAGTTTAAACACTTTAGCGTAAACGTTGTACCTAGATTTCTATGCACTCGCGAAAGAAAAAAAAATAAGGATCTTTAAGATGATACTAGACCTCTTGAATCTCTAAACCTTATCAAATACCAGATTGATAATTAATAAGAAGTGTTCAACGTCCTTATATTACAGTACTCGATAGATAGTAGTAATAGTCCTGTCCTAGAGTTTTTTGATTCCCTCACTATACGAGCTGAGAAGGAAATATAAAAACTCCACCGCAATTTAAATACAAGTGAAACGAAGGGAAAAGTACTGTATATACTATTACTAGGATGTCCGACAACGTTTAAAACATGCGAAGAGAAACCAGCTCCCTAAATAAGCCAGAAAATTATTAGGCAGCAAAGCGATCTTTGATTGCAGCCCAAGCGGGGGCAGCAAGGGGCTGCGAAAGTACAAACCGCTCCATGTCCTGTTCGGGAATCCGGTTGATATCCACACTCTGCCAGTAATGAGTCATTACCCAAACAATATCCTGGGCATCAGGGTCACGAGCATGACTATACAACTAAGTAAGCCATCGCTTAAGGGATACAAGTTACATGAAAACTCACAGGGACCATGCATTAAGCTTAGCTCTCAGGAACTCGGATACTGAGAGAAAAGGAAGACCTCGGATACGGGCGACTGTTGTTTGATCTAGTCGACGAGGACCCTCTTCCCCAGCGGGGAGTATTTCAATCTTCAGTCATTCAGTTAGTTCCGGTAAGCGGCAAGTAAAAAAAACAACAACAAACAGATACTGGGGGAATAGGCTCTGTATAAGTTACGTGTAAACTACCGTTTGCCGATAATGAGCATCCTAATTCATGAATAAAAAAGAGATATTACCGATTAGTCCATGGCGAAATTGTCGCTGTTAAAGTCTCGTGCCCCTCGATGGTCTGCCTGACGCGACCGAAGGGGTGTATAGCCGTACCGCCTTCGACAATACAAAAGATTTCCTTAAAATTTGATAAAATAAGAACACTTTCCCGACATATCAACGTAGCAAAGGTGAACATACACCACATTGCACACTATTAGCCAGAATAGCAATAAGTATAGTACCATGAAACGCATGAGGGATAGTGTTTTCTGTGAGGACTTGAGAAAGAACGGATGCTGCCTGCAGAAGACGAGAGGTCTCTTCCATTTCAAATAAGAGAGTACTCTGAAGCTGAACTAAACACTGGGGTCGAGAAAGTCTCTGGATTTTAAAGCTTAGCCAAGTGAAAGAAGTTGGTCGACGATCCATGAATATTTTGGGTCCAGAACAAAGAATGAGTGTCACTTGAGCAGCGGTCAGCACCACTTGAAAGCTAATGGGGTGCCAAAACGCGTGGATGTCCCACAAGGAAGAGGCCAGTAGGGTGAAGAAATTGCGGTGATGAATATGCCAGGAATATGCCAGTAGACTGGCGTGCTGTATGTATAGGAATGCGGGGCAGACCCTACTATTCGGGCGTTCACAGAGGTACGGACCAATTAGCAGAGTACCTTGTATTGAAAACAGAAGGTAAATCCGGATTCTTGAAGCTCATGGCTTAACTTCGAGAGTTTTGGATTGTCCCGGATTGATTCAATTATCGGTTCTTCGCCCGCCCCCGGGGAGTGACGCGTAACACACTGATCAAGTGCAACCCCGGATTTGATCAGGATCAGTGAAGTCTGGAGCTCGGAGTTGCATGAGTATACAAGAACTGCAGGTTTGAATGTTTCCAGTGTCTACCGCGAGCTCACAAAGTTCAAGGAACAAGTGATTGTCCCAGATCGGGAAAGAGGGGCATACACACAAACACACATAAATGCCAAGTGGTGTCAATAGACACAGGCTGCTTGAGAGAAGCAATATTATAAATAATTCATATTTCTCGGAATCAATAATATACTTGAAAATCGAAGTCAGTACGTAATGTATTCGTGAGAAAAAACCAGACAACAACAATAATTATTCTAATCGCACATAAACTGATGCAGTAGGTCACGATCCTCCGAGTTTACCGTCCAGTCCCTTTGATCGTTCTAAAGTTTTCAAGAGAGAGGTAAGCCAAATGCTGTCGAGTTCATACTATAAAATTTACTTTTGGAAACTCAAGCGCTTGAGAACTGTCAGGAGTCGGATGCAGAGACTTTGTCTCATTGAACAGGGAAGCCATGTAATGCGTCGTGCTCACTTCGTTTCTCAATTGGTCGTGCACATACACCCTTTTCACTCTTGCAAATATACTTCCTGGAGAAACAGCAATGCCAACATCAGAAAAGTACATACTCTGATCAGTAGCTCTTCATCAAGAAGCTCTATACGGAGCGATGGAAGTGTCAATTCAAATGCTAATATTCGAAGCATTTCATGGCTCGGCAAACTGTTTCGAAATGCACAAGTAGGCGAGTCACATACCTCGCCTTCAGATGGACAGGATGAAGCCGCAAGATCGGCAATACTTGAGAAAGTTATGAAGGGTCGCCAGCCAACAGATCTTATGCTTCGCTGTACGTTTCTTCTTCTCCTGCCCCCACACTTTTGTCTGATCGGCTCGCAGGTACTATCTTAAATTCGGAAGGTAAGGGCCAAGTTTCCCTTTCAATCCTTTCTTCTCATTTAACCTAAAATAGGGGATGTCAAAACAATTTCGGGTCAATTTAAACGTTCGGACTTGTGCTCGGAACACAATTTACATGTAAAGTTCTAGGTCCAAACTTGTTAATTTTTCTTACATTGTCTTTAGCCCCGCGATCTTCGCAAAATCGACTCGAGAATCCCAAACTTAGTCCCGACCATTCTTTCACGTAAGGAAGCTATCTTAGTAAGCCCGCAAATACCCAATTCATTCGATTCTGTGAATCGATTGATGACACTCGGACATAGGTGAACATTTTACATATCCGTGCCTTAGTCAAAGCAGATACCGTGCTTCTGTTTGATAGTTATGGATCTGTCGATTCTCGTCTTCATTCAATATTCTTATACCATCTAGAAGTGAGCTGGTTCTTTTACTATTGAAAATAGCTAATGTTTGCCTATAGCATAACTTAAAAACAAGAGGAATTGGACTACCCTATGAATTCAGGTATTTACAAATATTTATCAACACACTATAGGCCTAAATCACCAATCTGTCAATCTCTAGGGCGTTGGAATCAATTTTACTTTCAGTGCTCAGCGCACTTGAAGCTGAGCTAGTATTTACGCGCAATCTTGTCGGTGGTCTTTTAGCTGAGTTGGAGGATGACATCGACCGTGATAAATTCAAACGGCTTCTGCATTATTCTCGTCGACTTAGTGCATTTCACAATAGAGCGAAATTAGTTGGTTGTTCGTTACAGGTCGCATTTTCTCCCTTCTGACCAACTACATCAGGTACAAGAGGCCTTGGAAGAGGTCTTGGAGCAAGGTAAGTGTATGTGTGACTTAAACGCTGACATATATTAAAGGATTCTATTATTCAAAGACGAAGACCTATCTGCCATGTATTTAACGGATAGGAGAATTGGACATCCTCGTAGCCCCAATGATCATGAAGAACTGGAAGTTCTGCTTGAATCTTTCTCTAAACAAGTCGAGGAAATTGTTAATGAATCCGAAACAATTTCTGTGAGTATTTGGCTACAGGAGCCCAATCTCAAATCTAAGCCTCGTTTTTATCCAGTCCAATGTACAATCAACGCAAGAAATTGTTGAACTTATTCTTGACTCAAATCGCAACGCTCTTTTAGCTCTCGACCTCCAGGTATGATTTTAATCGCCTCCTTTTATACAGAAGCTATAAAAAAATAAAGGTTTCAATCGCAACTTTAGGAATTGGAAGCGGTGCACTCATAGCTGGTGTGTTTGGAATGAACGTTAGTGACAAAGTTTAAATGAAGTGACACCTGCTGACTATCTAATTCAGTTACAAAGTCATCTCGAAAACAACGAATGGGCTTTCTTGGGAATTTCCGCATTGGCGTCATCAGTTTCCTTATTGATAACTTGGTTGGGCTTGCGTAGGTTAGTTTGATTTTTTCTTCGATAGGGTTCGACATGTAACCTAAATTGCTTGTATCAGGCTTGCAAAAATCCGAAGAATTGGTTTGTCCACTAGTCAAAGTGGACGGCGCAGGTCAATCCGAAAACCGTGGCTTCCATTGCCGCTTCGTGGACGTGGTGCAGATGGGTGGTAGCATTTTCATCTTCGGACCGTGTATTCCCCTTAAGAAAAGCATGATTTATCAATATATGAAACCCCTATCTTCTTTCTTAATCTACTTATCCATATTTCTTAGTTTAGGCTCGCATATAATACACTGCCTACCGGGATACTCCATTTCAATCTTTACTGAAATCTTAGTCCAATTGGGACTCAAGAATTTCGAATCTGAGGAGACAAATGAACTTTCCGGGAAGGCAGCGGATTTTGCCCGTTGTACTTACCGCGAAGATTCTGGAAGTACTTCTTAATCGCCATCAAATAAAATAAATGTTAGCAAGGAATCAAGATAAAATATACTATTCGGAAATCCACATCGAAGCTACTGTTCAATCATCTTTCTATCAACTCTTCCCATCAGTATTTTTCTTCTCATCCCTTCATTTTTTTTTTTTTCTGATTTAAGCATCTCCATGGACATATCAACCTTAGGGGATTTATTCACGTGCGTGTTAGTAACAGCATACTCATCGATGAGTCACCATGTGTGCTTCTTTCCGGTGTAGTACTCCCGTACACACTAGAGGTTGTAGCTTGTAGGTTCTTAATAATGTGATCTCTCCTAGCTTCCTTTCTTCTACCTTCTGTATTCCAGCGCAGAACATGTGCAGCACCCCGATTTTTATAACGGCCGTTACCCTTCCTAGGATGAACCTGAAGAAGATACGAGGTCGTGCTCTATGCTATATCCTTCTAAGCATATTCACTTCGCCACAACAGTCTAGAAGAGCCCATTCCCTAAGACACCCTGCCGTTCCCTCGGGCTTTCTTTCATAAGATGAGAACAAGATGCGTATACCTTTTCGTATCCAAAACTTCATCCGATCTAAACCGGATTTTTCTCTTGTCGTCGCCAAGTTCATGATGATAAACCCTTAAATAAAGAGTCGTGACTGTCAAAAATACCAGACCTGCTTTTCTTTTCACCCCCGATTCAAATTACACCCTTCTTATATTTCCGCGCACGACTCATTTGTAGGCTGTCTTAGTATGACATTCCCATCATAGTTCACAAGCAATAAGAAGAATACACCCTTGACATCATTGAGATTCTGTGCTCGCTGATTTATCACCGACAGGAGATCTCAATTTCAGAATCGCTATTCCTCAGTGCATCTCTTAAGACTTCTTCCAGCCAAACTTGGACTACTTAATATTCAGAAATATCTTATCATGGGAAATCACAAACAACATACATGCTGCTTCCAGAAAAGAAAAGGAGTTCTGCACAAATTTTTCAAAGAAATTACCTCCTTCTCAGTTCCCTGATTGTACCTGAAACTGCCATGTTAACATCATATAAGTGGTATAAAAGTTCCTCAAGCAACGGTGTAGAGAAGTATGGAGGCAGGGGTAAGAACTGGGGGTTTAAAATAAAACAATGAAAATTATATATTCATAAATATGTACATTTATCGTACTCGCTCAAGGAAGTTTCGCAGAAAAAATTACATGATAGAATGTCCGAATTTAAAGTTCGATGTTCTTGAAAAAAAAGTTCGTTTTATGAGAGATGCATCTGTTTCCAGTTTCAACTGGTTTATCAATTTACTTAATAAATAAGCATTTATTACCAACTATAAATTATAATCAACAGTGAACGATTGTCACAGCAAACGTGATCAGTGTCACTTAATTCTTATACGCGCCTGAGAGCCAGACGAGGAACTTTGAAAGATTTCATTTCAGCTTACTTTGGCAGGGGTTACTCCATGCTTTTTGACTCAGATCATGTCGGGTCTGACGATGTATATATACTACACATCCTTCTGTGCCCTATCCCTACTAACTACTTTTAATAGATGGAAGCTATCCTTGAATTCTCAGCAAACCATGCTGCAGGTACCTCTGGTTCGCGGCCCTTAGACAAGGAAAATAATATGAATGGAGATAATTTCTCGAGGATACAAGAGCTAAACGGGAGGGTAAACAGGCTAGATACCGAAGTAAAGGAAATAGATGAGCAAATATCACAGCTGAAGGAGTTAAGGTCCAAGGTTCTCTCAGAGCGACAGATTATTCTAGAGAAAATAAATGGGCTCCGACGGCATCCGAATGCAAATTCTTCTTCTCCCCCGGTTGGCAATAAAGGGGGTATACATACCTTAAAGAGTACTGGGGAGGTTAACTATATGGATGGAATATTTGAGTGGTCTGGTGCACTCAAAGCACGTATGCGTGAGGTTTTCAGTATACCAGATTTTCGCCTGTGCCAAGAGGGGTTTGTACCTAGATTTAGTATCTAATAGAGATACACACTATATCTGACTGCATCAACTTCAATCTTGACCAACAGTGTTTGCAATGCAAATATGGATGGTAGGGATATTGTATGTGTGATGCCCACAGGTGTGAGCTCTGGTTGTTATAGAGATTAATCATTCTTATATACGTATGTAGGCGGTGGTAAATCGCTGACCTACCAGCTCCCTGCACTCTTGAATCCCGGATGTACCCTTGTTATTTCTCCACTAATCGCCCTTATTACGGACCAAATTTTTCATCTCCGCGAATTCGGCAGTGAGTGACCAAACCTCAGGGATCATGAATGTTATTCACTTTATCATTTGCTTTCTACCCTAGTCGAAGCGGTCATGCTCACAGGGTCCACTACCAAGGAAGAGTCTCGCAGTATCTTCTCTCGTTTAACTATGACGACGGGTGCAAGGGGTAGGGCTAGTAGCAGTTCTCACGGACCAGAGATCAAACTACTTTATGTTACAGTTGGTTTTCAATCATTTACAATAAACAACACATATAGCTCATGCCCAACATTTTTAAGCCCGAGAAAATAGTTAAAAGTAAAACTTTCACGTCCATGCTGGAAAAGTTAGCGAATGCTGGAAAACTAGGTATCAAAGAGCAACTAATAATTTTTGAGTAAGCTGATCCTAATTATTACCACCATCCAAAAGCAAGGATCGTAATAGATGAGGCGCATTGTGTCTCTCAGCTTGGACATGACTTCAGGTAAGAATAAAAACCCTTACAAGTCTCCAAAATACATATAAAGATAATTTGAAGGCCAGATTACAAGAAATTGTCAATCCTACGGCAACTTTTCCCCCGTGTTCCAATCCTAGCACTCTCCGCCACTTGCCCCCCAAAAGTACTGAAAGACCTCTTGTTGACATTGCGCATGAAACCTGTTGTGAATAGTACAGGTAAGTACTTTCTAAACGACTAAACAAAATGGTGTCTACGTATTTAGTTTTTTCTATCTTGAAAGCTGCTGGTACCGAGGGCACAGTGTATTTTTCATCGCCTCTGTATCGTAAAAATCTTCACTACAAAGTTGTACAGAAGCCATCGTCGGCCACAGCAGTCATAAAGGAGATGGCAGAATATATCATTGCTAATCACCGAAATGACAGTGGTATTGTCTATTGTCTAAGCAAGAAGGTAACATCTTGAATCGTAGTATAACTCGATGTTATTGCTGATAAGCTAAGCAAGGATACCGAGACGGTCGCACAAGGCCTTTATGAAGAAAGTGGGCACGTAGTTCGTACAGGTGTGTATCATGCGGATGTATATGATCGTGAAAAGGAATCATTGCATCGACGTTGGAGGAGTGGGGAGATAAAAGTTGTTTGCGCTACTATCGGTAGAATATTACCCTGTAATTCTATAAATCTCAACTAACAATATCTCTAGCATTCGGTCTCGGGATCGACAAAGGAGACGTGCGGTTTGTTCTACATCATTCGGTGAGCTATTTCATCTAGAGACTGAAGGGGAATGCGCTAATTTGATCCTAGATTTCTGTAGGCCTCTCAACCGTCCCTTTATTAATATTATCTTTGACTGTGCTCCTTATTAATCTAGAAATCTCTCGAAGGATATTATCAGGTGATTAATCCAGATTCTGGACACGTGTACTTTCATAATTTAATGCAACTATGATGACAGGAATCTGGGAGAGCAGGACGGGACGGGAAAGATTCAGACTGTATCTTGTATTATCGACCACAAGATGCCTCACGTCTGAGTGCACTTGTGTGCGGTGAACTGGAAGGACAACTAAAACGTCAGTTTTCATTAATACAACTATATCTATTAAGTAATAACTTGCAACTCCCTTAGTCCAGGATATGCTTCGATTTGCAATGGATGTGCAAGAGTGTAGGAAGCTACAATTCGCGAGGTACATCTAAATTCCAATGAAAACATGGGACAACAATCATGATATATTGAACCACTAGGTACTTTTCGTCATCGGCATCATTGTCGATGAGTGCATGGGGGACAGCCGAAACGGATGCGCACGCTCGATGTGGTCATTGTGATAATTGTGTTCGGTCTCCCGAGAGTATCGAGCGGAGAGACGTTTCACTAGTTGCTTGGCAGATACTACAAGTTCTAAGAACAATCGAAAATGATGGCGGGAGAGTCACTTTAGGAATGTTAGCAGACCTCGTTCGTGGAGCAGGGGGAGGTTCTTATGGTATCAGTTCTGGTAATCGAAGAAAGGGCAAGCAGAGTGCATCCAAGGAAAAAGTAGAGCTGAATCTTGAAGAAGTAGCTGGTGGAAAGGTCACCCTGGGTAAAGACGTTAGTGAATCTTCTTAATTAATTAAATGTCTAATGTGCAATTGTCTCTTTCCTTTCCGTACTGACGTAGTTTCTTTCCCTGTTAGGATACCGAAACATTACTTGTACACCTGTTACTGACGGAGCATATTAAGGAGACATTTCACAGTACTGCTTACTCGATCAACGTCTATCTTTCCCCTGGGCTAAATGCCCTTAGACTAACTAGATATACACGTGAAGCTATAGAAGCCGGAAATGGACCCCAAATCGAAGTGACGTTTCTAAAGAAGAGTAAAACCTCGACAAGGAAGAGAAATCGTACAGAAGCAAATACGAATGAAGCGCTTGATAACTTTTTTGATGCTTCAGGATCCAAGAAACAGAAGGTTGAGGGTCGAGAAACTGGTGAAGATAGTGACGACGTCATAGTTGGTGATAATGACGAGGACAAAATGAGCTTGTATGTTGATAGTGAAGAGGACGAGAAGTTGCACGTTGCAAGAAATATTAAAGGCCAAACAAAGGGGAGAACGTCCAAGGGTACCACTAACGGATCAAGGAGGGCTGTGATTATGGACTCGGAGGACGAATATGAAGACTGGACATTCACGATGACTACACCAAAGCCTAAAGGACCTGAGCCAGAAGGAATTGGCAAACGTTCTAGCGCCAACGGAAGAAGTTCCAAAATTAAACTGTCTAAACGCAAATTACCTGCAGAGAATATGGATGATGTTATAGAGATATCTGATTCTGATTAATACATATATGTAACACTTCATAGGGGACTATAATGGGGCATGTACTTATAGCATATACTTACAAATTTGTAATGTTTATTCATATCTAAGAGAAGACCGGCTCCATTTATGCATAGAATTAGAAAAAAAATGCGGTAGAAAGTGGTGAAACATAGGATATTATCTCGCAAGGAAAATTTACTCATTCTTCCCGGATTAAATTATTGTGGAAGAAAACACGGCCATCCGGTCGTGTTGACGTGATCTGCTGCTGAGAAGAGCTCGAACGTTTGAGTGCGGGGCGTAGTGGAACCTTGGGAATGAGGCGATGTTGCATATCGATACGAACACCTTCCTCATTCTGCCATCCAGTTCCAACATCTGGATATTCTTCCAAATCAATTGGATATTCGCAGCCCATTTCTGGGGGGACGTAGACGCCGTCATTAGTCCAAAGTTGATCACTAAGTTTTGGGTCAGTAAAAAATTTTCACAGGATGAAATTTGAGCGTAAGTAGTTGCATACCCTTTCTTATTGAACCATCCCCTTCGGCGTTTTTCCATAGGGATAGGAGAAGGGCATACAAGACGTTCTGAGAAGCGAACAGTCCGCCCTATACCCTGCGCAGTTCCATCTAATCCACCAATCACAATCTGCTTCGGACTTCCATCTCTACGGCTGGTAGAGATTGTTCGACTTCGAATTGGCCCCGTAGGGCCCATTGCATAAGTGGAGTTACGGGGAACTTCATCCTGTGGTGAGTGTCCTCGCGATGATCCGGATGATTGCGATCCTCGACGAGTGGGTCCTCGCTCGCGGTCGTAGAAGTTGTTAGAAGGAGGTATTTGTACAGGACCAGGACCGTTTGGTCTCCGTTCATGAACGATTTCAGAGGCCGCAGTCATCTCCCTATCCGGAGAAAAGCGCTCACGTTTACCACCTTCTCCAGAAGGTGCAGTACGTAACGCTGGTCCAGGTCCCGGGGGTGAATGACGGTCGAGAGTTCCGAGAGTAGAAGGGACGAAGGAATCATGGACAGTGGCCGGTACACGTTCACCAGGAAGCAGTCCAAATCCAGTGGGAATCACTGGCCCACTAAGTCTCCTGCTTCTCGATGACTCAGCCTGCATCCGATGGTCTGTGTCGCGGCGCGTCGGAGGAATATCGCGTGAATTCGTCACTGACGATTGAGCAGCAGTAGGTACAATAGAGAATCGGTTGGTAGCGCCGGGCCGTGGTAAATCTACTCTAGTAGATGAAGGGCCCATAGACATAGGCCGTTCCGAATCAGAACCACTGCCTCGCCTGCGAGATGAACCTGAGTCGCCGCTACCACTTCGGGGTCGGCTTAGATTTTCACTATTGGAAGGTTTCTGATTCTGTGGGTTCGATGAGGTTGGTGGGGGAAGTGAGACTGGGTCACTGTGGGGAGAGTTAGGAGTAGGGATCTTGCTAACGTCTGATAATAGGCCTTTAACCAGTAAAGCGGGCTTTCCTGAAAGAGAATTAGAGAGTGTTGAGGAGGTTGCAGTTGTTACGGATTGCATTAAAGTATCGGTCGACGAGTTCGAGTAACAAGTAAGGGTGTCTGATTCTGCATCTTCAGAACGTTCATATATGAATGAGTCCGGTGTGACGCCATCGGGCACTATATGGAATGGTCGATTCACTGAAGCATTACTATTCTTGGAGTTATTACTAATGTATGGCGAAAAGAGAATAAATCGGAATGAAAACAATGTAAATTGATAGAAACTAGAATAACTTACTGAGGCTGCAGTGGATTGCTCTGCTTGACAGTAGGGGTGACTTTGCTTGTAACATGTCCAGCATGTCCGTAAGCAGTGCGCTGAGGGTCAACAGCATAAGTAGCCGAAGTCGTATAGACAAAATACGAAGGCACCGTCTGCGATATAGGTGCTCGAGGTTGACTAGCTGTATTTCTTGATACATAGTCCGCGTTTATCATTGGTGACTGCAAAGACGAAGAGGGAAGTGTTATAGCTAGTCTATTGAGTAAACACATACCAACCTTCTGGGGCTTATGTAGAGTTTTCTTAACGAATGGTAAAGGTACCGTCTGCCACCCTAGCATCGACAACATTTTGAAGTTGCAGTCGGCTATAGAGCAAGTAGGAATAAGAGTCAGGACATAGGTAACGGAAGAGAACCCGAGGAAGACCTGCTTATAAGCGTTGGTGAAAGTCGAAGAGTGTAATTTCATCCAGCATGTTGGTCTCCGCGCCACACGCAACAACCCCTAAGCAAAGACGTATGCATGAGGGAGGTGCATTCATAGAAGCTTGGTAGTGACGAATGCGCCGGGTACACACATTATACACGTGTAAAATCTGGGGAAAGAAATAACGACTTCATCTTGATTAACCTTTGCTCTGACGAAAGCTCCATTGCTTCCTTGGAGTGTCATAGGAAGCTTAAAAGCGGGGTAAATAAGTATGAAGAAGTAGCGATCGCTTAATTGAAGTTACATGTACGCTAATGTGCAACCAAAAGCGGATTGCTGTGGACATTCTCTTCTTTTCTCTTGAGATATGATTTAGTGAAGTAGTCGTGTGCCCCTGTGTAGGTATCAGTGAGGGGGTACTTATGACAGGAACCATTCTTCCGGAATCGGTACTAGCAAGAGCTGAAACTCGGAGAGTAAATAGGACTGAGAACCTGAACCTTGTGCAAGATTGAAAGTAGAGTTAACCACAGAAACCGTATTTTGAGTTCCGTCAGTCTGGCGCATTATCAGTACACGTTTGAACTTCTAGTAATCATGTAGAATTAAGACTATGTTGGTGATTCTAGATTATGTTTTCCCATCAACTCGATACTAGTAGCTAACAATTGTAGTGTAGAAATATGGCGAAATAGAGAAATGAATGGTCAAATGCCTATATGAACCTAGACTGGGAAAATATTCCCTTTTATGCATATTTGAACACGGGATTCAACCAATGATCGTCTTTAATTTCGATTTCTAGTATTCACACTCGTTTACGCCTGAAAGGCTTTACACACCACCAATAGTTGTTAGGAATATTCTAGACACCTGCAATGCAGGTCTTACGATGCGAGACTCTACCTCCAAGCGGTATTGAGCATGCAGTTACTCTAAGATTACTGCCCTCCACAGTGAACCGGAAAAGGACTCAAGACGTAGATGGAACATATCCGAAAGTAGTCTGCAACATGGTGGCAGCGCGGTCAAACTTCCTACGTATCTATGAGATTGTGGAAGAGAACGTGTCCATACAGGCACAGGGGAGGAGTAAACAATGGTCGCGATTCCGCAAGGATACAGAAGCCGTTGAGGGTGAGGTAGAAATGGATACCCAAGGCGAAGGATTTGTAAATATGGGTGCTGTCAAGGTAGTCTTGCTATTTATCATCTATGTTATTGAATTGTCGTGTCGTGTGGCTTCAAAAATAAAGTTTTTTAACATATACTCTTTTAGTCTGTGTCTTCGACAAACGCGACACCAGCAACCGTATTTCGTTTCTATTTTGTTCGTGAATACCGGCTTCATGGTATTGTCACAGGTGTAGAAGCTGTGAAGACCTTGTCTACTCTGGAAGATACTCTTGATAGACTACTTGTTTCTTTCAAGGATGCCAAGGTAGAAACGTTACTCGCCCATGAACTTTAACAACTAATTTTGGGGTACTACATAGCTCGCCCTATTAGAATGGTCTGTTGCCAATCATGAACTGCAAACGGTGTCCATACACACTTATGAACGCGCCCCACAACTGGTACGGTCAACGAATCAGGTTCTTTTTTTAGCGGTTGAATCAATCATTCTTTTGCCAATTGTAGGTTTCATTAGACCCGAAAACGTTCGCGGCCATGTTGAGGGTTGATCCTCAATCACGATGTGCTGCACTTTCGCTTCCCTGTGATTCATTAGCAATCTTGCCTTTCTATCAGAGTCAGGTAGATTTAGAACTAATGGACGCGGATAACACACTTGGAAGGTTTGCATCCCCTTATAATTCACTAGAATATTGTGTGATGACTTCTTCTCTGCAGGGATGTTCCTTATTCCCCAAGTTTTATTCTTGACATCAAAACCGAAGTAGATTATCGAATACAGCATGTTGTTGATTTTGCATTCCTCCCCGGATATACTAGTCCCACAGTGGCTATACTCTTCCAGAATCAACAAACTTGGACAGGGTAGGCGGTCACACTAGCTATTGCTTCTAGTCGCTAACAATTAAACAGACGTTTGAAAGAATTTAAGGATACTTGCTGCCTCTTCATTTTTACACTCGATCTTGTCACTCGCAAATACCCAATCATAACTACGGTTGAAGGCCTTCCTCATGACTGTTTTTCTGTTTTACCCTGTGATAGTTCATTAGGCGGTGCTGTGATCATCAGTGCAAATGCGCTCATTTACGTTGACCAAGCCTCACGGAAAACTGCATTGCCCGTTAATGGATGGGCTTCTCGCATCACTGATATGCCTTTACAAGTCCTCGGACCGGAAGAACAGGAATGTGACATGCATCTTGAAGGTTGTCATGCCGCTTTTGTGGATGTCCGTACTTTTTTCGTAATCACGCAGGATGGGTTTGTCCATCCTGTTGAAATCATTATGGACGGGAAAACAGTGACTCGTTTGGCTTTGGGAACGGCCATGGCCCAGACTACTATACCTTCATTGGTAAGGTTTATTGATACTGGGCGCGAGGAGGGAGGTAAAGATAGCTTGCTGTTTGCAGGAAGCACTGTTGGTCCTTCTATTTTACTAAGGACTACTAGGGTAGATGAAGAAGCTCCGAAAGAAGTCCTAAATGAGGCGCCAGTGGCTGTTGCAGACCATCCTAATACTATGGAGATCGACGATGAGGATGGTAAGGTCTTTCTTACGCACGCTTGAACTTGTTCTAACACTATAGCTCGAATAGATATCTATGGAGATGCTTTGGCCGATAAAAAATCTATATCTGGCGCTCTTTCCTCAGTGCATAAGGACTCCGTCGAAATGCGATCTGTCATCCACCTTTCACTATGTGATAGCTTACATGCATATGGTCCTATCGGTGATATGTCGTTCTCCTTGACTAGGAATGGTGTATGCTTTATGCTTTTTTCTGCTACTACGCCTTAGATAACATGCTATTAATAGGATAGACCCGTGGCGGAGCTAGTCGCTTCCACTGGATGGGATAAGACAGGTGGATTCACTTTATTCCAAGTATGTTGTCTAGTATATTAAGCTTTATATGGCTAAAGTTAATTTCGTAGAAAGACCTGCCGATACGTCACAAAAGAAAAGTGCACGCTATTGGTGGAGCCCGAGGTGTCTGGTCTATACCGGTACGTCAACCCTTGAGAGTTAGTGGGGGTTCGGTAGAAAGACCAAATCAGACCGCACTGGATGTCTATGATTCAATTATAATCAGTACAGACGCAAACCCATCTCCGGGTTTAACACGGGTGCGTTGCGTTTAACTTTAACTACAAGATGACTATTAACTCAAGAAAAAAGTTTGCATCGAAAACATCTCGTAATGATATTACGATTAACACACGAAGGACAGAAACGACGATAGGAGCTGCACCCTTCTTTCAAAGAACTGCTATATTACACGTAACAACGGATTTGATACGAGTCCTTGAGCCTGGTATGGTATTTTCATTACTCAATTTTGTCTTCACTAAGTAAATTACATATATTCAGATTGTACGGAGAGACAATGTATAAAGGACATGGATGGTTCTATAAAACGACCAAAAATCCGGTTCTGTAGTATTTCTGACCCCTTCATCCTTGTCATCAGAGAAGATGATTCATTAGGCTTATTTGTCGGCGATGCGGAACGTGGGCGCATTCGCCGTAAAGACATGACGCCCATGGGGGAGAAAGTGTGTAATAATACTTCTCAAACTCCGAGCCTTAAATAACGAAAAATAGATATCAAGATATTCTGCAGGATGTTTTTACTCGGATCAAAGTGGCATGTTCAATTTATGTTCAAATCCGTCCCTTTCTTCTTCACCGGAGACTAGACAAAAGCCTGCGACTGCGTCCCTTGAATCCGCCGTCGATGCACAAAGGAGTAGTCAATGGTTGATATTATGCCGACCGCAAGGCGTTATTGAGGTTAATTTCTTACTCATTCAAAAAATTAGCTATTCATTAAACATATTCATCGTAGATTTGGACACTGCCCAAACTCAGTTTGGTGTTTTCTACATCCCTAATAGGTGATCTTCCCCAAGTACTATTAGATACATTCGATCCTCCAGCATTATCTCTTCCTGAGGATCCCCTCGGAAACCTCAGGCGCTAGATGTTGAGCTCCTACAACTAGCTTCTATCGGAGAATCATGTCCTCAACCTTACCTGATAGTCTGTGTGGTTAATCTTGTTCTAGACATTATTCTAACTGACTTTGAATAGGTGATGCTGCGGTGTGGACAATTAGCCATGTATCAAGCAGTCCCTAACGAACGATTAGATTGGCCGGAATCAACATCCCGCCCGAACTCCTTACAGATTAGTTTTGCCAAAATGCGCACAGAACTGTTTGAGGCTCGTCAGACCAATCCAACTGAAAAGTCATCAATTTTAGCAGAACAGCGGAGAGCCTTACGTACCTTCATACCCTTTTCCACTTCCCCATCCCCAGAAAGCACCCTGCATGGTGTGTTTGTGACTGGTGATCAACCTTGTTGGATTCTTGCTACAGACAAAGATGGCTTAAGGGTTCATTCATGTGGTTTTCAAGCGGTAAACTCATTTACGTCATGTTCGATCTGGAACTCTAGGGGTGACTTTCTAATGCACACCGATGAGGTGAGTCTAGGTGACCCATCCTTTTTTACTCCGTATTAATTTATGATAGGGACCCTGTCTTCTTGAGTGGATGCCTAATATTAATATTGGAAGCAATTTACCTTCAAGAACAATTCCTCTTAACCGACATTACACGAAGTTAGCATTCAATTCTGTAACAGGGCTTATGGTTGCAGCATCTCTCCTCACTAATCCATTCACTCTATTTGACGAAGAAGGAAATCAACTATGGGAGCCTGATGGTAAATATTTTAATCGACTTGACTTTATCTGCAGTTAGTGATGACTATAATATTCTTTTTAGCCCCTAATGTAAATTACCCTCAGTCTGAAGTTTCGACTTTGGAGTTATTTTCCTCTGATTTTTCTTGTATTTTGGATGGGTGAGATTGAAGTTCTCTGTCTATTTTATCCGTTACTGACCGGGCTTCAAGTTATGAATTCCAACCGAATGAGTTTGTCAATGCCTTAGATAGTATCCAGTTGGAAACTCAGAGCACAGAATCTGGCATGAAAGAATTCATCGTTGTTGGCACGGCAATTAATCGCGGAGAAGATCTTGCAGTGAAGGGCGCTGTATGTATCATTTATTTGTGTTATGATCTCAATTGTTGTTTACTCCGAATCACCGACAATTTTCTCCGAAGACATATGTTTTTGATATAGTAGAAATTGTTCCAGATGCTGATAAAACCCGGAGCTTCAAGTTACGATTATTATGCCGAGATGAAGCCAAGGGGCCTGTGACGGCATTATGTGGTTTAAATGGCTATCTCGTCTCTTCTATGGGACAAAAGGTGCTTCATAATCTTGTTGTTGGATATCTAATGTTAACATTATACTAGATTTTTGTCCGTGCCCTTGATCTCGATGAACGCCTCGTTGGTATAGCATTTTTAGATGTTGGTGTATATGTGACGACATTATGTGTTTTGAAAAATCTCCTGCTCATCGGTGACGCTGTCAAAAGCGTATGGTTTGTCGCATTCCAGGTGAGCATATGCAGTAATAATAACCATGGCGGATACCTTATGAAAATAATTTTATTGGGTGAAATAGGAAGATCCGTTTAAACTTGTGATAGTTGCAAAGGATGTGGAGCCGCTTTCTGTAACTTTTGCAGATTTTTTGTTTTCACCTTCTGGACAATTCTATATTGCAGTAGGTGACGAGGAAGGCGTGTTGCGCTTACTTGAGTTTGACCCTTCAGGTTTGTAATGAAAGTTGCGTGTTTCTTTTGTCATATTTACTTAGCCAACAAAATAGACCCAGAATCACGTAGTGGACAATACCTTTTACGACGGGCGGAATTCCACGGACAAGTGGAGAGTCGCTCGACGGCATTGATTGCGCAAAGACAACCAGGAGAGGATGGGCTTATTCCTCAAGCTAAATTAATCTGTGGTAAAGAAAATTTTACTCTGGACTAGTACTTGTGAAATCGCTAATAGTAATGTACTTTTTTCAGGAGCGGCTGATGGGTCTATGTATGCGTTAGTGCCAATCGATATTGAAGAAACCGCGAAGCGATTACAGCTACTGCAAGGACAACTCACACGAAATATGCAACATGTTGCGGGTTTGAACCCCAGAGCATTCCGGTGCGCTACTCACTACGATTATGAAATGACCTATGTTCTTACCTCAATTTAGTATTGTTCGCAACGACACTGTGGCTAGACCACTCTCCAAAGGTGTTCTAGATGGAAACCTTTTGTCAGCCTTCGGTGAACTCCCGATCAGTAGACAAATAGAGATCACACGACCTTTAGGCACGGACAGGTTAACGATGCTAAAAGACTGGTCTACACTTAATGGTTCTTGGTAACACTATTGCTTACATTTCTTATGTTCTTTCCTATCTTTTCGTATTTTGAGGCACTGATTCGCAATTTTTAATCTACAACCAAACGGGCAATGACAATTTATTTAATAATGTTAGCTATTTGTATCATCGTTCTTACTGCCTCCTCTTATGCGTATCCTATTTTTTATCGATCCCTGTTTCGAAGATCCTTCTTCCTTTTCCGAAGAATTCCTCTTTGCTTCCTCTCTAGCCTTCGAATCTCTTATCGTTTCACCTTCTCGTCGCCATTCTCGGCGTTCAAACGCATCCCACTCTTCTCTTGCATCAATCCATCGTTCTTGTACATCACGTACATCACTGTAAATTCCGGTTAATGGACTGACCGCGGTAGAAAAAAGTGCGTATTGATTAGGGCGTTGAGCTCTTGAGTCCGCATCCCCCGAAGGCCTTACAGTACCAGGAGGTGTGGAATTAGATGGTTGCACATAGACATATCCTGTTGCTCTGTCAATCACATTTGTGAGATGTAACATAGAATGCCTGTCCTAAAAAAACTTCTCAGTGATAAGAATAAAATAGTTATATTAATTTGATTCACCTCAACAGCAAGAGTCTCGAATCCTACCAGGCCATAATCCTCAATTATTGAGCAAATAGTCATATTTAGTGCGGCATATTTCGGTGATGAGGAAGAGAGTAGATTTTGAAGATGTGAAAGGTCCTGCACCTCCGTGTAGAAGTCGAGATTGAAATCTATGAGAAACTGTTAGCCTATGCAAATAATTAAGATTTAATAAATTTGTTCGTTTCTTACCTAGCTCCCCATATTGGGTTATAATATCAATCTTAGACAGAACATTAATGTGCGGAAGTTCTAGATGTAGCATTGTTCGTAGAGACAGCAGAAGAACCGATATATATTTTGATGCATCTGTTACATAGTGAGAGTCGCACAGGTGTACACATGCCAGCTTGAGGTTGAATGAAGATGAGAGGTGAACGTTGAGTAGAGGAATCGACAAATAAACTCACCCGAAGGCCTATCTTTGTGAGCTTGCTCACGATACGTTTCAGGCTATCATGATTTGTACTGAGTTCTACTTGACCAGGTAAGTCAAAAATAACATATGCATCTTTCCCAAGAGTTGTTAGACCCTCCTCTAGCCAGTCAAAGTTTGCTTCAAGATACTCTAAACAATAAAGCATGGCCCCATTTGGCCCGAGACCATGCTCCGACATAACATCGTCAAGAGTAATGAGAGATGCAATATCTAGTACACATGGATATGGAATATTCTCATTGGCAGGATCAAGATTGACTACGGAGATCGGTCTGTCTAATGCTGTGAAAAGTTGATACTTTCCGTATGCATACGTTGACTTGCCACTACCAGGAGAACCGATGATAATTTCTCCAAACGGCATCCTCGCTTCTTGTAATTATTTTCTTTTCCTCTTTTGCACAATTTTTCGCAAAGCCGTCTGGCCTTTGTTTTGGGAGTTAATTTAGAAACTGGTAACTGGGCACAGTCCGAAGTGTGTATTGTGGTGGTCTTAAAAGGTTGATTGTAGCGTTATTACCTTACCTTAAGATGCAGATAGTCAAAGCGTGTCACATGTTACAAGTATTACTTTTAGTTGTCACCTCAATAATTATCTTTATCATTTAATGTAATCCAGATTCAGGGCCGGCCTTTCAAGCGCGTCACCGTGTATGATTGACTGACACGTCGTGTCCATCTAATTCCACCCAAACGTTCCTCTATATCTCGGCATCATGAAGTTAAAGGAAATTCACAGGACTGCGACCTTTGCCTGGTCGCCGTCGCAGTCCATACCTCTACTTGCAACAGGAACAGTGGCCGGTGCTTTAGATGAATCGTTCAGTAATGACAGCCAACTCGAAATTTGGGCCCCGGATTTCATGGACAAGTCGGAATATGACCTTGGGGGGATATCTCAGAATAGTCCTAAGGCTTTTGTTCAAACTACCTCCAGGTAATCTCTTTACACTACGTGTATATATGAAGTAGCACTCAACTAGACGAATACGTCATTTGCTTCCACTTGAAGATTCAACCGCCTGGCATGGGGATCTCCTAATATTGGCCGATCGAAGGGTGTAATTGCTGCGGGCATGGAGAGCGGAGAACTGGGTCTCTGGGATCCAGAAAAAATACTTGAAAACTCCGAGTATGCTACTATATTTCTACTAAATATAGGATATGAGTTCTGACTTCTTCATAGTGTGTCGGATTCACTCATTCTTCGCAACAACACTCATCAAGGGTCCGTTCGTGGGCTTGATTTCAACCCAATTCAAACAAATTTACTGTCTTCTGGTGCTACTAATGGAGAGGTATGGTGCATATAGTATACAACTACGCGTTGTCTTACATTGTACAATAGATTTATATATGGGATCTTAAAGACCCCAGTAAACCTTACTCTCCTGGAACACGCTCCTCAAAGCTTGATGAGATAACATCCTTATCATGGAATCGTCAGGTTCAACATGTGCTTGCTTCATCTAGTAGCACAGGATATACTGTTGTCTGGGATTTGCGTAATAAACGTGAAGTCGTCGCACTCGCTTACGGGGGCGGTTCTCAAGGGCTGAATATTATGGGGGCCGGTGGAAGAAAGGGAATGAGCGATGTTGCTTGGCATCCTGATAATGTTTGTCTCACTCAAACTCTCTTGCATATTTACTAACCTTGTTACAGGCGACGAAACTTGTCACTTCATCTGAAGACGACGCCTCTCCAATTGTCATGGTCTGGGATCTTAGAAATGCACGAGCTCCCGAAAAGGTTGGGAATTTCAACTTGCTTTGAGAACGTATCACTAACTGCTTTGAAGATTTTGACTGGACACGAAAAGGGCATATTATCATTGTCGTGGTGTAGACAGGATGCGGATCTCTTACTATCATGTGGTAAGGATAACCGTGCCTTATGTTGGAATCCTCAAACAGCAGAAATTATTGGTGAACTCCCCTCAGCGGATAACTGGGCTTTCCAAGTCTCTTGGTGTCCTAGAAATCCTGACCTTCTCGCAACAGCTTATTTCGATGGTACTATTGGTGTTCATTCACTTCAGTCTACCAATGAAAGTTCAGATGCACAAATACCTGTTGCCACTCCGAAACCGGATGGATCTGATGTTTTTGATGTACCCGGTTTCTCTCGCACGACTCAGCCTACTTTGTCGTTGAAGCAACCCCCCAAATGGCTTCGACGACCTGTGTCGAGCTCGTTCGGGTATGGAGGCAAATTAGTTACAATATCAAACCTCCCTTCTGCGCAAGGCTTGAATCAGAGTAGTGTTGTGCATCTACGTAAAGTTATAACGGAGCCTGATATCATACAACGAGCCAAGGAATTAAAGGAAGCCTCGGACGGAGAAACGCTCAGGGAGTTCGCGGAACACAAATCTGCCGATGCTGAATCTCAGAGTACTTATGAGCTTGCGAGCTGGAAAGCCCTCACAAGTCTCTTCAGGACGGATTCGCGGGAAGAGCTTGTCACCCTTCTGGGCTTTTCAAAATCTGAGATTGCAGAGCGGGTTGCAGAAGCAATTGAGAAGATAAAAGTAGTCGCTACTCCAACACGTGGTGCATCTGATGAGTTGAACTTAGTAACAAGTAAACCCCATGGGCCCGTTGTCTCATTTGCTGAACCCGAAGTTGGGCCTGAGCCCGAGCATGATACGGACCGTACTCCTTCCGAACTGAGTGCAAGTGCTGCATCTGACCACACAGATGTTACAAAAGCTATTGATAGTGAATCAACAACGACGGCCCCTTCTTTATTCGGGGATGACATTGGTACTCCTCAGATGGAAGCCGAAGCGGACTTTTTCAGTACAATGGGCACTATAGCAACTTCTGTTCCGGCTCATGTACAAATACCGCATCATAATTACGCTCATGACTCGTCTGTTGCGGCGACTATCGGTTCTCGCCCCTCGTCTGCTGCTTCAGAAACAGTTAAAAACAATACCTTCCGTATTTATCCTTCTGAAGAGTCCGAAGTCGACCGTTTAGTAACGAAGGCGCTTGTTATTGGAGATTTCGAGTCAGCCGTCTCACTTTGTTTATCTGCTGAGAGGTTTGCAGACGCTATTCTCCTAGCCGTAAAGGGAGGACCAGAGCTTTTGCAACGTACTCAACAGACGTACTTCGAGAAACGCACAATAAACCTGCCATATCTTCGCCTATTCCAATCAATAGTTACCGAAGATCTCGACGATATTGTACAAAACGCGGATCTACAGGAATGGCAGGAAATCTTTGTAGTCTTATGTACCTTCGCAAAACCAGATGAATTCGCAAATCTTGCAGAGCAATTGGGGCAGCGCCTTGAATTCAATGCCAGTATTATAAAGAATACTGAATCGACATCTGCTGATGATCTGAGGAAAAACGCTACTTTAACGTATCTAGCTTCTGGAAAGCTCGAAAAACTTGTAAATATTTGGATCGAGGAGATGGCAGAGGAAGAAGCGAGACTTCTCGTGGGCGGTGACGACAAGAGTAGTTCTCGTTACTCCGCCCACGCTCACTCCCTGCAAACATTTATGGAGAAAGTATCAGTTTTCCGTAATGCAGCATGTTACACAGATACCGATCTTAATGCAAATCCTGAGCCATCTGCAGTGCGTACATACAAATTAGCCAATCTCTACGAGCGTTACTATGAGTATGCCGATCTATTGGCTACTCAGGGTCTTGTAGAGGAGGCGGTAAGTTTCCTCCAGCTTATTCCATCGGACTATCAGAGTACCGATGGTAGCAATCTTGATTTCGCAACTGCTCGTGAACGCATCCTAGAAGCGGCTGGAAGGGGTTCAAACCGCAAGGAATCTATCAAAGCTCATGTTCCTTCAGCGTCAGTTTCTTCGATTCCCCCACAACCCACATATGGATACCAGCCATATGTTTCTCAGGCACCTATTCAAACTGCAGCCAAGGCTACAACTCATGTCCCCACATATGCAGCGTATACTCCAAGTGGTGCAGCGGCTAGTGCACCACATTCAAACCCATATGCGCCTACTACTGCTCCTATTACAACTCAACCTTCCCCTTATCAACCCCCAATTTCGATGCAATCTTACGCACAGAATACTTACGCTTCTACTCAACCCGTTCCAGTCTCCGTCCCTCCCCCTACCAGTGGCCCTCAGTCAGTTGGGCCTCCACCACCACCACCACCACCGAAAAAGCGTGAAGTTTCTGGATGGAATGATGCTCCTGTTTTAGATAGGCGGACTCCTCTTTCCCATGCTGCTCAGAAGGCTGTTGCAATTACATCGCCATTCCCGAATGCATCTCCCCCTTCTGTTTCTGTTCCGGGATCGCCAGCTGTAGGATCACTCCCACCTCCACCCCGCCCTGGGAGTGTAAATAGAGGTTCACCTCAACTTATGCAGGGCCCTCCACCAGCAGGTATTCGATCATCTTCTAGTTCTCAGCAAGGACCTCCACCCGGTCCATACACTCCACAAGGGAGGGCTTATTCTCCTCTTCAACAAGCCCAACAACCAATACCACCCCCGCCTCGTGGACTCGTTCAATTCGCCTCCGGACCCCCTCCAAGTCAGCATGCCCCTCCTCGGATATCATCTCCACAAGCACAATTCAATGCCCCACCTCGCGGATCTGGAATGCCACCCGCTGGATCAGGTGTACCAAACCCATATGCTCGAGCAGACGTCTCTGGTTGGTCGGGACCTGACTCGCGGCCAGTTCAGCCTGTAAATATCGGTGGGGCACCAGTAGCCCCGCCCCCAGGACCATATGGACCTCCTCCAATGGCAAATAGACAGATGCCCCCACCTAGTTCCGCTGGTGGACCTCCTCCCCCTTCATCTTCTGGCATAACGCATGGTGCCCCAACTCCACAAGCACCTCCTTCTAAGCAGGGACCTCCTCAACCAAAATACCGTAAGTCAACACGAGGATAAGATATACATATGTCCAACTAAGTTATGGTTTATTTGTAGCTCCTGGTGATCGATCCCACATACCTGAGTCGTCGAGGCGCTCCTATGAAATCCTAACTCAAGCCTTAGATCACCTCAAGCAAACCAGTCCAGTATGTTGATTATAACTCTGAGGTAAGAGGAAGAAATAATTAATAATATCCCTATAGCCTGAACAAAAACGAATGATCGACGATACCGAGCGTCGATTGAACACACTTTTTGATGCCCTTAATTGCGAAACACTTTCCCCTCCTGTAGTTGGGCAACTTGGGCAACTCACAGAAGGTTAGATTTAAGCGCTTGCACACAATTATCAGGTGATTGATGATGATCCTATTTTAGCTATGGCGACACGTAATCAGCAACTTTCCCTGAGTCTTCATGCCAATCTACTGGCCCAAGGGTCTCGTACAGATAATATTGGGTTATGGATGTCCGCGATCAAGTTGCTTATTATGCGCTTGTGATCGGAGTTAAAAACTTGTTTCCCTCTCTGCTTTTTCTGTTCTTCTCCTTTTTTACGACATACTTTACACTTAGTTTAGATTCAACTTTACTAAGTACATGTATATCACATGTATCAAAGTAGAAACTTGTTTCTTTTAGATCCTTTCCTCATGTTATCCCAGGAATGACAAATATTCAGATCTCTTCTTGAATCAGAGTACTGTCGAGGGCTGAAGTGCGGGTATGGTGTACCCTTTAACAAAGCAAATATCCGTTTTCATATTGAGGAATCTCAAGCGTTGTTTTAAATTAATAAGGTGCTGATATATGCATGATAAATTGATTTATAATGAATACATTCTAGATATAAAACAAAGCGACGCTAGGTATGAAGGGAGAAATTGACTTAAAGAAAACGAATCGAACACTGAATGGTAAATGTATAGTGTTTACTCAAGAGATAGAGGAGAAGTGTCGAGTAGCGAGCTGGGCATTGTAAAAGAGAAAAATGCAAAGGTGAAGGAAGAATACACAAAAGAAATAGGTCAAAAGACAAGCGATATAAAGCAAAGGCAATAACGCAAACACAAGAAAATATGAAAAAAGGGTATACTAAAAGCAATGAGAAGGTGGAGAAGAAAGGGAGGAGGGAAGGAGAAAAAGTCAAAGGGATGAACTTGGAATTCAAACAGACAGAGAATCACTAGCGCCTGCATGTTTCGCTCTCTAACAGTTGATGGCATTTGATTTGATCGCCTTGATCGTGTTCTTCTGCAAGGGCTTGAAGATACCTCCCACTGCTTTCGACTGACCCTGTACAGTTTTCTTCTTCTCTACTCCATCGGCTTCCTCCTTAACTTTCTGGTCCGTTTGTTCCGGACGGGGAGCGAGAAGAGTGCTTGCTTTTTTCGTCATTCGTGGGAAGACCTCTTTCATCGCTTTGAATCTCGGCCTATCACTGGTCGGGTCTGATTCAGAGCGATCTCGACCTTTCACTGTAGACTTCTTTGAGCTTGACTCCGAGCTTTTCTTGCTACCAGGTGCTATAGCAGTAAGTTGTTTGCGAAGCCGGTCGCTCTCCTGTGCCCGAGATGTGTTGGTCTCTGCAACAGTGACCGATTCCGATTTCGGATTGGCATCCTTTTTCCTTGAGGATTTCGTATGACGAGACACTACTCGTGCTCGGGGTTGAGGTGTATCCTCCGTGGACATGTAGTATGGCTTTTTCGTCAGATTAGAGTATACGATAAAGCCAATTAGAATCTATCTTCAATTAGAAATCATGCCTCATGTGTGAGATTTGAGCAGCACTTACAAGCGTCAACGCAGTAACTGAGGTCATGCAATCGACAACTCTGATTACCGCATAAAAGCAGGTTCTAGCGATAGCCATCTGGGATGTTGTTTGAAGAAATGTGATTTAAGATTGGTAATTTGAAAGGAATGCAAATAGAGTAAGGAGGAGGATTTGACTTCTTGCGTTCGTTGTCGATGAAGACAGATAGCTTAGGGCAGGTTCTTTGAAGGTAGATGGATGGGGATAGAAGAAGAGACTTTTTATCCCTTGCGTCTAGGTGTGTATAGTATATAAGTCATTGTCTTTCGGATGTTTCGTATGGCCACCTCCGAACAAGAAAGGTTGAAAGACAGTTGAGAACAATAAAAATGGGATTCATGCTATGCATGGGCGGAGTCGAATGATTTCCCCGCTCCGAGACCATCCAACATTCCAAGAATGATTACAAGTAATAACGAATCCTTATTTAATATTAGTGTCTGAGTACTCTGATTCGACACAGCCAAGACAAAATGAGTGTAAAGCTAACCGTGGGAAAACGTCTTATTGTTCAGCGGAATGACATCATCGTTCTCAATGGTAATAAATGGAACAATACCATTTTGTGATCTGTCGGTGTAAGAAGAGACGGAACGGATTCAGACTTTTGTTATTATCAAAGCTGACCAGTTCCACGGTCAAGACATCCTGGTTTCTTAATTCGCCGATTTTCTAAACCAATTTGAGGGGAATAGCATGACAAAATCTCATTTGTGTGCAGAAACGAACAGAATTTGCCACTCTAGTCACTTAAGGATCATTCAGTGAGTTAGTCAAATGTAAATTCGAGCGACGCTGAGTTTCGTCTTATAATAGTAAGTATACAGTCATGAGTGACATCGAGAAGAAGTATATTCTCGAACGTATAGGGTCTTGTATCTGTCATTTGACAAGACGAGACAGTTGAGTAGAAAGGGGGAGTCCAATTTTAAAGTGCTGGTAGCACACCCCGTGTTGTTATTTTTTTACGACCTGGGCCATACACAGTATGTAATCTCAGTGAGATATTTCACTATTAGTCACTCCAAAACCTGAACTTCAGTTACTCTACTTATGACAATTTGTACACCTGGCCTAGGTTATGGATATTTGTCTTGACTAGAAAATCTGACTCTGGTTTGGGAACGGCATCAACAAATCTATCGAAGAATTTCATCAGGAGGTAACTCCTAGGTAGTTTAATGGGTGAAACATCAGGCGTCCATGACAGTATTGTCACCTATTCATTGACCAAGGAAGCACCTCCGAGATAACAAAGTCTACTACTCAAACTACACCTGACGTGGTATTGGGGCGGTACGAGAGGTATATCCTCGAGAGAGGCGTCCTGTAAGTCGCTGGTAGAATCGAATGTATCGACGGACTACCTGACCCAAATAGAACTTGAGATTACTTATATTGTCTGTTACTGGAAACTAAGAGGAGGAGTGAAGAGGCATCATCCATCGTGGCTGATATAAAATCTAAATCAGTTGCACTGAATGGTTTGTGGACCTGATTCTGAATCTACCTCATACTAAAAGAAATTTAACCTGAAGAAATCACAGGCCCTGGACAGCGAGAAATGAAAAGCATAGAGGTATCAAACGCCTATTCTTCGATTGGTTCTGTATTTGACTCCCTTCCGGTCTTCACTTGTTCTTGAGGCCAGCCTCTCTCTGTCATCAATTACTCTTTCAAAATTTTCACCTTTATTCTCTCATATCTCGTATCTAACACTTTTCATGGCAGACACGGCATCATAAATAGCTTGGATATTCCGAGCGACAAAACGAATGACGTGTCACAGAACAAACCGAATCTACAAATCTTACCACTTTTTCAACATCCCCTATGAAATAAGTTTCTCCTTTGTATCCATTGGATACAGTTGCTACCACATACATATATTTTCGGGGATGTCCCATAACAAGAAGCTAAAAAGATTCATTATAACTCGAGTACTCGGGCTGCTTTCCCTTCCCCTTCACCACGGGAGCGCGGATGATCGGTAATCCAGGATGAAGATGAGGGTTAACATACGATCATACAGATTTCCGATTTCGTCACAAAGATAGTCTGTTGATTAGAATGAAGACAGTACTCGACAGTGACGGTAATACGTATCTCACTCCTAGTCTAATTAGACTCATGAGACGACCCTGGAAGCTTGAGCATGTGATTAGTATTAACTCCCGTCTTGCAATCTATCTGCGCGGTGTGAAACGGGTTTGTGTGGCCATGCCAGAGGTCCGAATTCCAGGTTAGAAAATCAGAAAGAGGATATATCAATCAACTTGTTTTCTTTGTCCGTTCAAGAACACCGTTTACTGGGTAACGATTTCTGATATTCTAATTCTTTAATAGGTAGCGGTGCTGTGGAAACTTCTTATTTGCTACAGTCTCTTTAGAGCATTCGTTCGCAATTTCATGTGAAATGATATCATATAACATTTGCATTAAGTTAAGAGTAATAAAGATCAACTTCCCCAGCACGAAACAAACTGAAATCCGACAACAGTCCTCGGGTTTACCATTACCGAGCTGAGTACCCTCTTCTCTTCACCTCTTTCTGTTTCCAAACGGGTATTAGTTAATAGTGATCCTCTAGTTAGGTCCAACATATCAGCCGCTTGTTAATTCCTGAATGATTGACGCCCGCATTGCTATTCTAGTGTGAGGGGCTGAAAAATAAAATTGGTTTGATATATGCGCCGCTTTTGAATCCCGGTTCGGAAACTACAAAAATGTATTTATTACTTCTTCCGAATAGAACCCCAATTTGACACTAAAAAACAAGGTAATTAAGACCCAAGGGACTCTGTAGAGCGCATCTATTACTGTTGTTGTTGGTGCCCGGCCAAGAATGTTCTCGACTCATGCCCCCTTTACTCTTGTTTTTCTACTCAGACTAACAACCTTAAAGTTCACCAAGGAAAACGAAAACATAATGATAACTTAATGATACAACCATCTTTCACATCATGGACCCGCTTTCTCATTTGGATAACCTGAATCTCGGCGCCTTAATTTAGTACACAGAGAACTGAAAACTAAAAATCACAGTGACGGTTATGGTGGGTCCCCAAAACTTTTGTAATTGTACCATGTGATCCAAAATACCACGATAGAGCGGAATGGCTATAAGAACAATTGAGGCATAGTAATTCACTCTGCGCGATTCGCGCGGGTTACTATTTCTGATGGTGCATGTGCAAAAGGAGCTGGTATTTTGCATTCCCCTTATATATAAAGGTATTAATTCGAGTCTCACAGTCGAGGTTGCTAAAAAGATATCCTAGCTGATGGAAGTAGGTATCGGTATAATACGTGTATTTTAAGGGACTTACGGGAGCAGCACGATTGCAGCAAGAGTCTTCGGAGGGAATGACTTTTCAGCCTGTCTTCTGAATTTTCGGAACTTTTTAGGATAACAGTTTCTGTAATCGACTTTACTCATGCACCATGAGATGCTATGTATAATTGCTATGCTCACCTTGATATTTTAGGTGCATTTATACCATAATGTGCTGAATTGCTCGCGTCGTTTGTCTCCTGTACAGGTATCATTTTTTTTACTCCACAACAATGATGCTTTTCATCAAAGTATTGCTTTCGGACGATATAGGTAGTCACCTGTGATATCACCCCTTAAACTTGATCTAAAGGATGATCTCTCAGCATACAAAGAATATCGAATGAGTATCGGAAATGTGTTAAAATGATTGGTATAATGATGGGCTATGTGTGAGATTTTTTAACGTATAATTATGGCTACTTTGGGAATGTCGGATTCAACGCCAACTCTAAGGTTCAAACTCTCATTCCGTTCAAAACGGACTGCTTACCTTCTTATATTTTGCTCTCTGGAAGAGAACCAGGATGTTGGTATATAGATAGACGCCCAAGACATACGAACAACAATATATCGCTTTAACATACGTCAGAAGGTTAGGAAAAAAGGAGGTCAGGAACCCGCGACAGGTAGCACATAGCCGTCCTCTTGGAATTTTCCATTCGCCATTTATGGTTCGTACTTTTTTGCTTTTGCAAGCGGAGGAAAGACATTCTGACTCCCAATTATATACATATCAACGTTGATAAGTACTACAACAGGCGAGACCATCGGACCAAGATTTTACTATAGGGATACGAGATAAGATAATTATTTCAGTGAAGTGTGTTTATGGTCTTATATTTTGTGCAGATATTACCGTTTACTAAAGTGTCAAAAGAGTATTTGTTATAAGGAACCACGGGGTAAATTGATGAATAGCTTCCGTGCTCACAGCCACCTAATTAGCGCCTCGATCAGTCGGCCCAAGTAAGCAAGAGAACAAGAACTAGCATTGGGCGAGGTGCATTTGCGCACATTTAGACCCGTAGGCCTTCTTTTTATATAATGCACTTTAACTCTTCTTTGGTAATGATGATTATGTTTCTTGTACGAGGGAAACGGGTGCTTAGCAAATTTTGAAAAGACGGACTTCATCTGGATGAAATCCACAGAAGTCCGCCGAGAATGTGGGTATTCAGAAGGCATAGGCATGGAAAGTGTCGCTGTAAATATTCTTAGTCAAGAAAAATATCAAAATGGATAGCTTGATTAGATCGCTTTTATGTATCTCCAAGTATGTGGGTCGATAAACTACATTTATCACCGACCAATTAGTATAGATTCCGCAGGTGAAAGAGGTATCATAGGAGCTCGGAAGACAAGCAAGAAAAATAGAGAAAGATAAGTGCTACACAAAAAAACAATGGAAAAGGAAGAAATTTAAGCTAAACTTTCTGATTTCTTCTAAAAAGAAAGACGGACATGCAAGACAAACATACTTTGTAAAACGGGAAGGAAGAAGGAAAGGGACTTGGTAAGTTGCGTTGTGAGGGAAAATAGCAATGTTTGGCTGTGCCTGCTACCTGGCCTAGTCGTCAACTCTGATCGTAGGTTTTGATTCCATACGAGTTTCAAAGCGGAGCTTCGGTCGACTCGTCCAAAATTTACAGAAAGAGCACCAGAAATGTTCAGTAATTTGTTGTTCTCCCCAGTGACACAGACAGCTTGTTGGTTACTTTCTTCAAAAATTAGCAACGTAGGGTCCACAGAACTCTAGATATGCATTATGACTCTAAATTTCTTTTCTCACTTTCATCGTCCTTGGACGTGGTGCCACAAACGTTCGTTTGGGGCTTAACGTACATAAAAAAGCTTATTATATATTTAAGGTAGAATTGTCTGTCTACTCCAGATTTATGGACTATCTATCACGGTTTGTATCGAGAGAGGTTATTAAAACCATCTGGCCCAGCTTTTCAATTTCTATAGAACCTTAGCTTGTTATTATCCATACAGAAACGGGCGCTCGCATTCAAAGTCTTTTGTTATGTGCAGCCGTGTAGAGAGAGTTTAGAGCAATAGTCCCCTTATTTAATCTTCTCCGTGGACCGATAAGCTATTTCCGAACGATAACTGAAAATACTAGATATCAATTACAATGCCACCCTTATGCCCTCAAAATGCGAGGCTTCTACCGGCTTTGGACCATACTCTCCCGGGTCCCTTGAGTTGATATAAATAATGCCGGTTCCTCCACCCTCTCTCATCCTCATCTGTTCACATCTTTGTCACTTTCGTCTTCAGTACTTTCAAATACTCTTGATCCCAAACACCAAATCCTACACACACACACACACTCGATATGTCTAGCTTCTCTTCATCATCTTCATCGTTTGTATCTGGTCCATCCCAGAGACAACTTCCAGAGGCCTCAGCCCCTTATACCCAGGCTGCAACGTACGTGGATGTGCCAACTTATGCCTCGGTCATCTACTCACTATACTTGACAGCCATACACATGCAAGTCAAAGTCGGCATGATGCCCAGGGCAGCAGTTGGATGAATGCAGGGACCTCGTTCAATGCTTTTTATGCTTCAGAAAGGTATGTAAATGACCGAGTTGGTTCTTTGTCGACGTCACATTTTGTGTGTCACCGATATGCCAGCTGATACACTATATCCATCAAGCAGCCATCAAGACGGCTCTACAGCACATTTCCCGATATTCTCTGCTGACTGGGACATCGTACATAAAGATGTATGGTGTCCCAATTTCGACTCAGTCAGTCAGCAGATTACTGAGCCGCAAATCCAGCCTTCCACCAGCGAAATGTACGTATGACTTACATTCGGGCAATGCGACTCATAATTAAAGCATCAATAGGAATATTTGGGTATCTTCCCCTTCCACTTACAAGTCGGAAGAAGAAGTTAGTGCACCCCCTTCGAATGGTACGTATTTATCTGTATCCAGAGGGAGCTGCGGCTCACAAGAGGTTATCATATAGACCTCATGGACGTTATGGACGAGAGTGAAGAGCTTATGCGTCCTCCCGTTCCTACGGTACCAATGGAGGTAGAAACCTGGTACCGGGACAATCGTCCTAGTCATCCTACCGGCAACCATTCAGATAGTACTCGCCGTCGTCATCACCCATATCATACACGGGGTCAAATGCATGGCGCGCGGTTCGCTGGTCCATCGTCACGGCCCAGGACGAACTACAACAGGCATGCTTGGAAGGACCATGCAATATGTGTCATGAGAGGGGGGGTGCAACAGTATCAATGTATCTGGGGAGTTGATAATGTGGGAACTGATAGAGATCAATGCGGATATACAGCAAAAAGACCATTAGTTAAGCGGCATATCGAAGGCCGGCATCTATTACACAGGTGAATAATGGTGTCTGTATTCATGAGAAATTAGATTTTTCGTCTTACTAATCACCGTATGCGTTTTATGCTTCAAGGGATATACATAGAACTTTTTTTGAACACTCATATGAACAAACAGTACGTCTAAAAATTGGCCGCCAATTGCAACTACTAACAAAACTATTTAGTGGTAGTGCAAAACCTCAACAATTGCCCCTATGCTAGAGGCGACAAGAAATTGGGTAGTCCTGTTAGAAAATGTAGTTACGCGGACCAATTGCATGATTACATACCACGAGAATGGTGCAAGAAATATCGCACCAGAGACTCTCATCGCGATAAATAATAAACTATTTAGCCTTGTATTTTAGCATGTTTAAATTTTATTCTTAAATTTTTCGTCTTGAGAACTCTTAGTATGTATGAAAGAACTAGAATGTTTACGTGGTTTTCTTTATGGGAACCAGACTTTACATAGCCGTAATACTCAGAAATCAAAGCATAATGAAAAAAAAAGTACTACATTGGCATAAGGTGTTTCATGTGTCAAGGCCTGATGTATCATATACTTTGAGACCTTGATCCCATTCTCAAGGGGCGTGCCGCTTCATCGGATAGCCGCTCGAGAATATGATCAGGCTTCTGATGAAGTTAAAGATACTGAAACTCCATTTGTGTATTAGGACTAGGAGCTCCACCTGTTATCCGAAGCAGTAAAACATTCAACATGAAGTCAGTGAGAGTACACGTTCTAGACAGTTTATAACTTAAAAATATAATTCGGGGAACCCCGGGGTTCTCTCGCTGAAGTTACTTTCTTGGTAGTTTATTACGACCATGACCAAAAATAAGCACAAAAAGGGGGAGTAGGCGGTAAGATTGGGTTCAAAGTTAAGATACGATGAATGATGATCATTGCTAAATCTAGAGAGAGGGAGGTGACAGTTACCCCAGTTTCTCAGCTATACAACTTCTAAACCTTCACTTTTTCTGCCGCACAACTCCCGAGAATCTAGAGAGTCTCAAGCTAACCATGGGCACGTCATGGCAGTGCCCCAAATGATAGGAAAGTATAAAGGCATAAGGGTGGGAATGGAAAACCCGCATGTTCTACTTTTTGAATCGCAAAAACAAAGATGTGTATGTGGCTGATGATGAGCAATGAGAGTAGCAACATCCGGTAGGAAAGACGCTGGGGGAGAACCCTTGATATTAAAGTGCGGACTATGCAGGCACTCGCCGCGGTTCTGGGGGATCCACCTGGATGACAGTTGGTATGGGTGCTCCTCATGCAGGCGGCGCACCAGCTCTGACAAATTGGATGGTCGAAAACATGTAATCTTCCATCAAATAATGACATGAATCAATAGTCAGGGAAATAATCCACCGAGCACGTATCTTGCCATGAGGGCATCGAATGATGTACCTGTCCTAAGTTAGAACTCCTAATCTTTCCTACATCTCTTCTCTATTTTTTTTTTGGTTGTAACATTGAGGTACTAATTAAAATTGATGAAAACGGTGTGAAAGTAATCCATGTATAGCCCGTCGTATTCACATGCTGGCATTTCAAGGATATCATCCGGCAGATAAAAGGGGGTGCAAAACTGAATTTGTTAGAAGATTTTCTTTTTTTTTGTGTTTGCTTGGTTTCACATCCCTTTCATGTGCCGTAGTATAATTAAGTTCGATTCCTATTCACAAAAGAACAAAAACCAGACCTACGGATCACCTTCTACTAAACTGTCATGTTGTGCTGTTAATATGTGATTGATGCTGCCGTTTCATCCGATTTCGATCTAAAACTAAGCCAAATAAAAAGGGACACACCAGAGCTAGGTACGAGTCGAAAATCAGACTCAAAACTCCCCAGGACAAAGTAGGGGATGGGAGTATCTACTTTGTCAAATCAGCAATAAACTCGAGATATTTGGGCGCCATTAGCAGATAAGAACAAGGTATCTATGTAAGTATACACAAAATTTTTGAGTTAAAGATCGCACTTAGTGAGGAGTTCTTTTTATCAAAAAACGAATAACTTCAGGTTTTGATGGACCCCACTAAATGAATTTGGACTCAATTTTGAACGGACCAAGGCACAGGGTAAAGGAAGAGGAGAGAATTTGTATGCGGCTGCAATATACGTGTATTGGATATGCAGATTACAATGACTCTATCAATTTAAGGGAAATTTCCATATTTTCTAGTTTTGTAGTGTCAATTGAACCTGGATTCTGAATTTATCCTGATGATCGCAAGCCGCCTTTGATTCCGCATAAGAAACGAAAACCAATTTACGAACGATGAAGCAATACACATTTTGCATCTGCAGTGGAATGAGGAACATTTAGCGGGCATTCAAAATTGGGACAATCAAGTGCCACAGTTAGCCGCTACTCGTGCTGCCACTCCGTAGCACGCACAGTCCTCCTTACCACCATCTATTCCTCAAACTCCAACACAACTACACCAGGTAGAGGCAAATAACAGACAACCCACTTCGCCCCACGACGATTATTTATCAAACTTACCCAGTCTCGCGGAAGTACTACAACAACAGTATCGGTCTCAAGCCCAACAAGGAGACACGCAATCGTACTGATTCCTTGTGTACTCAATAGGAGGTGGGTTGGCGGTGGTTTTATAACTTTCCTCTCTAACTTGTATCTCGCTTGATCTCTTGTTTACATCGATCCAGCATAAGTATGTATACTTTGTGATTCTCGGAAATAATGTTAAATTGCTACTGGGCATAAGATAAGGTAAGGGGAATATCAGAACCATATACCTCAACTTTGTCAGTAGACAGTTCTTCTTCAAGGTAGACTGTAAATAGTAAACTGTGACTCAATGTACAATGAGCCAAAATATTACCACTTAGATCGGATGAGTGATATGATATGTACCATTTGTCAAGCTTCCTTTGAGAGTCAAGTCGTGTCTGTGGCTCAAAGAGTCCTATAGTTGCTTCGCAATCAGCAAGTAACCAGAGCAGAATAAGCCATAAGTACTCATCTTGATAGGCTACTCTTTATCATTTGTCCCAGAAATACATCAGCGAAATAGGACATGTATGTGCATATATGCAAGATTTATATACGTTTGCCATCAATTAATAAGTAAGAGCTCTGGCAAGGAAATCAACTTTGACAGCTCTGATGTTCACGGTCATAAATGAATTCTATTGTTCATTTCCGATCATTCATCCTCTCCCGTTATCTTATTAATAGCTAACTAGAACAAACCCAGAACAGGTTGAATAACTATTGAGGTATTAAGTCTAGAAGACTATAACGCAAATAAGGAAGATATCTATAGTACTCTCAAGCTTACGCTTCAATTCCATCCGAAATTAACAGCTCTATTGAAAATCCTGGCCACAAGTAACACAAATAAATCATTAGCTTTAAATTGAAAACTAACTCATCTCATGTGGGATGGTTAATGATCTCTGGACTCGTAACTTCACCCTAGCGAATCTTATTACTTATGTGTTTTAAATAACAATCGAAGTATATGTATCCGAGCCTTGACATATACCAGGAATAATTCACTTCTCTGCGTTCGCAATAGTTTAGTATAACTATATCCAAATTGTTTGAAAGTTAATTCACTTTAATAAGCAGCTTTGAAAATTCTTTGACATTCAACAATATACATTCTCAGTATACAATCGTGAACCTAATTGAGTAAAAAAAGAGAAAACTAGAGCAACAGACGTAGTAGAGACAAAAAAACTAATACGTATACATTGTGACAAAAGAGAGATACGGATAAGAAATATGAGAAGTCAAGGGATGGGATTGGGAGCGAGAAACTAAAGAGAAGGCAAAGATGCATATAAGAAGTGAAATGTCCGTAAAATAAATGATGGGTGTTTGTTTGAATTTTTATGGAGAAAATATAGATAAATAGGGGGAAGATTAGAAAATATGAAAGATAGGGTAAAATGAAGGGGGTGGGGGAGTAAAAAGCAGAATAGCAATATCCATCTCCATACAATCTCCAGCATCTATACCGAATTTACACAGAAGATCCTCGCTTTCTCGACGGTTGCAGCGCACGAGGTATATGAGGTGTCGATATCTTCTTCCCTTTCAAAATATCTTCCATCTTCGGTATCTCAGGTCGTATAATTTTACTGAATCCATCCCGAGCTGCATCCTTCACTGCTCTATATCCTCTCCTTTCACTTGTGGGATCTGACTGTGCCCGTGCTCGACCTGACACCTTCGACGACTCCGAAGTACCCGCAGAATCTCCATTCTTCTTCTCGACCATAGTCTCCAAAGGCCTCTTGGCGAATCCATTCTTCGAATTCTCACTAGCTTCTACAACCGGTGTAGTCACAGAATCTCTTTCAACCCTAGTTGACTCTTTGTGTTGCGATTCTACATCCACCTTTTTCTTCTGTTTATCAGTCCCTTTTACCCGTCTCTGTGGTTTGACTACCATTACCGGATCTGCGTGGATAGGTTCAGATCGACAGAGAATCAAATAATAGCAGATATCCACTGCCTATCTTCAAGTTAGACATAACCACCTACTTGATAAAAAAGGTAGTACTCACAAGTAATAGTCCTCTGACCGATAACATGAAAGAGAGTATGTCGATCACTGAAAAGTGACTGATAGAAAACACGGTATTTTCAGCGGTGAATATCGACATGGTTTGGAAAGTATTTGAGATGAAGATTGTAGGATAATGTGAGAGTGTATGTGATAGATGTTGGGTTAGGATTTATGATGGAGTGCAAGGTATACGGAGGTCTGGTTTATATACAAATCACTCTGTCTTTCGGATGTTTCGTGGATGGCTATTTACTCCGAACAATAAACTTGAAAGATGTTCGTGGATGTTGAATTAAGAATTGATAGATAGCATAATCCAGTGAATCTACCTTTCCGAGACCAACCAACAGCCTAGAATTCATCATAGATGAAAATACAAAAACTAATAGCAGTATCTCGATCCCATGATATGACACAAGATAAGACAAAATGTCAAGTAAAGCATACGGTGAGAAATCGTTTATTGTCCAACGGAATGACATCATCTTCATATTATTACTCTCTAGATTATGATCTAGTATGCAAGATGATCCATCTCTAGTTTCTGTTTGGCTTGGTCAGAGGCTGTGCATTGTTTCGGTGTAGATGATTGACTCTGAAAAGGACTTTGACTAGGGAAAGGGTCAAAATAAATGACTAGACATTTGACAGATGATATATAAAGATTTAAGTGCCATCAGGGCCTTTCCTGAGTATCAGTGAAAGGAGTAAAATAATATAATGGAATAATGTGGGACGGTCCACAATGAGGTGTACATGTACTTACGAAGTCTGAGTTGAAGAGCCTATCACTTGACAAGGGAGTCCGAATTCAAACTCCTGAAACCATCGACGTACACCGGAGCTAGTAGCTGTATTCCGAATTATCCTACTTGAGCTGACGTATAGTATGTAACGAAAAAAGTAATTCGGAGAGTGAAAATAGATATTGCCGTAGAAGATTCGATTTCGAGTATCCCGTCTCGTTTATTCCCTTCATCATTCAAACTGGTCTCTCATAAAATAATTTTGTCTCCTCATCCAGCCGAGACTGGGATGTTCTCCTTATTGGCGAATACAACACAGGTTTGTAGATGGCACCTTCAGATTGATTATTGTTTTCGACTTGTTTACTAGTTAGAATGACATCATATTCTGGAGGCTGACTGATTTTCGTATCCGATTCATACTCAGCATCCTAAAAAAGTAGTACTGATCTGCTAGTGCCCCGACGAACGAAACATCAAAGTGGCCACTCTACAAACCCGTATTCCACTTATCCATAGTATGATGATAGAAATATCAATCAAGATTCACTCGAGAAGTAAGCATATTCTAAATCCTAAATCTGACTGCTGCCAAAGATAAACATCCATAGATCCACCAAAATATATTTCAAAGGGAAATCTCGGAGTGTTTTAACAACTGAAACGTCGGATGTTCAGGACGGTACTCCACTTTCCGTTCATTATTGTCCTATTGTTCAACGAGAAACCAGCGAGACACACCTTATTATACAAAATGTATATAAAATATCATCCCAGTCAATCCTGTCCCTCACCTAAACTTTGATCCAATATGTCAACAACCCAAACTCAATCCCAAACCTACTCCTCCAATCTACCATACTATATCAGGGCTTCTGCCCATGCTTTATCGATCCTGGGATTCGTTCTTGTAAGTACAGCTCGTCTACATAGCACTTGATTTCTGTCACAGTTACTGATATGAACGCAGAGTATAATCACTCTTATAATCCCTGCTTTACAGCCTCATCATCCCGGACCTGCGTCAGAACAAGATCTTATTAGACGAAGTCGACAAGTAAAAATGGTCTCAGCTTCTCCAAAACCAGAAGAGACTCCAGCTATCGATATCGTCGATACGAAAGTGACTGTATCTCGATTCGGGAGAATTCGTGAAAGTGTTATTTCTGGAGGAAGGACGATTAAAGAACGCTGTTGTGATATTCTACCGAAAAAGGATGGAAAGTCGGAAACGGGACGAGGGAGATCTTGCTCAGATCCGACAGAATACAAAGGGAAACAGTTTCTGAATGTATTCCGTCCAAATGGTGGTGGAAGGGAGGAGAAGAAGGACACGAATGAGTCGAGGCCAAAGCAAGCTATTCAAGTTAAATCACTCGGAATGCCTTTCTTGAAGAAGAAGAATGGATTACAAGACTCTACAATAATATCGAAGAAGGTATCGTCGTCTGTTGAGGAAGAGAAGGAGAAGATAACGTCTGTCACGGTCTCTGTGGTGGACAGCCCAGACTCGGACCTAGACTCGAATTGAGACTGTGGAGAGAAGGGAATTGAAATAGAAAAAACCAAGGACTCTCTCGAAGGAAAATGACGAAGAAACATACTCTCAATACTTCTACCCATTTCTGCTATTGATTTCTGTGATCCCCCATCCCACTTTGATCCTCTCTTTTCTTACACCATATCGCTTTTCAATCCTCATCCTCCGCATGTTTTCTATGTCTCCAATCTGTCTGATGTATCCCATATATTCTGAAATATCACAAATCGCATTCCACATACTGTATTCATTTCCTCTATTTTATCTCTCTCTTGACATTCTTTTCGCTTTTTCACCATGTATCTTTTACATTGTCACGTTGATTGTCACCCAATAACTAAAACTGTAAACATCCGATTATGTTTTCAAATTTGATCTTGCATAACGCATATATTATCAATATTATGACTACTTATGAGCTCCTTTGCTGTTGAACATCGAGAGAATTCATACCAAAATACGAAGTCTCTAAGCATTATTCATATGATACTGGAACACCGTACACTCTATCCACCCTCTATTCTATCACTATTTTAAGGAAATGGATTTTTTTTTAAAAAAAAACTTGTTGATTATACAACTATATTATACAAGCTAGATCAAATATATTCATAAACGATCGTATGTATATCTAGTACAGCTGTCCTTCCATCTATCTTCATATGAGCTTTGAGATATATCATTTTTGATATTCACCGATTGTCACAACTACGCAATCGAACAGCCTTAGTCAATCAAGGGTTTGTGCTTGTTTAAACGAAACAATCCTGAGTTCTATGTTTGCGGGGGCGAGATATGTCAGAAGAAAATGCCTCCGATTAGTGTGGAATATATGCGAATACAACAAAAAGACGAATATTTGGTGTAGACGAAAAATATGATTGTTAAAAGTACAAGAGAGTGGGGTTTAGGCTAGAACCTACTCTTAAATAGTACTTTACATTGTCAGATAAGCATTCCCGGTAAAAGTTTTGTAACTTTAGAAGTTACTCGGATGTAACATGCAGTGTGCCAGAGCTGAGTTAGTTTAAACTATTTGTACTTATTATGATTATAACGCTTTTCCGATGAGTACACTCTCCTAATGACAAACTTCCGAAGGATATCCGACCGGCAAATGACATTCCAAATTGAAGTGTAAACAGACACAGGGTTACAGGATGCAGAGGGATTCGGCAACAATCCCCTCGGAATCCTTCCTAGGTGTAAGATTAAAAATAATTCCGAAGTGAAAGCAGATAAAGGTTGGATTTGTGCACATGAGACGCAACGAGTGATAGGCAGAGATATGCGGCTCATAAGAGGCGTTGGTGAAAAACATGAGTTCTTCGGGCACTCCACCTGTCCAAGAAATTAAAGAAGTTACCGCCCCGGGACCACATGAAAAAGGTTTACCGAAGTGGGAAAAGCTCCGTGAAATATTGTCAAGATTTTGAAAAGTTCACAATAACTAAGCCGAGGAAAGATACTGATGGTATCCTAGCCAGAGATGATTAGATTCCCGTAATTTCTTCTCTTTTGTTCCTCACGGCGCTTCTAAAGATGCAACCCAGTATTATTTTGATAAAATCACTTACCTTGAAACTCCTGATCTCGAAAATGTCATCGAAAATAAGAAGTAAGCACAACACAAAGCGAAATGATATAACGATACCATCAAACATATATTCTTCAGCAAGCCTGATATCAATAACTCCCTACCCGACAGTCGCTTGTTCTTGAGTTCGCTCTCCATCGATGTTAGTAATCATCTATTCACATCTTTAGTTCTTATTTTCCCTATTCTCACCTTTCTCATGGCAATACATATCGTTTGATTGAAAAAAATGGTGTCCCATTGCGGGCTGGAAGGAGAGAGAGGTTAAAATGTGTTCAGTGGCATCTCGCCGATCTCCTACCAGAACGACTATTTGAATCAAGTACGATATGTACAAAAGAGAAAACTGAATCGGCGGGGTGGAAGTCGCCTAATATCTAGCATTTTGCCTTTTTCTCATACATTCAACTGACACTAGAGGGAGGGAGGTTGAAGAGAGGGGTGAATTACATTTAGATAAGATGCCACTCTTACTTATATACTATACCATATTATAAACCCAGCTGCCCAACTACTATTTGTCCCAACCCACGACAAATTACCATCATGAGTAGACAACTTCATTCATGTCCTAAACATACATATGCAAGCTCTTTCTTAGTATAGGAGCACGATAGGTCCTGACACAAAAATGTATAGATGATGAATTCGCAATAAAATGCAGACTAAGCTTGAAAACGACAGGTTAGAAAGGGATCTATTCTCCACTTACTCCATGTACCCGCTGAAATTTCAAACTTTATACTAATCGTAAGGTTAAGAATATAGGGAAAGTGGGTCGGAAAGAGCAGGTCGAAAATATACTCTGTTACCTTTGTATCCAACACATGGATCAAGGATCATAGTGGTTTCCAGAGCACACCTTCTGGAATATTTCTTGTCGGATCTCTCGGTCAGTTGTTTCGTTTATCTCGGAAGTAATTACTAAATCGCCACTAGGTTAAGTCTTTCAATGAGTGATTCGATCTCCGATAAACTTCTTATAGACTTAGAATATGGATCCATCCAAATCATATACTCTCATTTTGTCGGTAGGTTGCCAGATAATAGTAAGTAGCTGACTATACTTTGACGTACGAAGATATAGCATGAGTGAAAATACTAGTTTTCTCCTTTTAATCTAACAGAAAGACCTAAATTCATAGGCCAATAGATGAAATCTTCGACAATGAATTTAACTCTGAATTTCTTTATTCTACTATAATAAACATTATCAAAGTACCGTATGTACATTGTATCTATTAATCATCTTCATACCTATTAATCATCTTTACAAATCATGATTATTTCCTTGTCGTCTATTCTCACCTCATGCGTACCCATGGCTTCAACTCGAAGTGACCTTATCAGTAGTGAATAGATAATAGAAATATACCTCAAATCAACTCATATTCTAGTTGAACTCCTTTTCTTGTGGAAGCCACAACGCTCAAGTATGTTCATAATCACAATTTCAGGTCGAGTAAGAATATATAAGTTTAACAATTGACTTTATGATATTTCGACATTCAACAAGCCCATACATTCTTGGTATTCAATAAAATCCGAAACGAGTAACAATAGAGAGAAAATTCGATCAACAAATGTGGGGAAGTCAAAAAAAACGAGGCACCATTCCCATGACAAACGAGAGATATGAATAAGGAAAAGAAAAGGAAAAGAAAAGAGACCGGGATTAGGATTGGCAGCGAGGGAGTCCAGAAGAAGTTTGAATACATGTAAAATATGAAATGAACAATAGATGGATGTTTTAATTTGACGGAGCAGATAGAGAAAAATTGAAAAGGAGAGAAAGGAAGATGTAGGGAAGGTTAAAACGAGCAGGAAAGATGCAAATGAAAGGGAAATAGGAAGTTGGGGAAGGAAAGCAGGAGAAAAAGTAGGAAAAAGAAAAGTATCGTCTATTTTCATACAAGTCGAGAAATGGGGTAGGAATGAAAAAAGAAGGCGAAAATGCGCATCAAAAGTGAATTGTCCATGAAGTAAATGATAGATAGTTTTTTCGAATTTGATAAAGTGAGTGGAGACAATCGCAAAGGAGGAACAGAATGATACAAGGAAGGTTCAAACGAGGGGAAAAACGATAACGAGGGGGGTTGGGGTGAGGATGAGGAAACAAAAAGTCAAAAGCCAAATAGCAATGTCCATCTCCATACAATATCCAGCGTCTTTATTGAGTTTACATAGTAGATCCTCTCTTTCTCGACGGTTGAACCGCACGAGGTATATGAGGTGTCGATTCCTTCTTCCCCTTCAAAATATCCTCAATCTTCGGTATTTCTGGTCGCACAATTTTACTGAATCGATCCCGAGCTGCATCCTTCACAGATCTATGTCCTTTCCTATCGCTTGTAGGATCCGACTGAGCGCGTGGCCGACCTTCCACCTTTGACTTCTCCAAAGTACCAGAAGAATCATCCTTCTTCTTCCCGACAATATTCTTCCAAAACTTCTTGCCTCTACCATCCTCCTCCTCCGAATTCTCAGTAACCTCCACAACGGATGTAGTCACCGTTTCTTTCTCAGCCTTGGCCTTTTCAACTTTGGCTAACTCTATGTCTTTCGGGTCTACGAGATATTTCTCTTTATGAAGATCGGATGCCTTTATTCGTCTCCGTGATTTGACGATCACTATTGGAGCTGCGTGGATAGGCTCAGGTTGATAGAGCTTCCATATAAAACAGACAAGCATTGCCTATTCTCAAGTTAGATATAACGACCCATTTAATAGGAAATGTAGTTCTCACAAATAATATCCCTCTGATTGAGATTGAAAAGATGAAAGCAAGTGTGTTGGTCACTGTCAAGCGACTGGTAATAGACACGCTATTTTCAGCGGTGGATAACGACATTGTTCGGCAGTATATTTGGGATAACGATTGTGGGGTAATGTGAGGATTTGTTAGGTGAAAGGGAGTGGTAAGAGTTTAGGTGGGGGATCATAAAGTACACAGACCTTTCTTATACGCAAACGGCTCTGTCTTTCGGATGTTTCGTGAATAGATATCCCCTCCAACAAACAAAAAAGGTGAACGGCGTTCGAGAGCGCTGAAAAAAGGGCCCATGTGGAGTGGGTTGATTCCGCCCGGCCGAGACTAACCACCAGTTCAGAAAGAGCTACTAACAAAAAAGAAGGTAAGAGGGAGGGGATGGGGGAAGGACCTCATCCAATGGTAATATTGCCTTAGCATTCCGATTCGACATAAAGTAAGACAGAGGTTTCATCTTGTAGCTAACTGTGGGAAAAGCCTTTATTATTTGTCGGAATGACATCATCATTATCATTATCCCGATTGCACAATATTCGTTCTTGTTCCATACATGACCTCGCTGTTCGGGGGAAGGCGGTGCATTTTTTAATTCCACCAGAGACTTGGACTAAGGCCTGGACTAAACGTATGGGATACAGCCAATTCACCGATTCACCGATTTCCTAGACCTTAGGGTTAGATAAGCAGGAATAGATTACGTACCGCATCTAGAGAAATGGACGATCTTACTGTTAAGTGTGTTAAGTGCTCTTCTAATATATGTTTTCGAGTCCATGATATTGCGGTGGGTATGAAAGAGAGATCAAGAGAGAGAGAATTATAATGCCACCCACTTCGTAATGCCTTTTTGAGTCAAAAGATCTTCTAATATTTACGTAAGATGAAATGAATTAAGGAATTGATTATTACTTCAAGTAAGAGTTACCTTTTATGGAAGTAATTACTAAGTTCCTGATACCCCGGCTAAACACACCCTGGATTATATTCCAGTACGATTATCTAACATCTATTCTCAATATCATATCTTCAACTTAAGAATTCACAGATCTCCTCACGAGAGCCTATCTACAGTTCCCGCCCATCGGAAACATATTACAACTACTAAACCAGCGATTCGGATATCGTATCAAAGCACAAGTACCAAATATATCACAGGTCCCATCATCGTCTCACCGTCTCAAAAAAAAAAAAAACAGGACAAGAATAAAACAAACGAAGCGCACGAAAGATCGAACGGGTACAATACACGAGTGTCAAGGAGATAAAGACTAATTAACTATACGCGCATACACTCCGATTCGATTCGATTCAGTGTAATAATAATAGTGGGATAGTAGATCAATCCTACTGCGGTAGTACATGTACATGCACACATGTAACTCAAATCTAATCTTCCCGTGAACCCTAACTTCGCTCCCATTAATAAGCATCTAAATTAAATTAGAACTCCCGGGCCCAAGTCCGAGTCCGAGTTCGGGTCTGGGTTATTAAGACGTACGCTTCTCTTTTATCTTTCCCTTTTTATTACATTCCATTCTATTTCACTTTATTGTACTTATTATACCATTTTGTATTCATTTCTCTATATCTATACGAGTTTATATTTCATAGATAGACACTATTCAACTTCCAACAACACGGATATTGTATACTGCGCTTCCCCCCCTTTCCATGCGTCTGTCCATGCGTCCGTCTCTACCTGACAATTAGGTTGAATCGAGAAGTCACCATCTCATAAAAAACTAACTTTGTAACTACGACCCAAGAATAAGGCGGCTGGCCCCCTAACAAGATCGGATTCAGGCTCAGGCTCAGGCTCAGACTCAGGCTCGCTTAGAGCGAACGAGGTGATTTCAACAAATAAATAAACAAATAAACAAATAAATACATAAATAATGATGTTTTCATGTGATTTAGATACGAAATAACGCTATTATTACTATCTTCCGAAAGCCCGAAAAGTCAAAGAGTTCCCCCCCTCTCTCGAGATAAGTAGCTAGATATATTCGCATACTCATACGTATGCTGGTGTGTATATCTACGACTATGTCTATAATCATAATTAGAAGTAGGAGTAGAAATAGAAATATAAACATAAATACATATACAGACGCCCCACTAACACGAACCATTCCGAGAAACGGAAGGCGATGAACAAATAAATAGACGTCTAGAAAGATAGATAGATAGATAGATTACTTCCACCCCTGAAACAAAAAGAACCACAACCCCATCCCCGCCTCCCCACCGACCTCCCGAGACGGAACGAGATTTATAAAAGAAAAAAAAGAGAGAAGATTAGTTTCGTTATCGTTATAGGAGTCGTCGAGTCGGAGGGAACGTTTCCGTGACAACCCCCTGCCCCCCTTTACCTTCCTTTCCCCTCTTACTCTTAAAGCACATATTTGAACTTTGGGACAAACACAAAGAATGTGTAGCCACGCATGTGTATGTATGTATGACTATGACAACCGATAACTCAATCAGTAACTCTAGAAGTATCCTCCCATCTCCCTAGTCTGCGGGAATTCGTGATCGCTTAGACTAACTAATTCCTTACCCGGTTAATAAGATTTTAATTTTTTTTTCTCATTTTTTTCATTTGTACTCTGCTTTATATTATATTACAATGTATTGTGAAGAGTGGAGTGGAGTAGCTCGACGAATATACGGTAATAACAACAAAACAATGACAGCGACGAACAGCAACGACGACAACAAGTGCAATAATAAAAATAGAGTTGTATAAATGCATGAATGCATGGATCGAATATGAGTATGAGTGAGTAAATATATAAGTGAACACGTCGATTGATTCTTTTACTTCGTTATAAAAGAGACAGTTCCGTCGTTTATCATAATGCTTAACATTTTTTTAATTGAATCACTGATCGTGAACACTGATGCAATAATCGACTGATCGATCAAATAGATTGAAATGAAATGAAAAAAAAAATGCAAATCATGAAGGTGGAGAAAAAAAGGACAAGGGGGAGCCATTAATTAGAAGAAAAGATCAAATAAAAGTTTAAACATCAAAAACTGATGGGACTCGACAAGGAAAGACGTGGCGCACGGAACTTGCATAATTGACATCAGATAAAGAAGAAGAACGTAAGGGTGGGGAGAGAAATAGGCTTTGGGTAAGAAGAAGAGAGTGGGATTACGGGTCATGATAAAAAGTATATATTGCAGTAACAAACACAAATGCTGCGGGGGGGAATAGGAAGGCTAAAACCGCCTCCCTTCTCCCTTTCATCAAATAAACGAATTTAAAGAGGATGATCACTAAGTTGAGGTGATAATGACGATGACAGATTAAAAAGAAAACAAATAACTCAAAACGAAACAATGCGTTAATATTGATGAAGTGTCCGTGAATGATCAAGAATACAATGATGTGTGGGAATGAATGGACAGAAGCGGAACGAAGAAATGAATAGAGTAGCAGTAAAAAAGAGAGAAAAGGAGATAGATAGAAATGTGGTAAATACACACAAAAAGAGTGGAATTTAAAGTACGGCGAGAGCCCCCCGTTAATTGAGATACGTTGAGAAGAAGATAGCATCATGAGAATATGGGCTAGAAAAGGGCACATAAGAGTCACAAGGTGTGAGGGGCGCGTGTGTAGTTTGTGAGCACGGGTTGGCGATCAGAATCCAGGATCCACAATTCACGAGACTTCTGTGATTAGCCAGCACGGAGTTCGTATGCAAAGTTGAAAGGAAGGTTTCGCGATCAAAACAATGACATGAACGGGAAAGGATGATGCTAATAAGAAATTCCAGAAGGCAGGCACGGGAACAAGAATGAGGCATGAAACAAAGAAGCCTCCTTCTGCTAGAAAAGGAAAGCCTAAAGATGGAAAGAAGAGTCAAAACTAAAGAAACGATCCGGATCCATCCTCCATGTACAAAAGACTCCAAGAAATAGAAGATAATAATGGCACAGGACGGTATAAACAGGGATAATATAAACAGCCTCAACGCGGATAAGTAGAACAAGGCTTTAACTCAGGGATGGCATAGGACAAAACATTATGTGAGCCTAAAACATCCCCCAAGTAGATAGTCGCTCAACTTGAGACTTCTCAGAAATAACCTGATTGATAAAGTACAATTTTCAGGAAGACGCAAGCTTAAGCCCAGACTTTGACTTTTGAATTAAAAACTGCAAAGTAGACCAGAAGAAGTGCAATTTCCAGAACTAGTCGGCTTGGTAAAGTGAAACAAGAAGCTATTGATGTCCGGAATCTGGGACCCATTCAGTAAGGAAGAAAGGAATATCCAAACAAGGCAAGTTAATCTTAGACGAAGTCCGAATGGTGACTAAGCCGCCTGGCTGCGTGGGCCAAGGACTCTAGAAAGGGGATGCATATTTGAAAGAATACAAATAGATGCAACATGTACAAAGGTCAAATGTCGAGATCAGAAAGGCCGACGAGGGAAAGATCGTCGGCTAGTCTATCTGCTACTCTGGTTTGTAGGTAACCAGAATAATCAAGCAACGCAAATGCATGCGTACTTTTGACTCAGACTCTAACTAGTACCTTCATAAGAAACTGTGACGTGTTTCGCGCCCTGGTCCCTGAGGTTCCATATTTATGAATCTTTCCTGTGTCGATAATTGAAATTAGCCACATCTCGTTACCCATTCGCTAGAACGAATCATTCCGGCCCCTCGTCCACTGACAATCACCATTCAGGGTCAAGAAAACAGTCTGATCCAACTCAATCTCCACCTAAATCACCCCCTCCCGATCTCAATCTCCAATTTCCTCCGCCCTTCCCATCACTCGCACGGTCACGTTCATTGTTCAGCTTTCGATACGCGCACAATCGCCACGTCGGACGATGACGACGACGCCGAGGACGAAGGGGCGGGATGTTGCAAAGGTCCGCTCCATGACCTTATAGGAACAAATCGTAATTTCCGAAGGAGCGCATCGTCGGTCGGGTCTCTACGAGGAGAAATTGCATTCTCCAAGCTATCAAGCGGAACGAGTGATCGTTGCCTCTCTTCTTCAATTCTAAAATGCGCGGGCGAGGGAGACGCATTCGCACTTGAGTCATCAGTAGATTCCGTCTGTGTTCTTACATGTGTTGCCATGGAACTGCCTGCTACTCCGGGACCAGATAAGATTGGTTTAGAAGCACTTTCTGCTGATACCGGGGTAGCCGAGAGCGGGCTGCCCGATCGTGGCGCTAGAACATGAACAAGAGCAGGGGCCGTTGGTGTTGGTGCGAGTAGACTGGTCCGCCTAACTCGGGGACTAGGACTGGATGGCGCTCGAGCCTTACCGACGTTCGATTCTCGCTGTATCTCCCTATCAAGGTCAACATCGCGATCGGGAACCGAGTCAACACCAACCAAACCAAGATGATTGCGATTCTCTCGTTCATATTCATGTTCGCGACAAGTATCCCCGTCCTCCGTTCGGTAAATCGGTCTTGAACGAAGACTAGTAGACGCCGATGGTGGTACCAAAACCTCTATAGGAGAAGGCAGAGGCTGGGCAGGTTGATAATATAATGAAGTCGGGCGAGACGATACCATATCGCCATTCATACGGCTGAGGTGAGAAGGATACGCATGTGCATAGGGATGTGAATAAGGATGACTATATGAAGGCGAACGTGGACCCTCTCTATGGGCGCGAGCGTCGCGATAATCATGGTAGTAACCTTCTCTAGGAGGATACTGAGGTCTGTAGGTATGTGATTGAGGATAGGGTGGTGGACTTGTAATTGGAGTAGAGGGTGAGGGATCATAGGTATTAGGTAGTATTATAGAACTTCTTGGCGGTGTTGGCCTTTCTTGCTCATAATTATAAACACGAGTTTCAGCATCACGAGGTGCATAGACAATATCTGGTGCTCTTCCCCGTTGGGGAATTGGATATGGTTGAGCCGAAGGCGCAGTAGCGACAACTGGAGGGGTGACACTGTATGAAGTTACAGGAGGGAAACGCGGAACGGACCCTAGTCCGGACTCGGGATCTACATCCATCCGACTTTCCGCTTCCTGAAGACGTGGAGGATAACCGGTGTATTGTGAATGTGGCGTAGGTAATGGATAATGTTGTCTTTGAGGAATGGAGGAACCCTGATATGATGTAGGAGATGGATTCGAAGGCCCTGCAGCGCACGAATCGCCATAGACTTGTCGTGGCTGTTGACGCTGACCTGTATCACGTCTAGATTTTCCTGCACGGGCACTACGGAACCAACCTTCAGGAACGGGGGCGTGTGGCCTTGGAAGCATTTCATCTACAGTACTAAGTTGGTCCACCGTCGCCTGTGTGAAATATGCGGCTAAATCAAGGAAAGACGGGAATAATAAAGCGAAATTTTTAAAGTTTTCAGTAGTAACAGAAGAATAAACAAATAAAGATTAGTGGGAACCTTCATAAACAAGATATAAACTAAGGTGCATACTTAGATGCCATTTGCGTTGTATGCCTCGGTTGCGGTCCTCCGGTAAAGTGACAAGGACACTATAAGTTTGTTTTATGAGCCTTTCAGGATCGTTCGTCGATCGTTGTGAAGGTATCTTTTCTGGTGAAGAGTCCGGAGATGCTCCTTCGGATCCCGTAGTCTTTGGTCTGTAGCGAGAAGTGTGAGCATGAGGTTCGTTGATCGAAAGGAGGAAGATCAATAAATTAGAGTGACAAGAAGGTTAGCCGTGAAAAATGAATAGTGTAATTATCACGTTGAATGCATTAAGCGAAAAAACAGAAGAAGGTAATGCAATGCAATGCATGACGAGAGGGGTAGATGCAATCTTGCGACTTGGCAGACGGGAAACGTATATTGAAATGAAAGTAAAGAAGCGAACAGATTGGAGAAAGACTTGCCTGACGATACGAGCCCAGCGGGTAGGAGGCAGATCGGCGGCCTCTTCGGGGTCCAATTCCTTCTGGTGGTAAAACAAGAATTCCTATTGATTGAAGAAAGGAAAGGAGGGTCAGATTAAGCACAAGAACAATGCCGAGATGCACTGAAAGCAGTGATTGCTGTACACCAAAAAAAGTTAATTAAACGCACATCTCTGACTCTACTGGGACTCCAACGCATACCATCCGTCCTAAAAGAAGGGAAAAGAGAAGTATGGGGTCAATAAGATGGATCAAGGGGGAGAGATCCGTATGTTCGAGAAACAGGGAAGACAACAAATATGGCCAAATGGGACATACCAGCGTTCAATACCCAGGCCGGTTGCTTCTGAGGAAGCGCCGCGTTCCTCCCAGACATACACATTTCCCGACGAGATAGCGCGACGCTCTTCTGCGTCTAGCCTTCGGACGGTCATGGGGAGGAGATTGCGGGCTACTGCATAAAATATTTGATTTGCGTCCCTTGTTGAGCGAATGCGTACGTTTGTCAGAGTGGGACGCTGCATAGCTGAAGCGCATGCACGGAAGACAGGGGCGGAACCATCACGAAAAGACTGCATTTCTATTCTCACTGTAGTACTTTCTCACTCTGTGTGTGTATGTGTGTGTGTGTGTTGCAAAGTATTGAAAGTGTAAATACGGAATGTGTATAATAAGACAGAAGATAAGTGAGAAAGCGCGCCCCCCGGAGAGGAGGAGGGAGGTAAGGAAGGCAGTCCGAAGGGTGTATTGATGAGGATGTGTGGATGCGTGGATGAGCGGGATAGATGGCTGCCGGAACAGAACGCTGCGGGATGTGGAGGAGGAGGAGGAGGAGGGTGGAGGATAGCTTTGAAGGGCTGGCTGGCTGAGTGGGTTGAGAAAGGGCGGGTGAGGGTTATAAGGGAATTTAAATTGAACAGAGGCCGAGATTCCAAGCCCAGTCGAGAGATTCGCACCCAGATTTAGAAACTCAAAGTGGTCGATGCAATCCCGTTCTCACACCCTCCTAATCCGGAAATTTGCAGTTGGAAACTATCTCCCGATCCATCCAGAGCCAAACTACTCTCGCCCTCTAACCTCTTAGCCTCTCAACTTAGCTTTGCTATGCGCTCAAACTAAAACGTGGCTACTTTGCTCTCAGCACCCCTCTTGTTTCTGCCAGTGTCACTTCCCATCCAGTGCAAACATATTCTGTCATATCATATCGCACTGCACTTTCTCTCGGGGACCTTTCCGTAAACCTTCCTCCGCGTAGACCGAATCAGCTTTGCTTTCAGCATTTCAAAATAACCATCAATAATAGTATCACACAATTCGAATCCTCTTATAATAATACAAAAAAACGCATTCGGCCGAATTTAACTTTAGATATTAAAGAAACGCAAAAAAAAAAAACGGTAGGAGAATCAGGAAAGATTATCATTGCCTTATTCTACCCGGTGAGAATCCTTTTTTTTGGCGCATCTACGGCGCGGAGGCAAACTCAAATTCCCTTGTACGAAGTGCTTTGCATCTCCCTTGTCCAACTTTTTTTGTTTTTATGTGGCGGCATCCCCCCTCCCCCTCTCCGCTATCATCGGCGGTGGCAGCAACAGGTCCAGTGCGAGCGATGTGGACAAATGCAAAGCGACCAAAGGGGCTTAGTTCCAAAAATAAACACAGAAAACGGAAAGAAAGAAGGAAAAAAAAAGTTAACCTCGCAATATACTTCTTTTTTTTTATTTATTTTAATTTTTTTTCCCTTTCTATTCTCTATCGGCCTGGAAACATTAAGGGACACCCGCCGTTCCTTGCGTTCCGGTCACTTTGCGGCTAAATTCCTGATCAGGAAGACGACACATCACTAGATTGAGTTTATTGACTTTCGGCTCTGATTGCCTTTTCTGGTAGTAATAGACTAATTTATTTATGATCCCGCGCTTATCTGCTCTCCCACATGGTTTTGGAGAAGAATAGAACCGCGAAGCCACCATGTTCTTTCAAACACAAAAAAAAAACAGGAGCTCACCCCCCCCATCTCTCAATCCACCCATTTCCGCGAACTTGGGCTCTCAAACCCACGCCACGATCCAGACAATGTTAATTACCCCAGGTCATAATGACAACTGTCCCACTATTCATTTTCCTTTTCCTTTACAAATATACCTTTTTTTTCACAGTCACATCCGAAAATATCCATCTGATACCTATCCCATCAATTTTACACACTTAACTGCCTCCCTCCCCTCCCCTCCCCCTATATACTCCTCCGAGGCGTTAACTCGAAACTCCAATTATATTCAATTTGCTATATGCTGTCACTTTTTAACATTTATTCGGGATTTTATGAAACTAGCTGTGTCCCCTCCCTTCCTCTCTCCCGAATCCCCATGTCAATCCACTCCACCCACACACGCGCCATTTCTATTTATTTAAATGATTCATCTCGACTCGCTTAACCCATGCTTTATAATTAAATTTTTCCACGGTCATTATCGTTCCCTTGCTTCTAGTCGCGGGGGAACGAGTTTGGGTAAAATACTCCTACCGCCGCCGACTTCTCCCATTGTCTTGGGCCTCCCTCCCCTCCCTTCTCCCTACGTCGTTGGAGGGGTCTTTTAATAAGATAACGGAGTGAAGAAATGTAACGAAAACGAAAAAGAAAAAAAAGAAAGACGTGCCGAAGGAAAAAAATTAAGAAAAAGTTCTCATCTATTGGCAATTCGGACCTCTGAGGGAAAAAACAAAGAGAGAGAGAGAGTTAATCGTCCCGTCCCGCTCACCCCCTAATTCCCTAATTCCCTCCTTTTCCTCGCTCTCTGTCTATCTATCTTTCTTTTTGTGTAGCGAACATTTAAGCTCAGCATAATTAATTAATTTATATGATCGCGCGCTTGACCCAACTGTGGGATACCTTCGTGACACGTATCCACATATCCACATATCATCATACATTACCGTTCCGCTCTCAGTTGTTTAATTCACCATTCACCATTCATCGTTCAAATATTCATATCTTCATCTATTCAACACCCCTTCCGCCCCTCCGGGGTATAATGTACGGGACTCGGGGAGACTAATTCTCTTCTTCCGTTCGAGTTTTTTTTTTGAGTTCTTATTAATAATAATTGGATTTATATTTTCTTCTTAATATATTTATTTGCCTGTTTATTTGTTTTTTTCGTCTTCTTCTTAAATTGACCCGAAACTTAAATTGATCATTTAGTTCTGTTCTGTGTGTATGTGTACACGTACCGCGCATATCTAAGACTTTATTCGTCCATTCATTCTCTATTCATTTATTCCGTTCCGTGATACCGCAGTACCGCGATATCACATTCCATATACATACATTTTTTTCTTCCATTAAACCATTCTACCATTCTACCACACCTCAATGACTCCACAAGGAATTCTGGTGGAATAACATAGAATATTTTTTCTCAAAAAAAAAAAAATTCTCGTCTCGTCATAGAAGTGATACGATCAACACACTTAGTTAATTAGTGAGCTCGTACTTTAGTTAGTTACTTACTAGGAACGAGTAACTACCTACTGGCGACTGGCGACTTCCTTCCTCCATATCAAGACTTTCCCGACGCAGCTTCGACGCTCTTCGTCCATCCGTCCGTCCGTTCGCTCGTATGTCCTCTGTTCTCTCGATCAAATTCATTTGTTTAGATAAATTATGGTCGGAGTGTGAACTTTAAATTCCCCCCTCTCTATTCTCTGTAATTTATTTATTTATTTACATATGCCGAATTAAACAAAGTTCATTATTTATTTGATTCTAATATTGATATCCATTGCCGATACCGATACCGAAGAATGAATGAGAGTGAGGGTGAGGAGTAAAGAAAGGAAAGAAAAGGCAAGGCAAGGTCGGCGAGGTCGAACCAAACCAAACCAAAAAAAAAACAAGAAAATAAAAATTATAAAATTACTAAATTAAAAATAAATATATACATAAAAAAATTGTGTGGATTCTGGCGCGTTTTTTTGAAGTTTTTCTATTAGAAAACTAGAACATCCATTATTCCTTAATCTCTCTGATTCTTAATCCTTGATCCCGAATCCATATACCTTATCCCTTATATAGACTTATTTATATGGATAGACTGATATAGGTAGACTAACACGGATAAATTTATACAGGCGGACTTATATAGATAAACGTATATGGGTAGAAAAGGCGGCCGAGACGAAGGAAGGAATTAAGAAATTAAGAAGAGGGGGCAGAAGGGGCAGAAGGGGCGGAAGGGGCAAGAAAGAAATTGGACCATTAGGTCATTTGGGTCATTAGGTCTGGTATTCGCGTACCACCTGACTTTTTTTTGCCCTTTTCTTTTCGTTTCCTCGTTTCGTCAGTTTGCGTTACCAAGCCCCTCCCCCCTAGTGTGAAATTACTAGGATACTTTGGATATCTATTTGCGGTGTATCTTGCTAATCTACTAGAAACTTAGGGTAGGGACGAGGCGGAGGGGCGCGTTCCTTTTTTAATTTTAATTTTGTTTTTACGTTTACGACACCAGTTACGATACCCATACCGATGCCGATACCAATAACGAAATTGTTTTGCATCGCCCAGTCTCTCGGTCACTCAGTTAATCAATTAGTCGGGTCAGTTAGTCAAAGTCAAATAGTCTAGTCGGCCACTCACTCACTCCGATTGCAACCCACTCCGCAAAACAAAATAAAACAGTCAAAACAAAACTAAATAATATTTTTGAATTGCAAAGTACAAAAAAGTACTAAAAAATACAAAACAAAACGAAACAAAACATACAAACTACAAAATTACAAAATAAAATAACGAGAAAAAAAGGCACAAAATTACAAAAAAATACGAAACGCAAAACGAAAAATGAAAATAAAATTAAAATTAAAAAAAGTACAAAGAAGTAAAACAACTGAGATAACTTAGCACCTCGCCCCCGCCCCCCCTTCCCCCTCCCAACCACCAAAACTTTTTTTTATCAAAAAAGTAAAAGAAAAGAAAAAAAAAAAAAAGGAGCAATATCCTAAAAAAGTCTCTCTTTTCTTTTTTAGGTGTTTTTCTTTGCACCTGACTATTTCGTTTATTTTTATTTTTTTACTATTATTTTAGCCCTCTATCCCCCCTCCCTAGCCCTCTATGCGCTCACAAAGTTTAATATACCTTTTTAGAGGCAACTAGGCTATGTGGTGTTGTAATCCAATTTCTGCTATTTGTAGCGATGATCTTCACTAGTCATAGTCGTAGTCATAGTCGTCGTCAGTTCAGAGATCCAATGTAACATGAGCTCAGTTCCAAAATTGAATTCGGTCTCTTCCAGCTTCAACGCCACTTCCTTATCCTCAGAACAAAATACAACACCCCGACTTTGCGCACCAGAAAGCAGTTGAAAAAACCGGGGATCGTCAATCAACGACACCCACAATCGAGACCCCCCACAGAGTTCGAGTTCCTGCATGCTAGTAAAGGAATTAAGAATGGTCCGGAATTGATTGACTAAATGTATCCATGTTTCAGCCTCCAACGAGTTGTTGTTGTCGTTTGTATTATTATTATTATTATTATTGAGTTTGAGTTCTAAAGTTGAGTTTTGATACATATCCATTAGTGAAAACTCAAAGTTCCGTTCTCCGTGCCACCCGATGCGGCGAAGACGTTTAAACAAAGTATAGGGAGACGTGAAACGGTTCGCCACGTCCCGTCGTCTGTCACCATCATGCACCATTCTAAGTTGTCTATGCCCTCTCGGCTCTCGTGGTCCGAGAGGCCGTACACGCCAGTTTAAAGGACGGGTATAGAATATCGGATAATATAGAGTTTCTACCGCTGGACAGACTTCAAGAAGCTGTGTGATATAATCGCCACGAGTGAAACGCGAGTGAGCACTTCCGACTTCCACATGGCGAACTTGTGCACCAAATTGAAGTGAGATGCGCAGGCAACAAGATATAAGTCTATATAAAGCTTCTGCACGATCTAAAATGACTCGCGTTAATGCGGGTAAGATTAGATTGTATGTATGTACTCCAGGGATTCCAAAAGCATAGAGTGAGCCAACGCGTAGAGTATGGACTTTGGGGAGAGTAAGCGAGGAAAGATCTTGAAGTTCTGAGGGTGGCCAGAAGTAGTTGTCACCTCCAAGTGAAAGGACCTCAAGAGTAGAAGAAAACCAGGCAATGCGTGGTGGAGTAGAGATAGTACGCTGGTAGTTCTTCGGAGTGCCGTTATCCCAGTCAATGCGTCGAATGTGAGATAAATCTATGTCATTTTCGTCAAAATATTCTTCCTCAACTTCTGATGAAGATGTGTACTTTTCTAGATGATCATCGTAAACTTTGTTTGAGTTGTGATACCGAGATAAGACGACCAGGTTTGGGCAACATCTGATGATTCGCCGAAGATCCTTTCCTGCCCATCGTGAACTTGATCCAGTTAGAGGATTATCAATGACAGATATTCGTTTGACGTAGGCACCATAACCCAGAGTATGATAACTGTATGACCCGGAAGTCTCAAGTAAATCGGCTAGAAGCCACGAGTTATGTCGTACTCGTAGATCTTCGTACATAAACCTTTTTGACAGTAGATTCCATTCAGAACAGACTAGAGACACGTTTCTTTTAGTGATTAGAGCTTCGTCACGCATGCGGCATTGTTTTGAGGAGTCAGCAGAATCGAATGCAGGTATTTTGAGTAGGGAATCAGATTCCCGTGCCGGATTGAAAGTAGCCCAGTACAAGACTCTAGTCCATATTTCTAGAGGCAAAGAGACAGATGATACATCCATGGTGGATAGACAAAGAAGGAGGAATCATAGTCTGCGCTGAGCAGGACGATAGTAGGGGCATTAAGCAGTACATATTGCAAAGTAGTACTAAACCTCATCTGTGAATGAGGCGAGAATCTTTGCCACAATAACCAGAGGACGAAGAAATTATTAAGCATTCAGGTCAGGAGTAGGATCGAGTTGTTTATTTGTACCTGTATCGGAGCAGTAGGCATAGGCGGTAGTAAAAATCGAGTTACTGAGTAAACAGGTACCGTGATGTCATGATGAAACCACAAACGAGTAGGTTGAGATTTTCCCCCCTTGGTTGTGTCACAAGCGTGACAAGCACATGGGGAGAATTCAACCCTTGAAATTCCGGATTGCAACGTCCATACTACTACGACGACCACAACAAAACCCCAACGACATCTGGAAGTTTCAGCATAACATTGCAAGGCAGAAGAGCGCGTCTATCGTTTCTAGCATAGACCCGCTTATTTTCCGCATGGAATAAATTACCTACATAGTTCTTTCGGGTGACTTATTCGCGGATCGACAAATCGAAATTATTAACGTTCAATCTGGTTACCACCGCATTATTCTCAACACGACAAGAAATCAATCAAATATATGGATCAGGTGGCTCCTACCACTCCGCAGCGCGGACGAAATGTGTATCCTTCTCATCTAGGTGTTAGAGACGGCCCTCGAGTGCCGCTTCACAGACGCGGCACATCACGTACTTACGAATGTCTGGAGGATCTACTGCGTGAAGCTGGGTTCAAAGAGACCCGTGTCTTTACACCTGAAACGGAAAGACAAGAAGCTCAGGAAGGAGAACGTAAAGGTCACACTAATTCGGAAGAGGCTGGAGGTGAGAAGGAGGGTAAATCCACAGCCACTGGGTTGGTGGGCTTCCTTACAGGATTCATAAACTGGAATGAAGGTGGCCAGAAGTTAGAAGGTCAGAGGTCCTCTCGTGTGCGTACTCAAAGTCTTGGAAGGGCTGCGGGAAAGCAGAAACTTATCACACTAGATGATGAAGACGAAGCTGCATCTATGCCTGGAACACCAACACCGAATAGACAACGTCCTTTCGTTCCTGTTATTCTTACCTCCGACTTCAGTTCTCCTGGCTCTTCTTCAAGTGCCTCTTCCGTATCACCTCCACAGCAACAACCATATCAACAATTCTCCTATACGCGCAAACAGCGTAGTAATTATCTAGTTCCCAATACCCAACAGGGGGCGGCAGCATCTCTACGGCACATGATCTCTGCCCCTGAGTTCGCACATTCTCGTGCTCACCAAACCACTAATATGCGTCGTGTAACTACGGCATCGCAGGGACGCCCAAAGAAACACAAAGTATATCACGAAGGTAATGACCAGGAGCATCCTCCACTCCCACAGAATTGGCTAAGTACGGTTACCCAGGCTGTCATGAATGCTTCAGGAGCGCACGTCGGTGGACCGCGTGGACGACAGTTAACCCAAAGTAAATCACATTCAAGACGCGTTGAAAGCTTATATGAAGGACGTTCGGATAGTGGCACACGTAAGGGTTTTGCCCCACGAACTCCGGTAACTCCATCAATACCTGGAGTTATCACACCCGCGTCTGTGGTGTGCCGCTCTGCTCCAGCATCCCGATCGTCGTCTCTTGTCCGAAAACGTAGTTCTCGGGGTGTACGCAATAGAGATCCTGAAGTATGCGTCCCTAGTCTTGGTGTCACAACCGTAGTTGTTGGGGACACTAGGAATTCAATACCTCTCAATGATGACGATGTTATTCATGAACAAACTAGCATTGAGTCCGATGATGAATCCGATGATGGCTATCTTGACTTTGCTCGCTTACTTGTCCCTTCGCGTCGTCAACATTCAATCCATAGTCTGAGACGTCACCTACATAATCACGCTATAGCAGCCGGTACTTCTATGTCGAATCAATATCTTCGGCAACCTCGTTCAGGAGGTAATGCTAGATCTCGTCAGTCAAGTGCACAAGATGAATTCGCGGATGATGATCCACTTTTTATGGTACGCAGCAGAGCGAGCTTCGATGAAGATGCTGAAAATGACGCTCTTGCTGACTGGGCTGCTAATGGCCTTCCAGGACTAGAAACTGCAGTACAGAAGAAGCGAGGTACTTTACCCTGGTCAGCTTGGAAGCAGGGCCGCTAGACATCAATCCCATACCGATTGGACATCATTCCCATTTTTTGTTCTTATTTTCTTTTCAGGATTAATTTTTCGATTATTTTCCTCATTTCTGGCTTTTCGTATCCCTTGAATCGCATCATCGTCACACATTCACTTACGATTATACATGTCCACACTCCTTGCATTGAAACAGACGACTATAATAATTTGTCGAATTAACTTCCTTCCCTATCCTTATTTTATATAAACATTATAATAATAGTAATCTGTTATTCATTGGGATACCATAAAGTTCACGTGTAACTGTAGTACCCTTTTCTTCGGAGAAAATTTAGTGTTACTCCACTGTTTGCGCATAGCAACGACTATCGGTGGACCATCCGATCATGCCAAGGGTTTTCACTCTCCTTTTATTATTGAATATACTGCTTAAAGTCCTGCGTTGGTTACCTATCTGATAGACCAGTTTTCAGCGAACATTGGATACAATATGAAAAATAAATGAAATTTCATTATGAGTGAGTAGTAAGACGTAATTACGAGGATGTAAATATATTTGTCATATGTTTTGATGATTTAAAAAAAAATCACTAGTCTGTCGGGTAGTAATCAAGGACTCGGTTCCAAGGCAGAAGTTATGCTCACTTCGCCTACCCCTTCTTCTTTTCATACAAGTACTGCTCGCAATCTCTGACTACCTCCCCCAGCCTAGCAGACATCCTCCGTCTGCTCTTTTCTTCTAGTCTATCCTTCATACCAAGTCACTCTTTACAAGCTTCGCTCTTTTAACCAATTTAAAGAAAAGAAATATGATGCCCCATGCCACACCATTAATTGCTCTATTCTCTGCACTTTCAGTTACGGCATCACCTATCGGTTCTCTCGGAGGAGGGAACAGCAAAGGTTTAGGCCTCAAACCGACGACATTTTCTCTTGATTTCGCCGTTCATCTTAATCTTACACTTGGCGGGAAGAAGATTGCCGATTTAGATCGCGCACGCGCCGCTGAGAAACTATCTGCTTTCTCGGGAGATGAGGAATTCAGTCGAAGAGACGGCTCGATACCGAGTACGAATACGGGTGTGACGTATGTTACAAGTGTTGGAATTGGTGAACCCGCGACGTACTATTCTTTGGTAGTGGATACTGGGTCGAGTAATACCTGGCTTGGGGCAAACCAGTCTTATGTCCATACTTCTTCGAGTACAGACTTGGGAAAGAAGGTTTCCGTCTCGTATGGGTCGGGTAGAATGTCGGGGAATGAATGTAAGTTGTATATACTGATAGGTATTATTTCGGATAGGATATTAACGGATAATATGCAGACAATGACACAGTTACCTTGTCTTCGGATCTCGTCATTACCCAGCAAAGCATCGGTGTAGCTAACACTACTCAAGGATTTGCTGGATACGATGGTATCCTTGGACTTGGTCCCGTTAACATTACATCAGGAACCGTAGATGGAGAACAATATGTCCCTACCGTCTTAAATAACCTTCAAGACCAAGGAAAGATTTCTAGCGAAATTCTCGGAGTATCTTTCGCGCCTACTACGACTCAACCGAATGGTAATGGTGTACTCAATTTCGGTGGTCCCGATTCGAGCAAGTACACTGGTGACATCACGTACACCCCAATTACCACTAAACGCCCTGCGAACAAATATTGGGGAATTGACATGGCTGTGAATTATGGAAGCTCGGGACGTAGTCTTATGAACTCAACGGCGGGGATTGTTGATACCGGGTCTACTCTCGTGCTACTCCCCTCAGATGCTTTCGACATATATACCAACACCACAGGTGCTGCCTCAGATTACAAGACTGGATTATTGAAGATCAGCGAAGAGAACTACAATAAGCTTGAGAGCATGTACTTTGAAATTGGTGGCTCAACATTTGAATTAACGAAGAATGCTCAAACCTTCCCACGTGCATTGAATGAATTCGTAGGTGGGGACTCAGATGCCATTTACCTTGCTGTCGGTGATGTATGTGTTTTTTTCTCCGGTTTCTTTTTTCTGCTTCACATAGCTGATGAATTTTTTGTCCGTTCTTCTGTTGTATAGCTCGGATATGAATCTGGGAGAAATGGCCTCGATTTCATCCTTGGATATGCATTCTTGGAGCGCTACTACTCAGTCTATGACACTACGAATAGCCGAGTCGGTTTTGCAGTGACTGAAAATACTAACTCTACTTCAAACTAAACATACCTTTCACCATAGCCTACCCCTACCCTTACCCCTTTCGTTCTTCTCCCCGCACTTGAAACCTTTATACCTCATGACCTACACAGTTTTTGCTTTTTCGAAGTCAGTGCGGGCTCTTTTGGATCCTACATTGCTAATGCTGGTCATGTACATGGACTACCCTTGAAATCTTAGCGTTTTCGGATTATATACAAAGCTGTTTTTTTGTCAGCTTGCAATAGGCACAGACTCAATCACATTGAATCAATGGAACAGGTACTCTGTACTGTATTGTTATTACGTGAGAACTAAGTTGATGGTGGATCTTATGTATGATGTAAGTTTCCAGAACAGAGAAAAGCCACATGACGTCATGTAGCTTGTCAAGAATGCAACTATAGCTTTAGCTGCATGTCTGGAGTCCCGTGCATTATATAGAGCAGCTTTGAAACATAGTAAATGCTACTTTTATAGCGACCGTTACCATCATTCTACGACACGACGAGGATATGAAGCGCATCATGCAAGCTAGTATTCACATACCCACCGGGAGTTCTTCTAGTAAAACCTTTGGAATACATAATAGCACTCCACGCTCCTTCAGATCGTACAACAAGTTGCTTGTGCAATCAGGATCTACTCAGAAGAGAAGTCAAAGTAGTGTTGGCACTTCTAGATCGGAGACTGAGCATATCGTAACTCAGGAGGATCGCGAATCCCCTCAGAGTTCGAGGCAAGTAAAGCTCCCTGAGCGATTTTCAATGAAGAATAAGGTTTGTGGTAGTTTTTTATAAAATATTTTGCTCAAGTATACGTAGCAACATTCTCTTTTATAGACATGCCTCGTTACTGGAGCTGCTCGTGGCTTAGGCTTTGAGTTTTGTAGGGCTTTTGTGGAGATGTGTGTTCTCTTTTTATATCATGTCCTTGGTCAATCTGATGTGGCTAACAATGTCGACTCGAAGGGGATGTACCTCTCTCTCGATGCTGGACATGCAGGAGTCAGCCGTACGGAAAGCCGCAGGGGACATAGTGGCTGGTTATAGTGAGCGTTCCATCAAATTTGAATTTCAAGGCCCGGCGGCGGTCAATACTGATTGATGATAATGTCATTTAAGAGAAGCAGCATCCAGAAGCAAACTTGGATATAGTCGGTTTTGGCTGTAATGTTGCATCGGAAACGTCAGTCCAAGAGACATTCGAGAAGATAAACAAACACTTTGGTAGGCTTGATGCCATGGTTGCTTCTGCAGGTCCGCACTACATCCAGTTATTGTGTTTGAGAAAAGCGTCATTGACTTTAGCTCATAGGTATCGTCGAGAACTACGCAGCATTAGAGTATGTGCGGTTATTTTTCTAATCACCAGCATGTGGAGCATCAATTTCTATTCTTATAAGCTACCCTGACAAACGAGCGAGGTTGTTATTTGATGTCAATTATCATGGGGCCTTCTATACTGCACGTGAAGCTGCGAAATATATGATTCCACAAGGTGGTGGCTCCATCTTGCTGATATCAAGTATGAGCGCAGATGTTAGTTTTCCATATTTATTCTACAGAATTGTATTCTCTGGGCTAATTCATTTCTATTGGTCCCTTTAAGGTCGTTAATGTACCCCAAGTTCGTGCACTCTTGGACTCATTCAAATACAAAACGCATAAGACTAATTAATAAATAGCCCCAGGCACCCTATAATGCTTCTAAAGCTGGTCGGTGAGCCAAAAGTATTGTATGATATGCATCCTAAAGTTTGATCGTTTTAGCTGTGAAACAGCTTGCTAAAAGTCTAGCCGTTGAGTGGGCCGCCAAAAACGTCCGTGTAAATACACTAAGGTTTGTATTCACTAAAATCACTTAGTCCGTCTTTCCTAATAATTTACTAACCATAGCCCGGGATATATGCAAACCCGATTAACTCGGCATGTCCTAGAACAAGACTCTGATCTAAACGTAAGAAGCTCTTTTCGTATTCGGGATATCACTATCGTTAACGGTCAACTTTTCGCTCTAGCGAGAATGGAAGACGTTAACCCCAATGGGTCGTTTAGGAGAACCAGATGATTTAGATGTAATATATATTCCTTAATCAGATCTGAGTGGATTGGTCGCTAATATGGACATATAGGGTGCTGTTGTTTTCCTAAGTAGTGATGCGGCGAGATATATAACTGGGATAGAGCTCCTTGTAGATGGCGGCTATTGTGCTGTATAATAAATTAGGATGAACCTAGAAGGAGAAGGGCGTGTATCATTTAGATAGTAATTTCAGTCGTCATTCATCGGATTTAATTACAATATTGACTTTGACCTTTTATTCAGATGCTATTCGTAGTTAAAAGTTGATTATTAACAAGTGTCTTCTCAATAAAATGCGGAAATACGGACTAGAAAAAGAAAGCCGAGTATTAACCCAATGAGAGTCTGGACAGAACGATTTCAACTTTAGACGACAACAGTCAGTAATAATATATATTGGCACTGTCGTCTGTGGTGTAAAGAAGCCCCGATTCAGCTTGAGTGCAATCCTAAATTCTTTAGTATCACCATTCAAGAATAAATGTCATTAAATGGGGAAGAACGGTTATTTGTCCTACTTTTGTCATTATGAGGTATTACAAGACAACAATTCGACAATTCTTAGATTCATTTCACCGTCATTATATGAAAAGTAAATGTGGACATTTTATTCTTCGACCTGATAAGATACAGGGATTTTAAAGTATTTTAGGAATAGCAAATTGTATCTCCAAATCGTGGCCCTGCATATACTCATATCCAATTGTGTGACTTTTTTCATTGTGGTTTCCGTTTCTGACTGTGTCTGTTTCGATCTTTAATTCCCATCTTTTCCTCCCGATGATTAACTCCTCGCAGAAAAGTTCGCTTGTATCGGAACTTCCTCTAAGACATTTATCGGGGCTTATTACCCCTCTCTCCCTTCTCATTCATATCAAACAGAAATCGACTCAGGAAGTCGCGATATATCGAGGAAAATTCATGTATGTAGGTTTTTATTTGTATATTAGTATGCATGGGAATGGGCTTATTCCCAGTTCTCAAGTTCGTAAACCATGATTACCTCAGGGTTGAGGTCTTACCCAATGTAAGACGTGAAGGAGGGGACTAGTTTGGAACACAGAAGGGGGAAGAGTCGTTTAACGGTTGCCATTTTAGAATGAGTTATCTCAACCTGTGTCTCAAATTTTTCTTTTTCTTTAAATTCTCACTGAAGTTTTGTTGAATGAATATGTCCCTTAAAAGCTGATTATCATTAAGTAATACTGTGGATAGTGAATCGCTTTTTGGGTTTGCTTTTTTTTTTTTTTTTTTTTGCAAATGTCGAAATCGAACTAAGTAAACTAGTCAGCTACATTCTAATTTCTAGTAATTTTTTTCTATACACAGCGTACTAATCTCCTAACTAACATTGAAAACACCTCCGTGCCGTATTTTGTTAGTCGTTATCTCCTTGCGTTCTTGGCAACTCCTATCCGCCAATCGATTTTTTCTTGTAAGCGCTTTTTGGCGATCAACTGATAAACAATTTATTCCACATGTGCGCCCATGTCTGCTCAAATTTTTTTCAAAAAAAGAAATGATTTTAATAAATCCCTCTACCTTGAAGGGGAGATAGGAATTAAGTAAAATAGGCCATGAACTAATTGACTGTCACGGTAAGTTCCTTCTTAGCATTACATTATCTATGGGATGTAAGACACTTATCACCTCTTATAATGTTCTTAGCCTTGCATTCAATCTGTCTGAGATACGGCTTCTTTTTTGATTGAAATTAAACCTAAAGAATGCCAAATGTACTGAAAAAGGAACCAGGCACACGGAGAAGACAGGATACTACCTGAGAATATGTAAAGTGGCTGTGAAACATTTATGCTTTGAGAACTCTTATCAAAAGGAAGGCTTATCTCTCGAGGAGCTCCCAAATATGACTTGTCCCGCGCTACGTTTCATACATCAAATGAATTTATGATCATGAGTAACACGTTTATAAAAGCAGGCGGACAGCGCTATCTTTTTCTCTTTCCGTGTTCGTTCCCCCCTTTCCTCCTTTCATCCCCTTTCACCTCTCCCCTTCCTCCTCGAGGGAGAGATAAGGCAGCTGCGTTAGTCAGCCAAATCCTTCGTCAATAGCACTCGCATAATCGACGAAGTTCGTTCACCATGGTCAACCTTTCTTATGATGATTGTAAGTATTATTTTCGAATGTATCCTCGCTCGATGCTAAAAGATATTCGTCTCATGGTAGCGGAGGACCTCGTCTGGTTCGATCCTGATGCCCAGGAAAACGTCGTGTATAATCTCGGTGACATGGCATGGATCATCACTGCAATGGCTCTCGTCTGGATTATGATACCCGGCCTGGGTTTCTTCTACTCGGGCCTCCTTCGGCGTAAAAACGCATTATCAATGATATTCCTATCCGTCGCAATCCTCGCAGTGGTATCATTCCAGTGGTTCTTCTGGGGATATTCTCTAGCATTTTCCGAAACCGGAAGTGCGTACATTGGGGATCTCAAGTATTTCGCTTTGAAGGGCGTACTAGAGAAACCTTCGATTGGATCAGCCCGCATCCCTGCACTCCTGTTTTGTATCTACCAATGCATGTTTGCGGCTATTACGTATGTCATTACCCGTTAGCTTGATCAAATTTGACATAGCGCTGACCTTCTTTCCTTTTCTGTTGATGAAACGAAATTGAATAGTCCTATGCTTGCGGCCGGTGCATTTGCTGAACATTCACGCATTGGTCCTATTCTTGTTTTCGTTTTTGCTTGGTCTACTATCGTTTATGATCCAATTGCTTGTTGGACTTGGAACTCGAATGGTTGGTCGTTCGTTCTTGGCGGTCTCGACTTTGCAGGTGGTTCCCCAGTCCATATCTCATCCGGTACTGCCGCACTTGCTATCTCAATCTATCTCGGAAAACGCCGAGGTTATGGTACCGAGCGACTAGCATACAAGCCTCATAATACTTCTTATGTGATACTCGGAACAGCTCTCCTTTGGTTTGGTTGGTTTGGATTCAACGGCGGTTCTGCGCTTTCCGCGAATCTTCGCGCGGTTCAAGCTTGTATCGTGACCAACCTTGCTGCTTCCGTTGGCGGTCTCACTTGGATGTTCTGGGATTGGAGACTCGAGCGCAAGTGGTCTGCTGTGGGTTTCTGTTCTGGAGCGATTGCTGGTCTCGTTGCTATCACACCAGGATCTGGTTTTGTCGGATCTCCCGCTGCGGTTGCATTCGGTTTCGTCGCAGGAACGGCTTGTAACTTTGCTACCCAACTCAAATACGTATTCGGTTATGATGATTGCCTTGATATCTTTGCATCTCACGGTATTGGTGGAATAGTTGGTAACGTAAGTGTACCCTTTACTTTGTGTTCCTTCTACCGTGTTCATTGATATTAATTCATCTCGTTCTATTTATAGATCCTTACTGCTCTATTTGCCCAAGCGTCAGTTGCTGGTTTCGATGGTACCACAATAATTCCAGGTGGTTGGTTTGATCATCACTGGATCCAACTCGGTTACCAAATCGCAGATTCCTGCGCAAGCTTTGGGTACTCATTTGTTATGACTACCATCTTGCTCTGGATTATGCACTTCATCCCCGGTCTCCGTTTGCGCTGTGATGAAGAGACCGAAGTTCGCGGTGTTGATGATGCAGAACTGGGTGAATTTGCGTATGACTATGTCGGGTTAGACGCAGAAATTGGTGCGCATCTTCCACACACTTCAGCAGGGCCTGGAGGAATTGGTGCTGACATCCCGGCTGTTGGAGCTGTCGGAGGTGGACGTGAACCAAACCATCACGTCCATGACTCAAGGGACAGTGTGAGCAAGGAAAAAATAAGTAACTGATCATATATTCTAGATCATTTATAATGTACCGTTGAGAGTCCTGCATAGATAGTTTGCTTGAACGGAGCTGTGTTTCCTATTATCTTATTTCACCCTTTCTTCTCCTTATATGTGTGTACCATTACAATTGACATAGTACTAATTTCTATAAAGATAAAGATTTGAAATAATGTGAATTGCTAGAAGTGATATTTTGCATAGTCGTTGTGTCAATTTCTCCTGTTTTATGTTTCCTTACTAGATCGTAGAGTATCTCGAGATTCGCAACCTTCTCCAGCAGCTAATCATGCAGGTATTTAAGAAAAAGTATGTAGGGGAGCATTAGCAAGTGAAAATCTCATAACACTCACGTTCATGTTTGTGGCAAGGCCAGACGAGCTGTGCGAGCAGAAGAACAAAGTCTCTTGGACCTCTAGCTCAGTTTAAGGTATGAACAAAGAGATTTATCTGAAACCGACTCAAAGCTTACCAGAACTATCGTCCTTTGTATGAATGAGCTTATAAGGAAGCAAGCCGATACCATTATTATACTTTTTGTCTGCTTTTCTTCTATTATTTTGCTTTCGTGATGTGCTTGCTTCTAAATTTGGTTTGGTGGTGGATTCCCCCTTCTCTACAAGTAGGCGCTTTATTCCCTTCTCGACTTTTAACCACATTCCTTTCCCGATAAAACATATAAATCGTGGTCTGAAAGTTGCAACCTTCTCAAGAAGAGCAGGAACGGACGCTATCATCTCTTCGGACGAAAGGTTACTTTCCTATTTTATTAGCTTTAGAAGGTGCAATCCTATTCTGGGGATATCTCAAAACAAACGAAAAAAGATTAACATACACTAGAAGATGGTCGATCAACTAAGTCTGTCTTTTGAAGTTGAATCAATTAGTGTCAATTACTTCAGTAGCTATCAACCACAGTTAGTAATGCTTAAATACTGACAATACCGATATTATACTGAATGGGCAATAATGTGTCTTCCGAAGGCGGGACCAGGCGGTCAGTGAAACCTATATAAATGACAAGATTGAGTTTTGTTCGACTTCAATACGTACTATATGGTCTCAGTGATCCATAAAGAGACGTCGAGTGCCCCAAGAGGGAGTTGTAAGGGCCTACCTGCGCCATATATCATCTTATAAAATAAATTGTTTTTATGTGCAAAGTGGTGTCCCACGGTCGCAGAATAGACACCTGGGCTACATGAAGAATGGTGGATAATGTTAGGTTTATGATCATGAGAGAATAAAAAAGAAACGATAGATGGACAAGAATTGTTTAATATCTACTTAATACCACAAAACATGACTCAAGTAGTGCAGTGTTATTCGTTATATTCTTAGAGGATAAAGTTATAAATACCTACCATCTAAATCCTCTTTCAAACAGTCGGTAAGATATTTCAAATGAGCAAATTCTTCTGGCCCAGCATACCCTTTCCGTCTTAAAGCTTTTTTGGGTGGTTCGTTCGACTCTATAGTATATTCATTTCTCAGCGCTTTTCGCTTTTGAGGATGGCTGACTTGGAGTTGTTTTGCTTGAGTATTATCTCCAAAAACAGCAGTTTCTGATCGATTAGAGTTTCCTGCTTGAGCCGACATGTTTATCTGCGACTAGCAAACGTTATACGTTCTATCCTGTGTGGAAATTGAAGAATAGCTAGTGGTGTGGTAATAACATGTGTGAATTACCACATGAAGTGTCATAGCTTATGTAATTCATATAAATGCATACGGTATTTAATAGGAAAAACGAAAGAATATGATCTTTTTCGGAAAAAATCTAAAATCGAAAGGGAATAAAGTGTAGAGATACATTCAACTCTATTTTTATTGCTTGGTGTCTTCAAAAAGTCAAAAAGAGCTCTCGAAATCTCTAAATAGGTAATAAGTAATTTATCATTTGTGGAGAATTCACCTGTCTTCTTAACTGACTCCCATTCTGGTTGATTGTATGCGAGGAAGAGAATGTACTAAATACCGCATAACTAACATTTTACTAATTTGATTCTATAACTCGCGTTTTTCAAGGGACTACATATAGTCTATGTATGAAATAGTAGAATCGTAGCTAAGAATAAAGAGATATAATCAAAGGAGAAAGGAAGGTGGGAGGAGAGAGAAATAAAAGAGAGGAAATTACGGAATCCAATTATCTTTGGCTAAGGCACCATCAGTATTTTCCCTCTACTTAGGTATTGTGCCCACTTCCGAGAATCTTGACGATAGTTTACGAAGCTTTACGTTTCGGTGACCTTTTCTCATGTGGCATCAGGAGGAAGACTTCTTGTTTTTAGTTTCATGGGCAGTGCCCAGTAAATTCATGCTTCTCGATGCCTGTATCTTTAGAGCCTTATATCTCGGCTTATTACTCGATGCGTCTGATGTGCATGTCCTTACATTTTAACTGTTTTCTCCCCGGGATTCTTGCTTATCTTGCACCTAGGAAGGGTCCCGAGGGTGTGGTTGTAGAAACCCTCTGTATCTTGCAATCCTGTGTCTGTTTGCTTATCAATTTGGATTATCATTCACCAGTAGGGTATCCTTCGAAGGTCTGTCGTTAGGGGGATCTACTCATTGAAGAGGTGTTATAATCATTATAAAGTACGCAGTCGTAGTATTCAGTGGAAAAGATTATGGACTAAATCCAAATAGTTTGAGCTACCTTAGCTCTGGCAACCCGCATGTTACATCCGAGTAACCTATCTGACAATGTCAAGTACTATTTAAGAGTAGTTTCTAGCCTAAACCCCACTCTCTTATACTTCAAACGATCATACCATACGTCCACACCAAATATTCGTCTTTTTGTTGTATTCTCATATATTCCACACTAATCGGAGGTATTTTCTTCTTCTCTCACATATTTCGCCCCCGCAAACATAGAACCCAGTATTGTTTCGTTTAAATAATCACAATTTCTCCCGATTGATTAAAGCTGCTTGATTGAGTAGCTGTGACGATTGATGAATTTCAAAAATGATATATCTCAAAGCTCATATGAAGATAGATGGAAGGACAGTTGCACTAGATATACATACGATTGTTTATGAATATATTTAATATAATTGTATAATCAACAAGCTTGAAAAAGAAATCTCATTTCTTTAAAACAGTGATAAAATAGAGGCGAATAGAGTGCACAGTGTCCAAGTATCATATGGATAATGCTTGGAGACTTCGAATTTTGGTATGAGTTCTCTCGTTCAACAGCAAAGGAGCTAAGTAGTCATGATATTGATAAAATGTGCGTTATGCAAGATCAAATTTGAAAACATAATCGGATGCTTACAATTTTAGTTATTGGGTAACAATCAATGAGACAATGCAAAAGATACATAGTGAAAAAGCGAAAAGAATGCCAAGAGGGAGATAAAATAGAAGAAATGAATACAGTATGTGGAATGCGATTTGTGGTCTTTCAGAATATATGGGATACATCAGACAGATGGGAGACATAGAAAATATGCAGAGGATGAGGATTGAAAAGCGATATGGTGTAAGAAAAGAAAGGATCAAAGGGGAGGGGATCACAGAAATCAATAGCAGAAATGGGTAGAAATATTGAGAATATGTTTCTTCGTCATTTTCCTTCCAGAGATTCCTTGGTTTTTCTATTTCAATTCCCTTCTCTCCACAGTCTCAATCCGAGTCTAGGTCCGAGGACGGGCTGTCCACCACAGAGACCGTGACAGACGTTATCTTCTCCTTCTCTTCCTCAACAGACGACGATACCTTCTCCGATATTATTGTCGGGTCTTGTAATCCATTCTTCTTCTTCAAGAAAGGCATTCCGAGCGATTTAACTTGAATAGATTGCTTTGGCCTTGACTCATTCGCGTCTTTCTTCTCTTCCCTACCACCACCATTTGGACGGAACATATTCAGAAACTGTTTCCCTTTGTATTCCGTTGGATCTGAGCAAGATCTGCCTCGTCCCGTTTCCGACTTTCCGTCCTTTTTCGGTAGAATATCACAACACCGTTCTTTAACCGTCCTTCCTCCAGAAACAACACTTTCACGAATTCTCCCGAATCGAGATACAGTCACTTTTGTATCGACAATATCGATAACTGGAGTCTCTTCTGGCTTGGTAGAAGCTGAGACCATTTTTACTTGTCGACTTCGTCTAATAAGATCTTGTTCTGACGCAGGTCCGGGATGATGAGGCTGTAAAGCAGGGATTATAAGAGTGATTATACTCTGCGTTCATATCAGTAACTGTGACAGAAATCAAGTGCTATATAGACGAGCTGTACTTACAAGAATAAATCCCAGGAGTGATAAAGCATGCGCAGAAGCCCTGATATAGTATGGTAGATTGGGAGAGTAGGTTTGGGATTGAGATTGGGTTGTTGACATATTGGATCAAAGTTTAGGTGAGGGACAGAGTTGACTGGAATGATATTTTATATACATTTTGTATGACAAGGTGTGTCTCGCTAGGTTTTCTTTGAACAATAGGACAATAATGAACGGAAAGTGGAGTACCGTCCTGAACATCCGACGTTTCACTTATTAAAACACTCCGAGATTTCCCTTTGAAATATATTTTGGTGGATTTATGGATGTCTTTCTTTGGCTGCAGTCAGATTTAGGATTTAGAATATGCTTACTTCTCGAGTATATCTTGACTGATATTTCTATCATCATAATATGGATAAATGGAATACGGGTTTGTAGAGTAGTGGCCACTTTGATGTTTCGTCGGGCACTAGCAGATCAATATTACCTTTTTAGGTGCTGAGTATGAATCGGATACGACGAAAATCGGTCAGCCTCACAGAATATGATGTCATTCTAACCAGTAAACAAGTCGAAAACAATAATGAATCTGAAGGTACCATTTACAAACCTGTGTTGTATTCGCCAATAAGGAGAACATCCCAGTCTCGGCCGGATGAGAAGACGAAGTAACTTTATGAGAGAGACCGGTTTGAATGATGAAGGGAATAAACGAGACGGGGTACTCGAAATCGAATCTTCCACGGCAATATCCATCTTCACTCTTCGAATTACTTTTTTTGTTACACCTTGTACGTCGGCTCAAGTAGGATAATTCGGAATACAGCTACCCATCCCGGTGTGTCGATGCCTTCAGGATTTTGAACTCAGACTCCCTTGTCAAGTGACAGGCTCTTCAACTCAGACTTCGTAAGTACACCTCATTGTGGACCGTCCCACGTTATTCCATTATATTATTTTATCACTTTCCATGAAATTCATAAAAGGTCCTGGTGGAACGTAACCCTTCATACATCATCTGTCAAGTGTCCGGACATCCATTTGTCCCTTTCCCTAGTCGAAGTCCTTTTTGGAGTCAACCATCTACACCGAAACAATGCACAGCCTCTGACCAAGCTAAACAGAAACTAGAGATGGATTATCTCGCACACAAGATCATAATCTAGAGAGTAATAATATGAAGATGATGTCATTCCGTTGGACAATAAACAATTTCTCACCGTATGCTTTACTTGACATTTTGTCTTATCTTGTGTCATATCATGGGATCGAGATACTGCTATTAGTTTTTGTATTTCCATCCATGATAATTTCTAGTCCGTTGATTAGTCTCGGAAGGGTAGATTCACTGGATTATGCTATCTATCAATTCCTAATTCAATGTTCGGAGTAAATAGCCATCTACGAAACATCCGAGAGACAGAGTGATTTGTATATAAACAAGACTTCCGTATACTTTGCACTCCATCATAAATCCTAACCCAACGTCTATCATCCACACTCTCACATTATCCTACAATCTTCATCTCAAATACTTTCCAAACCATGTCAATATTCACCGCTGAAAATACCATGTTTTCTATCGGTCACTTTTCAGTGATCGACATGCTCTCTTTCATGTTATCGGTCAGAGGACTATTACTTGTGAGTACCACGTTTTCTATTGAGTAGGTGGCTATGTCTAACTTGAAGATAGGCAGTGGATATCTGCTATTATTTGATGCTCTGTCGATCTGAACCTATCCACGCAGATCCAGTGATGGTGGTTGAACCACAGAGACGGGTAAAGGGGACTGATAAACAGAAGAAAAAGGTGGATGTAGAATCGCAACACAAAGAGTCAACTAGGGTTGAAAGAGATTCTGTGACTACACTGGTTGTAGAAGCTAGTGAGAATTCGAAGAATGTATTCGCCAAGAGGCCTTTGGAGACTATGGTCGAGAAGAAGAATGGAGATTCTGCGGGTACTTCGGAGTCGTCGAAGGTGTCAGGTCGAGCACGGGCACAGTCGGACCCCACAAGTGAAAGGAGAGGATATAGAGCAGTGAAGAATGCAGCTCGGGATGGATTGAGTAAAATTATACGACCAGAGATACCTCTGATGGAAGATATTTTGAAGGGGAAGAAGATACCGACACCTCATATACCTCGTGCACTTCAACCGTCGAGAAAGCGAGGATCTTCTGTGTAAATTCGGCAGAGATGCTGGAGATTGTATGGATATGGACATTGCTATTCTGCTTTTTACCTCCCACCCCCTTCTTTTTTCCTTTCACTCAGCCCTACCCCTCATATTTCTACTATTCCCTTCACCTATCTATATTTGCTGCATCAAATTCAAACAAATATCTACCATTTACCTCACGGACATTTCAACTTTTATATGTATCTTTGCTTTCTGCTTAAATATTCTCACTTCCAGTTTTCAACCATTGCCTTTTCCAGTTTCTATCCGCATCTCTCCTTCGCCGCTACTCTCGCGCATTATTTTTTGACTTATTTAAATGTGTTTCCCCATTTTTCTCCTTTATACTCGATGTAGATATTCATTGTAAATCAAAAGTGTAAATTCGTCGAATGTCAAAGCGTTGTTAACTGTGATCTCTTTTGCCCAAGAGTGAAAAATCATACTAATAGTAAGAAATCTGTAATGCAAAATGCAATCAAAACCGCAGTTTATGGAGGATAAGCAGTTCCATGATGCAATAAATACCACAGGAGAGCTATACCCGGACAAGGAGAAGTTGGAAAAGGGGAAATTATGGACAGCACGTAGAATACAGTTTGCAACAATTCAGATTATACAGGGTACATCAGACGAAGAAAGAGATATTTTAAACATACAGGAGATAAGCATACAGGAGATAAAAATACCGAAAGGGAGAAAAATATATGAAAAGACAGGATCAAAGAGGGACAAAAGTATCAGAAATCAGGACCATCTTCACCGTGACAAACGTTGTCTTCACAATCGCCTCTTTCACTCCCCTCTACTATTGTCAGTACTTAATATCCGTTCAACCTCAAAGAAGGGGAATATTTGAGTTATAAATTGAGTAGTTTGCTTTGTCCCAAACCTCTCCTGATCCATCGTTTCTTTCCTGCAGCCACGATTTGAGTGGAACGAATCCAGCATCTGTTATCCTCTATAATCCTTTGCATCTGAACAAGACCGAGCTCGCCCTGTCTGGGCAGCATATCCTGGCAACGTTCCTGAAACGTTCTACCTCCTGAGATAACACGTCGGCGAAATTGCCCGGATCGAGGTGGAGTCACTTCCGTATTGACAGTTGGAGTTTCTGATGCTTTCATGGACAAAGCTGAATCCTTTAATCGGCGACGGTATCTGGGTTTATATCGTTTTGGCCACATTCCAATCCAACGGTGAACTGAGAGTAGAATAATAGTAGTAATTGTGCTCTGGGACCGTATCAATAGCTGTATCAAGTACTACATGGGTGAGCTGTGCTCACAAGGACTAGTCCATAGAATGATAAGACACGTGCATAAACCTTGATATAAATCGGTAGATTTGAATAGTGGGTTTGCATTTGAGCTCGGGCTGACATTGGATCGAAGCTTGGCGAGGTCTTCAATCGACTACGAGGTTGCTATACGTGATATGAGTGTTAGAAACGTAAGTCATTGGTGTTTCACTGAGTAATTAAGAATAGAAGGATGTGTTACCGTCCTGAACGACCGACGTTTCTCTTGTTCAAACAAACACTATGTCCCCGATGAGTGTATGGATACCAAAAGGGTAGCTTTCCTTTTCTTAAGGGATTCTTTCCTTCTATACTACAGTTTGACCGGGGTTCCGACCAGCAGAAAATGAGAAATCAGAGTCAAGACATGTACTGTAGTGGTTACTTTGATACTTCGTGAATTCAGAGGCGCGCGGCAAAACCTTTTGGGACGAATTGGTATAAAGGTCAGTCAGCCACACAGAATATGATGTCATGCTTACCAGTAAACAACTTTAAAACAGTAAGCTGAAGATAGCGCTTGGAAGCCTATGCTAGTAGGAAGAGAAGCACCAGCTCGGTTTGTGCAGAAGACGAAAGTAACCTACGAAAGACTGGCTCTATAATGAGGGGAATAAACGAAATGGGGTACTCAGAAATGGATTTACTACAACAATTTCCATTTCCCAATCAGCCCTTTTTATTACTATACTTACTGACAGTAAACAGCAGTATGGATATCTATTGTACAACTATCAGTATCGGTTTGCTCTAGAGCTCTCAGCCTTTTGAACTAAACCCCTCTTACCTCTTAATACTCATACATCTCACCTTATCAAATAACACTCCCTTCGGGGACCAGATTTGTAAGTATAACTAATAAGGAAGACATTAAAAGTAGGATGATTACTACTTCTATCTGCTAGTAAGTCTCTTATCCATCTGTGAATACCTAGATGAACAACATTTATAGACTGTTCTCCCCATTATATTACGTCATTCATTTCTTCAAATGCCAATTAAATAACGCGACTCCTCAGTCATTAAGCCCGAAATTCTAAAAGATTAATGGTAAGAGACACTCTGGCATGGCTGAGTTGATATAATTGTTCTTGTATGTCCAGCGCATAGTACTATGTATCATGATAATGATGTTTTTCTGCTTAACAATGCATGGTTTCCCAGTTTGCTTAATACTCAGCTTTGACTGGGATTGAGTCAGATCAGAATATTGAGATAATGTTATTATTAAATAACGCCTGACATTTGATCACGATACTATTTATGACACTGATAGGTATTGGGCAGGCGGAATCACTTCACGTATGTATAGTATCAACGTTTTCATGCCTTTGCTTAGTAGCTCGTCCCTTTTTTAACCTTCTGTTATTTTTTTTTTTTTTAAAATGATCATGTAAGCGGATGTCATTCCTTTACTTCGGGATCACGATCACTGCTGGTAGTCTTGGAATTCGGGTTCAATCCACAGTACACGAATTAGAAAAATATAGAAATGTCTCTTAAACCGACGAAGTCTTTGAAGTCGACATAAGCGTTGACCTCACTCGCGTGTAAGTTACCCCTTCTTCTTTGAATCTATGTTCTAATTCGTTCAACAATAGGCTCTGTTAGCAGGATCGATGAAAACTTTGGATTATTCGTCTAATTTGAAAAATTCTTCACTATGTGCGCCATTTTAACCTAATTTTAGGAGCATACATCCATCAAAAAATTTTCTTGCTAAAAGCCGAATCTTCAATATTCTTCAATTAACCTAACTGTGGTATCAAGCGTCGTGACTTTTTTTTCGGTGAATTGTCAAAGCAAATATTCACGTTTATCGCTTTCTTTTTGGGGTTTTTAAGCCTGAAATTTGGCCTGTCGCTAATCCTGATACATCGTTCCTCATATATCCCAATCTTTAAATCGAAATTTAGGTTTGAACCGCATCTCTAACACGCTGTTAGTACGACACGGCAATAACCGTGAAAAATGACCCATAGATTTAATTTTTTGTTCTATTATAATCGGATAAACGGATTCTGCGATACTGCGGCACACGAAAGGGGGTATAACATCAAACAAAAACATAAAAGGGGTGGAGATCTTTTAGCAATTATTGTTTTATATTCCCGTATTCCGCACAATATCTTTTTAAACACAGCTATGCAAGTATGATGGGGTATGTATAGATCGTAAATCAATAAATCACCACTGATTTTGTCAAATATCGCTGCCACCCCAGTTTTTAAACCGAAAAAAGCAGTTAAAAAGATGAGGGGAATATCTATCCTGATATTCCGCCTGATACCCTCGTGGTGAGATACGTCCTCAATTAATGAGCTCCCAAACCCCTTGCGCATTCCGCTGCCTGATGTATACTATGTCAGTGGTTGCGACTGTACTTTGACATCCTTAAAATAGAAGATGAGGTATTTTTACCAGTCTCATTCCCTTGCGCTTTACCGTTTGACCCATGGTTAGTCTGTGATTTAGATAGATCCTTGGAGCAGAGAGATTGGGAAGCACGAAAGTTCAAAATTTTTATCATTACGAAGTTGAGATACAGACCCTCCCTTTCTGGGAGTAATCCTGATTTAATGAGGATCGTCATTAATGGCATCTTAATTTTGAACCTAAGCTCATTACTCCCCTCCTCTCCTTTGTGAAATCCTCCGAGTTATGTCCCTGAACTACACGTCACCCAGAACGTGTGTTCTTGTTTGCTCTGTGCGGAATGTCTTTTCTGTTCAGATAATAGGTAGAGCTCCTAGTCCTAATATATACACAGAGTCCCAATATATCTACTTCATCAGGAGCCTGATTGTATATTTGAGAGACTATCTGACAAATCGGTAACTTCCTTGAGAAAGAGATCAAAGTCTCAGGAAGGTGTATCATGTATGTCAAGAGCCTTATACATCGTACACTTCATTTTAGTCCGAATGGTACCATTCTTCCTACTTTTTGCTCCCTCTGACTCTTAAGTATCGTATTGTAGCCGGAGCCTGCCCCTGTAAGGAGAATCATATAAACATTCTGAACATTTCTAACATTGACTTTCGAACTCAAAATTTTATAAATTAAAATATAGTACATTCCAAAACTATAATGCAATCTATTCGGGCTGTAACAATTTACTCGATGTCGTGATAAGAGTTGACATTCTTGCGTGCCCTTTGTGGTTTATATTTATGTACTTTGACCATGTGCCTATGTTTTCTAGCAGGATCACCATATTTTTTGTCGCATCCGTCATAGGGGCACTCATGAGGTCTTGCTCCGGTACTATACAATTTTATTAGTAACTCCAATCTGCAGTTAATATTTAGACTCACTGATGGTTGAGATGAGTATCCAAATTAGCCTTTTGTGGGAATGCCGCCGGGCATAAAGGACATAAATATGGTCTATTAGTAAGATAAAAATGTCAGCTTCCCACAAACACGGTTACCATTATAGGCACGTTACTTGTATAATAGATGCCGGGACTCAATATGCCGCTTAACACTGCTCCGTTGTGCTATATATCCGCACTGATCTTTATCGGTTCCCACATGACCAACTCTGAAGACACATTGATACATTCGCTCTCCTCCCCTCACCACAGCTCTTGCATGGTCATTCCAAGAGTCCCAGGTATAAATTATCTGAGCTCGTGATGATAGACCTGCGACCTGCGTAGAATGCGTTGGACCCTGCGTTTGATATGGGTGGTGACGATAGCGAATGCTGTTTGAACGTCTGCTAGTGGGATGAACAGGGTAATCATCCCGATACCTGGTTTCAGTCCCTGTTGGTATCGCAGGAATGGGAGGAGATATAAGCTCCTCACTTTCACTAATACCGTCCACAGAGACTATGAGATAATCTCCTATGAGTCGCATCTCATTCTAGGTACGGATGATTACATACCACTTAAAGGGGATGAATAGGCTTCCCTGTCCTCGCCGTGATTGGAAGGGCAAGAGCCCCAAGTACCTCTAATAACACTTCAATCATGGGCTACTTGGATTGAAGGTGAGTAGTTTGTACGTACGGCATTTCGATATTAAGAAAAGAGCTTTCCGGCTCGGTAGTCTGTTGACTACATGAGTCGTTACGTATGATGTCCCTTCCACCAGGAAATGACGGCAAACGACTAGCTAAGGCATGCTGGGAGGCACTTGATAGGGATGTGCCCCCATTGTTTTGTGTGATCACAGACTGCATGCAAGATCTGTATGCGTGCACATCTGATGATGACAATCTACTTTCATAGTTTTTTGTCGTCGCGGACTGCATACTTTTAGTTCGTATGTTAGTAATCATCAAAGTGATGTGCAAAAAGTGATAGCGACAAGGAACTAGCTCATATAGTTTGAGGGGTTCTAAGTCAATCATCGGCATACCTTCCTGAAGCACTTTCATACGTCCAGTCGGAGCTTTGAGCAAATAGAGGAGCCACGTACGGGCTACAGCTAGAATACTTTTGACTGTGAAGTATGATGAGCATAAGGTCGATGCATGAATAGGTACATCTACGTACGCTGCAGCCTCACGAAGTGTGTGCAATAGTGCCTCCTCTCGGTGTTTTCTCCGAGATGAACCATTCACACATGCTGAAGATGATGAAGAGAAGCTAGACATGTCGAGAGGGAGGATGGGATTGAGAATAGTTGAGAGTACTTGGGAGTATTGAAGTGGTAAAGATGAGAGCGGATGAGGGTGAGGATGGGTAGGGATCCAGCCCTATTTATGGTATTCAAGGGGAAGGGGGATTTGGTTTCAAGCCGATGGAAGCCTTGCACTTTGAGAGCACAGGGATGACATTGTAAGTGATTAGATCTCGCATTTTCAGTTATTGTCCAGTTTTGGAGAATCGGCTAATATGGACCCTCGGAGAAGCAGGTATGAAGACCACGGTTCCGAAACGCTCTATTCACCGCCGTTCATAACAATGGAACTAGGGTGAGCACACGTTTTCTGTGTAGACAGTGGCAAGCCAAAGGTCCATAGAAATCGAAAAAGCTGGAACAGATAGTCCCGAGGACCCCTTTTCGGGTACCAAGTGTAGTAGACAGTCTTAGACAGAAATATACACATATAATTCTACTTGAAGTTTATAAAGAGAGTGTAATTACTTGTGCCTAAGGTAAACGTTGTGTTTAAGGATGAAAAGAATGAGAAAGGGAAATTAGGGTCAAGATAGTCAAGATATAATTCTATTGACATCATCGTATTAGTAGGAAAAAAAGATAAGAAAAGGAGAGCAAAGTATCAATGATTTTTGTAGAATTTTGACTAATTAAAAGGGTCATAGTCCTTATTAATGCTACGGTATTAAATGTTTTTGTTTTTGTTTTTATATCTTAGAACTCCTAATAAAGAGATTTAGAGAGAGAGAAAACGGAGGGAAAACAGGGAGAATATGTGAATAATTGCTGTATGAAACATTGAGGAGGATTTGTTAGCAGTGACCGACTCTGGAGGGAGAACTACGGGCTCCTGGACATTGCTGGTGCTCTCCCCATAATCCGTGACCGACTTGACCGAACCTCCGCTTTCGAAGTTTTTACAATTATTGCTTCCGTGGGAACTAGCACCCGATCAGAGTTGATGACCAGATCGGGTAGCGGACATAGCCACAAATATTGTTAGTCACAGGGTTCTATAAACTTTATTCTCTTCCATCACAACGCAATGTGTCCAGCCCCGCCATCCCTCCGTTCTACAAAGCATGTTTGCCTTGCATCTTTGTCCTTTTTGGAGAGAGATCAGAAAGCGTTTAGCTTATCTTCCTTTCTTTCCCATTGTCTTTGTATCACACTTACCATCAATTTTTTTCCCTTCTTACTTGTCTTCCGAGCTCCGATGATGCCTCTTTCACCTATGGCTTCAGCCGATCTATACTGATTGGCCGATGACGAATATAGTTTGCTGGTCCACATACTTGGCGATGCAAAGCATCCCCTTCGTACTTTTTCTCTCGTATGTTTCGTAATTAAGAGTCTCTACAGCGACTCTTTCCACACCTGCACCCACTGGATATCCTCATTCTCGATGGACGTCGGTGGATTTCATTAGGAAAAAAATTGTCTTGTTACAATCTGCTAGGTATAAAAACATGATCATCATCATCAAAAGGGAATCGAGTGCATAGTATAAAAGAATGCCTATGTCTATAGGTCTAAACGTGCGCGGATCTACCTCGCCCAATACTAGTTCTTATTTTTCTTACTCTCCTGGGTTGACTGATCCAGGCGCTAATCAGGTGGCTGTGATAATGGAAGCTATTCATCAATTTACCCTATAATTCTCTATTTCGGGTGCCCCTTTAACACTTTTCCAGACGGTAAGTAGTACTTGCACGATGAGACAAATGCAAGATTACAAACGTAATTTACCGATTCCTGAAGTCCCTGGCATAGAGATTTCAAATCCAGTCTCCGTGATAATTCAATCGATGGTCTCACTTTACTATAGTCGTAGTACTTATGTTGTTATATGTTTTAGGGAGGCAAGTACACTTTTCCCGCTTACAAACAAGCACGAGGTGTTCTCACCAACGATAAGCTTTTTCTCAGACGAATAACCGTATATGGCGAATTGATAGTAGAATTCCGAGAGTACGGCTACTTGTTGCCTGCTACGGGATCCGAGTCTTCCTTTTTTTCCTAATCTTTGAGCGAAGCGATATATTGTTGCTCGTATGTCCCGGGCGTCTACCTATAAATCATTATGTCGGTTCTACGCCAGAGAACAAAACACAGGAAGGCAAGCAGTCCGCCTTGAACGGAGCGTAACTTGGACCCAAGGGTCGGCGTTGAATCCGACGTTCCTGAAACTGTATCTACTTGAATTGTATTTACTTGACAAAATGGCGCACACATGGCCCATTGTTATACAAATTAAGTTTACACATCTACAACACCTGTTCGTTGTGACATATACATCGGAAAATCACCCTGTAAATCAGTTTTAAGGGGTGATCGTAGGCGAGTACATGCAAGTGCTTGGTCAGCAATCAACACTTTAATGAAAAACATACATCGTTATGGAAATAATATCTGTACATGAGGCAAATAATACAAATAACTCACCGCAATATGATACAGATGTATCTACGAACGTCGATAAATACATAGCAATTACACATAGCATTTCAGAGTACATGAATAAAGTCAAATACATGCAAAGAAACTATTATCCTAAAAGGTTCTATATATTTAGAAGACGGGCTAGGGAGACATTCTCCCTACCAAGGTTGTTGCCGTAATTAAGCTATTTCTGTGTAATCCTTTTTAAGAATAAGCATGTGTTAAACGACTACCTACTTCTATCAACTGGAAAGGAGGGATTCTCTTTGGGCTCCCTTGACTGTGAGACTAAAATTAGTACCTTTGTGCATGTACATGTACATATGGAGAACGCAAAGTACCAGGCCCTTCTTTCATTTTGCACATGCACCACAAAAATTTTAACCCCCGCATATTGTGCAGAGCTAGTTATTATGTTGTTCTTGATAGGTATCTGGCGTCGCGTGGCATTTTGAGTCGCGTGGCACGATTACGATTAAAAAATTCCGAGGGGATCTACCGTGACCCGTTTTTCCGCTACTCCATACTAGACGCCGAGCACGGGCTACCTACCGACGAGAAGGTGATTCCATCATGTTACTCAGATGTGAAAAGTGGCGATATCGTTGGCTCTTTTTATTATTTGCCTTGGTGAATTAAATGGCTGTTAGATTTGATGGCTTAAGAACAAGAACAAGGACAGCCGAGATTGATCTAACTTCATCATAGCAGTTAAGATGTGTTTCAAAATTTAAGGCATAATAGTTTGAATGTTGTTGTAAAAATATTTCGCAGTTTGTTTTGAGTCAGAGTTTGATCACCATTAATTTATTCTTGTCTAATTCAGTTTATGTATGCACCTTTTACCGTATTGATATCAGAGATACTCAATACATTCGCATGATTAGAGTTCCCGATGGAAAAGGGCATGAGCCGAGAACGTCCTTGGTTGGATAGCAGTAGTAAATGCGTTTCTCTTGGGTTTTAAGTGCCTTTTTAGATCAGCGTCAAAAAGTGTTGGTTCTCTTCGGAAGAAAAATATATAATACATTCTTCTAGTTTCTAGGGCGGAATTCGAAAGGTAATGCAGATAACAAACCAGTGTTTTTTTTGTCCCTTCTGTCCTCGCATACAAGAGAACAGTCATGGTACGGTAATGTGGGCGTCAATCAACCAGGAACTGTTAAGCGATTGATCTATTTGATCTAAAAAGAGGTTCACTGTCAACTACCAGAGGTGAAGAGAGGAGTTTATTTAGATCGGTATTGAAAATTCCGAGGACTGTCGTCGGATTTTCAGTTTGTTCCGTGTCGGGGAAGGCGATTCATATTATTATTCTCAACGCTTACTAATTCTCAAGAAGAGTTCAACAATATAGAAAAACCCTCCAGTTTACGAATCTTTGATTATCCGGTACAGATGTGACCAATATACAGGCTGTATGAAATATCCTAAAATACAAAAACTGATGATAAATTTTACAGGCGGTGTTGTGATTACTAACGAAGACTCTAGGTACACTACATAAATTAGGAGTTTTCCACAGTACGGAGGTCTATCACTAGGTAAGAAACGATTATTCTGTAAATGTGCGATGAGATCAAGAAGATCTTTAATCATGAGATCCTGGTATATTATGGTAAGCTGGAATGGGGGATTGAACAGATCTTCTTCGCAATTTCACCTCCGGAACTTGAAGCACTGGCATGGCCACACAATTACCTTTGGTACCACACAGACAGTTCATGGGTCTAGTCGAGCTGAGAATGGGATATATATCACCATTACCACCTCAGCCGAGCTCCGTCTCCATTCTGGCCATCAGAGTATCTCCATGATTCAATCAGAAATGAATATTCTCATCTTCAAGTCCGGTTAACTTGATATTCTGCGCTTCCGCGGTGAATGGAAGGGAGAAGGTATCTGAGGACCGAGGAGTATGAATAGTCTTGTAGACTTCCTGGAATGAGTCATTTATTGAGTGAAAGATTAATATATTGACGACTAGATTCGAGATGGATATTTGTACTCTGCGTATGAAGGGTGTAATAGAAAACGTAGGGCCGGAAGGGGAAATAACTCTTGAATCGGTGTTCTGAAGATCTTTACTCATCTTATATCATCTCGGACTATCTTATCGCTCCTATTGCAAAAGGTGAACACTATATAAATGTTAAAAATACCGTACCGTACCTGTATTTGGCGGTAAACTTGAATTATTTGGGGGCGTGAGTCCACCCACTATGTACATGTACATACATAGTAATTCGACATGAATATCGAATAGATCAATGCCGAACTAGGATACGAAGCATGATGTGCACATACTAGCAAGCTTACTAGTTATCACATGAAATTGAGCCAGCTGTAGAATCTTATTAGTCTTTAGGCCGTCAGTTTTAATAATCAGTAGATATGAGCAGCGAAGCTGAGGATAAACACAAAGAGCAGTTGAACACGGTATACATTAGAACACGGTATACATTAGAACACGGTATACATTACCTCTCTCTTTTCAGCACCTCCGCCGAAGCCTAACTTTGTCACTCAAGCCGTTTATTCACTTAAAAGTCTACGGATATCAAGTGAAAGATTACGGATAGGTAAATAAAAATGATGGTGTAGATAGATAATTAGGGGCATAAAAATTTGATTACAAAAACAATTGGAAGTTGAAATGGTTCCTGATATAGAGACAATTGAGGGGTATGTGGTTGATATTCTCATATTAGCCAGTTGCAGTATTCAATCCTATCAAGATGAGGTACCTCTCCTATCAGTCCCCCTTGTTCGACTTAGGAAAACATTCTGTACAAGATTACCAGGGGACCATCCCTCAAAAGTGATCCATTGGATAGTAATGAGTGGGAAGTGTAATAAGGTCCTGAACCTGTTTCACTCACTAAAACACTCCGAGATTACTTCTTGATGACCAATAGAATTATGGATACAGTCCCTCAGCCAGGGACTCAAGTCTTTTCTTGATATTCGTATCAGCCGTTGTAATATCATTATCGATATATGACGATCATGGATGCATGTACTTGGAGCCCAGAGTTGTGGGTAGTCCAGATTTCGCTAACGTAAATCGTTTTTTCCTTTTTTTAACAAATCGGTACGAAGATCACCACTTCAGGCCAGCCTCACCTAGTATGATGTCATTAGTGGTCGGTATAAACAATAAACCGTAGTTGTATTCTCGAAGTTGTGCTGGCGGTATGTCACCCTAGTTATAGACTGTTTCGTCCTTTGATACACCAACCTCAATAATGAGAGAAACAAACACGATGGGTAGCTTGGAAATAATTTGCTTACGATAATAATGCCTATTTTCACTTTCCGGGCTATTTTTTTTATCGGATTACATGTTGTGCATCGCCTCAGAGAGAATGGTTCGTTTAATAACTAACAACACGGAGTACGATCCTGGTATATTGAAATTGGACCCCCTCTTTCTACTCAATTTTATCGACTTGTCAAATGACAGACACGGAGTCCTTCACATTCGAGAATATACCTCTTCTCGATGTCATTTACGGTTGTTACTATTATAAGACGAAGCTCAACATCAGTTGCATTTACATTTGAATAGCCCACTGGATTATCTTTAAGTCATCAATAGGGACTGGAGTGTCATTAACCAGAAAAATCTATTCGTTTCACCTTCCCCGCATACAAATGAGATTTTGTCATGCTATTCCCCTCAAATTGGTTTAGAAAATCGGCGAATTAAGAAACCAGGATGTCTTGACTGTGGAACTGGTCAGCTTTGATAATAACAAAAGTCTGAATCCGTTTCGTCTCTTCTTACACCGACAGATCACAAAATGGTATTGTTCCGTTTATTACCATTGAGAACGATGATGTCATTCCGCTGAACAATAAGACGTTTTCCCACGGTTAGCTTTACACTCATTTTGTCTTGGCTGTGTCGAATCAGAGTACTCAGACACTAATATTAAATAAGGATTCGTTATTACTTGTAATCATCCTTGGAATGTTGGATGGTCTCGGAGCGGGGAAATCATTCGACTCCGCCCATGCATAGCATGAATCCCATTTTTATTGTTCTCATCTGTCTTTCAACCTTTCTTGTTCGGAGGTGGCCATACGAAACATCCGAAAGACAATGACTTATATACTATACACACCTAGACGCAAGGGATAAAAAGTCTCTTCTTCTATCCCCATCCATCTACCTTCAAAGAACCTGCCCTAAGCTATCTGTCTTCATCGACAACGAACGCAAGAAGTCAAATCCTCCTCCTTACTCTATTTGCATTCCTTTCAAATTACCAGTCTTAAATCACATTTCTTCAAACAACATCCCAGATGGCTATCGCTAGAACCTGCTTTTATGCGGTAATCAGAGTTGTCGATTGCATGACCTCAGTTACTGCGTTGACGCTTGTAAGTGCTGCTCAAATCTCACACATGAGGCATGATTTCTAATTGAAGATAGATTCTAATTGGCTTTATTGTATACTCTAATCTGACGAAAAAGCCATACTACATATCCATGGAGGATACACCTCAACCCCGAGCACGAGTAGTATCTCGTCATACGAAATCCTCAAAGAAAAAGGATGCCAATCTGAAACCGGAATCAGTCACTGTTGCAGAGTCACAGGAGACTGACAGGTCTCGCAAACACGTTATTGCTATAGCGCCTTGTAGCACAAAGAACCCGGAGTCAAGCTCAAAGAAGTCTACCGTGAAAGGTCGAGATCGCTCTGAATCAGACCCGACCAGTGATAAGCCGAGGTTCAAAGCGATGAAAGAGGTCTTCCCACGAATGACTAAAAAAGTAAATACTCTTCGAGCTCCCCGTCCGGAACAAACGGACCAAAAAGTTAAGGAGGAAGTCAATGGGGTAGAGAAGAAGAATACTGCGCAGGGTCCGTCGAAAGTTGTAGGAGGTGTCTTCAAGCCCTTGCAGAAGGACATGGTCAAGGCGAAGGAGTCAATCGCTATAAAGAAAATTTCTAAAGGGACGAAATCCCCTAGTACTGTCTTGTTTGCTTGAATCCTATGCATTCGTACCTTTTCCTTTATTCGTTTCTTCAAGTTCATTTATTTTCTCCCCACATTCTCCCTTTCTCCCCTGTTTGGACACAAATGCTCCTTCATGTTTATGTTTCCTTAATCCATGAAAAAACTACACGTTATGTTTTTTGGTCTGTATCACACTCTCCCGCTTCGTGGACCATTTCTCTAATGTATCCTTCTTTTCGATCACTCCACAGACTTCATTCTTCATTCTTCTTTACTCTTTCTAGTTCACCATTTTACATCCCTTCCTTCCCTTTTTCATATTAAAGAAAATAATAAACATGTTCTATGCCCGAATTGTTTTTGTTTTTCCATTCTTTCTTTTTCCGCTTGACTCGGACATTGTTTAGATACCAAGAATTGATGACTGTTATTTTATCACTCTATTACGCTGTTACGCTGAACGAAGACTCATGAGTGTTATTAAATGAAATTCGATATTTATTTTGCGAAAAGCTACAACATTACGATATTTCACAAAGCATGACAATTGGTATATAAACACTCTGAATTCTACTCCTGCACAATAAATATAAAAAAACAAATGATAATTGACTAGCCCCAGTGTAGAATTGCAATTTCGAGGATGAATAATCGTACAACTTGCTTCCAATTCAAGACAAATGATTTTCTTGAGTTATAATCCCGAGCGGTAATGATATCCCCGATCAAGGTTGAATGGCAATTTTGAGAGCCCCACGGCTACTCATCTTGTCCAGAGCTGCTTGATAGTCCTCTAGTTTGAATATGTCGGTGACCATACCTTTTGTTCGGATTTTTCCACTATCAAGGTAAGCCACAGCGCGGGGGAAGCAGTAAGTTTGAGAGAACGAGCCGATGATCTGATAGAGGAAAAGTATAAACATAGAAATTCAGCTAACGTTGATCTTATCAAATACCTTAATCTCGTCCCCAAAGATTTTACTTGGTGGCCAATGAACACGGGCCTTGTTTTCGTACACACCATAGATCATCAATGTGCCTCCACGACGAACATAGTTAATACTTTCATCAGCTAGTTTTTCTACACCGGTGGCTTCTACTACGACATCGAAACCATAAGGGTTATCCTTCTTCAGTTGTTCCCATTGAGGTCCGGGGTTAGCTCGGTCGAGTTCGATGTATTCATCACCACAGTCAAGTTCTTTTGCGATGTCCATCTTGATACCTTTATTGGCAGCGATGACAACACGGAATGCACCGTTCAGCTTTAATAGCTGCGCAAGGATCAATCCTGTTGGACCGGCACCAAGAACAAGAACTTCAATGCCGACGGGAGGCGCAAGTTTATCTAACCCGTGTAATGCACAAGCAGCTGGCTCAAGTAAGGTGGCCTCTGCATCCGACAAATTCTTGATTTTGTACAGTTTGTTTTGTTTACTATTTCATATAATTAGTTAATGTTTAACGATATAAGTGATGCATAGACTTACTAAACGATATACTCGGCGAAACCACCATCTTGGGTTACGCCTCGAGCATTGAAGTTCTCACACATGAGAGATTGGCCACGACGGCAGAAGAAACAGTTGTCACACTTTCAATAAGGAGTGGGTTAGACATTATTCTTTAAAGTAAATAAGTAAGCACAGAATAACTTACAGTGCTGCCAACATCGGCAACGCAACGATCACCGATTTGGAAATCCTTTACGTTCTTTCCGAATTCAACCACCGTGCCGATTGCTTCGTGTCCAGGAATAAGCTACAGGTACAGATAGAAGTAAGTAAGATTCTACAGCAGTAATTCCGAAGAAAACCCCAAAAGTCTGATTTCGGAGCCATGATACGGGAGAACGGATGGAAAATAAGAAATTAAGACTTACAGGGAACTTGGAGATGAATTCTCCTTCGTGAATGTGAGCGTCTGTGCCACAGACGCCACAGACAGTGACTATAATAGTGAGATATATTTAGAAAAAATATCAAACAGAAAAGAGGAGGGCGGTTACCTTTTAGGAGGACATCATTGTCTCCTACTTGTGGAATAGGGACTTGTTTAATCTCGAAGTCACCTGGCTATATAGATAATCATAATTAGTGGCACGTAGTAGGTGACACTGTCGAGAACTAACCTTATGATAGTAGAGGGCTCTCATTGTTCCAGAAGGCATGATTGATAGAGGGAGATGTCTACAAGAGATATAGCAAGAGATATGGTATTTGGGGGGATGGGAGAGAAGTGGATGTATGCAGCACGGCTCGTGACTTTATTTAAGTCGGGTGACGAGGTCTACACGTGACGTCATATCATAGGCCAACTGCACTTCGATCGGACCGACGCAGAAATGGATTAATCCCTGCACTTTTCCCACATGCCCTTTGTTTTTTTCGTTTCCGCCACAGTTATCGAGGGAGAGCCTCCATTCTATAAATGGAAGAATGCAGTAGAATTAGCGTCTGTTTAGACATAATAATAACAATAAAATCACGGATAACTGCGAGAATAGATATTATGGATATTCTTGAGAGATAACTCCAGAAAATGGGGTATCTTCGTCACAACTTTTTCGGTGGACTATTCCTGTACTAATTGTTCCTGATGGGCTCCACTATCTTATCGAAGATCTATGTAACCGCCCCACCTCAAGATGGGAATGACACATACTCTGATGCTTAAAAGGAAGGCGTACACAAGAGCCAAGGAAATTAAAGGTTCAAGTTTAAATTCAGGAAGTAAACACGGCTTGTACCCCGATTACGTAATAAACAACAGCACGTAACCAGCATTTGCTGTAGTTGTAATTTAATCTAATACTAGTAATACTTTTGCTTCACCCATCTCCTAGCAACTCACAACAGTAACACAATCCCCTCCTTTATAACAAACAGCTCGAAGGGTGGCGGAATACAAATCACTGAAGTCATATGCCCCGCAACTCAGGGTTTGCCGTGGATGAGACAGCTTTGCTTAGCAAGTACCGAATCTCAACACTTGCACCAAAGTATGGAAGTTCGAATAATGTTCCCTTCCCATAATACTAACTGTGATGACTGTGCTGAAGGAAATGGGAAGAAGTTGATCATGAACTGTCAGGCCCTGTAACGGGTTCATTATCTACCTCTGGCAGTAACATAATGGAGGAAGATCCACTGGGACTAGGACATAAGCTTGAGTGGGTTGAGTTACACAGATTTCTATTTTTAATTTATTTACCATCAATTTAGTATGTCCGATATGGATATGGCCTCTAGTAAGACAACACTTATTGCTGCACCAATCTAATGAAATTGACACCCTAGTACAATAATTTTGTAGAGGCTCAAATCATGCTATCCTCAAAATCCTTCGATCCCAAAGCATTTCTCACCGCAGTTCATCCCAACGCGACATATCAGGACCTGGCAGCCGGAATAAGTCATCTTAGGGCAAACTTGGATGCCCGTTCAGAAGCAATTCGCGTCCTTGTCGAAGATAACTTTGACCGTTTTGTAGCTGTCAAGGCTTCAACTGATGGTGAGTGCGAATCGACCGCTATATTTTGATACGCTACTGATTGAAGAATTGTATAGCCATATATGCTGAAATGCGTGAAGGTCTTCTCGCAGATTCGACGGACTATGCTACGAAAACAGTGAGAGAACAGCTCAAGGGTGCGTTTATCAATTATAACATGTCAGGAATGAAGTTAAAATAGGTCATAGGTGTGGCCCAGAAAGCCGACCAGGTTTTCCTTCCTACATTGGAAAACGCTTCGAAGGCACAAAAGCTACGCTCAACATTAGGTGTATTTGAACGTTCAAAGTTCTTCTTCAACCTTCCAGGATCTTTAATGGAATCTATTGAAGCTGTCAGTTGTTCAAATCTCAGGTCAAATTAACTATAAGTAACTTACAATTGCTATAGGGAAAATATGAAGCGACACTAAGAGATTACAAGAAAGGCAAATTCCTTCTTGATTCGCGACCAGAGCAACTTCTGCCCGCTTCTCGACGTTCAAAAGACCTAGGAGAATCTGGTTCAACATCAAGTGTAGATGCCCAACAGAAGCGCATCCTTGATAAAGTCTGGAACGCCGTAGAACGCGTCATGGGCGAGATGAAAAATATTCTACTCGGCCAGTTAAAGGATCCAAAGCGTTCCGTTGAAGAACAAGAAAAGACACTAGAGTCAGTAAAGGCATATATATTCCTCAAGAGCCCTAAATTATTGACGTGACATACATTCAAACAGGATTCTACTTGAGTTGAGCACATCAGATGACCCCACCTGGGTATATTTTGATACTCAGCATAAGTATGTTATGGATCAATTAAAAGAGGTCTTCAAGGTAACATCCGAAAATGTAGAACGTACGCAAATCAATTTAATATTTTGCTTGAATTTACTCATTTTAATACTATGGACTATCTATCATATTACAGAGGCTAAAATCAAGATGGAGCCCGAGCATCTGGATGCTAACGCTCTTGCGCTTATTGTAGTACCGCAACTTCGAGCAGGAATCGTGTCGATTGATAGTAAACAGCCTGAATCAATTATTGGTAGGTTCGAAACTTATATCGTACGAAAGATTCTAAGTATTCTTCAATAGTTCAAGCAACTGGCCATGAGATATGGCAAAGCGTTCTCGATATGGTAAAAAGCTTGTCTGAAACGATGTTAGCTTCTCTTCCAAATTTCTGGAAGATAGCAAAGGGATACATGGACGGAAAGTACAAGAAGGTAGTTTTTAACCTTTTATCCTACTCATAACAATCAGAGACTTATAAACCATTCAGCAAAGTTCAGAGCGTGATAGGGGATCTCGTCGAAGTCCTTCACAATGCAAATCTATGGCTTCTGATGTTGTTAGGTTGTACATTGCTCTCCTATCACAATTCTTCACTCTTTCCGACATGGCTGTGGCATCTCCCACCCAAAGTGAAGCGAATGGTGGTGCTGCTATGCGCTTGCCATCATTCGTCCCGCAACGAGCCCATGCACTCACTTCTGCCTACTACCTAACCCGAGTATTAGCTGAGATACAGGAGTGCGTAAATGAGGTCGTTTCAATGGATATTTCCCCGGACGCAAGTTCTGGTATGAAAGGTCTTCTCGAGAGTGCTAGATGGAGGTTTGAAGGCGCACTTACGAATGTTTGGTTGCGTGGTAAGTTGAATTGACCGGCTTTTTAAACATGCACTCAAATGTCACAATCTTTGATTCTGTCCTAGATGCCAATCTTTTCCATAATCTTGAAACATGGGCACCCGATCCATTGCATGAATCAACTACACAATACCTTAATCTAATACAGACATTCCAGCGCCACCTCTCTACTGAGGCATTTAAAATCGCTGGTGGATTGGATTTAGTGCCAAGTGCAACAAAGCCAACCCGTCAACATCGGATTTCTTCGAATTTCACTATGAAGATCACAAAGTCATTCTTAGATTCATTATACGCGTTTCTTGACGGTCTTGTCCTTCTCGCTTCCGACGAAAGTGAATATAAGAGACCTCCTGGAGGGGCCCTGGGGAACGATGTGCTTTCTGGAGGTGCTGGGAGTCGCGCTGAATTGATAGATCTTACCAATCCGGTACGTCGGTTTATCTACACATCCTTTTATGTCGACTTATAGAAAATCACCCTGCTACAGGAAACTCGACTCCTTATCGTCGTGTCAAATTTCGGACACTTAAAGTCGTTCCTTATTCCAAGTATGATTGCCCAACTGGAACGCGCATTTGGTACCATAGTTGATAATGATAAGACTGTGAGTGGTCGGACTCGGTATATTAAGTCGAGTCGTGAAATTAATTTCTGAACAGACTTTGGCTCGCGTCGTACAAGAACTTGACGCTAGCTTGTTTGATGGATATATTAAGCCTAAATCAAAAGCCATCACAGCTATCGTTCAGAAGGGTGTCCTGGATCCTGATATGGATTGGTTTGAATCACCTAGACCAACAGGTAAGTTTTTCCCCTCCGATGGTATACTCGAACGTCCCTCTCAATGATGACAATACTTTCCCTTGTATTCAAAAACAGAAATACGACCTTATATGTTTGAGATACTTATGTTCCTAGTCAATGTTCATTCTCACGTTGCTAGTGTATCAAAGGCTCTTTTAGACCGAACACTTAACGCTCTCGTTGAAGAAGTCGCCGAAGAGGCGTTACGTTGCTTCAAGAAAGTGAAAAAGTTTGGTATGGGTGGGATGCTAAGGGTAAGTCTCTTTCATTATTCTATAGGTTCACTTAGGAGGATATTGATAAATTCCTCCATCTGAATAGGCAACGCTCGAAATCGAGTTCTTCCACCAAACAGCATCACGTTTCGTAACTACCGCAGCTGAGAAGAAACTGTCGGACGTATACAACATAATCTCTCAGGCTTACGCTCGAAGACCAGGTGACGATATGAAGAGCCAACTCGAAGGCGTGAAGAAGACACTTGCGGATACTCGGCGTGCTACCCAAATTGAGTTTTTGTGTTTCCGGAAGGAGAAAGATAAGAGTTCTAGGGCTGCTGTTGCACCCGCCATTGGTACTAGTACTAGTACGGGGACTGTTGCTGGGGGGGAGGAAGGAAGGGAACGACGAAGGCGACCTGGTACTGCTCCAGGGCCTTCCCCAAGTAACGCTCAAGCCCAGATAAAGTCAACTAACACGAGGATATAAAATATTACTACATTAGACTTTGTTCATCAGACTTTGTTTAGAGCAAAACATTTTATATTTCTAATCATCATCCATATCCGATAAACAGCAGGTTATGAGAATGTTGAGATCCTGAGACCTGCAAGCTATGCTACATACATACGATTCTTTTTTTGTTGAGAAAACAGGAGAGGAAAGGGAGGGAAAAGTGTTGATGTGAACATAAAACCGTAATATCAATCTATTATGATCCGTTTAAATCTTTTGAGCTTTATAACCGTTTAGTCATCCTCAGCGATACCCTCTGGCCGCTTGATGCTTGCGGTTTCGATACCGGGGAGGGGCCATTGACGAGCAAAGGCGCGAACTTCGTTACGGAGGACAATAACATCTTGACTTGACTCTGCAACACGAAGGAAGTCTTTAAGGAGCTTCGAACCAGCCTCTTGTTGAAGCTTGAGGGAAAGCTGAACGGTCCTGTGTAAGAATTCAGCAACCTTCTTGTGGTCCTCCTCGGCCATGTTACGGGAAGTAAGTGCTGAAGTTCCAAGACGGATACCACCCGGAGTTTGTGCGGATTCTGCGAGGGAAGAAAGTTAGTGTCCGAAGAGAAAGACTTGATATGGGAACATGGCTTACTGTCACCAGAAACAGCATTTTCTATAAAAAAGATATTGCGTATCAGCTGTCTTGATCTAATTAGATTCTGGAAACACTTACTGTTGATGGTGATACCAGCAAGGTCACAGATTTTCTCAATCTTGCTACCAGTCACACCAGTGGGACGGAGATCCCAAAGGATCAAATGGTTGTCGGTACCGTTAGTCTGAAGCTTGTAGCCGTAGTTGACAAGTTCATTAGCAAGAGCCTGTGCATTTGAGACGACCTGCTTGGCATAGGTTTTCCAGGTTGGGGAAGCGGCTTGTTTGAGAGCGGTTGCAATACCGGCAATGGTCTAAAAAAAAAAAGACTTAAGTAAGGTTAGGAGGCGCATATTATTTAACTGACATTGTTGTGGGGACCACCCTGGCAGGCAGGGAAGACAGCCTCGTTGACACGCTTCTCGAGGTCTTCAGCGTTCTTCAAGTCCTTGCGGAAGAAGATGAGACCAGCACGAGGACCACGGAGGGTCTTGTGGGTCGTAGTAGTGACAACATCACAGTACTCGAAGGGGTCGGCAAGCACCTGACCAGCGACAAGACCACTAGTGTGGGCAATATCAGCCATCAAGAAAGCATTGTGCTCATCTGCGGTCTGACGAAGAGAAGCATAATCCCAATCCCTAGGGTAGGCTGAAGCACCACAAATAATTAATCGCGGCTTGAAGAGACGCGCCTGCTCTGCGAGCTTCTTGTAATCAATCAATTGCGTTGCGGGGTCAAGTCCATAAGGGAAGGATTGGAAGTAGATGGACGAAGCCGTGATCTTCTTTTTCGCGGTCTAAAGATAATTGGCAAGTCAATAAATTGTTATTTATCATTCTCTTCTGAATACAGACATAATAACCGTGAGTAAGATGTCCACCATCAGGAAGGCCAAGACCCATAAGGCGGTCTTGGGGCTGAATTAAAGCAGTAAGTGCCGCAAAGCTAAAATTAAGATGTCAGTGCTGTGACATAAGAGAAGACGAGACGAGAAGAATGAACGTAAACTAAAAGAAAAGCGCTCCACTCCGAGACAAATTCGTTCACGTAACAGAATTTGAATTTAGTGCCCTCGTATGAGCGCAAAAACGCCGGGAGGATAGGAAGAAAGACTACGAAAACGAAGAAAGAGCTCCTTTGGGCGCATATACTAGACATCCTAGCAGAGAATGAATATGACTCACTTAGCAGTACTGCCAGAGTATGGCTGAACATTGACACCCCATTTAGCAGGATCCAAGTGGAAGGCCTCAAGAGCACGCTTGCGGCAAAGCTGCTCAAGCTCGTCAATCCATTCATTACCACCGTAGTAGCGGGCGTTAGGAAGACCCTCAGAGTACTTGTTCGTAAGAATGGATCCGTTCGCTTCCATGGTTGCACGAGAGGTCAAGTTCTATTGTTCCTGTAAGTAACACAAACACTACAATGAAATCTGGGCTAACCTCTGAGGCAATGAGCTCGAGACCAGACCACTGACGCCATGTTTCCTTGTCAATGATATTCTGCACCTCAGGGTCAGCCTGGGCGAGCGGGACATATAATTCTTTGTTCTAGTTGTATTGTCAGCATAAACAAAGTTGGATTCAAAAAATGAGGATAATCTTTACATAGTCTGGAGTGGTTGCCATCGCTCTACGAATAGAAGGAAGGGTGGATCGAAGTGGTCGAGATAAAAGTCTGAGCATCACGCCTCTGGACGATATTTTGTGTTTACAGAAATTTTGTGACACCTTATTCACGGCAGAAACCGCAGCACCGCCACCGCGTTTGCGCTATCCGAAGTCATAATTATAACACCATGTGAAGCTAAGGAATAATACATTAGATAATACTTATACACGTACATACATACACAATAACAACGATATAAAATGGAATTACAGAAGAGCTTTAGATGATGCTTTAGGGATAATTGGAAACCATTTATTAAATACTAGACCAGAGTCGTACTTCTGTTTGATTGCTTGTAACCGTGGATAATTGTCTCCGAAAAGTTCTGTGGTCCGTTCAGAAGTCAGGGATTCATCTCCAGCTGAAAAAAGAAGAAATCTTCAGAGATATTATTAAGATTCCGTATAGTACGATATTCACCATAATTGGAATAACTTCGGGTCTTAGATTCCACTTCTGCCGTGCCTTGGAACGAAGCGATTAAATTAACAATTGCATTGGATCGCTCACGGACTGCGTTTGATTTATCTAGTCTATGTCCATCCCATCTTGTAGTTATGAGGACATTTAATACATCCGAGCGAGTATTGAATGCCATGGACCTATCTGATACACTCTGTATTTTCGATGGGTTCATACAATCGAATGCAACTATTGTTTGGAGTGATTGATCCCCTTCATTCAAATGCCATATGTAGTCCAAGACACTTTTCACTACCTCGGGTTGTGCCTTTGACATCTTTACTCCCTGGATATAGTAGTTATCACCATGTGGGACTGTTCGATTCTATGTACCAATGAGTATGATTGCATAAGTAAAGGGTTTATCTTCCCTTTTCTTTGGAGAGAAATATACCTGCATAGAATTAAGCTTCTCATAAGGTATCTCCTTGGAATAGTCCATAGGTTCTATAGGACGGTGTAAGTGTGTGAGAAAAGGAAGGAGAATCGGAGAGAACTCACTAATATCTAAAAAGGGCTTGAAGGCTCTCCTCCCTTCTTCCTCTGATCCGTTATAGAACACGAAGCATCCTATTGCCCGCTTTAAGCAGGACCCTCATTAGTAGTTTACACTTGTAGCCTATTTAGACGCTTACGTTCATCTTACGCTCAGTACTTACAAACTGAACCATAGATTCTTTGCTCGAAGGGCCGTTTTCCCACCATTCATTAGTCACTTTAATTAAAGAATTATGTAGTGAAGGAGGAAAAATCAGACTTCCAGCATAGACAGTGCGTCGTTGCTCATGAAGCTGAAGAACAAACTCGGTACAGACACCAAAGTTGCTTCCACCGCCTCGAATAGCCCAGAAAATATCCGCATTTTTATCTTTATTGGCCACAAGTATAGAACCATTAGCGGTGACTATTGTTACCTAGTTTATCAGGGGTCGCCTTACATGAGCTGAAGTAGAAGGAAGAACAGATCCAAGATCACCTGTAGTAGATTATCAATAGCCAATCCATGTTCAGCAGAGAGCCATCCATATCCACCTCCTAAAGTAAAACTGGTCTATCACATAAATTGTAATCCTTATTCTTAAGTCAACCCAGGCTCCTTACCCTCCGACTCCTGTCTACAAATCGAAAATTTGTGATAATTCAATAAATGATTAATAAGATCAATTACATACATGATTTACAGTACCGCCGACTGTTGCAAGCCCGTATTTAATTGCTTCCTTATCTACGGTTTCCCAGATTGCCCCTCCCCCAACATACCCTCGCTTCTGCTTCGGATCGATTCTCACCGTACCGAGGTAACGAGAAAGGTCAATAACTATTCCATCCTTTGATGAAGAAGCACCAGCGACGCTGTGACCGCCTCCACGAATAGCTACGTCCAATTTGGTCGATAGCGCAAACCTTAATGCAAGAGAGACATCCTCCGCATTCTTGACAAACGCAACATACTTGGCCTTTCTTTCTGCTGCTTTACACCATCGTGATATAGCCTTATCATATTCTCTGTCTGATTCTGTGATTATATCCCCCTCAAATGAAGTTTGAAACGAAGAAAAACTAGCCATTGTAAGACGGAGGAAGGAAGGGGTGAGAATAGCCTTGTGCTGCTACGATATAAAAAGAATTTATTCCACTCACAGTCCCTTACTAGTTGAATACCGCTAAGAATATGTAAGTTCCCGAAACCCTTACACAATTCCTTACAATTGTGTTTAAGACGTTATGGCAAAAAAATCCCATAGGACACGGGACAATGCTCGATTCCTGGGTTAGTATGAGAAAGGAAAGCTCAATAATAGTAGCTTTCTTGAGGTATGTCCCTGAGTTTGGTGTTTCTGATACCGAACTCCGTCGCCGAAAAGTCACATGTGGTGCCTGGTTCGCTTAGATCAGAGCGGAGAAGTGCAATTGATTTCAAATAATTCACTGAAAGAAGCTCTGCTAAAAAGCAAATGGCATATTATTACTAAATTCAGGATTGGAAACGGAAACCTCCTGTCAGTGACATTACTTTTCCAGGATCAAATTTGGCAGCAAGTTCTCGGAGACGTGGTACGTTATCGCCATACATGAGTTCCAATGGTGTGTCCGGTAGGGCATAATTAGGATATAGAATATCGTCCATACGGCTCACTCCCTCAGATATTGCCTGAGCCTGGATGGTATTGGTTAAATTCTTTACTATAGCCGCGAACTCTGTATAAAGAGCTGTTTGTTCGGCTTTATATATAGAAAGATGAATGAACTAAACGCATGGCAGCAGTGTGAAGTATTTTACCTGTCGATAAATTGGGGTTGATAGAGTAAGTAATTTCGGCTGATGCGGGAGTCACCGGTCTACTCGATGGATGAGGATATGCCCCCCCTAGAGAATGTGCATTTGCATTTATAAAAGGTTCCAAAGCTATTCTGGCTGTAAAATTCATCTGAGGAAATCGGTTTCTGAGATCTGATTCTGTGGAGATCACAAGTTGAGCCATTTCGTCGATGAGAGGCTTCGTATACTTAGTGACTGGTATATCATGCCCTGCATACCTAGATGAAATAGAAGAGATAAGCAATTTAGGATGGCTTCGCGTGTTAATGTATCTAAATTGAACATACCCAAAAGGACTAAACTCGGGATTAAGAGGACCTATCGAAGTCAGGAAATCAGATATTGTTCTCTGTTTCACATCAGAGCTCATAGATGGAATGGAGAGGAAAGGGTCGAATATCCCTGTATCGTTTGGGGAGTTGAATGAAAGGAAGGCACTTGCGACAAACTGAGGTAAAACGTAAGTTAGGCTTCCTTTCTGAAAATTAATGAGAAGTACTAACATCGCCATTCGTAATTCTGTAAGCCACTATAGCTTGAGCCCTTGTGTCATTGTTCTGAAGAGAGAAGTTACTCAATGCCTCATTGACCTGATCTAGGACATCTACAGAGTACAGAATTACTCCTCCCTGTGATGAATTAATTTGGCTGATAGCCTTCCTGTCTCTGCTAAACTTACAAACATCTGTTCTTGAGGTAAGGCCTTGAATACTATATCTGTCACAATACCAAAGTTATTTAAGCTTCCCTTCGGGGAGAAGCCTCGGCATTATATTCATATTAATTGAGTGATGGTTGTTCACTTTACCTTCAGAGCAAAGAATAAATCTGGATTTGTTTCGTTCGTGACTCGTACTTGTTCACCATCGGGCAGTACTAAATTGTGGGCGACAATATTGTCTATTGTAAGTCCAAATTGATCTGTTTTCCAAGAATATCCACCCCGAGGCTAAGACCACCGACACCTATCATCCGTTTTAGAAACCGAGAGGTGTTTAGAGTTGGTTCACTTGCCTACACCGAAGATGCGTCCCCCTGCCACCGTTAAATTAAGAGGGTCCAGTTGCTCGTAGACTTGATCCCAGGTAAGACCAACACCAACAGTAACCAAACCATGTTCCTTGTCAACTACTATATCCGTGAACTTTGACATTGATATTTGAACACCTGGTGTAGAACTGAAGTTTGGGGTAAAAGAGTGGCCCCCAGATTTCACCTATTTCTCGAAATTTATAGCTTAAAATATGATAGAGTGGTATAAGAGCATACCGCAAATGGTGAACGGATGTCCGGGTGGCCTACAATTTTCAGCTAGGAAATATAACTATAAGCATGATAATCTCCGAAGGGCAGGATGGAATGGCTAACAATCTCACTGATATCATCAGAGCTAGTAGGCTCTATTGAGCATGTCGCTGGTTGCTCACTCGAGGCTGCCCAATGCTCAGTATCATTTTCAAATTGAATAGACCCTTGATAAAATGTCTGAGCATGGCATTAGAAGTAAGTATCCACTGGAAATGCCATACCTGGAAACGATACGAGATGGGGAAGTATGGCTTTCAGGGTTAAGCATGCATTATTTGCGGGTGAGGAAATAGGTTTGAAGCCAATGGATTTCGAGGAGATGATAAGAACTAGTGAATATATGCTATGGAGAAGGTGTTTGAACAGCATGTAGAGCAGTCGTCAAGATAGTCTCAATCTGGGGGAAACAATAGAGAAAGACTTATAAATCACCATCTATATAGCCACCACCCCACTTATTTAAATGAGTACCTCGAAGTATGCATGGGCGAAGAAGGTCCCTGGTAGAGCGCAGGATTCACAAGGAGTGAGAGGCAATAGGCCGGTTCCATGGGAATTACTATTGACTCTGTCATTTAACCTGAGTAAATTCACTTAATTGGCAAGCCGGAAAAAGTATCCACGGCGATTTAGCACACGTGTGATACTGGGATATAAGGACGCAGAGGGATATGCAGATATTCAAGTTTATGGATGGGTGGATGTAATTATAGAAAGTGAATCTGTTTTTATACCTAAGTCGTCGGATATATGTTTCCAAATGTGGTCACCTTGTTTACTTGATCTCTGTGTGAATCTATTTATACCACTTAATCTTGTGTAGTATATGGGATGCCCTACCCTACTAGATCCCCACTAGCCAGGGCGAAGAGGAGAGGGAAAGGCCAACAATTTTCACTAGCATAACAATCTTCAGGTGCCAAACCGAACCATCGGACTCAGGCTCGGAAATCTTAACTTTATGTTTATAAGTAATAATTGAAATATCAAGGAGATTAGAAGGCTTACATGGATTCGTATATCGTCACAATCTATTTGCAGACTCACTGCAGAAGATTTATATCCTCTGACCTTGATTTATGCTAGGAGTGGAGGTAACTTCGAGCTATTGTATGGGCGGGATCAAAGCATATTCATGTCACAGAGCAGTCTAGTTCTCAACGTTACATCATTCAGCCAAGTCATCCTCTCCTTTATGTAGACCCATTATTGCAGGACCAGATGGATGAGTGCATTCTCTCAGGTATCGTCGAACACGGACGTTAAATAATCGGTGGCCGAGAAAAGGTTTTCCGTTCAATACACTAATTCAATTCAATAGGTCCGCACAAAATCATATACTTTTACAGAATTCAAGCATCAACTCGAAGTTCTTGTTAGGCTTAAAATAAAGTGACCGTCAAAGAATAAGAAACCCTCAATATTAAAGATGTATTTATGACTGGAAAAGGAACCCCCCTGTCAAAGTCATGACTTTCTCCGGATCAAACTGGGCAGCAAGATCTCGAAGTCGCGGCAAGTTTTCACCATATAAAAGCTCCAATGGAGTATCGGGTGCGGCATAGTTAAGATACAAAATATCGTCCCACTGGCTTAGGCCCTCAGAAACGGCCTGTGTTTGAATAGCGGTCGAGAGATTCCTCGCTTCGATGAGGAGCTCGCTATAAAGAGAGTTTTTCTCCTCTTTGAGTATCCTATTAGTTGTAAGTCTACCCAGGATACTACTTTTTTCACTTACCCAACGTGAGATTCGGATCGACGTAATAGGTAATAGAAGGTGAGATAGGTGTCAATGGATGATCTGGAGGGTGAGGGTAAGCACCACCAAGGGAATGCGCGTTCGCATTGATGAAAGGTTCTAAGAAGCATCCAACGATAAGGTCCAAGGATGGATACTGTGTCTTGAGCTTTGACTCTGTAGATATCAACAGCTCCGCTACACTGTCAGCGAATGTCTTGGAATATTTTGCCATTGGTACAGCATGACCGGCGTATCTTGTAAGAAAATTAGCTGGCTCTCATTTGGAATGCTTTCCATAAATATCTTACCCAAATGAACTAAAGTCGGGATTTAAAGTGCCAATTAAAGACATAAAATCGGTAAAGTCTCTAACTTTCACGTCTGATTGAATGGAAGGGATCGAAAGGAAGGAATCGAAAATATCTGATGATTCGGGAGAATTCAAAGACAGGTACGCTGTTGTCGAAAGCTTCAAGAACAATCGATTTATATCATCTTCAGATACGATATATAAACTGTTACTAACCTGTCCGTCAGTGACGCCATATGCAAGCATTATTTGTATCCTAGGATCGGTATTTTGACGATTAAAGTTATCGAATGCCTCAGTAACCTGGTCTAAAACATCCGAAGGATACGAAACGGTGCCTGCCTATAGTAGTATAAGCTGGTGGACAAAAAAATTCAACAGTTCAACATACATAAACTTGTCCTTGAGGCAAGGCATTAAGTGTAATTTCCGTCACAACGCCAAAATTGTTCATACCACCCTAATAAAAATGCGAATTTCATGTATGAAAACAATATAAGTCACCTTAGTATACTCACCTTCAAGGCAAAAAATAGGTCTGGATTCGATTCATTCGTAACTTTAACCTGTTCACCATTTGGCAAGACTAGATCATGTGAGATTATGTTGTCTATTGTAAGTCCATATTGATCTGATCTCCAAGAGTATCCTCCTCCAAGACTTAAGCCACCAACACCTAAAGATCAAAAGGATTAGATATAACGACTGAAGGCACTCTTATTCTACTTACCGACGCCTACGATACGGCCTCCGGCTACGGTCACATTATAAGGTTCCAGCTTCTCATAGACTTGGTCCCAAGTAAGAGCTACACCGATAGTTACGGTGTTTTGTTGCGCGTCAAATGTGACGTTGGTGAATTTCGACAACGAAATTTGGACACCCGGAGTTGAGCTAAAGTTCTGGGCAAAGGCATGTCCCCCAGATTTGACCTGAATAAGTTTATAATAGAGTAATAGAATATTAGGAATTCACATTATTAAATTAAGAAGGAGGAGGCTTACCGCGAAAGGTGCGCGAATATCGGACTGACCCACAAGCTTTAGCTAAAAAGGAGACATTGGAATTTCAAATACCTAAAATACATGAGACCGAGGGACTCACAATTCCACTGACTTCGTCGGAGTTAGTAGGTTCCACAGAGCATGTCGACGTTTGCTCGCTCGATGCAGCCCAGTGTTCGATATCGGATTCAAATTGATCCTCTCCTTTGATATTATTCAGTAAGGAGTCAGAGTAAGCTAGTAATAGCATACCTATGAATGAGACAAGCTGGGGGAACTGAGATTTTATCAAAGCACAGGCTTTCTGAGCAGCGGACGAGTCTCTGGTTTTGAGTAAATAAGCTTGTAAAGAGGTAGCATATCCTATAATGGATAGAATCTGAAGAGCGTATTTTGGGACCATGGCATATAGGAGGAAAAACGGTCGAGGCTACATAGAATCAATGACGGAGATGTTATTTATATTTCTGGAGTGCGGAGAGGAAGACACGTGAGTTGTGTCTTCGAAGTCTCATGTTCCTAATGACCCGAAATATGATAAAGAGACTTTATGTCACTTCTCTAGGCGTAATGATGTCCTGAAGAATTGTGAAAGTTGTGGATAAAGTCAATGGCATCTGAGAATCTGCGCTTTAGTCAACATCATGCAGGCAAGTTAATATAAGCGGGCCAAATAAATTAGAAGATACAGGGGTACACATTCCACATGGAAAGATTCTTCCTATATATAGTAAGGTTTGTTCCTGTATTCGTCAGCCATAGCTCCGAAGGTACACAAGACTGCAGAAAAGATATCAATGTTCCTTCACTAACGTTGACTTTGTAATCTAGCTACTTAACTTACAATAAAATAATGAGGAGATACGGAAACGATTAGAGCATCTGAATGTGGTCTCTCCTACAGTGCCACCTACATCTATTTAGTATGTACGTGCTTATATACTTTATCTGAGCTGGAGCACAATTCCATATTCGAAGCTTCCAAAATAGACATATGAAGGTTTGAATAAATGTGCTTCGAAGTATTCTTTTGTAGTTGACGATATTCCATCAATTAGCATTGCAGAAAGTTTGAGAACGAAACCCATACTAGTTTGGGCCATAACTCCGTAATTCAAGAAGTCAATGTTTTTATTTGGTTTTGCAGGAAGAGCAGACAAAAATATTTGCGTGAGAAAAGCCAAGAATGGAAGCCTACCAAACTTATAATCCAAGGGGGATAAATGCCCGACTGAATAATATTATTAGTCAACCTATTCAACAAGAAAAACGTTGATATATTCCACTACTGAAATCCGAGAGTCCCAGCCAATGTCATTATTTTCTCAGGATCAACTCTTGCAGCAATTTCCTTGAGACGTGGAACATTAGAACCGTAAAATAACTCCAAAGGGGCGTCCGGAGGGGAATAATTGGGATACAGTATATCATCCCAGCGGCTTGTGCCCTCAGAGACTGCGTACGATTGAATGGTATGACAAAGATGCCTTAGTTCAGCTGCAAAGACGGCCTGAAGACGGGCTCTCTCTCCTTCCGTAAAAATCTGTTTTAGACTATAGTATATCGAAAACCATAAATGTATACGTACCTGAGGATAAATTTGTATCGACAGAATAGCTTAAAAAACACAAAGAGGGAGTCGTAGGTCTAGCAGGGTCATGAGGATACGCCCCTCCCAGAGAGTGAGCATTTGCATTAACGAAGGGCTCAGCGTAATATGATACATTTATAGCAAGACTTGGATACTGAAGTCTTAGTCGTAGCTCAGTCGATTTTAGCTGAGTTACTACCTCATTTAGGAATGATGTAGTATACTCGGTGATAGGTACAGGATACGTCGCGACACTTGTTTAAATCAGTTTAAATAGAACGTTACGTAAAAAGCAAGCATACCCAAAGTAACCGAATTCGAAAAGTAGTCTCATAGAAGACAAGAATTCTGTGAATGTACTCGTTTTTACCGTAGTAGATATCGATGCTATCGAAAGAAATTCGTCAAATATTCCGGCGTTGTCCGTCGAATTATCATAGAATAGCGCGGCACCAAGAACGAACTATAAAGAGAACAGTCAATTAAGAAATAATGTCAATAAGATATTAAAATAATTTACTTCTCCCCCATTGATAATATATCCAACTATTACTTCCGCTCGGGGATCGGAGTTAGACAACGAGAAACCTTCTAAAGCTTTAGAAACTTGCAACGTTGCATTCTCTGGGTATATGATTATTCCTCCCTAAACCAGGTCTGTTAGAGAAATATAATTATCATAAGAATAGCTGTCAGTATCACATATACTAGGGATTGTGCATGAGTCTTGAACGTTATCTTCGTAACAATGCCGAAATTATATAATCCACCCTAATACCAGGTATCATTTTTGAACTGTTATCTTTTTAAGTGCAAGTCTAACCTTGAGAGCGAAGAAAAGGTCAGGATTCGATTTATTCGTTACATTACTTATTTCCCCGCTCGGAAGAACCAGCTCAAAACCAACGATATTGTCAATTGCTAAGCCATATTGATCTGTCTTCCAAGAATAGCCGCCACCTAAGCTGAAGCCACCGACACCTGCAAGAATCGTCATTAGTACCTTTAGTAACACTTTCTTCTTGTGCACCCAATTACCGACAGGACCCACACGAGCTCCTGGAACCATAACTCCAAACATCTCCAGGCGTTTATAAACCTCTCCCCACGTTAATCCTGTACCAAGAGTTACTGTGTTGGAATCCTCGTCATATAAGATAGTCGAGAATTTTGACATGGAAATCTGAACACCAAGCGTTGAGCTATATCCTTGAGCGAGAGCATGTCCCCCCGATTTCACCTTGGGATAATTTAATGATATAATTTACATATGTACCACAATACTAACCGCGAATGGGGAACGGATATCCGAGCGTCCTATAATTTTGATCTCGGTGTATCATTAGCTAGACAGTAAAGTAATAATAAGAGCGAAATTTGACTCACGATCCCGCTGAGGTCATAAGCATCTCCTGGTTCAATAGAGCAGGTAGCATTTTGATGGCTTGAGATAGCCCAGTGTTCCGTGTCGTTGTTGAATTGCAAAGCACCTTTTTTGTATCAATAAACAAGATCGAGACCTTAATGCTAGTAAGTACCTGGGAATGAAGTCAAATGTGGGAATCTTGATTTCAATATTCCACAGGCCTTTTCGGCCGCCTTAGAAGAACGATATTCAGGAGAGAATAGTAGCAAGACTTCAAAAAAGAGAAACGAAAAAGCTCGTATAGATAACCTAGAGATTGAGTCCATGTTGACGAAACAATGAGTCTTGCCCTACAACCATACTGGGCAGTTATATAGTAGAGCAAACAAGTTAAAATTAGAATTTCGGTTCACAGATGCCTTAGAACTTGAAATCCGATTGACGTGTTCAACTCATTTATGGATTGTAAAGCCAAAAGGAGAAAAGAGAATACAGACGACATTTGACGTTAGGCGCGGCTAAGTTGCAGATTAGCCTTACGTCTGTCCAGGACGTCTCAGCTAGTGGAACATTTTCCGACATGTGGTGTGGCCGGGTACCCCGCTACATGGTCTATCTATATGGAAGAATTAATTTTTAAAAAAAAATAAAAAAGTAGACCATTCGGATACTGCTGTTTCCATTGATTTTTGTTACTTTGTGCTTTTTATACAAACAAATTGTAGTGTCTCACAATAGTATAGTGATGTAAAACATTACAGCCAGTTTATGAAGGGTATGAATACGAATAAACCTTCGTCATGAATTACATAGCACGATTTAAAGAAATGAAATATAAAATAGATTGTGAATGCACACACGACTCATAGTTCCAATAACCAGAGCCAGAGTAGATAAGAAAAAGTTGGGTATGATCACGCGCTCTCGCCTCATTACTAATATTTAGTTAAAGTACAAAGTCAAGAAAATTGGCAGCATTGTCACTTGTAACAAATACGGAATCCACAGAAGATGCAATCGGGTGTCTATGCATTTTATACTTGCATTGAAATTTAGCGAACGCGCAGTAAGCGGAGAAGGAAAAAAAAAGTCCTAAGAAAAGATCTTCGGCGTGAGAACTGGAAAATCGTAGTTTTCCATCCGCGTCAAGCTGAACAAGTTCCACCATCGACACTACGATGGTGACTGTACTTTCAATTGCCCTTCGCTCATGGCGAGCAGCGTCACTTCGTCCAAGTCAGAGTAAGTTTTCCCCATTTCGTTTTTCTCAGGTTAAAAAAAATTTAACACAATTTTTCATGAAGCATATCCACGTCTGCTGTCGACGACTATTCCTCGTTTCTCTGCAGCACTTGCATCTCAAAGACAAACTGGAGTTCACACAGATGCTCAGACAGGGACGAGTGAAGTCTTGCAGGAAAATGTTCAAAAAGTTCCCTTCTCAAGTCTTGCGGGAAAGGTCGACAAATCTACATTGCATTCTCTAACACGATATCCTTTTAGTCACACCCATATGACAGATGTCCAGAATGCTGTTTTCTCCCGTTTACCCCAACTAGCTGAGCCTTATGAGGAAGGTAAAGAGGGACAGGATCCTAATTTTGCTAGAGATCTTATGGTCCGAGCAAAAACTGGGACAGGAAAAACTATTGCCTTTCTTGTTCCAGCAATAGAGTCTCGACTTAGAATGGACTCTAAGATTCGTGAAGAAGCTGCCGCTAATGCAGGTGCTGCGGGTAATTCACGGACAATTGATCGTGCGTCCGCCGAGTATCGTAGAAAATATGTTGGTACTTTAATTCTAAGCCCAACTCGAGAGTTGGCGACGCAAATTGCGGTCGAAGCTTCAAAATTACTATCCAATCACAAAGGGTATAGCGTACAGGGGCTTATAGGTGGTCTTAGCAAGGGCGAACAAATGAGGCAATGGAGAAGAGGCCCGAAAGACGTTGTTGTCGCTACGGCGGGCCGTCTGCGTGATTTCCTTGAAAATGAGCCAGAATTCGCCGAAGCTTTCTCAAAAACTCAAATGGTATGTATTTTATATTAGATCTTTCTATGGCTTTCTACTAATATATGCGCTCTAAGCTTATTCTCGACGAAGCAGATACCATGTTAGACATGGGTTTCCGTGAGGATATCGAGGCTATTGTCGATATTTTACCTCCTGCCCCCGAGCGACAGACCTTTGTCTTTTCTGCAACTATGAGCAAGGCTATGCAACAGGTAGCCCGTAAAACTCTTAGCAAGAACCACGATTTCATAAACACCGTTCCTGAAGACGATTCACCTGTTCACGAACACATCCCTCAATATCATACCGTACTTCCGACTGCCTCTGAACAAATTCCTCATATTCTCCGTTTGCTTGCACATGACCAACTTACTAACCCCGGAAAGTCCAAGGCAATTATTTTCCTACCAACTACGAAAATGACTGAATTATTCGCAAAAATTATACGTGAACTTGGCTCCGTTGTATTGCCTTCAGGGCGCGGTACTAAAATATACGAATTGCACTCCGGGAAAACCAACAACTATCGTGTTTCCAACTCCGACCGTTTCCGTTATGATAAATCCGGAGCAGCTATTCTCATTACTTCTGATGTCTCCGCACGTGGTGTTGACTATCCTGGTATAACCCGTGTTATCCAAATTAGTATCCCTTCTAGTTCTGAGCAGTATATTCACCGTGTGGGCCGTACTGGTCGAGCGGGTGGTACTAATGGACGAGGTGATATCGTTCTTCTTCCATGGGAACATAACTTCATTAGGATGGACCTGGCGGACGTCCCGTTGAAACCTGTCACGGTTGATGACTTAAAGAACCAAGTATCAGAACTTGCTGAGGAGAATGATTCAAATCCCCAAAGATCCCAATTCAAAAAGGCGGCAGTCCGCATTAATTCCGTGGATGAGGAGTTTAAAGAGATTCAAGGAGTAATTAGCCAGGAAGTGGAGGATGCTTTCTCGTCGATGCTTGGCTATTATTCTTCCAAACCCTCCGAATCGGGTATGACACGTGATAGTATCCTCAATGGTCTGCGTACTTGGTCAATCGAAGCCGGAGGATTAGAAGAGGCCCCATCCATTTCAGAGGCATTCCTCAAGCGAATCGGCTTTGGATCGAAAGAGCCAAGACAAAACTTCAACAGAAAACGTGGGCAAAGCGGCGGCGGATTCAGAGATCGTGGCCGTGGATCTTCACTACCCTGGACATCTGATCAGTCTGAAAGGTCATCTAATGGAGAATGGGACAATGGGAGGCGAGGCAGGTGGAACAACGATAGAAACGATAGGGGTCGAAGAACTTACGATAGAAACGACAAAAGTCGAGGAGGCGGCTTCAATAAACGTTGGTAAAAACCAGGATTGGGTCCTCTAAAATCATCAAAAGTTATATTTGGTATTAGGTAATTTAATTGTTGTTGTAATCTACTAAGCCTTGACGGTATAATTGGTATAGCCTCTTAGACACTTTGATTTGCTTTTTTCTAACTTTTTTTCTCTAATATCGATCCCCCATTTTTTATACGAAAGCCCGTAGACATCAAAATGTATTATTTACTCCATGTTGATTTGGAATATATGATACGGGAACATTTAAAGGCACTAATAGAGAAGTCATATGGACATAAGAGGCATTCTGGCCAAAGTAACGGTTACTCTCAAATGGCCAGTGAAGTATGCCATTAACACAGTCTCCAGCCGCGTTGGCATATAGCCTTTCGTCTTTTTACTCGCATAAGCATAAGGTCTTAGCTTTATCTATCGAAACTTACCTTGACTAAGCGTAGTAGTTGATGTCTCCGACGAACCACAATCAGACATCAGCTTAGCGAATCTGCGGGAATAGTCAACGAAAGTCTCCCCCGCTTTGTCGAAAGTATCTTGGATTTGATTAAGATTACTGATATCAAGAGGGAGTAAACCATATATTTTTGTTAGATTGGCCCTTGAAGGGCAAACGATATGGCCTGCCGCTGCATAAATATGCTTTTGCACTTGAATTAGAATACGGAGTAAAGGTGACATTATATACTCTCACCAAAGCAAGTACGATAACCGTTGAGGCTGCATCTCTTATTGCATCAAGTTTCGTACGATCGGAACCTGAATTAGGGCTAAAGTCGAGGCTCAACGAATACTCTGTGAGTATAAATAGAGATTGATGCCAGCCCGCACCCGTGTAGCGGTTTAAGGCAGAGTAAAATTCAAGATTTTTATCCTCGTAAATCTCTAGTAGCAATTGAAGGTAGTTTTCTATGGAACTTTGAAACCGGTCATAGAGGTCCCGAGAGGAAGGTAATCCTTCAAGTTGGCGCAGAATACTGAATTAGAGAGAATCAATGTCAGTTTAGGGTACAAGATTATTATGATATTGTACTTTTGCAATCCCCTTGCGAAACATGGATCAGTTATCTCTGTAGAGCCAGGCTCGTTCTGTACAAGAGTTATAAGGATGTTGATTTGGTCTAGCGCTACTTCCTTCTCCGATAACGAAAGGTAGTCCTCAACCATAATTACCCATGTTGTAAAGTATGAACAGAGCTTAAGTTGTGCAAGAGCAACAGTGGGGAAGCATATTGCTGCAAGGAGGCCTGTATTCAGTTCGATATCGCTGTTGGGTGGTTCTGATTGATCGTCTCTTAGAGATGGGCCGATGTATGTATTTGCCCAACTTTCTGATGCTGACGATGCCTCTCTAGTGAATTTATTGATGCGAAAAGCACGACCAATTTCAGGAACTGAATTGATGAGATCTGGAAGCTTTATACTTTGAGGCTGCCTCTCGTTGTTTGTATTCGTTGCGAATGGCGACCAGGTCAGCGCATTACGAAGGGACGTTGATATATTCCTTAAGGGATCCATCTTCAGCGCTGCGCCAGTGCTATACGGGACTCAACTTGGTGACCATAAATGCAATTCTTCTCATTGGATCAAAAGAAAATCAAAATTAAAGATGAAACTTTAGATGGAAACACATGCACACACAGAGTCAAACATGTAGACGCGGAAACGGAAATTAAAGAAAGCTGTATATAATATATGCAGAACACCGCTCGCTGGGGCACCCTTGGCTTTAGAACCACTACTAGTGGTGGAGTAAATTATCGACCTATAAGCAGGCTGTAAATTTATAGCATTCGACATTGACTGTCAGACGTAAATTAACTATACCATAACCCGACAAGTGTCTACCATCCGATCAAACAAGGTTGTTGACTTTCCGACACTTCTGTGAGAGAAACGGCCAATTATGTAACAAAATGGTTGGTTGCCGAGTTTTCACCATCGTTAGTTTGAAATTGCCAAGTCTCCAAGAAACATCGCTTTTGACATACCATTGACTCCAGCTTATGGCTTAGTCTTTTTGAAAGAGTTCTTGGTACGAGTTGGAGTCAAATAGCATCCATTGGTCCATTACATTTCATATGGGCGCTCCTTAAATATGCAGTCAGCCTTGACGGCATCAACTATCGGATCTATCTCACACCGCTCTATGAATAAATCCGGCAGCGCTTGTTCTGGGATAAGAAATGCGCTCAAATAATTTCCTGTGACCACGTTTCACCTATGGGTCAAGAATCAAGCGATGTAACTCTTTAGATCAAGATGCTAACTTTAAGTGATTGACCTAGAAGAACTGCAAACTTTATATATATTACCCCCACAATAAGCGTAGCCTCCGAAATTAATTTATACCACGAAGCCCGCACTTTGTGTCCGTCAGATCTTCGTCCCCCGCGACCTGCGTCATTTCGTAGAGCTTCTGCTCCGATTTAACCATGCAATCTGAGGTATCAAAGTCATGCACTCAAGAGGTCGGATCTCATACCACGAACATGTTCCGTTCGTTCTCTGCATCTGCTGTAACGTCCTCTAGCCAATCTTCTTCCTCAAAGAATAGGACTGAACCTCCGAGTACTGGCAAAGGTTCAAAATCCGATTCCAAGCTTCAGCCTCTTCTAAATGCTGGGAAGGGATGGCCATCAGCAAAGCAAGTCGCACGTCTGTCTGTACATTCGAACTCATCTGCTATGTCGGCGGATACTACCACAAGTTTGAATACGGAGTACAGAGGGCCAATTATTCCCCCGTCTACTGACAAGAATTACCGTCGAAGGACAATCATCTTGTGCTTTGATGGGACTGGGGATCAGTACGTCATCTTCACAAGCATTACGAACTTCCAAGCTGATTTTTATTACTACTAATAAGGTTTGATATGGATAACTCTAACGTTATCCAGTTCTTTTCCGTACTTAAGAAAGGAGACCGAAAACGCCAACTCGTATACTATCAGGTATTATCATCGAAATCTTGAGCAATGCTCTTGCTGATGCTTTCCCTTAGTCAGGGATTGGGACGTACACAATTCCCCAGGTGGCAACTCCCTTGTGGTCAAGAGTCCAGAAAACTCTTGACTTGATGTTTGCAAGTAATTTGGACCATCATGTCATGTCCGGGTATCACTTTCTCATGCAAAACTGTGAGATTAATTTGAGATAAATATAGGCGTGTGCTAATTAATTTTGAACATAGATAAAGAAGGGGATAAAGTGTGCTTATTTGGTTTTTCTCGTGGCGCATATACCGCTCGGGCGCTGGCTGGTATGATCCATAAGGTTTGTCTAAAAGTTATATGTTTGCTTTCACTAAATATAATAACATTGGAATCTACTATTAGGTCGGACTTCTCCCCGCTGGAAACGAACAACAAGTTCCTTTTGCATACAAAATGTACAGCAATGACTCGCAGCGAGGGTGGAAGCAAAGTGTGGCTTTTGTAAGTTAACCACACCCCCAATTTCGCAAAAAAGCTTACTTAATCCTTAAAATAGAAACGTACATTCTCAATGGATATCGACATCGACTTTGTCGGAGTCTGGTACGTAGTAGAGTTTCACTCTCATCTGGTGCCTGGTTGTAACTCTGTTTCTCTTTTTTTAGGGATACCGTTGCCTCTGTTGGACTTTTACCGTGCACACTTCCTTTCACGAAATCCAATACAGCTATTAAGGTCTTCCGCCACGCCCTGTCTCTCGATGAGCATCGTGTCAAGTTCAAACCGAGCATCTACGAGAAAATCACAGCTGAGGAGGCTTCACGGGGTGATTATAAGCCCCCTGGAAACCTACCACTTCCATCAATTATTCGAGGGAGGAAACAAAGAAGACAGGTTGACAGTAATGCACCGGAAGAAAACAAAGCTTTCAAGAAGCAGGAACGCAGCGGGTCATCGGAAGAAAGATCTAAAAGGATATCACGGGAACTTTCTATCGATACTACCTTTTCACGGACCCGTCAAATTACTCGTCAAGAGACTTCTGGGTCGCACCGTTCAAGCTCTGGGTCTCGTTCACGAGTATTAGTAGAAACAATCAAACAGAAGGCAAAGGATGTTTCTGACTCGTTTCAAGAAGTCGTTGAACGTGTATCCTTAGACCGCTCAAGAAGTCGTGGTGAAGATGACGGCGAAAATATCGTCGATCTCAGTCCAGATAGTGAACGGGATAGACTAGAGCAAATGTACCTTGATCGTAGCAAACCAACTGATATACTTGAAGTTTGGTTTTCAGGATGTCATTGTGGTAAGCCTTTTCCTATTTATGTTACTATTATCTCTAAAAGTTGTCAATTATCAGACGTTGGTGGCGGTTCAGTGTCAAATGATACTCGTCATAGTCTTGCTCGTATTCCTCTTCGTTGGATGATTCGTGAATGCTTCTTAGCTCGCACCGGTATTCAATTTGAGGCTGAGAAACTCCGTGAACTTGGACTTGATCCTTCTACTCTCTATCCTAAGGTCATCACTCCCTCGCACCCAGTTTCAATTCCATCTACGGTTTCAGACCCGAAGCCCGAAGCGGAAGAAAAGCATCGAGTATTAAAGAAGGCTAAGACAAGAAAAGGTGATTTCAGCCCGAGGGACAGTGCCGTGAGTTCACATACTTCACATGAGGAAGATGTGAAGACTACGGACGCCGGAACTAGCGTTGAGGTAATCGAGTCGGACGCCCCAGCCCCGGGTCATAGACGAAGAAATAACTTTTCTTTGTCTACCACCCAAACACTTGTGGATCCTGGCCGTGATAGTGATGAAGAAAGTATTGAAGCACCTCATGTTATAGTCCAAAAAGCTTCATTCATAAGGGGAGAGAAAAGTCCCGCTGGCGCCGAAGATTACCTAACATCCCCTGCAACTCCTGGGTCGACGCTATCTGCTACTGCAAGACCAAGAAATAAGTCAATTCACCTAGACGTTTCTCCTACTTCGCCAACATCACCAAATTCGAAAGGCCCAAGAACACCTCTAGAGATTCACAATGACCTCCACGATTTGAAGTCGCAAGTTTTTGATCAACTAAAGCTTGCCAAGTGGTGGTGGATACTCGAATATATACCTTTGAGAGAGCGAATACAAAGATCTGATGGCACGTGGAAGAAAGAGTGGATGTGAGTCAATCTCATGTTTCTAGTTTATTGCGTCTTGGATGCTTATGAGCTCTTATTAGGATTGGGAGAGGGAAACCACGAAAGATTAACCGAGAAGAACCTATAATGGTGCACAAGTCTGTGAAGTTACGCATGGAATCTCAAGACTTAAAATACCAACCTCGTATGAAGTTCGATATGGACAGAGTAATATGGGTTGACTAAGTAGGTCAAGATATTACGGATTGGGTTGCTTAACTTATTTTTATTTTTCAATCTCTTATCTTATGACGCAAGTTTCATCCGATAATGACTGTATGATAAGGAAACATGCCTACTTTATGATTTTTCTATGGATTAATTTTATTCTAACGATGATGATGTAATGAACTTAGCCCTGACTTGTAATGTGTAATGTTGTGTACCTGGAACTAACTACTAATGATCACGTTATACATACTATTTCTACATCATGGCTATATTGCGTGCACACCAATGCTTCTTACAATGCTCCAACAAATTCGTATTCCGCATACGATGTTCTGAATAGAAAATGTATTCAGGCTTTGTGGCTTTCTGGATCTTCTCTGGGTCGGTACTTCGGGTATCTGGCGACCGATGATTTCTGGACGGTATTTTTTTTTGCTTCTAGCGGAAGTTCTAGCAATAGGGAGCCATCAGTTTCCCCTAATATTCAGCCCTTGAAAATGCTACTTATCCAGTGATAAGTGGCAGAAAACGTAACTCTCTCGGAAAAAGGTATCTACCTTTGTCTGCCTCCGTCTTCTTTAAATCCGGACGTTATTCAAGGACCTGTGTCTAACTTTGTGACCAGTCTTTACTACATAGCGATGGGAAACTTAACATACTTCGATATTGCTGCGGGATGTGTAGGGGTGTATCTGCTGAAGCGTTATCTTTCGAAATCCTCTCTTCCACCACTCCCACCTGGTCCCAAAGGCAAGCCTATCATCGGGAATTTACTAGACCTTCCGCAACCTGGCGAGCAAGAATGGGTGCATTGGGCGAAGCACAAAGAGCTGTATGGTAAGAAAAACGTGGTGTGGATAGGCAATATAGTATACTAATGTAAACCCTATCTAGGTCCTATAAGCTCAGTGACTGTCATGGGACAGACAATTATAATTCTCAATAGCTTAGACGTGGCAATTGAGCTCTTAGACAAGAAGTCCGCTATCTTTTCTGATAGACCTGTCCTTGTTTTTGGAGGAATTATGTACGTATATTTAAGAATTCCGCTTCCTCCAAACAGTCTTATAAGTAACTATTCAGGGTTGGTTGGGAAAATTCGTTGCCTATGCTACACTATGGGGAGAGGTTTCGACAAGTAAGGAAGAATTTACATCAAACTATCGGATCAAACTCTGCAATGCGTAAATACTATGACCAAGAGCTAACAGAGGTCCGACGTTTCCTAATCAAAGCTCTGAAAACTCCAAACAAACTATTTGAACACATCCGGAGGCAAGTCCTTATCTATTACGTATTCATTCGGATTTCCATTAATGTTAACTTTAATTAGTCTAACTGGAGCACTTGTTTTGTCGATCTCACATGGTTATCAAATCGAACACGAGAAACTAGATCCATTGGTTGAGCTCGGGGAAAGTGCGTTATTAGAATTTGCAATGGCAGCTCAGCCTGGAGCGTGGCTTGTGGACGTGGTTCCTTTCCGTAAGTGCTTTAATTTTATCTATTAAATCCATGGTTTGTGATTAAGTATTTTTTTCTTTAGTTCGATACCTACCAGATTGGTTCCCTGGTACGGAATTCAAGCGCACAGCAAAAGGCTTCGCCCATCGAGCGGCTGAATTAGTTGAGCTGCCACATGAATTCGCGAAACGACAGATAAACAAGGGTGTAGGACGCCCCTGCCTTACTCAGGAGCTAATGGACAATTACAAAAATGCTCCCGATCCTGCGGAAGAATATATCATTAAATGGTCTACAGTAGCAATTTATGGTGGTGGTGCGGACACCACTGTCAGTGCTACATTTGGATTCTTCCTTCTTATGATGCAACACCCCGAGGTTCAACGTGCGGCCCAAGAAGAGCTTGACTCCGTTGTTGGTCTTGATCGTCTACCATCATTCGACGACCGGCCTAATTTACCATACATCAATGCTCTTGTAAAGGAACTATTACGATTTGCCCCAGTCGTACCTATGGGTCTTCCTCATGTTGGGTTAGAAGATCACGTCTACAATGGATATCATATTCCAAAGGGAGCAATCCTCTTGGCAAACATATGGAACTTCCATCATGATCCAACCCTTTATAAGGATCCCAACGAATTTAGGCCCGAGAGGTTCCTTGGGGAGAAACCAGAGCTAGACACGCATAGTACCGTTTTTGGATTTGGTCGCAGGTAATCCTTATTATTCAAACTTACTCATCAAGACGTAGTACTAACTCTGCTCCTTAGAATTTGTCCAGGGAAGGAGCTTGCCGATACTACCCTTTTCTTGACTATTGCGATGACACTCGCAGTATACGATATCTGCGAGCCACTTGATGCTTCCGGAAAACCTATTAAACAAGATGTCAAATTTATTCCCGGTTTGATCTCTAAACCTGAAGACTATGAGGTCCTTCTAAAGCCCAGATCATCAAAGGCGGAGGCCCTTATTAATAGTGTGACATTCGACCATCCTTTCGAGAAGGGGGATTCAGATGTATTAATGGGTTTACATTGGGAGAAGCAGACCCCGCCTTTCCCAGCCTCATATTAATAATCTCTTTCTTCTTTTATTCCTTCTTGCGAAATTCCGAGGACGGGACTTGGCTTATTAATGATTGGATTTACTAATCATCTTTATCATCCCTATTTGGTGGTTTCCCCGCTTCTTTGCGTCATAGTTTACTAGTAATAACGCCATACACACTTATTAACTGCGAAACAAATAAACATTCATTTGGATACCATAACGGCTAGCAGAAGACTTATAAATTGCGTTATGTGTGACCTTGATAACATGAGAACTGATTAGAGTATATATACTCGGCATGTGCTCTGAAATATCTCATCCCACTAACTAAAGCAATCCAACAATGGCAGCTGTTCAACCTCCCCAACAAATTACTCTTTACACTGCAAAGGTGGGGTCTACGAGTTGGCTATTCGAGACTTTATAGTGCTAACAACCCTGTACGTTATAGATCTGTCCGTATGCACACAGGGTAAATTCAATTTCACTATGATTGTATTACTAATACCAAGGTGGACTAACATCTTGTCATAAGACCGAACTTGCACTTGCAGAGGTCGGCGTTGATTTCACAAGGTATGAAATCGATTTGCAAAACAAGCCTGTATGGTATGCCCCCAAAGTAAACCCAGCCAGCAAGGTACTATCCATAATAATAATGAAAACTTTATTACTAATTCACTCTTCCTTTCTTATCCTTTCGCCACCTTCTCCAAAAAAAAGGTTCCGGCCATTGCATACGGAGGCCCCAAAGCCCCAGCAGATGACCCATCCCCAGAATCAACCAAGATTGCAGAATCCCTAGTCCTCGTCGAATTCGTCGCAGACCTCTTCCCCAATTCCTCTCTCCACCCTAAAGATCCCGTCCAACTCGCCCAAGCACGTTTCTTCATCGAAGTCGTTTCTTCCAAGCTCGTTCCCGGATGGGCTTCCTTCGTCATGAGGGGAGAAAGCGTGGACCAGTTACTCGCTGGTTTCGAGGCTATTCAGGATATCCTCCCCGCTGACAAAGCATTCGCTGTTGGGGATGAGGTGACTATTGCTGATTTGGCGATTGCTCCGTTCTTGGCGAGGGCTGAGGTGGCTATTAAGAATGACATTGGTAAATATAAGGCGGGAGAAGGCGTGAAGGCGTATGAGATCTACAAGAGCGATAAATTCTCCAAGCTCAGAAACTACTTTGAGAGAATCAAGGCGAGGGACAGCTTCAAAAAGACTTTTGACGAGGTAAGGGCTTGTTTTATTTCCTATCATTCTTGCTATATCATACTGAACGGGGATTCACGATTTCTAGAACTATATCAAGGAAGTTTTTGCAAAGAGATTCGCAAAAAATTAATTTCAAATAAACGACTTGCTGTATTATAGTGCATTAGTTGGGTTAACCACAATTATCAGTTTGTATTTTTGAATCAAATAAATTACATGTACCAAAAAAAAGAGTCTCCGTTGTTAGTTCGTACATGCACACTAAACAAGAAAAAAGGTGCAGATGATTATAAGACCGTATGTTATAATAAGTTAAGTCATCCAATGAGTTCAAGGGCGGATACCCCATCCTAGTAACTCGAACATAATCGGTATAGGGCCTGATGAAATCACACCTATCCCAGCGTAAACAATGACTTTCGTGAGGACTAAAGAAAGTAGGGCGAAAGTAAGAAATAAAATCATATTTGACAGAGCTATTGATGATCTTACCATCAGCATCATAATGTTTTACACCTTCTACAGAATCGTCCGTAACATCATCTTTTTCTTCATTTTGACTCGATGTAGTCTGATCTAAATCGGATTTTGAATCTTTTAGCACCTGGACCCGTAAGTCTGTCGATCTACGCCCTCTTGATTTTCGGTACTTGATGTCTCCTAGTTCATTGTCCGGTATGTAGTAATTTTTACGTTCGTGTGACTGCAGCATCTCAGAAAGGTCAATGACACTAGGCACGGGATGTAATCCATTCTCTTCGGGGACGGCACCGTCGTACTCAGTCGCGGGGAGGTAGAAACGACGTTTCGGTAAACCTGTACCCTGAGGGAGGATATGTAACGAAACTAGTAAGGGGACAACACGGCGAGCGAGAAGACGGAAAAGCGGGGAAGGAGGGAATGCAAAGCAAATTTCACAGCGAGACGCCAGATGAAAATGATCGCGATTCCAGATGTAAGTTTGAGAATCGCAGTTGCCCACCAAAGAGCGGCTGCATCCCATGGATGTGCAATAGGCGATGAAGAGAGGAATGGAAGGGCGGTACCAGCCATTCGTGATACCAAACTTGCATCATCAAAATTCACCCTTATAGAAGCCCAATGGGCGAGTAGGACTCCTGCGACGACACTGACAAAAGCGATGGCATCTTCAAAACAGGGACAATCTTCAGCAGGCTGTGGATGCCAGTGAACCATCATTCCACATAAAACGATTATGATTAGAGGCCCTACCCACGACGGATGAGGGGAAGAAGTCGAAGCGCCCGCAAGCCAGCTTTCCACCGGAGCCCACCAAATATGATGAGCAGCCCAGATACTTGAACCAAGTGTTACTCCGACAGCACAGTCTGTAAATGAGTGCATTCCGGTATACAAACGACCAAACACAATGGAGAATGTGTAAAAGGCCAAACATACACAAGTTATGGCATACGACAATGTAGACATCGCATCCGATTCGAAATATTGCTGGTGGACAAGAGAATAAACATACAACGCCATACTGACGCTGTTAGTTGAATGTGTGCTGGGGAAGCCATATTCAAGATGGTGGGAACCAATGGCTTGCCCGGGAAGTCAGTTATGATGATATAGGTAAGGGGAAAAAACTTCAAACTCACTTAATCGAGTGACTGTGGGTTCATAAGGACGCGGGGAACAAAAGAGATCCTTAATGAAAGACGAGCAATAGACTCCCATAGCAAGAATGAAGACAAGTCTGAAGTAGCTTAAGCATTGTGCTTTTGTTGAAAACAGAAGAAAGGTGCTACTCACCCTCTTCCAATTTTAGGGTATCCAAAGAAAAAAAGAGCCGGTAGAGCTATCATAAAGAACGTATGGGTGCCCAATGAGCTCGTATTTACAAAAAAGCTGTCGAGCCATGGTGTCCGTATTGCTCGTTGCATTCTCCCAATACACTGAGATTCCCACTCGAGATTTCGCATTGCAAACCGACGAATTGCTGCTCGCCATGGAGGAAGAGTTCGTGCATAAAATTCGTCTGGACCTGTCCCAACAGCTGTTGATGTCATAGTTATAGGGGACATTTTTTCGTCGTTCTGGTACACAGGTCCAGCAGAACCGAAATCGTGCCCATTACCTTGAGCGTCCAGCATCTCTTTTTTCCCTCTTCCTTGTAGAGCAGCGTCTAAACGTCGTAAATTTAATAAGGCGAAAAAGAGGGGTAGAGGGGATTTTTGTAACCTGTGCTCGCCTATGGAATGACAACGAGCAGAGAGGTGGCTAACGAGGAAGGATAAATCTCAGGGTGGACTGATTCCGATACATATTACCTAGTACGGTATTATTCATACAGAATGGTCAACAGCATGGTCGTCGTCATTTTTTGTTATTTCCGTCCAGTAGCCCTGTAATTTGGTCCGTGTCATACCATTCAATAACCACACTTTTGTAAATTTCACAACAAGTGCTAAATACAATAAAGTTGATTTAGCAAATCAGGACAGTAGAAATACCCCTCTCCCCCTTTTCTCTACCCTGATCGCGAAGTCGGTTCCTGACTTTACGGAGAATTCGTAAGAGCCGAGGCATTTTCTTGATCAAATAAATGTCCAGTTGACAAATCAACCATTGAAAGGACAATCTTACAGGGTGGGGTAAACAAAACGACGCTAGCAACTTGAAAGCTACAACTAATACATAAATAGATATTCTAGACGTTTTAAGCTTTTTCTTGGTTCCTGGTATACTTTCGTTCCGTATATATATTTGTATCTATATTCAACAAGTACATATTTTAGCTAGTAAACATGTAAGTTTTTAAATCACATTATTCATTGTTCCCGTTCTCAAGGAAAATTCTCGTTGCACAAGATTGTTCTTGGGCAGGAAGGGGCTAGTCGAGTCTACTTCTTTGGAAGTATCAATCATAACGAAATCTACTGTGAGATCGATATACTCTTTTACTAGAACGACTCAATAATTAATAAAAACGCTATCTCATTACCAGTACTATCATTAATTAATACGCTTCACGTTTATAGACCACAAACACATTGATCTGAATTACTACTGAAATATCACTACTTCTTTCCCTCTGTGGTTCCATCCTCCTTCTTGGATGGTGGCCTCACAGTCTTCAGGGTTTTAGGATCCAGCGATTCAAGTCTTTTACTCACTACAGCAATAAAGGGATGTTAGTAAGTTGGTAGATGGGATGACTCGTCGAACTCCAGCCGAACGTACTATAATTGATTCCTTTACCGCGTTCATGCATTCTAGCTCTGCCTATATGGATCATTAGTCAGGACTTTGGGTACCTATTAAACTGGGTTAATAGTATATCTTACTGTCAGAGTTTCTTATAATTCCATCAACATAGCCAGATCCAATTTTCGTGTTGTCGCTCATCTTGGTCCAGGTACTTGTGTTCAAAAGTTCTGTGACGGTCAGCTTCATCCTATTAATATACTCATAGATCTAATTTTGAAAATGCAAAGACATGGGATGGTTTGCGCTTAATACTTCTCCAGAGTTTAATTGAGGTGGGGGGTTGCCGTCATTATTGATAAAACCATGCGTTCAATTATATTACAATTGAAATGTCAAAGTTTGACTTATCTGACTTAATCACTAAATAGGACTTTTTCCTGGAAGGGTAGTTATTGGATATTAATATCACTCATGCACCTTGTATAGATTTCAAGAGTAATTTGACTTTTATCATTTAATAGACATCACCATGGACTATGCATCAAAAGGACGCAAAGGTAAAACTACTTCTTCAAGATACGGATGGATACATTATAATTGCTTTATCATATGGCAAAGGTAGTTTCCAGCGAGTTCGTATGCGAGAATATGTAATACCTTTGAGTGCATTGTCAATGATTTATTTTCCCTACCACGAGGAAATTTGTTTCTCCGACTAGTATATCTACTTTTGTTGGACTAGATAGAAATACAAAACTTTTCTCTATGAGCAATCGATAATGTACCCATTTGTAGTTACCTATTGGTTTAATTTACACGTAAAGATATGAATTCAGTTTCAACGTACATGAATAAGCAATCACAGTTTTTGTATGCAAAGCTCAAGAATTATTTCCTTTTAAATACCTCATCCCTTATTTTGTCGGCTTAGAGGACGAGAGGGCGGGCTGTGCACGAGTATTGATATCGTTCCAAGGGGTTCATAATCAAACTACTGTTCAGCACGACGATTACACTTGAAACACCCGAGGTAATAAGTGTTACCTTCCGCTCAGCTTAGAGATTTTTAGATTCAAATTTCATCTACATTCGGCGAGAGCTATGAGTTGAATTCACCATTTATACAACTTCTTCCACGGATGTAAGATTCTTCGATGACCGCAGGTTTTATGATCGGTATGAGCAATCTTATATAACGTTGTAGAAACAAGGCGTCTCTGGACACCTAATTCTTTAAGTGAGTAAGAAAAATTCTTGCACATCGTTGAATTATTGTAGCTGTAGTATCCACAAATATTAAAATGACACGGATAGAATCCTGATCATCATCACATTATTATATTAAAACCATATGCTAATTAAAGCTAGTTTATAATAAAAACATTTCTCTTTCATTGTCATGTATCATCATTGCTTCGCGCTACCGGAAGAACTATCCTTGGTAGGCGGCATCTTACTTTTCAAAGTTCTGTTATCCATTGATGCATATCTGTTCTTCACTACAAGATAGGAGGTAAGTAAGAGATGTCCTGTAGAATGAGAATACTTAGAACCGTACTATAGGGCATGCCTTTGCTGTCTGCAAGGGTACCGTTCCTGACTACAAGGATGGTAAGCTATAGTCTCTGGTCAATAATGCGCCTTTTTAAGACTTACTCATAGCCCCAAGCAAGTGAGTCTCATAACCATCCGCCCCAATCTTTGTCGTGGTCTTTTTCGTAGTAGTAGAGTTGTTAGTAGTAGAGCTCATTATTGTATTAGTGTACTGATGGGCTCCATAGTCATTCGTCCTACTCATATTTATACTATTATTGTCAAGAGCTTTGCTACGATATTTGTGATCAAACCGTTGTGCCCTGTGTTTTCCATTGCAAAAAACAGAATGGAGGCTGTTGGCGTGGGATTTTTGATAAGGCATAGTAATGACACACGGATCTGAGCTTTGCATTAGGTTGAAAAAGGGGGCTATGTTATACAATGAAAATACATGCCCTTTCTCGTCCTAACAGAGATTTATTTTTACCCGTAATGTCAACTTTCACTTTTAAAACACGATATCCCAACATTACAGGGAATAATATCGAATCGTCCCATCTCCTCTCTCGTCTCATTATTATTTTAGTCCCTCATTCAGTCAAATTTTCCAAGTTTCCACTTATCAGCAAAATAGTTTTTTTGAAACAATCCAGTACATATGTTTGCTTATGTCTGCATATTTGCTGCTCTGGTTTTATTGGTATGTATATTCATATTATTCAATCTCTACACCTTTATCCATAAAAGTCAAAAATGCTTTTCGGACGCTATCCACCCCTTATCTACCACTCACATAGAAACTTGGAATGCTTCGTCTTTGCTAAAGGTATTTCGGACGACTAGAATGCGTAAGGTGGCGCTGCCTACCACTATGGAGCTGTACATTAACTGAACGCAAATTAACTCGCGGTAAGTTCTAGGCAGCGTTTGTAGTCGCTGGTGTGTCCTTTTTTTTGTCCCCTGAATCCACGGTCCACATTTCCATTTTGCTGCTTCAATAAGTTTTTCGTAAAATCAATAGATAATATTTTTGTTTTTCGAATTAATCATTATTAAGTTACAGGGATTGAAGATCTACTACTACTAAAAAAACTCGCATCATTAAGATTATGTAAAAAAGTGTTGGACCAAACATGAAAAAACAATATTCTTCAGGTGCACGACAAAGAATTTGAATCCTCGTCTGAACCAAAAAGTAAGTTCCATACCGTTATGATTGCTTCAATGCCGCTCTGGAGACGTCCATTAGACTGTCGTAGACAGTATTTACCGTTGTATTCTTGAAATTCAAGGAGAAATGGGATGGATGGCTCGAACCAGCAATGGAAGCGGTTTGACCTTCACAGTACATGACCTAACTGATCATTCTTTTTTCCGCTTTTCTTTCATTTGTCTTTAGCAAGGAAACATGCCCGTGAGTGTACTTCATTACCGCCTGAAATAAGGTGTATGATTGAGTCATTGGATGTTTATTGACTGCTTTACTTATAGGACAAATCAGTTTTCAAACGCTTCGTCGAAGTAGGGCGTGTTGTCCTTCTCAACGCCGGTCCTCATGCCGGAAATGTAGCGGTTATTGTTGAAATCATTGACCACAACCGCGTATGTCTATGTTTCGAATAGAATATGTATACAAGAGCTAATAGAACATGTGTGGATAGGCCATTATTGACGGACCAACCACCTCCGTCCCCAGACAGGCCTACCCTTACCGCCACCTTACCCTTACCCCACTCACCGTCTCAAAACTTCCCCGAGCAAGTGGAACTGGTGTCGTCCGCAAGCGCTTGGAGGCAGAGAAAACTCTTGAGAAGTGGGAATCATCGTCATGGGCTAAAAAAATCAAGGCTGTCTCCGAACGTCGCAAGAAAAACGACTTCCAACGCTTCGCCATCATGCTCGCACGGAAGCAGAGGAGGGATGCTGCCCAAAGGACTCTCGCCAAGGCCAAGGCATCTGCTTAGACAGTTATAGTTTGACTGCCTGTATGGGAGGGATGGAGTATATGAAGATGTGTTTTTTGTGTTTTTATAGTCCTTTCTATTTTCCGCATCTGTATGTCATGCATTGTAGGCATATGCTCTTTCGAAATCTGCATTATGACCCAAAAACAAAACAAAAAAACTATTGCAAAAACACACACTACGTACGCACTGCGCGCCGCGCCGCGCTCTATGCTAGTAAGAACGAAAATATATCTAGTGATGACATAAGATACATAATGGATACAGATTCAGTAGCCGTGAGAAAGATATGAATGGAATTGGTGACATTTACTAGTTGCCAGTTATAGTCACTCAAGATTCCCAATTGTCCGAGCAACTTACCCATTGGCCTTCTTCTCTTTGCCTTGTCCTCTCATCATAAGCGCTCTTTTCCCCAAACAATTGGAACTGTATTTAAAGCTACATCGAAGAGAAAGGCTCGCTGTCCAGGAGTGCGATTCAGGCAGTTTCGACCAAATAGGGCTTTGATCTCTAGAGCGTTGTAATGCATGCGTTGATCAACAAAAATAACAAATCTCAGACACCTCAGGAGATCTATAGAGCTAAGAAACAAAAAGAGGAGGAGGAACGGAATGCATTTCTGCCACCGGGGCTCGTGAATCATGGAAACACTTGCTTTATGAACTCCGTCTTACAAGGGGTAGGATTCTTGCCATTTTAATCTCTACTGTCATTACACTCCCCCTTTTACTAAAGGTATGATTAGCTCATAGCAACGCCAATGCTCGCCGACATCGTGCGCTTCCATCTACCGGATTCTTATGCTCCGGCCATCGCTGCTCGGCGTAGTCCACAATTGACGAATGGTCATGGAAGAGGAGGGCCCGCGGAGAAGCAGTGGGAACAAGGAATGCCCCTCGGTGATGTTTTCGTTTCCCTTATGGAACGGGCGTGGAAGATTCAGGAGGAACGTGAACGTGTCAGTATGAGCCCTAGGTAAGTTTTAACAAATCTCCTTTTTAAAATAATATTTTAACCTTCCACTCTCATTCTCAGAGAATTGCTTGCAAGGATCGGGGCAAAATATGATCAGTATCTAGACTTCCGGCAACAGGACGCTCATGAACTCTTGAGGCATCTTTTGGACGCCATGCGAATGGAGGAATTGGATGTACGTCTACTCATACCTGCCTTTGTGTCAGACAAGGCCCGAATACTGAGTTTACGTTATAGATAATTAAGAAACGTCAACCACCATCACCGAAGAACAAGCGTAGACTGAAGACGAATTTCAAAAATGCCAATAGTTCTAGTGGTAATCAGAATCAACAAAGCTCAGTAAATGGTTCTATTCCGGAGGAAGATAGACTAGTATCCTTTGTCGACATGGTTTTTGGTGGACAATTAGCATCTATTCTCGTCTGTGAGAAATGTAAGAAGGTATCGTGTACGTATGAAGACTTCAACGATCTCTCACTGTCAATCAAACTCGAGGACTATATGTTTGATAACAAGATTAAAAAGCGCGACCGACTCAAGATTTTTGCTCGTAAATTGGGTATGCGTGGCCGTGGCCCGATGAGAGAGTTAGATATCCCTGATGATAAAGGACCACGGTCAAGTAGTGTTCCTGCGAGCCCAACAAGACGGAGCGAGGAAGCGGAACGGAGCTTTGAACTTGTAATGAACGACGTAGAACGGAGGCGGCGGAGTTTGGAGGTGGAAGAAGAGGCGGCTACACTGCTGAGTGTTCAACAAGACGAATCAAAACCTGAACTGTTAGAGGTCAATGGGGAACATAGTGCCAAACACGAACAAAGAGTAATGTTGGGGGTTGTTGAGGAACAAGGATCATTGAAAGAAGACACCCTACGTGAAAGAGAGGAAGACGGCTGGGTAAAACTCAGACGTAGATTCAGTGCTGGGGTTGTAAAAAAGAAGGGTAAGAAAGGGATACCAAAGGATGCGGCCAGAGGGCGAGTCAGTAACGACGAAAGTGAACAGAAAGACGATACCATAGATTCTTTTGTGGATGTAAAAATGCCTTCACCTTCACCGATCTCGCCCACCGCCTCCCCTTTACTGGGTGCTACAATTGCCTTACAAAAACTTGCATTCTCAAGAAAGCCCTCCCCGTCTCGGATGAATACCGCATCACCTTCCATTTCTACTGTTACATCTCCATCTCGAAGCCCCGAAATCCCACCTGTCTCGTTACCTCTTCCAACTTTGCAGTCTCCTTCTCCATCACCTGCCCCATCGCCTGCCCCTCCATCTCGTCCCAAAACTCCGAGTCAACCGAAGCACTCCCGTTCAGAATCGGCCTATCTGCGACGCCTCTTGGCTGATGTCCCAGTCCACACAAATTCACCATTCAATATTTTCCGAAATGGGGCTCTTACTAGTTCGACTGGAGACATTTCGGATAATCGAAGTATTTGGTCAAAGTTATCGCATGAACAAAGTGTAGAGGGTTGCCTAAAACTGTTTACCTCTGTGGAGGTGCTTGATGGCGAGAACATGGTAGGCTGCCGCCGGTGTTGGAAGATACAGCATGGACAGTATGTCCCTCGCGGAAAAGATGGGAAGGTAAATTCAATCAACGAAAAGGATTGTGATTCTTCGAGTGAAGACAGTTCCAATGCAAGTGTGAAAATAGACCTGGTAGATGAAGACGTTTCCAATGATACCATAGACTCAGCAAATTCTCCAAGTGCAAACGGTGTTTCCGACAGGCTCGAAGATGCTAGACAACTCTTCCCGATCCAAACAAGTTCTCAAATACCATTCCCTACTACATCTCCAATTAATGTCCCATCTATATCAATGACAGTTCCGGAAAGAGATACGTCTTTCGACACTCGGGTAAAACCATCTATAGACGACGAGCGTAATGCTGCATATCCGGATCAATATAATAACCCAAGGCGTAAAGAATCATCACAGCTTTCTAGCTCTCCGTCTCGTGATTCCTTACAACTACCTCCACGACACTTCAGACAACCTGCTGAACGAAGAAATTTCATATCTTTCGGGACAGCTAGCGATACCAGTAGCATCAGCTCAGATGAACCAAGCGCAGACGAGTTGGACGAAACAGAGACGTCATTAACGATGTCCCTGCATTCCGAATCTTCGTCTATCGCGTCTAGTACTATGACTGACCAACCAGATAGAACAGGTTACAAGTCCCCCATAACCCCTTCGAGCAGGGAGAAGAGTTCTAAAAGCAGTAGTATCCCACGTGCGAAGCAGGTCATACTTCGGCGAGCCTACAAAAGATATCTCATAGCCACGCCGCCTCCGGTACTAGTCATCCATTTGAAACGGTTCCAGCAATCAAGTTCATCGCCAGTCATGTTTCAGAGTCTGGCTAGCTTCAAGAAACTTGAGGATCCGGTCAGCTTTTCGGAGTACCTTGATCTCAGCCCGTTCTTGATGCCGAGTAAGGATGAGTTGATTGGGGAGAGTAGGAAGAAGAAGCGGAAGGAGAAGAAGCGGAAGAGTAAGGAAAAGGAGGACGATGAGGATGGGACGGTGGAAGCTGACGGGGATGATTCTCAGAAGAGCGGGGGACCTAAGAGCGAATGTTATGTATACCGTCTTTATGCCGTCGTGGTACATATTGGAAATATGGTACGTCCATCTACATTCCCTCGTACTATTATTCAACCTGTTTAATAACACCTGTTCCTTGATTTTCAGCTTGGTGGACATTACATAGCATATACCGCTCTTCCAGAGGCCGAACCACTTCCGTCCGACAAGTCTTCTGATGATGTAGAATCGTCGCTTAATTCCCTTCCTAGCAGTTCCTCATTAGGATCTAACAAGCTTAGACCGGAAATACCTCGCACGACTTCGTTTTTACGTTCAGCCACTCCGGAGGTGAATAATTACAAGAGACGTTCCTCGAATGTGTCGACTAAAACGACGACGCAGCGACAGTGGTGTTATGTGAGTGATACAACTGTTCGGTTAGCAAGTCTCGAAGAGGTGCTCAAGGCGAAAGCGTACATTTGTATGTATGAGCGTCTTACGTGACGCTTGCTCGCTGTCTTGTTATGACTGTGTAGGAATGTTTGAGGGGTTTGGTTCGTTGTTGTTGTTTGTTTTTATTTAGATATTAAACTATCCTTATTGCATTAGGCATATGTTTTCTTTGTGATTGATGGATATGTACCAAAAGTATTATGGGGTATTGGACTTATATATATAAGTTATGTATGTATGTATGTATGTACATATGCTCGCGCTCAACTGTGAAATATTAAATAATGTATATCTTGTATTCCGTTCACTCTTATTCTCTTTTTTTTTTGTGTGTGTGTTATTCTAAGTTTCGAATTTCGATATCATATATTATCTATTCGTTCGTATACGTACTCTACACATACATACTACTTACTACACAACTACTGGGACTCTGATCGTAAATCCCAAATACGCACGGAACAATCATCACCGGCCGAAGCGAGGAGATGCTCGAGGCCTGGCCGAGGGCACCAAGATACACAGTTCACCTCGCTCACGCCATGGGCGTCTTCTATGGAGGCTATGAGGTTGGATACGACGGCGTCGCCTTCGGTCTGGTTTTTTGGGGGAAAGGGGGAAAGAAAGAATAGTTGATGAGAATCATATGTGGAAAGTAATAATGTGATATAATACTTACTTTTATACTCCAAACATTAATCTTTCCATCTCCCCCGGTACTCGCCAATAAACCCTTATCCGTCCCCGTCCCTTCTTCTTCCTTACCCCCCCTTCCCACAACGCCCCTCCCCCAACTAATAGAATACACACTCCTCTCATGCGCCCCCTCAATAACCAACACGCTCTCCCACCTCCACTTCTCGACGCGCCTCCAAATCCTAATCGTTTTGTCGTCGGAGGACGAAGCGAGGAGGGAGCCGCAGGGGAGAAGGCGAGGGACCAGACGGTTGAGGTGTGGCCCGTGAGGGTTTGGAAGTCGTACCAGTCGTCGGAGGGGTCGTCGATGTAGAGTTTGATTGTGTTATCGTAGGAGCCGGAGGCTAGGATCTATGTTTGCTAGACGGGGAAGGGAGTGTGTGTATGCGTGTGCGAGAGAGAGAGGGTAGAGAGTAGAGAGGGAGAGGGAGAGGGGAAGGGAGAGGTAGGAAGATTAGATTAAAGATTAGATTAGTTAGGAAGAGGTTGATGATGAGATTGGAGAAGAGGAGGAGAGGAGGAGGGGTGGATTGACTGACCTCTTCGGTTGGATGCCAGGTTACGCATTTGACATCTTGCGTGTGGGTCATGAGTACGCCCATACACTCGAAATCCGAGTCCGGTTGTACTGTATCACCAAACCCAAGGGGGTCAATGTATGTTGTTAAATTGATAAGTAAGTAAGTAAGTAAGTAAGTAAGTAAGTAGACATTTGAATACGGATACGGACCTTCCCATACCCAAACCGTCTTGTCTCTGCTACAGCTGGCAAGTAGTGTTCCGGAGCTTGAGTAAGCGATACTCTTACACTCCGTTTCGTGTCCTTCTAATAGACAAGCACATTCCCATTCTCCCTTCTTCACACCGTCTTCGTCTATCCCCCCTCCCCCTCCTCCTTCAGACTCGTTATCATCACTCTCGGATGATTCTTGTTCCCAGATTGCGATATTTGCATCAAAGCTTGCGGTTGCGAATGTTTTGCCCGAGGGGGCCCAAGTTACACAACGGACTGTTTTGGCGTGGCCGGTTGGGACAGACGATTGGGTTGTGAACTTTAATGTAGGAAGGGTAGCAGCGGCGGGGAGTCGGCTTGTATTTCGTTTGGTATGGGAGTTGATATGGGGTCTGGGATTGAAGATTGCTTGTAGTTGTATACTCGGACTGTTTTATCTCCAGAGCAGGATGCAAGGAGAGGGAAGGAGGGGTTCCATGATACGGACCAGACTCTATCTTCGTGTCCTGATGAAATGATGATTGATATGATTCTGATAACTCGGTGCTCGAACTGCCCTTACCTGTTAGTTCTGCGATGTGTTCTAATTTGTATTTAGTTGAAGCCATTGATGATCGTATAGACTTTTTTTGTATTAGCGATCTATCTATGAACTGTTTGTATGCACACATAGATCCGGAAGTGTGCGAATCTCCATGTTTGGACGCGGATGTGACTCCTCCGAACGGCGCGAGTCATCTTTCCCGCGCGCATATAATCTAATTAATTTTCTCTTTTTTGAAAAAAGTATTCCTTCAATCCGCTGCTTCTGCTATTAGAACTAAACTAAACACACCACAACGATGCCTATCCTCGGATTAGCTCCTTCGTCAACACCAGTATACCCCACCCACTTTGACATAGAAAAAGTCATCCGTCCGAATATCCTTGCTCTGCACCCTTATCGTTGTGCCAGGGATGACTACCAGGAAGGCATATTATTAGATGCTAACGAGAATGCTCTCGGTCACTCTATACCTTCTACTTCCTCCTCTTCCTCGGCCTCCAATCCCAATGGAAACACCAGCTCAAAGACAGACGAAACTCCGGACTTCCTCTCACTAGACCTAAACCGCTACCCAGACCCCGCCCAACGCGAAATAAAATCCCGCATCGCCCAATTCCGAGGCCTCACCAACCCCTCAACCGGCACCGGAAAGGACGATCACGTCTTCCTAGGCGTGGGCAGCGACGAAGTGATAGACCTACTCATGCGGGTCTGTGTCGCCCCGTCGCGGGAGAGCATCCTCATCACTCCGCCGACGTATGGGATGTATAGCGTTTGTGCGCAGGTGAATGATGTGGGGGTGAAGAAGGTTCCGTTGGTTGTTGAGGGGGTGCTTTTCAGCTTGATTTACCTGGGGTGTGTATATGATTTGAGGAGTGTTTAGTTTGTGTGTGTTGTGATTACTTACTTTTGGTGGTGGTTTATAGATTAAGAAAGCTGTTGATGAGGATGCTTCGATCAAGTTAATATTTATATGTTCACCGGGGAATCCTACTGGGACGTTAATCCCCCTCAAGGATATCCAAGAACTACTAGAATACTCAAACTTCAAGGGGATCGTACTTGTCGACGAAGCATACATAGACTTCGCACCTCCGGGTTCCAGTGCGGTAGCTCTAGTAGAAAAGTACGCAAACGTATGCGTTCTTCAAACACTTAGCAAGAGTTTTGGTCTAGCGGCAATCCGGTAATTATTATTATTATTATTATTTTGTTTTAGTGGATATATGCTGACTGATTCGACGTTTATTCCTCATATACGACCATTCAAACCAAACACATGAACAAACAAAATAAAAATAAAATAGATTGGGAATAGCAATCGCACAACCGCCCTTGATACAAGTTTTATCAAACACGAAAGCCCCATACAACATCTCCACACCCTCCTCCTCACTCGCCCTCTCCGCACTTTCCCCACCCGCGTTAGAATTGATGAAGTCCCGAGTAAACCAACTAAATAAATCAAGGACGTCTCTCCTTCAATCTCTTTCCAAGATCGCGCATCTAGGGGTGGGGAAAGCGATTGGCGGGAACCACGCGAACTTCCTCGTCGTTCCTATTCTCGGGCCTGGAGGAGCGGAGAATGGGAAACCGGATAATACGAGGAGCGAGAGGGTGTATAAGGAGTTGGCGGAGAAGGAGGGCGTGGTGGTTAGGTTTAGGGGGAAGGAGTATGGATGTGAGGGGTGTTTAAGGATTACGATTGGGTCGGAGGAGGAGAATGAGGTGGTGGTTAGGAAGTTGGAGGAGGTTTTAAGAAGGATTTAGGTATTCAGCGATAATTGTAACGACAATTTGTATATACAACATACGACAAGTTTGGTATGTTTTTGGAAATGGAGCACAGCTATGCATTGGGAAAAGGGGGAAGTGCCGAAGTAGTCCGGCCAGATGAAAGCTGAGGCAAATTTTATATGTACAATGCGTGAGTATACAAGCTAATTGGGACTTGATACCAATGATACGAAGTTCTATGATGGATTTAAAGTCCTAAAGTTTTGTATAATAATATCTATGTCTAAAGAAGCAATTTCAGCTTGGTTCTAGCCACCCCAGTCTCGGTCGTCTTATAATATGCCACAGTTAAAATCTCTGTGACAATTTCTGTTGTAAAGGATAATGAATGTGGCTCAATGTTGTGGCGATGTATGTTAAAGCATTGACTCGGAGTGAACCATAGAATCATATTCCAGAAACAGCATATTAGTCATCATGTCACTGCTTTTTATTGCTTGGCCACAATCGTGTGACAATTTAGGAGGATTAATATTATATTTTCATAGATGTTCAACTACAACTTTCAGCTGATATGGGTTTGCCAAAGTTTGAGGGCTTCATTCGCAATTTTTTTCTATAACAAAATTCATAATTACCTATGAAAGGAATTAGCTGCAGCCTTTAATGTGGAATATGTATGGTACGAGACGGGATAATCTGCATATTCTAGGTAATCGTTCGATTCTATTACATAATCACGAGTGGAATGGCACCACTTCCTGGAGTGCGAGTGATCTTATAGACACTTAGTGCTACAACGGCAAAATGGCCACCTCTTCAGACGGTTTACTTGCCCCTCCTCCAACAACGACAAAAGCGACGAAAAAGACAATGAATAGTCCGTCGTCGACATCTTCGGATTTAGCCTCGGATAGTGGGCGTAGTTCTCCAAATTCTTCGGGCAGCGAGTCCCCCTCTCGGCTTTTGACCATGCTCTCGACTCTACGGATCCTCTTAGTTTCCTGATGAATTCAGTCACGAACGATATGCTCCTTAATGGGGACTCTTCTACTGAAGATTCAATCTTCTCGACACCGTCTTCGGCACACGACAGTCCTCTGAATGACTGGCCAGCTCCCGGTTCTTCTAAGAATCCTACCGATATGCTCTGGACGCAACCAGATATCTCTTCATTAAATTTCGATTACTTTAGCAACTCTATGAATCTAATGAATCTTCCTCTGGGATTCGACCCTATGCTCTTCCCTACCGATCCGCTAATTCCCTCTGATCCTTCAGCAATGGGGGGCACGAATCCTAATGCTTTATTCCCTTTTGCATTTAACACGGGCGGTTTTCCGGACTTGAGTATACCATCTTCTGATACGTCTAGTAACAGGCGACATAGTAGCACTTCATCCACGTCGTCCAACTCATCTTTGTCTCCTGTAGTTGAGTCTTCTTCTGCAGTTCCTTCGACACCAGTTTCTGTTCAATCATCTCCTGTGAACAATACTCCGTCTTCCCCCTCTCCTGAACAGCTTATGCAGGAGTTGGCTCAACGAGCTAAGCAAATAGTGGGTCTCACCGTGGCCATGCCTATAAAGCCTTCGCGTAAGTCGATTCATCAACCGTGACAGTTTCAACTAACTAAACATTCAAAAACACTAGAATTAGGATACGCTCCCAAAATACATAAGTTGAATACAACTCCCGCTCCCTCCGTTCTCCCCCAACAACAACAACAACAACAACAGCAACTACAGAATCAACCACAAAGCATCGACATACCATCCCAGAAGCCGGTTTCTCCAATTTCTCAATCGAGTCCGGTTTCTCCCGCACCTGTTCTTACCACGCCTACGGGTAAAACAAAAACGTCACATACTACCATTGAACGACGTTATCGAACGAATCTGAACTCTAGAATTCAGAGCCTTCGGGCTGCTGTTCCTGCTCTGAGGGTGCTTGAAGTCAAGGCCGGAAACCGAGTTGGGAACCTTTCCTTGAAGGCGGGTACGCGGCGTATTGGAGTGGATGCTGATGCGACCTGTGACCAAGAGGATGTTGTCGATGAACGTGGTTTCGTTGATGGTGTGAAGGTTGCACGCAAGGGTAGTAAAGCGAATGTGCTAGGGAAGGCTGTTGAATATATTCGTGTGTTGAAGAAGAGAGAACATCGGCTAAAGCGTGAACAGGACGGCTTGAAAGCTCTTATTCGTAGTCTCGTGGGTGGGCCTGAACTTGTTCAGCAATGGGAGACGATGTGGAGAGAGCGGTTCGGAGGAGCTGAAAAGGACGAAGTAGAGGGAGAGGATGCTGAAGTAGACGATGACGATGATGACGATGATATGGAAGATAGGGACGATGATGATGCATCTGGAAAGAAACGCAAACGACCCAAGGTTGAGCCTACAAAACAGAAGTCATTTGGGGCCAGAGAACAGACTACTCAGAATGTTCCTATAATGCCTGCTCAGGCAATTCCAGGGACCATACCCGTGGCCGTTCCTCCCCAAACTGAGAAGAGGAAGCGAGGACGTCCTCGTAAAATTCCACTTCCTACTATGCCATCTCAGGCTCTACCGACCCAGAATCAATACCAGGTGCAGAGTGAAGATGTCAAGGGTGATGTAAAAATGGAAGTTGATCAGACAGCTATTCAAGAAATTCAAGTTCAGGCTCAGCAACCTCAGTCTGGACAATATCTTCTTGCTGCGTTTGCTTTCTTTTCGTTCTTTAACTCACCCGTGTTATCCTCATGGAATTCACGACCTGGGTCCCACGCTCATACTCACCAGGGTATCGTTCTTGGTGATCCTCGACCGGCTGTTAATTATGGAAGTAATGGTATCCCTCCAGTATTCCTTGGGTGGCGTGACGTCGCCCAACTTGTCCATTTGGCTGTGTCCGTATTACTTTTAGTTTCTGTCATTGCTCCATGGGTCCCTGGTATCGCCCGATATATCCCTCGTGCGATTAAACCTCTCTTGGGCGGTGCGATTGTGCAGCAAACGAGAGTGGGCACCTCTTCATGTGATTCATCCGATGATGAAGGGGTGAATGACAAAGAGAAAGATGACTGGAAGGCACGCATGGTTCTACTCTCAGCTCTCCGTAGAGGCCGTACGCTTGTACCTGAGATGGAGGTGCAAGTGTTACGTGAAGCTTTAGAACTGACTACTGGCGTTTGGGGTCTTTTCATGTCGTTGACTCGGCAAGTTGGGTACAACAGAAAGAGTCGGTCAAGATATGGCCTTGAACGTCGGATGCTCGAACAAAGAGCATTCATGAGATTGGCTGAACTCGTAGCTTTGGATGGTACGTTTTTTGAAGTGACAGTGATATGAAGCTTTTACTAATTGATTTACTTTACTATTTTTATAGCGAATGCACCAATTACGACAAGGATCCAAACTTACGTCTACGCTTTCAAGTTTATCTCAATCTTTTCGGCTCCAGTCACGGATATTACAACCTTGGCACTTATCATTCGTCCAGTATGGCGAGCGAAGAGTGTCTCCTTGTGGAATCTTGCACTCAGTCGTGTCCAGGGCAAGGATACTCTAAGTCCTCATGTGTACAGGCAATACGAGAAGTTTGTTCTTGAAAGTATGTCAATCGACGAGGCAGCTCAGCGTATCGAAAGTCTTGGACGAGATGCGGTCATTCGTCCCCTGAGATATGGAAATAACAATTCCTTCTCGGAGTCGGATTCTGATTCGGATAGCGATTACTGCGAGCCCACAGGACCACTAGCCGTTCTAGCCAGACATGCAATTCGTGAATACGTACGAAAGAACGCGGAACGTGTCTTCTTGCAGACGGTCCCTGATGAAGATTCTATCGACCAAGACACATTTGCTAGTGAAATGGATACTGATCCGGAAGCAGCTGAGGACGAGATGAGACGGACTATCGCTGCTGGACGGGCTCTTGACCAACGTACGGCCACGCTTGTTGATGAATTTGAACAAGTATGCAATCCTACGTCACGTTATTTTGCTTCCGACTCTGTTTCGAAGATTGAGCATGTCCCCGAGCAAGCTCATGATGACGCTGCGGAAGCAGAATTGAATGCTCTCCTTCGTGCTATAGTACTTTACCGGCGCATATTCCCGTCGACGCTTCTTAGTGGGGACAATAGGATGGAATTCGCTTGTTCTGGACCGGCACCTTCAATATCGTTGACACCGATGCCAAGTCCTCCACCTTCACCATCACGAAAGGATGTGGTATTACATCTTGAATTAAGACATGCGCTTGATTCTTCTGCATTCGACCGAGGGCATGCACTAGAAGATGCACGTGACCGTGTAGTCGACATGCTGACTGCGGAGAGCAGTGGGTGGCCTCAGCGTCTACGGAACTTGTAGGTGTAGTTTTAGGAGAGCTTCCCGTGTCATTTTTTGTTTGAGTATCATTTGCATTGTCGTTGTAATTGTTTGTAGACCTACGCTATCGGATTGTGTTACTTTATTGTTAAACTCTTGTTATTTCGTTTTGTTATACCAATATAATATTCTATCACATGTAGACTGGATGTCTTTAAGTTATAAGTTATCTGATAAATCCCCGTAAAACTCGCTAGAAGTGATAATCCAAAACCGGCAACAACCGGGTCCATGGTCAGACCATCTTTATTTATAGGTTTAGCTGGTTATATATTAGTCGCGTATCATAAACCGACTTTCAAACTAACGGCCAGCTCGTTATGTCTGGGGTAACTACTGAGGCAAAGAGAAAGGAAAAGTCAGAAACTATTGGTAAGATACTTTAAATGACGCGCAGCGAACATTCGAATTTTGTTTGTCTAATTCATGAACGCTCGTTTTTTGTGTATGTGTATTAGACTTCAGCTATTTTGGAGGAGCGGAATCTTTATCGGAGGGCCGTGCCCCGAGAAGAACTGTGCTTGAAGCACCTACGAAGTCTGATGATGGGGTGAAGCATCCTGGTCCCCCTCAAGATCCTAATGACTTCTTGTGGCTGCTCACGGAGGAACCGCATCGGAGTCGGCGAGCGGCTATTATGAAGGCGCATCCTGAAGTGAGCACCATTCGTTTCCGTGTTTTGCACCAGAGTACGGGAGTTCTTAATTTGAATCTCACGTATTCGTGGGTTTGTAGGTTGTGAAGCTTATGGGGCACGAACCGTTAACTAAATGGATTGTCTTATTCGTTGTATCATTGCAATTGACCGTTGCGTACTTGCTACGCCATACGACTGTTCTATCCCCCAAGTTCCTACTGCTGGCGTATGTCATTGGGGGCACTGCCAATCATAACCTCTTCCTTGCTATACACGAAATCACGCACAACCTTGCCTTTAGAGGTGTAAAGGCGAACAAACTACTAGCTATTTTTGCTAATTTCCCCATTGGTATTCCTTATGCCGTGACTTTCAAGGTTCGTACATTAATCAATCCGAGTAAGAAAAGAGAACGAGAACTAATAGCTGCTTATTTCTTATAGAAATACCATATTGAACACCATAAGCACCTTGGAGAAGATGGTATTGACACGGATCTTCCCTCAAGACTTGAACTCCTTTGCCTCAATAATGTCCTCGGGAAGACATTCTTCGCGTACGTTCGGAGTATTTCTTCTGTTTGCTGATCTTCAAACTAAACCAAAAAAATTTAAATTCTCACATATCTCCTCGCCCCTATGTCTTCTTTAGCACGTTCCAGATACTTTTCTACGCACTTCGTCCCGGATTTATCCGTTCCCAATCGCCGACGATATGGCACTTTATCAATATCGGGATACAAATAATCTTCGATTATCTCTTCATCACTTCCTTTGGTTCTCGGGCCTTCATGTACCTCCTCCTCTCCTCCTTCTTCGCTGGGTCCCTACACCCCACCGCCGGGCACTTCATCGCAGAGCACTACCTCTGGGACGGCCTCCCGCAAGAAACGTACTCGTACTACGGACCTCTCAACGTCCTGGCGTACAATGTTGGGTATCACAATGAGCATCACGATTTTCCTAGTGTGGCTTGGACTCGGCTTCCTGCACTGAAAGCGTTAGCGCCAGAGTTTTATGATACGCTGCCGAGTCATCCGAGCTGGCCTATGGTGATTGTGAACTTTATCAGAGATCGGGAGGTTGGGATCTTTGCTAGAGCGAAGAGGAATGGAAAAGGTAATTCGGTTGTTTATGAACAGCCTGAATTGGCTAGTGAGTGAATAGAGAGGAGAGGAAAATGAAGGTGCATATGTACATTCCGAATACCGTTAAAGTAGCTTAATTTTGATTGATATAAATGTATATTTTCTCTTTTTTTCTCTATACATATATCAGAGGAATACATTACGTCATAGGATTCTCGAAATCAAAGGTATATAAAGTGACCAGCCAAGTTCGTTTTCTTCCCCAAATACCCCGCATTTTGAGTGAATCGATCCCGTCCTATCAGAAAGACAAAAACATTCTAGGAAGCAATCATGGTCTCTGCTCTCATATTTATTGCGCATGGAACGGAGGAAATGGAATTGTCAGCCCTCTTTCTCGTCAAGACAAATCAATAATTTGCTTAAATGAATTTCAGCACAATCGTATATGATACGCTGGTTCGTGCCGGTGTGCAATGTAAATCAGTGTTCATACCTTCCCCGGGGATGACTTAATACCGCGAGAGCACGTTGCTGCAACGAGAGTCTCCGTTGCATAAGATAATCGCCGATACTACACTTGCTTCTTTACTATCCTCAACACCAGAAACTGTTGCGGACCTTTTGGTTGTACCCGGAGGTGCAAAGGGCGCGGAAACCATCTCGCAGAATGAAGAGGTGCAGAAGATGATACGGGCACAGGTTGAGGCCGGAAGATTTGTTGGTATGATATGTGCAGGAAGTTTGGCAGCTAAAACTTCTGGACTTGGGAAGAAAGAGAAGCTCCCGTTGACATCGCATCCCAGTGTAAAAGCTGAGCTCGACACGGGTATACCCGCTTTTCAGTTCTTGTCAGTAAACCATATTGGTCTAATGAAACTCTAAACTATGTAGAATTCGACTATCAGGAAGATCCAGTTGTTACGTCAGGGAAAGTTATAACTAGGTAAGTGGATGTATGCTTGTGGAAAATAGTTGATTTCATAACAGGGATGTAATTCATTCATCACCCGAAAAATACTCCGTCATCGAAAGTCGTGGTCCAGGTATGGTTATCTCCTCCCTTCCATTTTTGATGGATCATACACAATGCTCATGTCACCTTTCAACTAAATAGGAACAGCATTTCCATTCTCGCTGACCCTTGTTGAGAAATTACTTGGTCCAGAGAAACGTGAAGAAGTGCAGAGTCCAATGATATTTCCTTCCGGTGCGATATAGATAAACGTATTCTTGCTACAATGTAGCTAGTATCTATGTGTAAGAAGAGAAAATGTCCGCCTTGTTTACGTTTCTCTGCCTTGAGATACCTTATAATATTAACATCATTGATTGAGATGGCGATGCACATCAAATCTGAATGGGCGCTTAAGGATGCATATATATATATATATCAATATCACGAGAACGAGAACGAGAACGACGCCCAGGCTTCGTCGACCTCCACTCCTACTCTCATTCCTCAGGTGCTTTTCGTTGAGCTGTAGGTCGCTATGTCTGACGCGTCGTCGAGTATTGGGACAATAAACGGACTCGTTCGACTGAGAGCGTTTAACCCAACTGGTGTAAATACTGAACAGCTACTCGAACTGTGGTCACTCCTTCAGGACACGAACGCAGATGCAGCACTTGCTGCTAATGTTTTCGACTTCCCACAAACACCACAGTGTCTATTCTTCGCTACGATACACGGTCCCGTCTTCAGAGAATTCTCGAATGGACGCCTACCCGAAGAATATGAAGTTGTGGGCGCTGATGAGGTCACACACGAGGGCGACGGAATTGACACCGACACCGAAGTGCGGTGTAAACTCAATGAAATCAAGGAAATCAGAACCCTTGTCGGCCTCCTCTACATCACGACGTCTAGCATTCCATCTGAAGTTGTGCTTGGTCTCGTGATTACGCCTCGTGCACGACATCACGGCTTGGGAACCATTGTCACCAAAAAAGCACTCGAGATTGCATTTGAGCAATTTGGGTTCCATCGTATATGTGCTACTATCCTTGCGCCTCCCAAAGCTTCCCATGCAGAAAGAAGGGGTGAATTGTATCGGGATATGGAGAGGGAACTTGAACGTGCGAAGAGTATGCTGATTGGTATGGGGTTTTCTCATGAAGGGATTCGGAGGAACGCAATACGGAAGTCCGAGAACTTTATTTGGCGCGATGTCCACCATCTAGCACTTCTTGACATCGAGTATTTTGACCGTAGACTTTATCCAAGAGATCGAAGAACGAGATGGGACGAAATGCTCATGCGACAAGAGAACGAAAGGGAGGCTCTGTTAAGGGCTGAAAGTAGGCTGAGGAGGAGCGGTAGTACGGATACTCTTCGCCCTGGTGCTAATAGCATTAATGAGAATGGCGAAGGGAGTGGGTTCGTATCTTCTGACTCATGGACTGAGGAAGATTCAAGTGTGACTGGGACTGATATCGAAACAACGGCTAATAGCAGTTCGTATCAATTCGCTACAGCCCTTTCTGATACGGACATTGCTATGCAAGGCGTCAGAAGGTCATTCTTTTCATTCGAATCGTCAGATGGAGAGACAGATGAAGAAGTGCATTCTTCATATGTGCGAGAAAGGATCGAAAGATATCTTGATGATGTACGAATGGCACCACCTCCCGAATTATTGGAAAGCGCCGAGGTCGATCCATTCGCAGACTCCAACCAAGGCTCTCGTAGTCCTAGTCTAATAGCAGCGGTAGAGCCCCCGCAACAGAGGATCCTGATCAAAACTGGTCGGAGGCTGATATATCAAGTCTTAGCGCACACTCTGAGGGAACCGATACCGACGACGATAATAACGATGTGGAAATGTATCAAACGGTTAGAAGTGTGGATGAGGATGGTACACTCGATCAACTTGCACTTATTGATGGACTTACCTCTGTACCAACATCCCCGCCGCCGAGTCTATTATCCGCAGATGATGATGATGAATCATTATCACATACTAGAAATAGAAACGCTATTTCTCAAGAAACACTAGAATATACTGATATAAGCTCCTCCACCTCAGAGGAAGGGGAGTACTTACTAGCGAATGTTATCACTGACTCTGGGTCGGAATCCGACGTGCAATCTGTTACTAACGCCTGGCAGGTCGTTAATCCTCACACTGTAACGCCTTCTGCCGATTGTATCTAAACCCTCACCAACATTCAATCTCAGGTCTCTTTATAGTTCTTCAAAGTATCGAATCACCACAATTTACTCCTTCCGCTGTATCAATCTAATAGTTGTTTTCGATGTTTCTTCCCATTTCCAAACTATAAATTCCGTTTAAATGAGTAATTCAAATTCATGTACATGTACCATTTTGCAATCTCGTTTATCCGCTGTTTTCGCGCAGTGTATCATCTATATATTGTCCCGGATCGTTCTGGTTTAACTTTTGCAACTCTTTCCCCTCCCCCCCCCCTTTTTTTTTTACCTCTTACCTTTTGGTATACGCGGCCGATACTGTAGTGTTCCATTTCTCAACGTATCCTCAATTTTATTGAGCACTGTCTGTTCTGCAGGTTCGGTATGTGTCCAACTGTACCGCTGAAATCGCCCGATTTTCCTCGAATTTCCATCAGTATAGCTCGAAAAATAACTCCGTCGAAAATTAGTCTATGTTGATTGGTGTAACCCCCTTTTCAAAGTAAGACATCGTGGCAGTACAGTGAGACGATTACTAATACCTATGCCCAATATATTTTCCTAATTTGGTAAAATATAAATACACCCCAACAAGTGTTCTAGACTATGCATAGACATACAACAATAAAGGTATCACTTTGCTTCCTCCCCGACTTGAATCAACATTCTTATTGTCCATCGGATATGTTCTACCCAACCCGATTCGTGCAATCGATTTGGGCAGTGCTCGGGACAGACCCATTCCGGGAGTGGCATTTTATGTTTAAAAGGTATCATATCTGAAGTACCAATTTCTCATCGTATACTCTTATAACTATCATCTACAAGTGATACAATCTACTCATACAAACCCTCACTCTAAACATGATTGACATCAACGTCGTTCTCCAACTCTTGACTTCAGTCATTCTCATCGTACCCGTACGTCCAACCCTCTCTCTCCAACACTAAGGTAGCTAATACTAATGCAAAATAGATCATCATAACTTTATCCAGACGAGCTGTCTCTACATCATCCCAAGTGTCCACACACGCTGAGAACAATACTCGCGAGACGACACGAAATGAGAACGAGAACGATGATGTTCCACCTCCATCTTACTCCCCTCCTCCATACTCTCCAGGCGAATACGGACGCCGGTTGCAACAAGTGGAGCGAGCATCAATCAGGCGTAGATTAAGCGCACTTATCGATCTCACTCGTAGGCAACAAGAGAGGATGTCGAGTAGAGTGGCGAGGTCTACTCGGGCTGAAGAGTCTGGTACAGAAAGAGTACCTCGATCCCGACCTCGAGTGAAGATTACACTTCGTGGAAATAGACGTAAGTGTGAAAAATTGGGACTTGTGTTAGAGTGAACTGACAGCTTACTTGGGTATAGACGAAGAACGAGATCCCAGAGACCTGCTGACTCGCAGGGTTCATCGTAGAAATGGGTCTCCGAATTGTCCTACGAGATTAAACCGTTCTTGAGTTTAATATCCCTTCGAGTCGATCAGAACTGGTGAGTATTTATCTGATTACCTCTAATCAACAATTTTCTCAAATAATACTTAGACTGTCGTCGATGTATTTGCTTTATAACGGCTGTTGCGATTGTGCCTTCCTTGAATCGTCATTACTTCTTCGTTTCTGTTTTCTGGATCAGTTTGATTTCCTTCGTTTCCTGCGAATTGTTCATAAATCATGTCATAAACCATGTCACTCCCTCCCGCTTGTTTCATCATCCTCTCTCTGATGTGACAATTTTATTCGGACTTGTTATTCGGACGATTTTGTATCTATGATGCCCTCGCAATGTCCTTTTCCCCACCTATATATTTTTCTCTTGATGCTATAACGAATGTCCCTTTTCCCTAATAAATATCTTCTTGTCTCGATTCCTTCTGCATGTATTCCGATAACCTGTTTCAATATGCATCATATTGTCCCAAAATATGACAAAGTGATCAAAGATGATGCAAATGCTTGGATATTATTTATCAAATGTTGTTGTGACTAAGGATTAAATCAATGAGTGACAACACTATGAGCACATCACCATGGGCATTACATAAACAGGAGTCAAGTATTGTAGCAGATATTATATCCTCGAAGTAACTTGGCCATTAGTAGTGCTTCTTGAAATGATGGAGTATCAATTATCGTGAGGTGCCCACTGTTTAAGACATATAGGAAGGCAGAAAGCTCAGAACTTATCTATAGCTTCTGACGTTTATTTCTTGACTTTAATTTGGATTAAATTTCTTGAGTAAATACCCATAGGGAGAGGAGAGGGCTTTATTCTGGTACCGATGAGGCACGTTTGCAAGTAACTATTTGCGTACGATAATGTAGTGACATTCTTTTCAGGAAACAGGACATCCTCTGGTATCTTCATCCGTCTCTCAGGATTCTGAAAGACTCTCAAAGAAATCTCGTATTTAAGGACATAAGCAGTAGCCTGCTTCTAGATGCATTGATAGTTTCAAGTGGAAGTATATTTACCACAAATAATTTCACATTTGAATTCTCATACTCATACTTGATTAGGATTAATGCGTATATATTAAGAAGATATATCGAGATTTCCTTTGAACAACCTAATATACAGTATCCTTACTATTTCCTGTTACATCATAATAAATGGGATTAATGTGTATTCTGGGGAGAGTAAATCCACCATAACACAAACACTCATATACAATTTGACGAACACTACAAACGTTTATACATAACATCATCATAATTCAAATATTTCATGCATCCCATTTAAACTTTTTCCTAGCATATAAACATATAAAAACTGGTAAACCTCTACGACAACTTAACAAAAAATTATATAAGATATACGGCACTTAATTCCAAGACCAGGAGTTGAGTTCTTCATCTTGTTACTATCTGACAGTAAACGAACTCTATAGATATACAAGTTATTGCAGAAGTCCCCTAGAATTAATACGGAAGTTGAGCAAGTCTCAGATCAAATCAAAAGTGACCCATATACAGAAGGATTACTAATAACTGTATGAACGTGTCACTTGTTTGACATTGTTTGTTTCCGAAACTTGGATATCAATAACCTTTCCGACAAACAATAGAGAAATGCTCTAGACCTTTCAAGGCTGTGAATAGTCGGAACTCCTTTCGTTCTGTGTGGAAGTTTTCTCAGTCAAGAATCGGATAGTCTGTCGTCATTGGCCTGAGCAATGGGTGGAATACGGCTCAACAAGACGAAAACCACCGGTTAGCACTACCGAGACGGAATCGGAACGCTGAGAGATGAGTATATATAATCCAACCCATACCAACTCTTGTGCCCAAGTATCACTCAACTTCTACCACATCCTTCTCCCCGAACTCTGAAATACTACTTTCCTCAATCCATCTACTTGAGCTTTGAAATCCATTGCCTCTAACAAACATGATCGAAGACGAATCTACCTCGTTACTCACTTTCCTCATGTGGGTCCTGCTCACGTTCCCGGTATGCATTAGTACTTCTCAAGAATTAGAACAACTACTCATACTCATAACATGCAGATCACATTTCCTCTAACTATGTATACTATTTTTGGCGGTTCTGAGGACCCCAAGCCGTATATGTGGGAACAAGTTATTTCGGCTGCCAATGACAATACGAACCCCCCAACCCGACCTCGCATGAGCATCGATGAATATCTCAGGCGACAAGATGAAAGAATCCGTTCTCAAACTGCCCGGATGTTCAGCTTACCTGCTGTGGCACCTAAGGTTATTATTGAAGATCTCACGCCCGAAGAGCCAAAGAAAGGATTTTTCAAGATACAGCAGAAGTTTACTGCTGTCAAGACTTGGTTTAAGACCAAAGTCACTCGCTTCGGGCGCAAGGAGGAGGTTGAAAAGACCACTGTTGAGGTCAAGACTGAAGCAAGCTCCACTACAGTAACAAAGACAATTGACAAGGCTCTGATGTCACGAATTGTGCACGCTTCTCAGCCTGTGATGAAAAAAAGCAGCTTACTGGAGCGACGTCTGAATCGGCAGCGTGTATTAGCCTCGATCAAGTCATAACCAGGCATATCCTAAGCCGATCCCGAAGGCTGTCGTTGAATGTACCCTCCCCTCATGGGACATCAATAGCGTTTCGCTATCATTCGTTATCTCTGCTATGGACAGAATTTAGGACTCCTACTCTCCCCATTTCATTGCAATCTCCGTTTTGTTATTGTCTATCCCATTTGTCCCAATCATCTTCCGTACATTAAAATTGTTTACTTAAATCGCTCAAAACTTCCTCCAATTTCTTAACAACCATCTTTTTCTCTTCTCCCGGTTCAATTGTTATCCACAAACACCCAGAACATCCATTTTATCTTCTCTTATAGCAAAAAACCTTACCAACCAACTTATTATACACCTTTTCACTTCGATGACTGTGCAATCTCTATTCCCGATCTATTTTTATCCTTATTTTGTTTATGTCGAATGTCGAATCAGTATTTGCATGTATCTACAAAAATAATTACCGAATTGATTCCAGAACCAAACATTTACTAAGATTTTGAAGAATGCGCACATTCGCATATAATTACACTAAGGAAAATATAATTTGAAACTAAACGATCCATAATTCATTTAATAAAAAAAGAAGGTATTGTACTCCCCCTCAAGTGGATCTCCATGCCATTTCCAGCCTCGAGAGATTTTATAGACCACTACTTTCCGAAGGCCTTTTAACTCCCACAGCTATGTAGCAAGAGTCTAAACTGAGTGTCTTTATCCTAGACGCCAGTGTTGACTATGCCACCCAAAAGTACATATTTTCGTTTCTTCAAATAGAAATAGAAAATGTACTAACGTAAGGGAGCTTGTTGGGACGGTCGGAGAAAGAGATTGGGAATGAAAAGGATAGCATACCAAAACATTAATGCTTAAACCCGTTTTCCGTTCTGCTTAAGGGTCGCAGACGAATTGTCTCAATGAACTACTTGATTGTACCAATAGATTCGGCAGGACCCTTTAATTTATATTATGGTACTATGATTGTAATCAGTAGTATATTAGGAGACGATAAATACAAATTTAAATAAGTTATTTTTTGTGGTATTAAATGTGCGCTACACTCATCCGACCGATGTATAAACAAGAACGGGGATGATAAATAAAGTAATGTAGAAGTAAAGTTTGGAGGTGAAGGAGTATTGAATTAAGAAATAAGAGGCCTGAAGCTATTTTTCTGTTGACTGTTGTTTGTGGTGATATCAAGTTCTTCCGGCATATGAAGATATCGAAGGAGTCAAAGTACTTGGAGACGATGCGCGGGCGTAACCAATACCCTCACCGTAATTTCAAATGGGTTTCTATAAGCTGGCTGATCTCGGAGGTCTTGACGTATTTCTATCTCTTGGAAGTTTTCCAGATCTTTCACTGGATTATGTCCATATCTCGATGAGCGACCGTACCTACTACCTAGCAATTTGTATGATCGCCCTGCTATATAAAGCAGGCACTAGTTTAGGTAAAGGGGAAGAATAAAAAATCGTGCTACAATCTTGGACTATGAAGGAATATATTCATACGTACTAGTTCTATAATTTGTTCCACAGCAAGAGCAAGAACATAAAAAGGCAGCCTGGTAGATGAACATCGTTAATATTATCATACAAACTCCAGTATTTGTCTTGCTTACACCATAGAGTGTGTTGCGAGGAACCATATTCTCGAGCCCTCGTATTTTATATTTGCATCGAGAATGTCCGAAGAAGCATTCATGTCCATAGCAGTCAGAGCAATCACTAGCGACCCTATCAACAATCTACTAATGGTTTGTCCCCATTCGTATTTATCCAACAATCACCGGAGCGATGAGGAATTACAATATACCTGTTCGTTCTTTCAGTTCGCATCTCATAGAGTTTAATACACGGGGGAATTTTGGAGACAATATCTATATAAACTTTGCTAGCTATTTTTATATCTAGTCTAATTTCCCAATTTATTTTTCCTTGCCCTGAGAGTAATCCCCTACCTTTTCCCCACAAATTTATCGAACTTAATACTGGGTTCTGATGATGAATATAATAGTAATACTTACCTTTAATCTGTGCTTAGTTGGAATAGTTACTCATTTACGGGTTAAGTGTTATCTAATCGTTATATAATATCATACTAGGTATCATGTATTTATTAAGTACAAGACAGATAATGCATTATAATTTTTGCCTAACTCAAACTCAAACATCTTCGGTATGTTCCGTTTGATTACTAGATTACTAAAAAGGCTTAATAAATTATTATGCATCGAATTTAGTAAGGAGATCTTATTATCAACTTCCTGTTCAAGTAAAGTCGGATATTACTTAAACAGTATGGTAATCCACGATCGAATGTCTTATTCCCCATTGTCTAAAACATAAACACGGATGCCATAAAATACAAACAATTAACTCTCTATATCCGGTATTGTAGAATGCATATAACAATAAAAACAATGTTGCGGATTCTCTACTGGTTTGAGTCACTATCTAGTATTCTTATTGTCTATCGGAGTGTTATGATGTTCCAATAAGCCGATGAACAGAATCAACCTAGGCGGTGCTCGGAATACGTTTCAGTGCTCTGAAAAGCATGTCTTCAGTTGTTTTCATTTGTATTCCGAGAGTTACAGGAAATGTATAAAAGAGCAGGGCATCTGGGGGATTAATTCCATCACGCAAACTCTTACACTCATCAACCAACCTCTAACAAGCACTACAAACTACCCAATCTCCATATCCTTTTCACAAACCAAACATGTTCAGTACGGCTGATCTATCCAATGTCATAACATTCTTGACAGCCCTACCAGTAAGTCAACGCACCTTCTATACAACCCGGACAATGGCTCATAAGAATATCAGGTCATGATCTTCTTTGCGCAAAACATTATCGGCGAGCTCAAACACATCCCTATACCCGCTCCAGCTGAATCGTTCACGGGAGTCGCGAGTGACCATCGCAGTGGAGAAGCTACTAATAATGAGGAGCTCCCTCCTCCGTACTCCCCAGGCGATTTCGGCCGTCGATTCTTCCGCTCAAGGCAACTTGCTGTGAATAACTATATCAATGCCTTGCTCCTTCACGGAGAGAGATCAGCTCGACACACGTCGAGAGAAAGAGTCCCAAGATCTGGGGCTATGTCTTCTCTTCCTGCTTCCAGGAGTAAGTACCTCTAGCCTCATAGGTTTAAGTCTGATAAGTACCGATACTGACGAACATACTTGTAGATCGAGTTGAGGGCAACCTCCAAACACGGAGAATGAACCGCAGGAATGGGTCCCCTGCGCGCCTCCCAGCCTTAGCTTTGTCAACTCGTGCTTAAAACTGGTAAGTATCTTTCTTGATTCTTCGAATTAAATTACTGACTAATAAAAATTAAGACTGCCGTCAGTATATGCGTAGCTTGTGAATGACGGCGAGAATGTCTCTTTCGGATTCGTATTGGACAGACATTCTGGACTGCTATTTGTTTCTCAATGTTTCTTTCTTTCTCAATCTTGATTTCGTTTTCCTTCTGAATTCCCGGAATGTATCCCCCAGGACTTTGATTTCAATTGTTTTGTTTAGTTTTTTTGTTATTACGGTCGTTTTCCAATTTTAAAAGCCATCCTCATGTATTTGAAGGACTTCAAAGTTTCATATTTCATACCTCTGATGTAACGTCATTGCATTGTTAACCAAATAAAAACGTTTATACACCTCATTGACGGGAATTATCAATCGAATAAGAAGAAGACTCTGTTTTAAGACAAAACTAAGAGAGCTCATAATAGATAAATTTCTTACTGAAGTCTCAATGATACTTATACAAATACAAATAGCCACCACCAACCCCACACATGGGTGGTTAGATACACTTGAACTAGACAAAATATTGAAACTTGATAGATTTATATAACGTTATTTATGTCATGAATATACATGTGTAGGTTACTTTTTCACATAATACATTAATCCATTATACATGTATGTAGTATGTATTCTACATAAGCTACAGATTAACAACCCCCACCTCACATAAGCCGTGTTTAATTCCCATTCGCCTCAGCGGCCTTTTCATTCTCAGAGTCCTTTGCATGTATTGCTGCCTGTTCCTCTGGAGTCTTGAATACAGTTGAAAGCTCAAAGTGCTTATCACAAGCAAGACGGAATTCCTCTCCTCGTTGAGAGTCGATCGACTTAAGGAATTGGAAAGCTTTCTTAGCCGCCTAATCACGAAAATTAGATTATGCTCAGGAATTATTTCTCAAAACAAGGTTTACCTTAATATCCGTATCTGTTTCGGGAGCCAGAAGACAGAAGACAGTATTTTCTATCTCTTCAAGAGGTGATTTGAGTATAAACAAGGCTTCTGCAGAAGAAAGTGTCGCTAAAGCCGAAGTCGACTTATGTTGAAGATACTGAGAGTTGAAAGTCTCTAGTGTTAGATCGCCGGGCAAGAGCTTTGTCAAAGCAGATGAAACGACAGATGCTGTGGGCTGCGGTAACTCTTGAGAAAGATTGGATACTAGCATCATAAAAAAATTAGTTAGACTACAATCTCGTATGGCTAGGGACGAGCAAACCTCTGTTTTTGAAGTCAACAATCCGGACGTGAAGATCCGGATCTTCTGGGCTCTTTTTGTGAGCTGATAACAATGCCTTAGCAGCCTGTAAGTATTTTTCTATCGGAAGGTCACTTCGAAATTCTGTACTTTATGATGTAAGGTCAACTTACGTCGGCGAATAGATACGTCATATACTGCTATGCGGACATCAAGTCTATCGAGATCAACTAGGGGTTTCAAAAGTTTCCAAGCTTGCTCTAATCCATCTCCAGAAGCAAGTAATTTTACTCCCTCGGGATCATCATCTTTTGGAGTTGGTGCATCTAGACCCTTATCTTCATTCGCGGAAGAATTTGCACTGGCTAATAGGTAAATATTTCGTTAGTTGAAGTAATCTTATAAGATATTCAGGACAAAATGAGTACCTTTCTTTGCTTCTTCTTGGTTCTTCAATGCCGCTTTTTTGGCCTTCTTCTGTGCCTTCTTTTCTGCGTCCGTTCGTCCCGCTATAATCGAAGAGGATGAATACCAGTTGGAAGTTTGTCGTTATCAAAAATAGACACTTACCGCCCGATGCAGATGCAAGTTTAGGATTATCATACACGCGAACAAAGATCTTAAAATTGATGCATATTAGGACAAATAGAGATGGGATTTACACAGATAATATCAACCTTTGCAGTCTCTACACTGGAGTGAATGCGAGCAGGATGGAACGTGATATCATCTTCCCACTTCAGTAGCCTAAAATATGTAAGTCTTTAAACTGACTATCTTACTCTCAAAATTAAAACCCACCTCAAATAAGTGTTGACAGTATGCCTACGAAGAGAATAGAAATGGAAATCATATTGATCGTGATGTATCTCGTCAAAGACCTTCAAAAACATGAGCTGAGTTCCACTTCCCATATGTCAATCACCCACTTTTTGAATAGCGCTATATTTTTTCAAAGCCGGACCTAGCCTTCCATGTTGATTCTGCGAGTCAGCTTCCTCTGTGAGATACAATAATGATTGCATCTCTTCTAAGTCAGCTCCGGGGGATGCAGCATCTTTCTAAAGGTATGTTAATAAAGAATGGCTGATGTTGAAGTCTTAGAAGGATTTACTTTTGTGAACATGCCAAGTAGTGTCTGGGCTTCGTCGGAAAGACCAGCCCGAAGATGGTATTTTGCACTCTTAGTGTTTAGGAATCGATCCTGCAAGTCTAATTTACGAGCCTCTTCTATGCATCGTACAGCACCTATTGGGTCACCTACACGCTTCAATGTGCGTGCCTTACAAGTGTACAATTCGGGGAGAGTAGGGGTATGTAGAATAGCTGAATCCAATAGAGAAAGAGCTTCTGAATAGCGCTTCAAATAAGAATGGTGTTGTGCAAGGAAGTACATAATCCACAATAACGTAGTAGGAGACTCTGAGTCTCCTTCTGCAGTTGTTGATGGTGTAGTTGTTTCGGAAGCGTAGGTATCTTTGAGTTTTAGCACTATTTCCTCGATAATTTGTTGTTTTGAAGAATCCGAGTATAAGCTCTTTACATCCGAGAACAAGGATGGTATCCCTTTCCTGAATCCGGCAAGAAGGTATACTTCGGCCCGTTCTTTGAAGTTGTCCCCTTAAGTTTTGAAGTGTTAGTTGAGTATCCTGTAGGTAAATATATAAAGGTTAAGTCACCTGTAGCTACTGTTAATGCAAGCCTATGAGGTGTTGCAGAACGTGGATGTAACTCCGCAAATTCATCCAGTACACTGAGCACTGTACTCCTATTCTCATCTGTGATTTCATCTACGGAGAAATTAATTAATTAATAATTGATACGAGAAAGAAAAAAGTTACCTAGTTTGATTCCCTTAAACAGGAAGTAGTCTCTATAGTAATCAAAGCAATCAGGATTTCTCTCTATAATAGCTCTCCATGCTCCATCCGCTTCAGGAGACTCGAGCTTAGTCAAAAGTCGCGCTTAGATATCATTAATTAGAGACAAACGACAAAGAAAGTATTTTCAAGAGTCTCGTACCTCGTGTTTCCATTACCGCTGTGCGATCCACGATTACACGGGACTTCGCATTCTTATCCAACATAGCCAATGCCTCGCTATATTCCTCGAGCTCTTCAAGGATACGTATGTGATACATAGTAAGTTCTGAGAATTCAAAGTCATAGTCCGGGACATTCTGATGCGGCAATTAAGAGTGAGTTATAAAAAGAGAAATAAAATGAAATTATTTATCACTCACTTTCACGATCTGGGAATAGTTCTCTAAGACTTTCTTAGCATTTTGAAGATTGCCATTCAGATGATATGCAACAGCCAGAGACACCCAGTTTTTTCTTGCATTAGGTCGTAACTTCAACAAAAGTTCACGCGTATCTTGTAACGCCTCATAATGCCTCAATTGTGTTTGGAGGTTAGCGGCATCATTCAAGAGGTTAAGGTTCTCCTAAATGCTGATTATAGTACAGACGGTGATACAATTATGTATGCCACATACCTTGTCAAATCGTAGTGCTTGTGTGTAGGATTTAAGTGCCCCCTCATAATCTTTCATACCCTTCTGAATAAGACCATACACATGCCATACAATATGCGAAGTCAAGTCTAAACGAATTCCTTTCTTGACGAGTTCTAAGCCTTCCTCCCGTCGATCCATGTGCGTGAGAAGCAGGCCCTTCATGCATATTGTCTCTATTGACATGCTTCAAGAACAAGTTCGATAAGTATGAATAACGGCGCGCCACGACTTACCACCATGGTCTGGGACTTTCTTTAGGATCTGGTCAGCAGTCTTGATACCCTTCTTAAGTTGGCGGGTCTCATAGAGATTCAATAACTCTTTAAAAAGAGTATTTTCTTTGGAGGAAAGAGTCTTCTTCGTTACTGGTGCCATAAGCTGAGAATTTAGACGAAGAGCAGGACTAATAGATGCGGTCTCCGTGCGGCGGCGAGGTACACGATATATTTCCAAAAGTTTAATGTGATCGGATACCCAAAAACAGTAATTAGATGGTAATCTCCATCTCTTGTAATTATGGTTGCCTTTTTTTCCCACATCATACCAGTTACCTAAGTAGGTAAGTCCTCCAGTTGCTCCATTTATTTATATTATATTATCAACGAATCAACAACATATAATCGATGTCAAATTCTATACTGGAGTATATTTACTCGTACATAAGTCTTACAAGATGCCTTTGACCCCAGCCCCTCCAACCCCAGGTATGCCCAGTAACGTACTACTTGTGGCTTCTGCTTCGTTGGAGCTACCTTTTGCACGTAGCTGCTTTAGTCTGTTTTGAATAATTACACAAGCTTCTACCCATGCACACACTGCCCCAGCTAGTCCTTCAAATAACGAAAATGGCCTATCCGGTGTCCGAAATGGCGATGGTACCCCTTGTTGACAAAGAGGGGGGAGTTGTGTCGAAAATACAAGTATAGCTAAGGCGCGAGACAGACACTTGTCTGCTTCGATTGGACTTACAAGAGATGAGATTTCTCTTATCAATCTTAATATTAAAGGCTATAAACGACTTACTCTTTCTGGATCTGAGAGAGTAATAGTAAAGTCCAGGCGTTGCCAGATAGTCCATGGCATATGCTTATTCCCTTTTTTAGTATCCCCTCTCTCCATATGACCTCAGTAGCTAGAGCCTCTGCTTCATCCCACTCGCGCTTCCAGATCCTTGGATAATGATCTTTTACTACCGCAAGGAGCAGGAGTAAGCCTGGGGCACCATGGCATATCTGAACTAAATTATAAGAGCGAGATTTAACCGGAAGAGAAGACGGTAAGTGTCCATTGTTTTGAACTATTAGCTTGCACAGAGAAGAAATAGTTGCTGTTAATATATCAAGGTGAGGAGTGATTATCCCCCGTGGAGCCTGAAGCAAAACCGTTAAAATTCCAGCTAAAAAATTAATACGTTTGATTTTGGTTTTCTCAATATGAGTATCGACTCGGGCAAGCGTACCTGTTCCGTGAATTCTTTGGATCGGATTTGGCTATTAATGTCAGCAAGTCTCGAAGATAGGATCTAATACTTACGCTCCAAGGTAATAACTACCGTGCCATTTCCACATCAAAGGGAGCTTATAATTATCCCCACCGACCTCTCTTGCATATACCTTTGCTCCAGCTTTACCAGCCTCAATAATCTTATCCACAAGTTCCTTGATACTCACATCATCAGCGACCTTCGCTATGTCGTTTTTCCTATTCGAAGGAGCCTCAATGCCTCCGTCTAGCCATTGGTGTAGATTTAAGATACTCCAAAGCAGACCCGCACGTCCATACAGTATTTCGTCTCCACCCAGAGTGTCATCTTCCACAGCAACCCTCAAAGCCTTGTTCATTGTTCCCATTGCAATCACCCAGGTATCATCATCCTCCGATGTCTGATTCGGCGGTAACTTCCTATCAATAGCAACTGAAGGGAAGTTCAGAGAAGACAGGGCATAGATCGAAGCGGGTCCGACTACTGAGTGCAGCGGGGACAAGTGCCCGGCATCGATATGATGTGCTCTTAGAGGAGGCAACAAAGAACTGATGATTGAAGCCATTTGAAATTGAAACTCGTTCCCAAATTTGGCATCCAATCCCGCATCTTTATATTGAATGGAGATCCGCAAGAATGCTAGAGCTATTCCTTATGAAAGGGGGAGGATCTCAGAGATGGTTTTCACGTCGACTAAAGGGACCTTAGATACAAACCAGAATTACCAACGTACAAGGAATCATGATTATCATCCTTCGTAGATGAACTCTCAACATGCCGTTTTAATATCTGTACTGAAAGGGAAATAGCATCGTGAAGAATCTGTTGTGCACGGAGCAGACCCTCAACTGTCAATTTTATCGGTTTTAATCTATTCTCAAAAAACCGAGATTCTGACATGAAGGGACGAAAGTATGGAATAACAAACTCAGAAGCAAAAGCAGAATTTAATTTGATTGATTGATTTTGAATGACATCATACCCTAATAAAGATACGATAAAAATACCATTCCATTAGTAACCGTACATAACTCTGGGGCAGATGTTAAATCCAATCACGTCTAAGATATGAGAACTAGGGACGATAATACCCATAAATGAGAAAGAAAGAAAAAGATTATCAAAAGCAGATAAGCAGTAGAAATTTAGAAAGGGTCATAGTAACACAATAGAAAGATAAAAGTACAAATATCATAAGACAATAATAAACGGAAATCACTCGGATAAGCAGTTAAGACTATTAACTATCAGATGCAGGAGCTTTGTTTTTCGCTTTTCGCTTTGCCCTCTGTTGTGCCTTGGTCTATAGCCTTGCATAAGCTTTACTCCCTATCGTACAGGCGATAGATTACATACCTTCGCTCGCGTTCGTGCACCGCGCCCAAGGTCCTCATTTGTTTCATCATTGCTTCCTTCCTCTATCTCTTCGTCAGAGTCCGATTCGATAGGGGCTGTCCGATTAGGGGATGAGGCCCCTTTAATATCATCGTCAGTTTCAATCCTATCATCACTGTCTTCACCATCATCATCAACGTCGTCATCATCGTCATCATCTACTCTTCGGCGTTTTCTCTTCTTATTCGGTCCCCTTGTTCTCCTGTCAGAGGAGATTAGTTTCATCGTATAAGCTCTGAGGATCACACTGGACTCACTTCGGCTCTCCATTTGTTTGTCCAGGTGCTTTACGTTTAGCTGCGGGTTTTCGTTCCTGTTTGGGTAGATTAAGTTATTGATTGATGCTTTAAGAGTAATGAGTCCCCACTTTTGAAGCTGCAGCTGTTGGTTCATCGAGTAACTTAAGAAGATGTTCGGGGAGATAGGCTTTTTTGAGGATCTATAACAGATTGTCATTAAAGGCAGGATATCAAACAAAAAGTTAAGACGTACGGTAGATCGGGTAGCATCTGAAGGTAGCGGTCGGAATATATCTCCTGGTAGTTTAACCTTCCCAGGATAACTTAGAAGACTCCATTGCCTGGCTTTCGCATGCAACCTAATTAACTCTTGAGCCAACTCACTAATGGCATACAATTGCTGCAGAAAGAAGTTAACCATGGACGGTATAATTTAAGGCAATCATACAAACCTCGCTGTAAAAATGAGATTCAGCATCTCTAATGGTTTTACACTTCTGAGCAAGATGTAACAGTAAGGAAATGTTATCAGAATTTGCTACAAGCGAAAGGTAAAATCTAATATATCTGTTATCAAAAAGTCAGTAGGGCTAACATCGCCTTTAATGTATTGAATCCATACTTAGCGAGATCAAGGATTGGATATTCCTCAAGACCAGCATCTGGATGATGTGCTAGGAGATGTAACAACCGGATGAAAATTAACTCCCAGTGAACCAATTTAATATCTAGGCATCATCGTAAATCAATTCTTATAAACTCAATGAGCCAATAAATTTACCGGTCGTTGATCGTTTTAGTTGGTGGACAACAACAGATCGTGCCTTTGAATCAATTCAATATGGTTTAATGATATGAATAGTGAGATAATGAAAGATACCTTATCCCTAATTTCGTCTTCCGGATCATGCACGGTTAGGAATAATATCACGTTGAAACGAGCTGGAAGTTTGCGACTAGTGATCAAAGCCGTAAGCTTGTTTAAGAAAAGCTGTCGAACTTCGAAACAAGGATCCTATAAGGAGGTAATATCCCAAAATGTGGTTAGTGTCTCCTTCCTTATATCTATATTTTGCCGTACCTGTATAATGAGTGCCAGACGAACGAAGCATGAAGTCACAACCTCCGAGAATTTCTCAATCGTAGCTAATTGGAGTAACGAAGATGCCGCTTGTAATCGTAGCCGTGACTTGACTGTGAGACTAGAGGCAAATTAACATAGTTACGAGTACTTTGGCACATTATTCTACTTACTCGTCAATATTTTTATCAGAGAATGAGCCACCATTCTCTAATAAAGTAGTAAACATTTTCAAGACTGGGGTAGCTATTTCCACTGCATTTTCGGAGGTTGCATGGACTAAGCATCGGTATTTACAGACTTTCAACGCCAGTATTTTCGCTTTTGCTAGTGCTGGTAAATCATCATAGTTGACCCATTCATTTGCATCCTCGTCCTCTTCCATAGACTGGTGACAAACAGCTTAAGTTTCAGGAATAAACTCAGGAGCAACTTCGTGGGCTTACCTCATCAGAGGACACCTGCAAGAGCGTCTCTTTCAATAAGAATTCAATTAAAATGTCACTTTTCTCTTCAAACGCTTCAGGTGTAAAGCGAACAAACTCCACGAGAGCAGCGATTCGTGATACAAGTGACTCTGGGTCCGCCTTTGACAAATCATTAGCAATAAACTAGTACGGAAAGGTACTGTAAGTTCAGAAATAAGCTCCCAGAAAACAAACCATAATACCTCAATGGTCTCCGTACAGAAATCCTGTTTGTTCTTTGAGTTTAAAAGAACTCGGGTCGCGAACTTCGTATGGCGTGGTTGGGAGCCCCGGACATATCGAACAAGACGCTCAGTCGTTTTCCTGGTTTATTTTCATTAATAAGCTTCCTTTTAATACTTATATGTCAAAAAATCTAAGCTTACTTATCACTAGGAGTCAGAGATGGCTCCTGCTTTGAGACAGCTGCAAGGGCCTGAAGACATAATTCCAAGCCTGGATCCTTTTCTTCAGCAATGACCTTTAAAAGCTCGCTAACATGGGATCGGAGGACCGCAGGACAAGATTTAGATATTGTTGTTAACAGTACTCGCGCACTATCTGCAATATTCTGGGCACGTTCAACATTTTTGTCTTTACTTAAGAAGTCCTGTTTCTGGATGCGTTTTAGAATTGTTGGGATAGACGATTGGTTTACTATCCAAAGACTCGACAAGCGGAAAAAGGACATCATCGTCGGCAGGATTGATGGGTTAGACTGTTCTACCCTACGTGTAAATTCACTCTAAATGTAATTGTTATTGTCAGGTCACCAGTAAGTTTGTACGGTTATTTTCTGTACGGACCGAAGCTTTAACGAGATCCTTTAGGCCAATTTTGGGGTCCATGCAAGTCTTTATGAGTTTATAAAGTCTCTGTTCATTCATATTAGCAAATTCTTGTAGGTCTTCTGTTGTTTTGGTGGGCTCGGGGATCAAAGCTCCAAGAAAGTCAACCAGTCAACCTCATTATTTCTGTAAAAAAATGAATAATACCTACTAGACACCATGCGAATTACTTGAGACAGCATCTTTTTCACCTCTTCTTCTCGACTATCGATAATTCCTCCCTAGGATTAACTAATAAGTTAGGATCGCTGACAAAAAGGTTGTGTCCTTACATTGTGTAAAACGCAACAATCTATGTACTTTTCGAATATCGACGGATGTATGAGTTTCAGGTTCGAAAGCATGATGAGTACGTTAACATGTTTTTCGTCCAAATAGGACATAACCGTGAGTAGTCTGTCTGTCCACTGGACTTCATCGTCCCCTTTACTAGGAACGGGGAGTATAAACTCAGCGATGACTTGCAATACGGTTGCCCTGTGGTATTTTGTTAGAAAAAAAAAAGCCAGATTAATAGCAATTACACAGACTTCAAATCGGGGGACAGCGTTATGGACTGTAGAATTTGTTGCGGTATCCATGAGAATTGCTTCACAGCCGTGGGATCATTATTTTCTCTACAAAACGTTAATAGCATGAGTTATAGTTTGTAAGAAAGAAAGCAATAAACTAAACCGCACATTTCTGAATAGGCAATGCTGAACAAACGACCTATACCCATCAAAGCTTCTCGTCTTACGGAATACTGTTAAGGTGGTAAGTTGACATGGTCAAATTAAATCCGCTGTATTACATACCTTCTTGTCCAGTGCCCGCTCACCGACACTGCGAAGCTGCTTCTCACTCACGTAATGGAGTGCAGTTTCATAGTCTAATTGTCCAAAAAGCTTGCAGACAGCTGCCCTGACTTTTTCGTCAGGATCCAATAATTTAAGTTGCAAAGCCTCTGCGAGGTGTCAACAAGTGGAATAACTAGAATCTATTTTTAGTACATACCCTCAATCGCTTCTCTGACTTCACTAAGATGGTGGAGTAATAGCCCCTTGCATCCCTCCACGAAAGCCAACCGCACTTGAGTGGACTTATCATTTCTTCGTGCCAGCCACAACGTCCAAGTAGAAGGATATTTTTTCTGGAAGTCGCCTTGCTTATCTGCAAACATCTCACCCAGCGCTTGTGTTGCCAATGTTCGTAGCTCAACTTCTTCAACACGAAGTTCCTCTTCTAATTGGGGAACAACATTGTGTAACAATGCGGGACAGTTTACATTTATTCGCTTAATAAGTTCATGGCAACGTGCTACTTCGTCATATTCTTCTGCCTGAGCGTGTTGGACGATATTATCCGTGAAGTACTGACAAACATTTCTTTGCAGTTTATCTGAGGTTTGGTTGCATACTTCAACTGCAAGACGATACGCAGGTTGATCAATTCTCTAGGGACAATTTAATAAGAAGAAAAGACTTAGTCACTAGGTACAAGCTTACTGTATTCTTATCCATAAATTGGGCTAGAATTATCTCTAATACCTCTGTGGGAAGGACTTGACACTCATCAATCAACGCAACGAGAATGTCGGACATAAACATTTCCACATTTTTTGCTAAATCTTGCCTCACAAGACCGAAAATATCACGAAACACTTGAGTCATAAGTTCTTCGGCTTGAGGAAGATCACAAATTAATACGACACTTTTCACAGTGGATAGAGACTCGAGAAGGTGGAAATATTCGTTATAGTAAGGTGAATCGGAACCCTTCAGACCGAGAGAAAGTTGACGAAAGAAAAATTGGAAAATATCGCGGAGCTCAGGTCCGGTATAGGGCGCATCCGGTGCAAAAAGACGTAGCATGTCAGCAAGACAGCAAGCTGTATATGCCTTGATACCTTTATCCTTATGCAAAAGAATGGACCTATTTATGAGTTCTTTTGCATATGGCTTTACAGAAGTTAAGTCGACATTGTCTTGTTCTAGCTCGGCGAGCTCAATGTGAAGCTTTTTTAACCTCTTTATGATAAGGTCTGTGGATGCTTGCTTCGAGACGATTTTGTCCGAAAATTTGAGCTTCCGGGGAGAGTTGTCGTTACCTCCACCACCCTTCCGCGTTTGAGCCACCATTGCGACTGACCGATCCTTTTCACCGTCGAGAAGATTTGGAAGTTAAAAACGGTAGGTAGGATAACAGATAAACTCAGCGGCTCCGAGTCGATCGTCAGGGTAACGAGAATGGTTCTTGATAATGAAGGACTAAAAGTTGATTTCCGTCTTGAATTGCAGATGGGTACATGTCCCTTGACGCGAGACCCAAACAAGGGTACACGTGACGTGACGCGTTTTTGATTGTAAAGTTAAATTCTTGATCCTCATGCTACCAAATTAGGGCAATTGCTTGCTAAAAAGCTACTTATGTCAGTGTTTAAACCCGAGAATTTGCATCCGCCAGTTCCTCTGAAAGTTGTAGGTGTAAAACAAGTCTTTTGCCCTGTTGCAACTACTTAACCAATCGAATATTCCCAGTTTATAAACGTTAACACATACCCTCCGTATATGCACACGACCTCGGATGGTAGACCACGAATGTTATAGAGAAAAATATAATCTGTACTGTTCATGGATCAAAGCCACAAAATAGACTCTAGGCAGTGAGATTCAAGCAGGCATATCGCCGTAATGGGTCTACTGTGATACTGTGAGGTAACTGTTAAATGATAATGAGAAAAGGCAAAATTACAACGTTTCGACATTTAATTGAAAGTACATGTACGTAGGTTAGTATATAACGGCAATAATGTTTTTGACGACATCCGTTTGGAGCAATAATTTCCTTTAACACTACTACTTTGCTACCGACAGTCTGAGAGCAAATACCGGTAGTATCAAATTTGGCATCAGATTATAAACGAACTCTAAACCTGAGTTGAACTTAAAGAGGCATAACAACGGAATAAAAACGGGAGATCCCCAACCAAGTAGACAAACTTCACGAAGAATTAAAAGCCAGTTGGGGCGTGAAGCTGTGTTCTCGGAGTAAACAGGTACGAAAAATAACATGCAAATAAGCAAGTAGCCTGAGCCGGAGCGTGTTCCACAGGAGTTTTGTGTGTGTATCGATTTAAACCCCAACGAAGTACGCTCACGTGATGTAGTGGCGTGAGTAAATATCAAAGAACATATCCAGAACTCCCTAAATACGGAAAGAAAAGTAAATAGACTTTCCTCGGAGGTACGTGGAGGAACTCGGCAAAGGATTGTCTGTCGACGTTGTTAGTCGACTTGGAGTAGTAACGAGAGGTTTTTCGTCAAAAAATGGAGGAGAACGGACTGTTGTTCCCCAGAGCGGAGAGTGCCGATCCCCAACCGTTGTGGATTTACACTGGATTCGTTTCCCGACCCGATTCCAAATAAAAAACCCGCGTGTAGACAATTCTCTTCCCTCGTCTCCTTCCCCCCACTCCTCCATTACCTACGCGCCGACGAATTGACCGACGTCTGGCAATTCAACACGAACGTCTGGGTCAACCATGTCTGACGTACTCAAACCAACGCGCAAAACCCCTCCTCCCGAGGTGGCAGAAATGTCTCCGCCCACTTCACCAAAACTTGAGGGACGCAAGTCCAAAGCTGTCAAGGAAGAACAGCCTATCGACCTCAACATTCCAGATAACTATGTAGCTTATACACTCAGGAATAGCAAGCCTCGACCCCCTGTTACGTGGAGTAACCTTCTTCAAGAGTTGAATTATATTTCTCTTCTGGTCCTCACTGTTACACCAACAATTGCCATTGTCGGAGCGCTCAATGTCCAACTCAAGACAAGTACCGCAATTTTTGCTGTCCTTTACTATTTCTTCACTGGTCTCGGCATCACAGCGGGTATGTGCACTTATTATATATAAATATGCCACATATACTTATCTATAACCTTATCATAGGTTATCACCGTCTCTGGGCTCACCGCTCGTATAATGCTTCCAAACCACTGGAGTACTTCCTTGCTGCGGCGGGCACAGGCGCTGTTGAAGGATCTATTAAATGGTGGTGCCGTGGACATCGTGCTCACCACCGCTATACTGACACCGAGCTCGACCCTTATAATGCTCACAGAGGATTTTGGTGGTCTCACATCGGCTGGATGCTTGTTAAGCCTCGTATCAAACCTGGTGTCGCAGATGTCAGCGACTTATCCAAGAGCTCCGTCGTGAGATGGCAACATCGTTGGTATGTGCCCCTGATCCTTTGCATGGGTTTCGGTGTCCCTACTTTAATTCCGGGTCTACTTTGGAATGATTGGCTCGGTGGTTTCGTTTTTGCTGGTGCTGCACGTTTGACATTCGTCCACCACTCTACTTTCTGTGTCAACTCTCTCGCACATTGGCTTGGAGAAACACCTTTTGACGACAAACACACTCCACGAGACCATATGATCACAGCATTTGTTACTATCGGGGAAGGATACCACAACTTCCATCATCAATTCCCTATGGATTACCGTAATGCGATCAGATGGTATCAGTATGACCCGACTAAATGGTTCATCTGGTGCATGGCGAAGGCTGGACTTGCAAGTCATTTGAAGAGTTTCCCTGATAATGAGGTTCGCAAAGGTCAATTGACGATGCAACTTAAAAAGTTACGTGCAACTCAAGAAAAGATCGAATGGCCCCATGACAACAGTGACCTTCCCGTCATTTCTTATGAAAGCTGTATGTATTCCTCTTTATAAGTCCCAGTCTTAGCTCGAAACTCATTCCGTTTTTAGTCCAAAAGCAATCTGAGAAGCGTCCACTTATTGCCGTTGCTGGATTTATTCATGATATGACTTCATTTATGGATGAACACCCCGGAGGCCGTCATCTTCTTGCGAAAAACATTGGCCGAGATGCAACCACAGCATTCTTCGGTGGTGTTTACGACCACTCCAACGCTGCTCACAACGTAAGTTTAATTCGTTGCTTAATCTAAGTCATGTATTAACATCACAATTAGTTGCTTGCCATGAAGCGAGTTGGTGTCCTCCATGGTGGCATGCCCCATGGAAGTGAGGAGCGAGCAATTCCTCCTTCTCAAAAGCTTCGTGTCGCCCGATACAACGAAATGAGCTCACCGTACAACTCTTCCACGGCAGTTTCCGATGGAGAGGGCTTACTCGGTTAATGCATTAGTTTATCTGTTATTCTATACCTTTGCTATCAAGATTCTGGAAGGGGATGAACTATGAAGATATGACCCACTTTTCCATATCTGTCCTTCCCCATTGTGTTTCTTTTCGATTTTACTGCACACCGCTTCGTCATATCGAATAATGATTACCTAGATTATGTAACCGGGCTGACAGGAGCATGTATAATATTCTTATATAAGGACCAAATCTGTCCTTTCGATTATGAAAAATTGTTTGTACATGTATAGTACAATTTCAAATAGATAAATTGTAAACATTATGAAATGCGTGCGCACGATCTGGATCTCTGTTCCCACCCATTAAAATGTAATTTACATATATCAAGCGCACACTAAGACAACATTCTTCGTTATTCACCAAGACAGTTACGTGTTAAATAGTACATACATCATATCTGATTATTATTATTCTTACAGAGACAAATTGCCTGTGCCAAGGCGGGAGAACCATAGAGGAATGATACAAGTACACAAGTTCGTCACATTACGATATGCCATTTAGTTTTTGAATTCTGTACCTCTCTCTCTTCTCAACTATTCCGTAGCTTTTTCTAGTCCGGCCGGGTAGACATACCCTCCCTGACGCCGGACCTCGTCAAATATAGCCAGTTCTAATAGAGTTTCTTCATGTGGCATGCGTTCACTTTCAATCTTACCGTCTATATCGAGTTTTCGACGGAAGTGGAGGAAGTGAATGGCGGAAAAAAGGTTTTCAGTTATGGATAGATGAGTTCGAAGAGAAGCGAAGTACGGATATGACAGATATGGATAATTTGAATGTGTGGAATTGTGTGGAAATGTGATTAAAAAAAGTTAAGTGCGAATGTGAATGTGAATTCCAGGGGGAGGTGCGGGGGAAGATAAATGTAAAATAGAGTAAGGATAGAGTAGAGTAGAGTAGGGTAAGATAGGGCAGGGCAGGGTAAAAGTGGGATAAAGTAAAGCGAAGTAAAGTAGAGATTCGGACTGGACTAGGACTAGGACTGACCTCGAAGGTCCCGGGCAACTGCATCTGCTTCCCAATGGAGGCCCATCCCTTGAATAGGGAATTCACGGACTTCTTCGACATAATCCTGGGGACCGCGGCCAACTTTTGACCTTCGAATTGTAAAACGATCTGGACGAGCTGTAGCCCATGGAAGCAGTACTTCTCTGTAATAAATAACATTTAGTACATGGAACACGAAGGTTGGAGAGGAGCGAGGGGTAGGGGTATGGTATACACGTTGCATACAGAGTCCGTTAGAAAACGGAAATCCCGAACCAAAGATCAGTGTCAAAGTTTTTTTTATTCATTCGTTCATTCATTTTATTTTTTTTATTCAATTTTTTTTTTAATTTTCATTTTGAAGTCGTTATCGTTGTTTCGTTATTTATTAATAAATCATTGAATCATTTTTTTTCGACAAAAAATGGATTGAAATGAAATCAAGGATTCAATGTTGTCATCAGTCATCATTATATATAGAAGAAAGGGAGGTTGATAGATAAAACTAACCCTTTGGTTCCCTGAATGCGCACGACGACGTCGCGCGGACTGTTTACGCCAATACTAGTGCTCAGGCTCGCCCGAGCGCCGACCGAGCCGACGAAAGGGAAGTCGAGCGTCCAGTTCGTGTGAAGGTCTACGCCCGTTTTCTCATATTTTTGCATGGAAGCCTTAATAGCGGAAGGCGCAGTGCGGTTATTCTGAGGGTGGTTATACAGAATGAGAAGTGCCCTGAGTGATCATAACACATGTTTTTTTTGTCAAGTGTTGAGAATTCAATAAACGAACGGATAAATAGATAAATAAGAAGAAGAGAATTAGTCTAAGGGAGAAGTTTATAAAGGCGCTATCGGCCTTGGTAGCGAACAACTGACCAAACGAGTGGGTAGGGACCTAGATCAAGTAATCCCCCGCCTGCGAGATTAGCATTCAGGAGTCGGTGTTCTTCATCAACAACTGAAAAAAGAGGAATCAATAAATCAAAATGACTCGTGTGATAAAATACAAATTTTCTCTCTTTCTACTATCTAGTCGGATCTTTACAAAAAAAGGGAGAGTAAAGCTCACCATCAACGAAATCAATACTAAAGTCTGCCTCGAGGCGTCTTATATCACCGATGGCTACTTCTTTGAAAAGTACTTCTTCAAGGGCGTATGTGAGAGGAAAGAAGCGGGTCCAGACTGCTTCCATAAGGAAGAGATTCTTAGATTTGGACAGCTTGGAGAGTAGCTTGAATTCTGCTTGGTTCAGACAAGCTGGCTGTACTCCCCCATCATTCAAATCAATAAATATGTATTTGATCTTTAGTTGGGGTCTCTAGGCTAATATATCGGTTATGTTCGTCTCACCTTTTCAAGAAGGACATGCTTCCCCGCGTCGAGGGCGTTTCTTGCATCTTCGAACTAGGATACTATTATTTAGTGATCCGACAAGAACTGTGTGTAGTAAGAGAGTTTTATCTCCTTACATGACTTGTATGCGGCGTTCCGATGTATATTATATCCACGTTCTTCACGTCAAAAAAAGAAACGGACGAGATGATTGGAGCAGATTAATTAATTTTTTAAAAAAAGGTCATCAACAAGAACCCAAAAAAAGAAGGATACATATAAATAAAACGAAAAAAGGGGAAGTCATGGTGGAGACTAACCTCATCTGCATACACCTCAGCGTAGCTTCCATAAGCAACCGCTTTCCTCTTCTCTGTCAAACCCGCAACTTGTGCGCTCGCACCGTCAGGGCAGAATTTCTCGATGAAGTCTTGAGCCTTTAACACGGATCGGGAGCCGACGGCAACTACTGCATGTGCTATATCTGAAACTGATCTTCCGCTCGGAGGCAGGACCAGGTCTTTAACAAACTCGGAAGAGATCTTCCCTGTGGCAATTATGCCCCAATGTAATACAAATATTGGTGAAGACGACATGACATATACCGTATGAGAGCAAGATGTGAGTCTGATTACATACTCAGTGATGCTTATAGTTATACATTACATTCTTCTCAACCATCAAGTATTACTGAGCATGATGCAATGTGTCTCTGAATGGTGGCTGATGGGACCGTACGGACCGTGCGTAAACTAAATCAAGTCACATGATTAGATATTCCATTTCCCTTTTTCGGCAAATGAGAAGAATAGAGTGAAATAATATGTGAATGAGAGAATTATCAATGTGATATGAGTAATATCGGTTTTAATTTCGATACGCACTCGTGGGATACTATGGAGAGAGTCTGTGATATGATAAACTCAATTTTCATCAACGTACGATATAGTTCATTTAACTTCGTGTAACCCCTGTTCTCGACATTGTAAGCATGTCGTATTACTGATATCCTAGATAATCTACTTTTGAATCTTGCACTAGGCCATCCGGGTGTTATCATATTCCCAATATAGAATCAATAAAATAATAGCTTCCTTTTACAAAGAGACGAGAATGCTGCATGGCATTGCGCCTATTTCAAAGCACATGGACCAATCCCTACGTTTTCCCTTGTTTTGCCTAATGAAAAGGAAAGTCCCGAATGATACACTTAGTAGATACAGTGAGTCCCTCTACCTTTTAAAAATTCTTCTTTTATCCTAGAACCCACTTAAATCTTAAATCTTAAAAATGATTACGAGCTTAGCTAATATATGAGGACGGGCTTCTTCGTTCCTGGTGTATGTAGTGCGGTTTGAGTTAGATGGTGGAAAGTATCTGAGGTATTTCCATCTTTTTCTTTAAACTCGTGTTTTCTTTATTAGCTTTAAGGCCGAAGGCCGGGAGACCCAAACCTTAAAGGCCGGTAAAGTTAGAGACTTGCTTTTTCAGGTGTAGTTTCTAAATACCGTCCAATTTTCACTTTGAAATTTTCGGTACAAGATTTCCGGTAATTGGATCAAATGTTGCAACCTTTCTTTTCACATTTAGAATGCGCCCACGGATAGTGGCCTAGAATACTCCTCAAAGTTTTGGCATGTCGTTTAATGTGAGTAGTTTTATTTAGTAGGACTCATTTCTGTACAAGGCAGCGTTTCTAGTGAAGATAGGTTCTTTCACTTTAATTGTGTCGGGATAACGAAATATTTCTCCGGGTTCTGAGCTTTTAGAAGGAGGACCGGTAGTTTATCGGGAAGCGTTCTAAGTTTGACCCCAGAGGTGACGTCGTCAGCGTGTTGTGCTATACATATACATGCAGTTAACAAACGAGAGAGAAAAATTGTAGTTAGTATTCTCGGAGACCAATCGTATGGACTAATCCGTTATTTGTTGTACCACGAGCAATAGTGTTTAATTTATTCCTTATATCCGTCCGGTGGTACGGTAGAGCCAGCTTCCGTTGTCATATAGATCCGCAGAATTAGAACATTCGTGACTGGGGTTGCGTGAAGATAGTCCATTTATGTGCTGATAACATAGACATAACTAGTCGGCGAAGGACATGAGGCACAAAATTGCTTCTCGTTACACATGAGCAATACTGGACTGAGAAGCATCGAGGACCAGAAGACATTAATGGAAAGCTAGAAGTTATGGTGCATGAGGTCGTGGGCACTGCCTAAAACGATGCCCTGAGACTATGCCCACGCAGTGAAGGATGGTGTGAGTGACCCATGGATCCTAGCTAGCTTCGGCCTTAGGAATTGACATATAATATGTTCTAAATTAGGTATTACACGATAGTCATTCTCCCGTTATTCCCATTGTAGTCGGATCAGCAGTAAATATGACACGGTGGCCTAAGAAAGAGCCGCAAGGTTTTGTAGTGAAATCACATATGGGGTCCATCCGAGGTGGTGGGGGAGACTACATTTGAAGGAACACGAGTTTCAAGAGTTGGAGTAAATCCGATCAACGTATCCGGAAGGTACAGCAAGGGATTATGGCGATGGTACGCAATTTGGCAAAAAAGCGGCTGATCTAGTTTGGAGAAGATTGTTACAATTCTAGTTACATGTAATGGGCTTCGGAAGTAACGAGGACGGCCCAGATAGGATCCCGGAGAAAATTTAGCTAGATTAAGTGTTACAAAAAGAAGAGATCCAAGAAGGGGTTAACGCTGATGATGTTACAGTTAGAAGGTCGCTTCGAGATAGTATGTCGGAAGCTGATGCAAGTTGCTGGGGGTCCAACTGAGGCCGAAAGCCTGTGATCATGTAGTCTCGCGGCTCATGACAAAAGATTTATAAGAAAAAAAAAAGTTTTTGATATGGGGATGGGGGTAAGTGGGAGATGAGAAAGTTGGCGGGTGGTCGATTAGCGCATTGAACGTGACCCAGAAACGGATGCGGGAGTTGAAATTACAAAGTCAGCTAAGGCTAATGGACTCAGGATCACCACCAGAGTTGCGTTTGATTGCTTGTCAGCAGATAGCCGGAGAAGCCCCAGGAAATGCGAGGATGGTCAAATGAAAAACGAGTTGCTTCGTTTTTTTGCAAAATAGAAAAAAGAAGTGAACAAAAAAAGGAGGGAAAAAAAGGAGAGAAATTAAATTGGAGCTATTATAAGGCGCGGCGGAGTGGTCGATGCTCTTCCTGACTGACACTCTGAACTTCTTCGCTTCCTTTGAAAACCAACGAATATCTCCCGTCTCGTCTTTTCAACTCCAACCACCACCATCTTGCTGAAGACAGACTTGCTCGTGTGCCGACAATGGTGACTCATACGAAGCGACGCACCCCGAAGCCTACCCCGGAGGTCGTCTTTGACGATCGCCCCGGCGCGTCTGATGCTGCCTCAGAGAGAGCTCGGATGCTCGGTTCTGATGACCCCCTCACTCGGGCTCTTGCTCCTCCGCCAGGAGAGACTCCACATCAGCGGGCAGTACGTCTACAAGCAGCAGCAGAGGCTAAACGTATATCGGACCTAATTGATGAGGAACTAAACCGTCAACGCGCCGAAGAGAAGAAGGGTCCTAAACCCGTCAAGATCTTGCTACTAGGTGAGTTCAATTTACGCATAATATTGAATATGGAGTCTCATTCGAATATGTTAATCAGGACAAAGCGAGTCTGGTGTGTTAATTCGAACTATAACTTTGTACTACGGTCTGCCAATGTATCCACTCACTGACAATATGCTATGATATAGGCAAGTCAACAACACTCAAAAGTATGTGTCCTATTGTTCTCTATTGTCATGTTTCCAGACTTTTGACTCTTGAACGATTGGCAGACTTTCAACTAATGAATTCTCCCCGGGCGTTTCGAGCCGAGCGCCTCTCCTGGAGAGCTGTTGTACAACTCAACGTTGTCCGCTCCATTCGTCTCGTACTTGACGCAATTGCTGATGCAGCGGAAGCTCAGGGACTCTCACTTACGAGCATTTCTGCAAACAATTCTTCAGCTCCTACGCCGACTTCTCCATCTGGACAATCAGTTGCTCATTTACCTTCACCAACGTCTTCAAATGGACGCTCTCCCGCCTCAGATGTAATATATCAAGAAGATTTGATGACACCTGCCCACGTTGCATTGCGTGCACGTCTTCTTCCTTTGCTCTCGGCGGAGGCTGTTTTACTCTCGCGGCTTATGCCTGTCGCAGCTGCTTCAGGCACTTCTTTACGCGAGATCGAAAACTCACATGCGCCTTCTTCTAGTTCGAGTTCTATTGAGAAACACGGTTCGTCAGCCTTTTGATTAAACTGATAAATGCATTTCCCATGAATTTGATTTCTCACTTCTTTTTTTGACGTTCGACAAATTAGGAATTCCTCAGGATATCCCGCCTCTAACGCTTGCAACCAAACCAAATGGGAAAGAGGTTTCCGTTTTTGCAGGTTCAGCATGGAAGACGGCGTTCACAAAAATGCTAAATGCTGGGCGAACAGAAAAAGGTTTGAGCCTGTACACTACTGCGTCATGTTGAACTCTGAGTGATGTTTGGAATGCATGGTTTAAAGGAATTGGTGAAGATGGGATCGACTGGAGCGACGAACGAGATCCAACCCGAGTTTTGCATGCATGTGGTCCTGACTTATGCGCGCTCTGGTCAGACAGACGTGTGCGTGCTTTGTTACGCCGGAATAAACTTCGGCTAGAGGAAATGCCCGGATTGTAGGTGTTACTACCCTCCCTCGTCTCTAATTAACTCGGACATAATGTAGTCAAGCAAACTGATGTAAATTTCTAATTATTATTTCCCTACAGCTTCCTTGACTCCTTGGAAAGGATAACAGCTCTTGATTACCTCCCGACTGATGGTACGTCCTGTACTTCTTATTAGTAGTAAATTAAACGGCGCATTATTAACAACCATGTTTATCCAGATGATATCCTGAAAGCGCGACTCAAAACCTTGGGGGTCACTGAGTATCGCTTCTCAATGCAGACTAGTATGTTGCCTGTCAAATCTTAAGTGTCGTTGAGTTAACTTAAACTTAGGGAATCTGGTAAGTCATAACTGGAGAGTATATGACGTTGGCGGTCAAAGGTCCTTGGTAAGTTTTATCCGGTTTATGGCTTATGTTTATATTAAGTTCTATTTTTTATACTGTTTATCCACAGCGAGGTATACCCCTTTCACTCCTCCATTTTCTTTGGATTTAATATATTATGTGTAGCTGCTTGGGTTCCTTTCTTTGATGATATGAACGCCATTATCTTCCTTGCGCCAATCAGCTGTTTCGATCAGGTTTTGATGGAAGACAATACTGTTAACCGACTCGTATGTTCCTTCGTGTTTGTTTGCCTTCTCGGACACAATAGAACTAATTACGAGCCTTCTTATCACTGTCTTATTGTTATACTTCGGCCACTCTTACGTCGCATCGACTCACCCGCAAACTCTTCGCAACCTATACTTCCTTTCTCCGACGTCCTACTTCCGCTTGCATTTGATTGGAAATCACGATTCAAATTGAATAGGAAGACAGCGTTTTACTATGGAAAAGCGTTGTACAAAATCAGCTCCTGGCGAAGACAAATTTGGTGTTGTTCCTGAACAAATGTGATGTACTTAAAGCAAAACTACAGGCGGGTATCCGCCTCGGAAAATATGTCATCAGCTATGGAGATCGTCCAAACGACTTTGAACATGCTAGTGAATGTGAGTCACATCTAAATTCACAACTAAAAGTATCACCGAAATATCAACTAACAAATTCAATTCTTTAATCATTACTACGTTAAATTCATGGGACCAACCGCATCGGCTATATGCAGATCTCCGACGTAAGTTCTACAACATCCATCAGGACCATTCGCCTGCGTCTCGTCAGTTTTATAGCCATTTTACTTCTGTTACGGTAAGCAACCCCCTCCGACATCTTTTATTTACCCTCTTTTCTCTCTTACACGCGGGGGATTTTGAATTTCTTGATTCCTTTCGTTTTCCCTTGTTTATTCCCCGCGGAATAAAAAAAGACTTTTGCCATGAATAACATACTTTCCACCTTCTTGTGGGAATTTATTCCATGAAAGTTAAACTCGTTGTTACCGACTGGCCATTCTTTCCAACTTTTGATACATTACCAACATCTTTTTTTGTCCTTTCTTCTAATTTCGTACCCTTGTCCACCCGCGGCATTCGGACTTAGACTCTTGCTGCTTTTCTTCGTACGCTTCACCGAAACTTAATTCATTCTCTTTATTTGTCCAATGATGTTATCTTTTTCTTGTGGCTCATAAATCTGATTCGGATCTATTAGGACACCAAGCAGACAATAGTAATATTAGAAAATGGTACGTTTTTGGATTTCATCTCTTTACGTTTTAACAAGCCTCTCGGATGATTGCTTCCTCCTTTTTTACGGCTCATTTTAAACTGGTATTTCCGTCATCTGTGACAAAAGTATTTCCTGATTCGATTGCCAAATCTCCGAGAAGTCTGGGATCTGCAAACTTTTAGACTGAATGATTTTCACAAGTTTGCGGGTGTGCGATATGGATTTGACTTCCATACATTCCAATTGAATGGCTTGTACTTTGGCGCGGGTCTTCTGCGAACTGCAGAATAATATCTTATATTGGTTCCCGCATTTGATCCGAGTTCTCGTGATACAAAATCATTATCGTAAACGCGGAAATCACCACACACTTTTTTGGGCTTTATTCAACCTTAATTTCACGTTTTCCCTTTAGTCAACTTTATCATATTTTCTTACTGAATCTTCTCTACGAGATGAGATCTGACTAATCTGCCCGAATCCCCTCTTCTTTTTTTAGTTGCTGATATGGTTCTGCGAGAAAACCTCAAAAACTCTCAGCTCATTAGCTGAAAATAGCGTTTTGATAGGGCTTATCATAATGCGAATAGCTTCCGTTTCAATTATTCGGGCCTTGCCTTTATCCCATCCTTAGATGCATTTCATACGTTTCATGAGTTATTGTATCAATCACCCTTCCATCTTTGCCTTGTTTTTTATTTTGAACGTTTCTGTGCTGGCGCAGAGGTCGCTCTAACACAGAGAACTGTATCCATTCCCTAAAAATACTCTTCTACACCCGAACGACAACATACCTTTCTTTTGGTACTACTTGTTATCGCCCTGATGAGGCTCTTATACTGCATACCCCGTATTCTCCTAGTATTTGTTGTGCTTCTACTAATGTCCTATCCTACGATTCCTTTCCTTCCTTTTTTGATCGTGTACACGCAAATTCACATATGTCTGTTGTCTCGCTTTGTCTAATCCACGTGTTTTCTCCTTTTTTTTTTACATATCATATCAATATCCCCTGAACTACGATTATTGCCCTACTATCGCAAAACTTCTTCCGACTTTTCTCGTGGTTGTTATCCGAGTTTTATCCACATACATAATCATCTTGTTGCATTGTTGTGTGTTATTGCCCTTGGCAGCAGTTGCTAACCGTCTTTCGTCATCAAGTGGTAAAATTTTTTAAAAATCGTTAAATCTTATCGATGGTTGTAGATGATCAATGTCCGGATTTATTGGTCTCTAAAGTACCGAACTGAACTTGGTATAAAGAAGGTCTTTTTAGCTACCAGAAATGGTTCTCGAAATTTTTTCTTGAAACTATCATGTTTGACGCGAACATTTCAAAATCAAGAGTAGGGAAGAGCAGCTCTCTACTTTGCGGACCGATATTTCTAAGAATAGTCTCCTTTTCTGTATATATAAATTTACTGGGTATTGGTCTTTTCCTCCATATCGATATTCGCACTTAAGCTAAAATTTCCGAAATGGTTTCCCTTTTTTAATCTCTCCTAAGACTTTTTTTAGTCTGTCTTTATCACAGCACGAAAAAAAGAAAAAGTCTTGTGACGTCTAAAGCTACTTATAAGGTAATATCCCACAATTCCCGTCGTGGAATATTCCGACTTCTTGAATTCGTTCGGCCTGTGTGCACAATCCCATATGACTGCATCGAAAGTTTGTTATCCACTTTTATATCAAGAAGCGACGGGAATCACTTCTCTTCTATATCCGTTCGACGGAGAATTTGCGATTGACGCTGACGTTTTGGAGTGGGCTATATAGAATTTTGATGGACTACGTAAGGCTGAACCGCGTAATGGTCTGAACTTGGGTTCTCGGTAAGAGCTGAGTCCGGACGCATATATAAGAAGCATTTCCATATATAAGTAGGGCATGGGGCTTATCATACTTCCCGTATCATTAAGATGACGCTCTCAGTACTGGATGGTACTTTATACCTATTTGCCACTTTGAGTGCTTTGACCGTGTGGCATTTTATTCGTTCATATGTTATCAAGTCGCCCTTGGCTGTCATCCCAGGTCCACCCAGCCCTTCTTTGATGTTTGGTCAGTATAATGCATTTTCCGTGCAGTTTTCTCTTAATATTCTCTGGCTTACAAGTTGTTTTCCGCTGTTTTTAGGAAATTTTAAGCAATTGATGAATAAAGATGGCTGGAAATTTCATTTTGACTTACAAGAGAAATATGAAGGTCTTGTTAGACTGAGAGGGCTCCTTGGGGTAGATTTATTTTTATCTCTGGCGAAGTAGGGGTAAATTCTGAAACAAGATGGTTATAGGGAGAAATTCTATATGTCAAAGATCCTCTTGCGATGCATCATATCTTTGTGAAAGAAGCCTATGTTTACGATGAGACACAGGCTTTTCTCTGGTTAGTAGTAATATACTCCCCAGTAGAGTTTTAAGTCTCTTACAAAGTAATGGACATATAGGAGCAATAGACTTGTATTTGGAAAAGGTCTCCTATCAACTACAGGTAAATTTTATTATTCTATTTTATTCCATCCCCCTTATTTCCTAAAGCTTAATATTATCATCATTTTTCTAGGGGAAGAACATAAGCAGCAACGCAAAATGTTGAATCCTGTGTTTTCAATGAAGCACATGAGAGAAATGATACCAATCCTATATCCAATCACTCACCAGGTAGATTGATACAGTGTGATTTGATATATGTATATGTGATTAACCTTATCTCGAATTATCTCAGCTTCGGGAATGCCTGAAAAAGGAAGTTCAATCTGGAAAAGAAGTTATTGATATTATGTCTTGGGCTAGTCGGGCCGCACTTGAGTATATAGGTCAGGGAGGACTGGGGCATAGCTTTTCCGCATTCGAAGAAGGTCAGGATGGAGACAAGTACAGCCAGGCTGCTAAAGCAGTTGTGTAAGTCTTTTCTCCTCTGTGTGTGAGTTATACCTATTAATATGAATATTCTAACTTCTTTTTCTTTAGCCCATTGGTTTTTAAACTCAACTGGATGAGATATTTGTTACCCTACGTCGCCAAATTAGGACCGGCAAAGTTTCGCCGGCATATGATCGATTTGATACCCCTCAGCACACCAAAGCAGATTCGAGCATTATCAGATACATTCGAGTCAGCTTCAAAGGAGATTCTTGCTCAAAAACGTGAGGCTTTGTTAGAAGGAGGTAAAGCAGTTGAGGCACTTGTAGGAAAGGGGAAGGATATAATGAGTATACTCCGTAAGTGTTCGAGATTATTTTGAATTCGGAGGCCACATCTGATGAAGGATCTTAACTATAGTAAAGGCAAATGAAGGATCTGGTATGCCCGAAGATGAGCTTCTGGGCCATATGACGTATGTATCAAATCGAATATACTCGAGATTATTTCGAATCTTATCTCGCGGATATCGCTAGTACTTTGATAGTTGCGGCAACTGATACGACAACGAGTGCGATAACTCGTATACTCTCGCTTCTCGTGATACATCAAGACGTACAAACGAAATTACGGGAGGAAGTCACAGCTGCAAGAAAAGAACACGGAGACCTTGATTACGATACTCTTCAAGCACTACCTTTCCTTGATGCAGTCTGCCGTGAGACTCTGCGTGTCTACTGTCCAGTACCGACCATACAACGATAGTAAGTCTATCTGCTTACTGTGATCGCAGTACTTTATGGTGTTCATCATCTCACTAACGCACCGATTAACCATTAGTACTGTACAAGATACTGTTCTTCCTTTGGCTTGGCCTATTAAGACAGTTGATGGTAAAAGTGAGGTCAAGGAAGTCACTGTACCGAAGGGAACTCTGGTTTTCAATTCTATTTGGGCGGTAAATACGAGTAAGGATATTTGGGGTGAAGACGCTAGAGAATGGAAACCGACTAGATGGCTACAACCTCTTCCGGAGAGTGTTTCAAAAGCCCGTCTTCCTGGTGTCTACTCGCAAATGTAAGTCCAGATGTTATCATATCAAAGTTTTATAGAAACTGACATCCCCGCTTTAGGATGACATTCATCGGTGGAGGAAGAGCTTGCATGTAAGTTAAACAAAGTTATTTAATAGTCAATCAGGAACTCAATACTAAATTTGTACTTCAGAGGATTCAAATTCTCGGAAATGGAAATGAGTGAGTAATCATTTATAAGCGGGGGATATAGATTAGATCTTGACACCTTTTTTTAGAACTAGTACTTTCAGTGCTTTTGGAAACTTTCATTTTCGAGCCAGGTCCAGAGATAGAGTGGGCCATGTCAAATGTCGTCGCTCCCTATGTCAAGGGGTCATCAAACGGTGCTGCACAACTACCTGTGAAGGTTAGGCTTGTCTCCGAGCAGTAATTAGTAGTGGTAAGGCAGAAGTTCATTAGAGTTCCTCTATCTAATCTCAAGCCATGTATTTAAATGTAAATAAAACTCGATGTAGCATATATTACACAATAACAATGGACATTTACCCACAAACAAGGACCAAACCAGTAATATTTCTTTGAACTTCTCGTCCTCGGATGTATCACAACAGGATACTCGGACAATTTGTGGGAAGTATTATAAGGCAATGAAAGGGTCCAGGAGAGCTTAAATCTAAGCTATCTTTAGCTTACCACTAAATTATCCAATGCAGAATGATGAAAAAGGGGCGAGGGTAGGGAAAGTAAATTCATGGGTTACCTTCTAAATATGATCTACAAAAGTGGATTTTAATCGAGATAAATCCAAAACGATAAATTTAGCTTTGTGATCGGCAGTTACTGTCGATCTAATCTAATCATTATTTCTAGGTCCCACCCCACGACAATGCTTTCACAAGAGTTTCGCAATCGGCCAATGAACCCGTAAAACTTTGTATCCTAAAAATAGTTTCTCAGTAGCTTAACTTAGGTGCGTGAGATGTAAAACTGATGCACGATGAACAAGACATAGCCAGAGCCTACTAATAGTTCGAAGACTCAAATTTCTACTAGTGCATAATCCCCCATAAAGACTAATTTAGATATAAGTAAACAGCTTCATAGCGATAAGATTTTGATAGTTGGTAAGGAAATGGATAATCTTCTCAGATTCCCCTGATAAAAAAACTCCGAGGATCACATCGAGTTCATTCGAATCTAAGTTCTCATTGCATCTGTATCAGAGAAGAAACACGCAAGTTAATTTTCACTCTCCATTGGATAAGGTCCTCATGTAGCTCATCAAAAATAGATGAGTACTGCTATAAACATATAAAAAGCTAGGCTATCTGTCTTCTTTTCACCGTGATCTGAGAAAACAGTTTCCCAGATGACCTGTATCATTCTCATGATAGTGGACGCCTTTATAAAAGGTCTCAAGTTAAGAAAGTAGATACTTGATCCTCCCATTTTCTGAGTCCTTTAGCCACTAGTTCTCCACTTGTTCGGACGCGTCTATAATGTCCTCCTCTCTTGAAAGACTCCCCGTTGATTTAAATCTTACCCTGGGTGCTTTTCTCATAGGAACATATATCTCGACAGCCTTATTTGGCTTATCGTCTTTGCAAACATACAGTTATTACAATATTTATGTCTCTGATCATGTACTTCTAAAAGTCCTGGTGAGCCACATTCTCGTTCATCTATTTTAAAGTTGAAAAACAGGTTTGTTAATGTATACTGATAGGTTGCGGTCATTTGGCAGGTGAAATACAAATACAAACTTGTTAGATGCTAATTTATATTTTCCCCCTTCCTGATCTATCTCAGGGCGTTCGATCTCATACACACAATACTAGTAACTCGCGCATACTATGAGGTTTCTGTCCTAAACTTTGGAAGCTTCGCTGACTTCCTCAAGTTACCTCTTGTGCTGAAGCTTTCCCTTATATGGAGTAGTTTCATTATCTGTGGCATTCAGGTGATCTCATATTTTAAACCCTTATGCTGTGTCTGCACGCGAATGGGTTTCTTACAAGACCTGGAAAGTCTTTTTTCGCAAACAGAATTCGTATTATGTCTGGCCGATGGGAGATCGCTACAGTTTGCTGGTCACTCTCAGCTGTGCGGTATATTATACTCATTATCGCGGCGGCTGAAGAAATAAGAATACCAGTCCAAACAGAATTCAACGATACATGGAAATGGATTGTCGTGTTTGTACTTGCCATTGGCGCAGTGAATGATATTCTTATTGCTCTTGGACTCGGATACTACCTGAGCAAGAATAAAAGTGGTATATCTAGGTGTGTGTATCAGAGTTTCTTAAGTAAAATGATCATTGGTGACACATTTATAGCTCGGACAGAGTGGTCAACAGACTAATAAAATTCGCCGTCCGTGAGTGTAAATCCTAGAAAGAATATAGACTTTCTTGTTAATAATCAATTAATTAATTGATAGAATCTGGTTTAATTACAAGGTATTCTTCCCCCTCTTATCGTAGTCATTGACTACAATATATCTTCTAGCATCCTAGCAATATCAATGTTGATTTGCGTAAGTGTCAATCGATGTCCGCTTTAATCGCAGGGTTAAACAGAACTTTTAGTATTTATCTATGCCAAACAACTGTAATATTTATATCGTCCCTCGGATTGCTTGTACACTTACAAAATCTCAGTTATCTGGCTAGCGATGTTTATCTGCGTGCCTAAAGGTAGGTATACAATTCTTGGGATGCGATTGTTATTAATTTGTTTCATCTGTGTATCTAGCTTACCCAAACTCATTCCTCGCTACGTAAAGCACTTCTATTATCAGGATTTATCTTTTTCTCAACTTCTCACTATTACAGACTCAATGCTCGTAATAGCCTACGTTCCAGACTTGGTGCTCCTGACGGTGCTATTGTACTCAGTGAAGGGAGAACTAGTAACATAGGTTCCGGTTTCAAATTTAATTCAGCCACTCATTCAAGGGTCAATACGGACATAGCAAATATTGCACTTTTCAATGAACCACCTGTGCCAATTGCTATCGGGATGTCTAATGTGGCATCTAATAATACCAATGGTGATAACTATACGAAGGTACACATTTAAGGCGAGGAAGATCATGATTTACCTTTTTTTAATTATTATAACATTTTCAAGTATCCCACGTGCATATGATGTTGAAGAAGTAACACTATTTATTATCTTTTATGGATGAACTCAACCAAATTATTTATTCGCTTAAATCAACTATTGGGACTATTTATATATTTACGTCGATGGAAAACCAATTTATATTGTACTATAAACGTTCCCCACAAACCATATTTTCTTCCCCCTTACAATACATATCAATGTATCACCGGGGTATGACTACTAACAAATATATGAACAATACCAAATGATTTCTAGGGGATAAGTCTCGGTATCTAACTCTTAGAATTACGTATACTAATTTTGAAAGACCTTGAGGTTAACACTAGAGCTTCTATCTAATGGAGTAAATATTATCCCTTTTGGTATGATATGGGACAGAGTTATTTTTGGAATTTCCTTAATACCCAAGTCCGGGGATCCCCATTGTACCCAGATTAATCTAGGCTCCCTCCTTTTCAATTATATCAAAACAGAGCAAATTGATAGTCTTTTTTATAGGATGCGCTGTTATCGTTAGTGCTCCGCACCGTAGCGTAGAAACTTATCGTATGTAGTAACAAATGACCGATGTTCAGTTTTTAATGAAGACTCAACAGATTTCTGATGCTATCACCTATCATTTTGATCCAATGATTAAAAAAACAAACGCATATGTGATCCCTATGATGTTCTTAATATTCTGTGAGTTCTGATCATTTTCAGGTTAATAAAACGGATATACACTCAATCTGTTTCCTGAGTCTATTGTCCATTGACTCTCCCACTTGCTTAGACGTGCCTGCAATGTCCTCCCCTCTTGAACAGCTCCATCTTAATCCAGACCTTACTCTTGGTGCTCTACTCGTCGGAACTTATATCTCGACAACCTTGTTTGGGTTTACATCCTCGCAGACATATAACTATTACAATACCTATGTTGTTGATCATGTATATATAAAAGTCCTGGTGAGTCAGATCTCCAGAACTTAGTGTAAAAGCTTTCTAATAGCTTTGCGAATGTATACAGGTCGGGGTTCTCTGGTAAGTAAATTACGAATACAGACTTCTTAGATATTAATTCTCGTTTATTTGTTTTTCACCTCTCTAATCTACCTAAGGGTACTCGAGTTTATACACACAGGACTCATAACTCGCTCATACTATGAATTTTCCGTGGTAAACTTTGGAAGCTTCTCTGACTTCATCAGGTTGCCTCTTGTGTTGAAGCTTTCCCTCCTATGGAGTGGCGTCATTTCCTGTGTAACTCACGTAACTTTTCCTTTCACAAACTTTATTCTGCATCTACCCAAGAATGCTCTCTTATAAACTTTAAAAGTCACTTTTTGCAAACAGAATTCGTGTTATGTCTCGTCGTTGGGAGCTTGCTGTAGTTTGTTGGACACTCGCAATCGTGCGATATGTTGTACTCCTCATTACAGAGGTCGAAGAGATAAAAATACCAGTTCAAGCAGACTTTAACGTAGAATGGAAATGGTCTATCGTAGCAACTCTTGGAATTGGTGCCGTGAATGATATTCTCATTGCCCTTGGACTTGGATACTATCTTAGCAAGACAAAAAGTGGCATAACCAAGTACGTAGCAGAATTTTTTCCATAATACATCATTTAGTAACATATTTATAGGTCAGACAGAGTAGTTAACAGGCTCATAAAATTCTCCGTCCGTGAGTGCGAGTTCTAGATGTAGTATAATTTTTTCTGCTGTTAATCAATTAATTATTGATAGAATCTGGTTTGATTACAAGGTAATTTTTATCTTCTCCTCATGACCATTAACTACCACCAAGTTTCTAGCATTCTAGCGATGACAATGCTGATTTGTGTAAGTGCCAATAATGTTTACGCTAATAGCAAGGCTAAAGTAATTTTTAGTATCTAACCATGCCCAACAACTGTAATTAATATCATTTTTCAAGTTGTATGTAAACTAATATAATCTTAGTTATTTGGCTAGCGATTTTTGTCTGCCTAGCTAAAAGTAACTTGATATTTTCTGGGATATAAATATTTGAGAACTAATACACCGCTTGATTTAGCTTATTCTAATTCACTCCTCGCTACGTATGTCGATTTTACTATTTAGATTCGAGTTTGTTTGTTTTTCAGACTTTTCATCTTAAACAGACTTAATGCCCGTGATACTCTACGTTCGGGACTCAGCGCCTCGGGCGGTGCTATCGTCTATAATGGCGGAAGTACTAGTAACCCATTAGGCTCTGGGTTCAAATTCAATTTGGCCACTCGTTCAAGGGCTAATACGGCAGATATCGCAGTCTCAAACAAGTCAGCTGCCACGATTGCTATCGAGATGTCTAATGTAGCGTCTAATAATAACAATAGTGATAGCTATACGAAGGTATGCACTTAAGACAGGGTTAATCATGATTTGCATAATATTAATTAACAATTTTTAGAAGTATCACACATGGGAGAAGTAGAATAAAGGGCATTTACTATTCCTAATACGTTCGTGCCGTCTAGTATCGGAGAAGATGATATTTAACATCTTCTGCCAATAATCTGTTCCTATCGTACTACTAACAATATCCTCATCTCTCCATATTTACCACCCTTACATCACGTATCAATGTATCGCTCTGTAGTGACAACTAGCCAATGTACGAATAGTCCGTTGTAGATTACCAGGAGACCAGTTTCTGTATTTAACTCGGAATTTCCAGACCCCAAGGTTAACAGTAGAACTTCTATTTTATGGAATAAATTTCATTAAATACCGTCCTATTTGGTAAATTTATATTGGGTACCTATAAGTGCATATGCATTACGGAATATCTTATTACTATCAGCATTTTTAGCTTGACTAACAAGAATTCTGTGAAAATTAATGCGACCGAGATATCATGCTTTTGTTCGTTTCCAAATTATGCATCGATTGTAGATCAAACTGGATGTAGCTTTTAATACACGTGTACATGTACATGAGATAATTACTTCTAAATAAGGTCTAAATAAAGTCTGAACGACACAAAGGACATGAGGATGAGTGGCTTGTATTGAACCACTATTGAAGGAGAGAAGGGGGTGAGAGATTGCATTAGCACAGATGCAGTGAATATAAATACATTACGTACTTTGTATAAACAACTAGCATGGAAACGATTTCTGCAAGTTTTGCAACGCTTCTTCGGCAGAGAAAGCTCTGTAACACTAATAATTCTGTAGACAGCGTCAGCGGAGTTTCAGACCGAAGAATCATGTCACACGTACGAGTAGCAAATAGCGCATTCAGTTTGGTTTTCAAAGTGATGCATAACATTTTTCTTGAACATACTTAGTCCATCGACAATCCGACCATTCTAGAAAACACAACGTTATATCACTTTATAAGGCATAGTTTCAAAGGGGTGTCAAACATACTTGAGAGGTGATAGTTTGTTGCACTGCTAGCAACCACCCGCGCCAGCGCTTTTCTTCTACACCCACCTTCTGTATTTCTCGAATTTCGATACTATGCAGAGGATAATCTGGAGGCAGCCTAATTGCGATCTCCATATCTTGGTCATCAACGGTGTAAGAAGCGATAACTTCACCGAGGTTTGTCGAAACCTTGATTGTCCAATTCTCTCCTGACAGCTCGCTAGCGGATGATGGGTCTCTGATAATCCTCAGCTCTTCGGATATTAAGACGGGGGAGTAGTGTTTTGTAATGAAAGAAGATATTGCACCCAGTAGTTGTCTATCCTTGATATTTCCCCACCAGGATGAAATCAACGAAGGAATGTTGAGCAAGGCTCTGTATAAGAGATGAGCAGAGAATAATTTAGGACTTTGGGGGAGGTCGGGATCATAGTCTAAGAATTGGATGTCAGGCAGGCTCTAAGACAGAGGGATACGAGTCCTTACATTGTACGTAGTATTCCTCTACAAGCCAGGGCTCAAGCTGGAAGGGTCTACTTCCGCCACCATGTACCTCGAGCAGGTCGAATATACTAGGGAGGAAACTCGAACCGATCAAGTCTTGTCCTTGTAGTTGGGCTGCATATCCCATTTTAACTCGCAGAGACTAAGTTTTTAGATGATTGTCAGCTCCAAAAAGGTACAACAGGAACTAGATGAAATTTTTACTGTTTCAGCAAACAAATCGAATATGATCATCCACCCAAGCAGATAAGAGAAGACGTTCTGATATTTATAAGTTTAGTTAGACGTATGACATTCATATACTATGTTGCTTACTATTTCGTCTTTGTCATTAGGTTCTAATGATAAAGTTAGCACCTGTAGCAATTCGTCGGGGATTTCGAACTTTGTCTCCTCAGAGGTATCTACACCTGCTTCCACAACAAGATACTCCGTCCATTTGCGTGCCGCAAATTTAAGTAAGGAGTACGCAATCTTTGCTACTTCAGGTGAAGGGTCCAAGAGAAGATGAGCCATCTTGATAGAATATTGTTTAATCAGATGTTACGTTAGGAAGCAAAATAGACAAAATACCTTCGCAAGGGTTTCGTGATTGACCAACGAATCTGGAAGAGTTTGCATAACAGAGAAAGCTAGCTCCCAGCAATTAAATCTAGGGGTAGATGAGGACGTCGAAGGAGCTAATTGGGCGTCAACAATTTATCAATAAAATATGAGTTCTTTTACTTACATGCTCCTTGCACAAGATCCCTCAATAACGTTAGAATTGATATTTCACGTTCCTTCCAATCAGACCTCAGGGTCTTGTTTGTACTGGAAAGATCCTGGATGATGATAATTAACTTGATAGTTCGAGACAACACTACGAGGGATGAATCCCCCTCAAAGGACGAATTCTAGAATTTCAAATGTTCGATTAACTTCCAATACGTTAGTCGATATTTATGGTTTGCGTACCTCAAGATTATTTTCAATCACATCAAAAATGAATTCCCAATGCGCACCAGGGACATTTTGAAGAATAGGTGAAAGATATTGGAAAATAAGAGTCATCTCACTTTCAACATCTTCACTGATATCTTCATCTGACGAGATCCAGTTCTGACAGGTTTTCATGAAGTTGACGGCCCGATTCTGTGGTAAGAATACAGTCTCCGATTCTGGGTCTGGAGCTATCAAAGCCAATTTGTGCAATAACCAAAGGCCGTCTGTATTTGCTTTCGAGGCACCCACGCCCATCATCCCCGCAGCAAATTCATTACGATATCGATCTAATTTAGGAGGTTCCAATCCACTTTCATTAACCGCTAACATGATAGCAGAGAAAGTATTCGGTGCTAAGCAACAAATCACGTTAAACCGGTGATAAAGTCGATAGCTAAAAAAAAAAGAGTACCTCGTTTCTCAATATGTCGTGATAGAGTTACCCATTCTTCGGCATCAGTTCTTGTGGCACCCTTCAATATATGTCGCATAACCTCATAAAGTACTCTGGAATCCCCGATCTTATCTTCCTTTGAAGCTATGGAAAGCATGCTTATTGTGAAATCCTTACGAATATCACCCGTTGATGGGTCAATATCTTTACCATCACTTTTGATATAAGCTTGAACAACCGCTTTATGCCATCCATCATCACCGACATCTGATAGTAGTAGAGAAGTAAGTTTCTCGGTAACTGCGGAGATCTCCAGTAGAGTCTCCCCATTTACCTCCCTTGAGAAGAATGGTGAGTTTAATGCGGGAATTCGGACATGTTCTAGGGCTACGAGTGAAAGCACTAAGAAGTGCCGTAAAACCCAAATATTTTCTCTCATGAGGTCTCGATTGTCCGTTACTTCCTGAAGCAGGGCATATATTAAGCGGGAATATTTCGACAGGCCACCACAATCATAGTCCTCCTCTGAGTGAGTTTCCTGCTTCCAGGTGGAAGGAGGGGGGATTAAGGGATCAACAATGGCGAGAGTCGGATCTAGAGGGTTACTAGGGAATGATTGAAGCATGCTTTCAATAGTATCCTTCGGTGGGAAAAGATCAAGAATATCAACAGAGTCTCCCAGGCGGCCTTCCTTCACGAGCTGCAAAATCGCTTCTGGTCTAATTATTATTAGGATAATATATTCAGTAAAATTTTGTTTGTATCAGTATAGATAAAAACTTACGAAGGACGACAATTTACATTCATAACTAAATCCTGAAGTAAATTGAGAACACTCGAAAATATCCTTTGTCGAGTTTCTAGGCCGGCATCGACCTCAAGGAAGTTCTCCCAAATGAGTCTGGCCTGAGAGCAAAGTGCTTTGGCTTCCATGGATAGCATAGCAGTACGAGGCAGAAGGAATCCGAATACGAACAGATTCGGTAAGGTACGGCGTACGGACTCAACAGTCCCGAGCTCTGGATGGGCTTGGATCACAGGGAATATAAGTGATAGTATCGAACGCAAAGGGTTAATAGACTTTGTGAAGGTGGCATCACATATAAGCGATTTAGATTTGTCAGAGAATGAACCCATGACATCCTCCAGTATATTAGAAAATGCCGCCTTTGATATAAAATGGTCTGATTTCATGTATAAGAGTATGTATTAGATTTGAAAAGAAACTTGGATGAGCCTTACCTGGTTTCTCCAATACTCTCCGTGCCAGTGTTAACTGTGATTCACTGAAGTTCTGTTCGTAAATTATGTTCCGTACCAAACGAGTAAACGTTTCATCTAGTATCTCTCCCTGAACCTCAATCTCTGGAGGAATCAAACCCTTTTCTGAGCCATTCAGAAGCTTGGGGAGCACTGATTCAAAGATAGACTTGTTAGTTGCGATAATATTCAATGCCCTGTTCCAAAGCGAGGAGCAAGCAGAGACGTTTGCCCGATTTGAAAGGTATGACAATATCAAAGAAGTATCCGACTCGAGCAATATGTCTAAGGCTTCGCCTACGAGGTTGTCAATACTCTATTCATATGGATATTAGTAACATATGAACGTAGAAGGAAGTACTGGACTAACAACTGAAAGTTCTTCCTCGAGATTAAACAATTTGTTCCCAAATGTTTGTATCAGTTCAGATAAGTGCTGAGTCGTCCCCAATATATCCTTACGGCACCCCTTATCTTGAACCTGTAAGACAGCCCGTTCGACGAGTATTCTAGTCATGGTGCTTATGAGCGCATTTAATGAATGTGAAGTAATTGAGTCGGATTTGACATTATCCGACAATGACTTGAGCAAATTAATCCTCATAGAAAGACCTTTTGCTTCCCCAGATTGTGAAGAGGAACAAGAACTGGTAACACTGGAAGTTATTGGATCCCATACAGACGAGAATAGATCTAATGAGAGATGATAAGTATAACCTCATATGAAAAAGCCTCAAATGCATACTTTCATTGATAAGTTCTAGACTCATTAATGTATGTGCAAGAGTCTTTCCGGATACACCAACGTCTACCCGAAGGTGGGTGGTGATGAGTTCCTCCCATACCCTTGAGCACTGCTGAGATGCAACATCTCTGCATCCCTGTCTCCTGATTTCAAGTTCTTCCGATATAGTTTCCTCACCAAATGATCGGGAACGTTTAATAAGAAAAACCAGTGATTCGAGCAGTGCTCTCAGAAAAGCGGTAGAACCCTTGGCACGTTCCAGTGAGGCGAGTGAGGAAAGTGCTTGCCCGTCAAAAGCAGCCCAAAATGAGGTGAAAAAGTCTGTCCATGACGTAGGATACAAACCAAGGATCTATGATAATATTCAGTAAAAACGATATCATGAAAATCGGAAATGGAACGTGCCGAAGGAGGAATCGTTGATATAATAACGACAATAGCTGGATAGCCTTGTGTGGGGGATCCATAACAGCCAAGAGCAAGAAATTGTAGAAACTCTCGATATGCGCTAAAATCCCCTTTACTGTCCCCATTTCTCTCTGTTTCCTTATGATGTCCATTTTTTGCAGCAGGTATATCATTGTCCGGGCTATCTTCGTCCTCCTCATCACTATCATCACTATCTTCCTCTCGAGTTTCTTGTGTGTTTTCACTAAAACTGACTTCCCAGGACTTTGGAAACTCTAAGAAAGGGAATTATTTAAGCAATCCAAAATATATCATGAATGAATGAATTTACGTTTTAAGAACGTCAATAAAGGCTCCCACATGGATGCCCTTACAATTGCATCGGGTTCCACCCATGCTGACCGAAGAATAGCAGAGCTCAAGGTCGTAAATAAGGCAGCTTGTATCAGGTCTATCCCGAGTTATCAGTAACAGAGGCTCTGGCAGATAATTAAATTCTTGAACATACTTTTATGGTGCTTGAGGAAAATTTTCAAAACATCCCATGCAGTCCTCCGAACGACTGGCTGTCCATCACCCAAGAATCCAGATGGAGATTGTATAGTACAGAACGGAGGAGGATCACCAAAGTATAAGCTTGTCCATAACAAGGGCGAAGAAAGCATATCAATAAGTGCCTCAGGAAGCAAGTCGATGTTCCGTTCTAAATGTTTTCGGAGTTCAGCTATATAACCACTATAAGAAAGCAACTATGACTGACCAATAGTCCATCTGAGAACACCCAGGGCATTGGTACGAATTCTTCCTTTTCTATCACTTTCGCTCTCTTCCTCTTCTTCGGGTCTACGAGACGGACTCTCTTCCTCAATAACAGGAGTCGGAGGCGGCCGTTTCACTCCACCTTTGTTGCGCGGTGCTGCATGAGCAGGAAGTTCTTGAGGTATTGAAGGTTGTACCGGATTCAACTCTGCATAGATAGACGCTGGATCAAACAGTGCGCGCCTGATGAAGTTGATTATCAGGCTCAAGGAGTCCGCATCTAAGTCGATAGCAGAACCGGAAGCCAATGAAGAACTAAACACGAGATCCCATGCACGTTTAGCCTGGATAGCTACTTGTCGATCAATATCTTCTGTAGCCATACACCAACTACCCAATAGCATCTCAACCTGTCCCGATTCCCCAGATTCTCGGAGGACATAAACAATCTGACCATGAATCGACTCAATCCTAAGGAACGACGCTTGAAGAACAGCCGTGAGCAGACGTATCCGCCGAGATGCATTTAATAAGAGGGACGGTAAATGATGTAGCTTTTAGAGTTTTTAGGTAAAATAGATTTAGCCAAATTTACCAATAGGCGAATGTGGAAGATAAGATGTCGACGCACCCACACAGGTAGAGCTTTCTCCAACGTCGCTTCAATGACACCTGTACTATCAGCATTCTTCAAAACGACGTCAACCCAGTCGGACTGGAGAGATTCCAGAGCTTTGCGTTTCGTAACAGAATCTTTCTTCCCAAGACGTTTTAGGATGACCAATAGTTCTGGGGGTAGATGCTTCGCAATACCAAGACTATCAAGCGGATCGGGACGAATTGGCGCAGGTTTTGAGGGTGGAATATAGACCTTTACACGTGGTTCTTTATTCTTTCCTTTAGTCTTGTCTTTCTTTTTCTCCTTTGGAAGCGGAAGCTGCTGCTGCTCGCCACCTGCCGCCTTCCGGGCATGTTTCTTACGCGTCGCGGACGACGCAGACGATTTTTGACCCTTTGCCATCACCGAGCGATTAGTGGTAGATAGTTTGAGGATAAACTACTGGACAAAAGGCTGAGCAGAGGGCGCATACATAGAACCTGACATTCCCTTCTTTGTCTATTCTCCATCATTGGCTTCATTAGAAAGCTAGTCACAGATCCATGACGTGAATTGCCGATCAAAATTAGCTACCAAAGAACTCTTCTGTCTATTGAAATTTATACTCTCAAAAACAATTCCAAATCAAAGCTATCTTATGTAGTTTTTATGAATTAAGAAGCGATCTGAGTACAATGAATGCATTACAAAAACCAACAAAAAAGTAAATATTGGTCTGATGATAAACCGAAAACTCTCAATACCCTTTAATCTGCGATGCTCTCATCCATATCAACATCTGTGCCGTCTTCCTGTTCCTCAACAGTGATAGATCCTGAAGGTCTCCAGATCCCATCGGTCGTTTGTTTCCATAGTCGTACTTTCCCGTCAATCCCTGAGGACGAAAGTATTGTTCTGTGGAATAATCAGTAACTGAACAGTCAAAACTTGAGAATAACCAATACATACCCAGTAATATTCCACTCCACTCGCCCTATATGTGCGCTGAAAAGATGTTGATTCAGACATTATAAACATAGTATACAAAAGCAAATGACTCACCGATGGTCATCAAAATCAGCCACTAAAGATGCGCTCCACTTCTCTTCTCCGTTCAGCGTGCCCTCATCGTCATCGTCATCATCCACTAACACATTATCATTCAGAGGTGGGGGTCGAAGTTTCCAAATTCGAACGTGCCCATCTCTTGATCCCGTAGCAATAAGGTGGAACGATCTGCCACAATTGGGCGCCCATGCTACACTGGTTACAGCATAGGTTTTGTTTTCTCCAAACAAGCCGATACTCGTAGTCCCAGTAGCAGTAGAGGCAGAAGCCCCAGATGCACCCGCTCGGGAAGTGTGCCGTGATATAGATGGGGCAGAAGCGGAAGTTGGTTCCAAGGCAAGTAAGACCTGAGGTCGCCTATGTGATGAGAATTGCACAATCTATTATAGGTTGGTTTCAGCACGAAGTCTCAGCTAGACTATTAGGGATAGCTCACTCACTTTTATAATACCACCAACACCACAGCCAACCGCAAGTATCTCACCCCAATAACGTTCCTTACACCAACTTAAGCACCACGCACCATCTGCTTCGCGGATGCCCACTCCTGGTCTTCCAGAACCCTGTTGAGCAGCGTTCTGTTGTTGTGTAGCTTGTAAGATATTCGAGACGCTCGCACTATCTAGTGCAGACCCTCCACCCAATGCTGGGTTTGGAGTACCTGGAGCAAGAGTGATAGTTACAGATGTTCCGTTGGTAGCACTGGGAGTCGGACGGAGAGGAACATCTACTTCATCCACTAATTGCCAGGATGAAAGAGAGGGTTGCTCAAAACATTCATAAACGCGAAGGTGGTTATCAGATGAGACTGTGGCCTATAATATATCAGCTGCATGTTTGCAATGAAGTGTATAAGTTAAGTAATAAAGTACGCACAATCTTCAACCCAAAGTGGTGTGGAGCGAATTCAATGGCGCGAACACTACCCTTAGCCTCGAGAAGAACAGCTCGCTCAAACCAACGTAGGTTTCCTGATGAAGAAACTGAAATATCCACGTCCATTTGAACCTGCTCCCATATTTTTACTGTACGATCAAAAGACGCTGAAGCGAGGACGGTACCAAACGTTGGATGGGCCCACGAGAGCTTCGTGACAGTTGCATCATGTCCCTGCACATAGACAAGTTAAATTTACATGAGCTTTGAGACGCTTCCAGGCCTTTGAACATTTGCTTACCTTCCAGTCGTCTCGTAGTGTCCATGTGCTCGAGTGTTCAGATACTACTAGTTCCCAAACCTTTATCCTAACATTAATCAGGGTCTATTTCACGGAACTTGCATGGACTATTCCAACCTTTGGTCAAGACTACATGTTGCCAAATACAAGCCATACATATCGTAGGCTGCATCTGTGACTAAGTCACTGTGCGCATTTTGTAGAAGAGCTGTTTGTATCATCTAGAAGTGTAATTTCGAGTTGAGGTAAACACAGAAACTTGAATTCAAATAATGTGTGGTTTAATTAGAATTAGCAGTACATTGAAGTCATGAGGTCATGTCACGTCACACAAGCGCCTCCTGTTCTAATTTTCAGTTTTCAGTCACAGTTACTAGTAATTTAATTCATCTTCTTTCTAATTTGTGACATCTACACCTCACATACTCGGAGTCTACTGAGAAATTATCTCCAAAAACCTCTCGGCATCATCCCAATGAAGCTGGAGAGTGCTTGTCACTAACTTGTTTACTTTAGAGGAATGAATGAACTTACAAAATGATTCGCCCCAGCTATAGGAATAAATGTTACTGGCCTTGTCTTCTTGCCTTCCTCCGCCCACTTCTTATACTCGTCTTCAAGCCTCCATGTTTCCCAATGAACAACCCAAAGAGACTCAAGTCCATACATAACCCGTACTCGCAAAGAAGGCAACATCATACCCTCCTCCCCCAATGATCCAGAATTCCCGGAACCAAGTAAAGCAGCAGCAGTCTGTGCCCTCAGAACACTTCTCTCAATATTCCAAAACGCTCTTTCGGATCGTAAACCCGGTGCAATATCAACACACTCCAAAAGCTCGCGCGGAGAAAGTCTATCAAGAGTACACTTCTTCGCGGACTTAAACGGTGCCTTCACCTGCAACGAGGCGATACTATCTCGTTCAAGTGGTGAAGAAGACGGATCTGCCGCGGACGAATACGCTGGATGGTTATAATAAGTTGAGACCCATTTTCCAAAAACGATTCCTCGAGTCCGCTCTGGTACGACCGAATCCCTGAGGGGATGGTATCCATTCTGCGGAGGCTCGCATCCAATACAGTTATTTGGAAGGTCTATCTAATATTTAAGCCAACAACTTCTTCTCAGCATCGTTTATTTCAGGGCTTACCGTACATATCAAATCTTCTCAGATACGATTTAAAAACCCTGTTCAACTCGACAGGGTACTTATCTAGATTAGCCAGAAAAGCTAGAGTCGTTATATTTCCAAGAGACCAGCCCAGTAACACGATCCCCCCAGATGCCGATGAGCCTTCAATCTTGATAGGAGGTAGTGACTTCTCTTTGATAACCCAATCAATAAAGAGAGCCATCTCGAAACCTCTCTCCCTAAGAAACTCGGCGTGAGCATCAGCATCGTCCCCATTAAGCGCCTCTAACTCCTGAGTCGATAACGGAGTAGATCCTTCATAATCTCGTCTATTAAACGCAATAACTCGAATATTATACTTTTTCGATAAGGGTAAAAGCCGATCGAAGTTCCCTGCATCAGCAACATAAAAATAATTCAGAGCACTGAATCAAGATGATGAACCCATGGACTGGACTATAGAAATACGTACTAGCATGATACGAGTGTCCATGAACACAAATCAAAGTTGTATATGACTCTTCTGATGGTGGACCGGAGTCAATGTACGCGAACGTAGTCCCAGAATCATTTATAATAGCCTTTTCCATGGTTTACAAGATGACTCGAGAACTTGACGTGTTGGATGGTAGACTCAAAAACCCCTTCTGCAACCGACTCTCCCCTCTAGTATCTCTTTCTATACTAGTTCTATATTTAGCCCGCAACGCGAAGAATCAGATATCAGGTCATTGGAACTAAAATTCATTTTACTATTGCGGGTACAATTGTTGACTAATCACATCACGGACGTTTAAAAAAGATAACTCTTAAGATATTTGAAAAACGTGGACTTTAATGAAGTTGGAGCGATACACGATGTGTGTCCATGTAGTACTAGTATGATTTAATTGTAAAATACGTTTACGTAATTTATAAATTTATTAATATTACGTCTTGAAAATTAGAGGTCATCAACGACACAATTTGAGTAAATACACTTTTATAATAATACAACACAGTAAACAGGCATACAGAATCCAAACGAAAAATTACATATGCAACATAAAATCCCAATTCTAAACCAGAGAGCTGAGTTAGTAAAGCACAAAGCTAGTATCCCGAGTTCAAAAAATATGCAGAACTCTTATTTTTTGTTTTCGTCATCGTCGTGTTTTGACATGTTAGGGAGAATGGGGAAATGATAAATATAACACGAGTGATAGGGACAATGAATAGCAGTGTAAAAGCGCAGAGCCAAATGTCAAATATTGCAAAGCGTTCATATATATGCAATATTTCCCTAAAAAAAATAAGGGTTTTCCTCAGAGTAAATTTGGCTACACACGTAGGTTAGCCCCTAGGACTGGCGGTCCATTACCAAGTTCCAGGCCAACTTTCTGCGCAGTCGCAAGACCCAGTGGTGCCAAAGCGGAGCGCCATGCGTGGACTCTCCTACGACCAGCGAAGATCGTAGCACTACGTAAACCGGTCTCTCCTTCCGGACCAAAAACGAATACTTTATCTGATTCGCTAATAGAAATCGGAGGTGGATTTCCTGGGCCATATAGATGTGGGCCATAGTGGTGATGATGATGATGGTGGTGATGATGCTGAGGGTGTTGATGATGGAGGTGGTGCTGTGGTTGGTGATGCTGCTGAGGTGCATGTTGTGCGTGATGTTGGTTTGCAGTCATTGCAAATGGATTTCCAGGACCAAAGGCACTAGAAAAGCTTGATGAACGGCTTGTTGCGGAAGATGGACTAGCGGTACCGGAGCTTGAAGTAAGGCCTCCAGGGAAACTACTAACTGGAGCTAGGAGAGGAGTAGCGAAAAGACCACGATCACTCATTCCCGCAACTCCTGCAGGAGGCTGAGGAGTAAGGGGATCCCAAGGTGCCTTTCCAGATGCAAACATGAGCCAACGAGCCTGCAGTTCGTCGCGCACGACTGTATGGACCAAATTCACTTCTTCATTCTCCTCCGGAGTAAATTCGGGATCAGTGGGGAAAGGTATGTTCCCAAACAGATAAAGCAGATCTACGCCGTGATGGGGTGTTCCCGTGTAAGGTGAAGCTTGGTCAAAAACGTAACGATAGACATATGGAGCATTAGCATATCTAGTTCGTTTTTGAGAAGCAAGACTGTATTCTGAGCTGTTTGGCGAAGGAGAAGGGGAAGATTCTGACTCCGAAACAGTACTGAGGTGTCCTTCATCGTGGAGATTACGTACTTGATCGTCAAATAGGAAAGCAGAGTCTGTTGCACATCTAGCAGCAACATCCACAGGCCAGGCGAATGCGACGTCATTCATTAATTCCATGACACGTTCCGCAAGTTCGTCTTCTCCTTCATCGCTTCCGCTTGATAAATAGTTTTCCTCGTCGTCCGAAATAGCTGAATCAGAAACAAGAAGAGGTAATTCCCTAGTGGGGGATGTTGGACCATCCACAATATCATATGCACGCATAAGGGCATCCACGCGTCGTACACTCTGAACAACAGCTCTTGCACGCCGGGCGACAGCATCCGCAGCCCACATGCGGGCTGGAGCTGCCCATAAGACACTTTCACAAGCAACATCACCAATTATCACATCTTGCCGCCAGCTTCTTGGTACATCTGGGGAAGTAGAGTAAGGGAGTGCAAGAGTTCGCCAATCTGACCGGAGGAAAACTCCGTCATCAACAGGGCGAACTCTTTCGCCTGTCGCTTGTACTAATTTCTGTGCAGGGACTCCACGAAGTTGTTCAATTGTAGTAACGTGAAAGTTAGACATAATGCGGCCCAAATGATGTCCCGCTGATCCGATATCCTGAACAACAGACGAAGAAGGAACAAGAGCCCCAGACTGTAAAATAGCTCGGTGGAATAGAGGCCCTTCTTGGTCAGGGGCCGCGAAGACATCCGTCAAATTTGCAGAAGACAGTAAATGTGCATGTATGTCCGCGGCACCCCATGATGAACCAAAGAGAGTGACACTCCAGGGGTCCCCTCCGAACCCAGAGATATGCTTTCTGATCCATTGCAGTGCAGTCCGTTGATCATGCAAACCTGTTATTCAATAGAACATCAAAACTAACCTGTGCCAGTATATGTAAATATCAGTCATACCATAATTGCCAACCCCTATTTCTCCTGCGGATGCGTTGTCTTCTTTCAATAACTCACTTGCGCCGAAACCAAAAAGACCCAGGCGGTAACTGATTTAAAATAGTTAGTCCTGGAAAATCAACCGAGGTCTGGATTGAAAGAAGTTGATTCAGGTGAAAAAGCGGGGAAAATCGGAAACAGCTAAGTGAAAAGTGGGGTATGATCGCGTTTGGGGACCAAACCAGTCGTGATCAACGAGGCGCAAAGAATGAAAGTTTACAATAACCAAGTCAAACATAGGTGAAATAGGGAGATTTGACAACACCATTCGTACCGAGCACAGTAAAAAAAGGCGCTCACTTAATTGAAACAACCAAAACTGGATTCCCTATTTCTATACTCCTCTTTACGAGCGCACCGGCGTCCCAGATCCAATCGGTAGCACATCCAGTTACGTTTCCTCCACCGTGTATCCAGACCATTACCGGCAGAGGGGCATGTACTACTAAGCATTTCTGAGATGGGGCCGTAATTGTCAGGTTTAGGCACTCGAATTCATTTTCCTCTAGTTTCTCTTTTTCAGGTATGATATGACGAGGCAGACCATACAAACGGGTCTCAAGTTTACGATTTCTGATCTGAGGACAGATGGGACTGCGGAGTAATATAATTCAATGTTCACAAAAAAAAGGTCGTTCAACAATACAAATATCACACATACCCATTCTTGGTCGCATATGTTACTTGGGGGAATGTCTCATGCAGAACGGACCTCCGAAATCGTTTGGGGACTTGCGCATATTTGATGCCCCGAAATTGAAGCACTTCTGCCGTAGGCTGAGACACATGGTGTCGAACACCAATGAATTTTGTATGAAGAGTATCATGAATCAATGAGACCTCTTCAATTGACTGAAATGGGGGCGAAGACTGCTCCCCACCGATCCTAGTATTCGCATTCAAAGAGTCTTCTGTGGAAGTAAATTCCTTACGGACTGCGCTGCTGCCATTGTTGGACTCGGAATCAAAGTCTGAATGGACAGCTACGACCATGTTGATGAATATAGAGAATTAGTAACAGAAAACACGGTGAGCTTGATATGCGAGGGACGTCGTGGTACCATAGATTCTGGAAGATGCTGTAATGGACGAGTTTAAATATCAGTTACTAGATTCTGCGGGATTCATCCGAGATCTGGTCACTTTCGCCGGATATAGTCATAGTGAAGAGACAAATCACACCGGAGTTCACCGGTCTGTGTTAGTCTGTCGGTGGCTTCCACTTACTTTTTCGAATCATCCAGAATTTCATCCACACCTGGTATTCGACGTAATTATTGTCTCTGATGCAGAAGCATTCGGGATAAAAAAAGCACCTTTTAGGTTCTTTTTATCAAAAAACGAACGCATCCAGTAAACATCTGACCAACATTCTTCCCGTTTCCGTGCTTCGCTCAAAAGATCATCACTGGAACACACCCATGAACACAGCTTTTTTATCCACTTACCCTCCCTGTTTTTGTCAAAGCGACTTCAGCAATCATGACTCATTTCATCACTTCTGATGTCAACCATAATACCCATTTTTTACCTATTTAAACAGCAGCAAGGTCCTACTAATATTTGACACGATACTCCCGGAACTCTAATTTTATGATCGTTGGGGTTCGCAAACTTCTGGCAACGCTCCTATATATAATAATGTACGTTTATTAAATAACGGAATTCCTAATTTGTAAATTGTCTCACAATGAGACAGCCACCGAACGCCTTCGACGCTTCCGCGATCGATAACACATAAGGACGTTGCAACAGAACTAGCGAAGTGGCTCTAAATTTACTTTCAGGATCCCACAATCCTAAATATACAACAGCATCCACAACATACACTCAAATTTCAAGCATGCCGATGGGGTTTATATATTATCCTAAGTGTAGACATTTTAAGCTCACCAATGGCTTGGCAAGTTTTTCGGACCGGAGATTTCGAATGCGATAATCTTAATCAAAGAAGTATATATTGCAAAGCATAATAATTATATTGAGATCCTTGTACACAAACACAAACACATATTTTTAAACTTCTACACTGCTCTCCTTTTAGTCGTTGTACCCCGTTGGTCTACTGTTGGCACCAGCATTTCGTGCTTTATTAAGAGGGTCTTCAACGCCATGTGCCTTCCAAATTTCCTGCTGGCGGTCCAAAGCCTTCTTCCCAAACTTACTTTCGTAGTCGGCTACGGACAGCGGACGTTCACCATGAGGAGTAGCTCTTAAAGCATGTCGCCGATGAGGCCAGAAGTCAAACGTTGCGGAGTGTGTCACAATCTATTTGTAACACATAAAGTTAGCTCTGAGGAAGATCCGGGGGTGGGGAGAAAGTAATCGAGGGTGATGTTTCTCGACAAAAGTAAAAACACTTACCCGGTTATCCCAAATAGCAATAGAATCACGTTCCCAACGGAAGCGAACTTGGAAGTCCGGGTTCTCCGAGATTTGGTGGAAAAGGAAAGAGAGAATTGCGTCGGATTCAGCTTTCGGTACACCAACAATCCGTCGTGTGAAGCCAGGGTTGACATACACACTCTTCCAGCCAGTAACCGGATGAACTCGTACAAGCGGGTGTACAGTTTCAACCTCCTGGCGACGAACGTGCAGACCAGCCGCACGCGAACCATCCGCTTGTGCCTTTGCGCTGTGTACAGCAGTAAGTCCTTCTAAGTAAGTTTGGAAGCCTGGTGATAACGAGGAGTAGAGCGCATATCCTGAGCTAAATAGGGTGTCGCCACCAGTCGGGGGAATAGTAATTCCTTTCAGCGATGTCGTGCTAGGAGGTTGCAATTCATAGGAAACATCCGAGTGCCAAAGCTCAAGCTTAGAAAATGCGGCCGGATCAGGGCGTCGGGAGGAGTCATTGTAGACCACTACATAATCGGTCAGAAAATGTGCCTCTGTATTTACATAATATATCAACACGTACCATGGACTTCTTCTAGTCCAGGTTCTCTTGGAACTGGGGTTGTCGCATGCTTATGCAATGGTCCATAGTGGCGTCCAAGTTCAAGTTGTTGATGGATATCAATAGACTGATTACGGAAGACTTTTATTTAATAGGTCAGAGTCGTCTCCTTCATTAGTAAGGTCTATGATAATACTACTCACATACTACTCCCCTCTCAGCGGCAAGTAAAGCACTGTAGCAAAACTATGAGCTTAATTTTGAATTGGCATTATTACAAAACTTGGCTTACAGTTCATCCTTCTGGGTATCTGAAAGTTGTGTGAGGTCTACGCCCTCGATCTCAACGCCGATAACTGGTGTAAGTTGAGTTACTTTGGTCGCAGCGGAGAGAAGGGAACGCTTCTCCGGATCAGCGGAGTGGCCACGATCAGTGACATCAAAGGGTTCTAGCGGTTCCCAGTCGACAACTGGGAAGGAAGGCTGATATAAAAATAAAATAATTGGCATCTCATTTAGTACATTTAGGATCGCAAAGGCAAACATACCTTATACCGTTCGTATTCATAAGTTTTATCACCATCGTCTGCTATGGAAGGAGAATAGAAAGGGTTGAATGATTGAATAACTTTTTCATTGTTCTCCGAGTGAATTTTAGCTTTCAGGTCCTTGATAGTGGATTCATCCTGGACGTTGGATCGTTGAGCTTCAGTTGCGACGGGTGCCATGATTGATATGAATGAGGATTTCAAGACGGCTCCCAATTATTCAAGTTTGTTATATATACATATCGAGAGTATATTATTCTGTCATAGTCACGAGGATCACGAAATAAATCCAGTCCAATACCTAGTGTCAGAATTGTGGTCTTTTGCGTGATGAGAACCATGGATTGCACCACAGTGTGAGATAAAGTGTATGGGTACGAGCACGCCATCCAAGTTGCGTTATATAGCCGGGTACGATAAAACGAAACTTACTCCGTAATCCCTGATAAGATAAACGTCGATCGGCTTTAAATACAGCCACAGATTTATACAGCGAAGTCACTGAAATAAAGTTTTAAGAAATAATTCAAGTGTCTTAGTAATTCATTTTCGGCTTGTAGTGCGATCCAATATTAGACAATAGAGTTATGAGACAATTTGTGGTAGAATTTTGAACACAAGACGTGTTTAGTTGGCAAATTTAGGGAGTCTCTAGATTTACACTTGATCGAGAGAGAGCCCGAAGAATTTTTCATAAGACATCCTGGCAGCGAACCCATTCGTATATTATATAGGCTATAGGCGAAAAGAGAAAAGCTGTATTAGCTTTCAAGTAGACAAACCTCGAGTCTAGTATTCTTTTTGTAAAAATGAAAAGGCTCTTCCAGGGGGCGTTTCTTGAAAATTCTGGTACTTTAGGGCCGGGGAAATCGTTCTTAACCGTCAATGCGCGTGGCGCGGCTGCTAGTCCTCAGGCCTTTGTATTCCCTTCGTCCTTCAAACTCAAGTTCCAGTCACAATGTCATATTTCCTCCCTCACTTACCCTCCGGATGGCATGTCGATGAAGCAATTAAATCAGAAGAAGACCGTGTTGTTGTCATTCGGTTTGGTCATGATTGGGATCCCCAATGCATGACAATGGACGAAACACTTTACTCAGTCTCGGATTTAGTCCAGAACTTTGCTGTTATTTACTTGTGTGATATCACCTTAGTACCAGACTTCAATAAAGTACGTACTTCCTACAATAACACAATTATTATCGTGTCTGCGATACTAATGGTCACTATTCAACAAGATGTATGAATTATATGATGCGTGTACTGTGATGTTCTTCTACAGGTGCGTGTTTATCTTCAAGAGGTTTCCTATCACCGTCCTTACATTGTTTACTTTAGAAATAAGCACATAATGATAGATCTTGGGACGGGTAATAATAACAAAATGTAAGCTCGATTCAGATATTATTATGACGCAATTGTACTGATAACGTCAATTACGAAGTAACTGGGCTATGGATAATAAACAAGAAGTAAGCGTATCGGTTGAACCTTTTAACAAGCCAAATTAATATTTAACTTTTAGCTGATCGATATCATCGAGACTGTATACCGGGGTGCCTCGAAAGGCCGAGGTCTAGTTGTCTCTCCAAAAGGTACGCACTTTCTTTTAGACGCTTATTGTCGAACCAAACTGATAACCCGTATTCTGGTAGATTACTCGACTCGATACAGATACTAATGCCGTCTCCTGCTTTTCGCCCCTATTATCGGCTTTCTGTATTGTTTTATTCGTCTAGTTCTAATGTTGTAATGTTATATACTAACTGTTCACGTTTTACCCGATAATTTAATCTTTACCTCAAGAAACCAAGCGTCGTAAGAGTATCTGCGTCTAGCACAGCGATAAATAACATTGATCAGATCAGAAAAAAAGGAAGGGCCCAATACAAAAGAATAAAATGTTCTACACAAGCTAAAAACGAAACCACCATAACAAATACATAACAACCTAACCCCAAAACTTAATACATTGAACCTCAGACAAATTTTTAATGGCGTGCTGATTGCGCCGGGTATTGAAAGGAAAGGGTTGGCAGAACTACAAAGTTTGGATCGCCACGAGACTCTTCCCGTTCCTGATAATACCTGTCGTAATTTTTATCTGGACCTCCGCCATACTTACTTGGTTCCATCTCATCGTCCCCGAAGTACATTTTAGCAATTTTGAGGGACTCAGGGTCCAAAACGAAGGGTGTGACTCCATATCTGGTATCTGATTGATTAATTGAGTTGCTTCGTGGAGTGGTGAATTTAGGGAGACTGGCGGTATCAGGCAAGATCCGGTAGGTGCTTATAAAGAGGACAATATTGACGAAGCCTTGAGGTGCAATCTTTGCGTCAGAAAAAATAATGGATATTAATGGTAAGACCAATTTACCGGTGAGATTGAATATGAAGTCAGTCAGGATCGTGACCCAGAATGGTACATGATGTCCCATGAATGAAGAAAACCTGGCAATGGCGACTGGGATCACGAGGAAACTATACGCAACCTAAGCAATGTAAACGTATGGGTTAAGGTGAAAACGAGACAATGAAAGAACGTAAACTGACCGGATACCTAGACATTCAAAACATATTTCATTAGTGAAAACACACGCAATCAAGGACTCTTGTGGGCTTACCAAACCATGTTTTGTACTACTCTTAACATGGCAGCGTCTAATCTATCTCGATCGAAGGCAAGTTGCCAGGCTTGACTCCGTGGAATCCAGCGAAGAGTCCAGGTGTTATCGACTTTGACTAAATTGTCTCTGACTCTAAGGAGAACAAGCACATAAAGAAGGAAACCTAATCCGGCAGACATGAATTCCTAAATCAAAGCCATCAGATTAAATTAATTCATTTTCTTTACCACAGTACTATCTTTAATGTACACGTGTACTTACAATAAAGTATTCCAAATAAGTTCGTTGCTCAGGATACATATCCGTTATCCAGCACCATAGACCGGAAACACCGAAGTAGGCACCCTTATCGGGAGTTTGATATGCTAGAGGGCCAATGGCGACTATCAATAGGACTGACAACCAACCCAAGAAGAGAGTCATGATCATTCCGAATTTGGTAGTCTTCCATCTCAGAAATAGAAGGTTGAAGACATGTACTGCAATGGTGAAAGACCAAATGGCTGTCCCGACGTTAGCGGCATTCTTGATTGCGCCTTGACTGGCACAGAAGCTTCCATCGTAAACAATGCCTTGTTGTACCCAATGTGCACTCATAATCGTTCCAATAGCTTGGAATACATTCGCAAGTAAAAGGGAGACCAGATAAGGTGCAATATTAGTTCGGTGGAATGTTTTAGCACGGTTGGCAAAGAACAGGTAATACTGGGGTTGTATATGGAATTGTTAGTCAAAAGGATAAGGTTCAACACTAATTATTGAATATCTACCACAGCACCCGCGAGCACTGAAACCACAGTGATGACTCCTGCACATATCAAAAACTAGGAGAGAAAATAATGGGTTTCATTCCTTTAAATCTCGACAAAAAAGTAATTACCGCTACTCCAGTTTTTGCTTGACTGTCGTATATCTGGTTATCTCCATAAGAAGGTGAAGGTGAAGTGAGAGACGTCATGTTATAGCTTGATTTCGTGGCCCAGCTCAACGTGTCTAGAATAGAAAGAAGTAAAGTAGCTACAACTTGCTCAGCAAGGAGAAAGAGACCAGCTCAGAGAAATATAAAAATGGTGAAGGAGACGGGTGGAAACCCCTTGGAGGTAACGCCAACTCAAGAAGGAGGTGGTTGGCTTTCAAGTATGATGTAGAAACTCAAATCAATCAATACGTTACGGGCCTGGGAACGCCAGATAACAAATGGCTAGAGACTAAATTTGTAAAGCATCATTTTTGTCTGATCCCAACTAAATAGCTTCGGCGCACTATTAAAGCAAGTCCCTTTGTGTATTTGCTTGTAATGAGTTTGTTGTTAGGGAGTACCCAGAGTCAATAATGGACGCAGAGATGCCTTATTCTTACATTGTTGGAGCAACACAACACACTCTTGACATTCCTAGGTATATGTGCACTTCCTTGACTACGAGACTAATAATGAAAGGCTCCGTGAGATCTTCGCTTCGAATTTGATGTTCTCGACTCTCGAGATAAGGATTGATGAAAACCACACTGAATGACACCTATTGTCACGCTTTGATAATGCGGTCAACGTGCCATGTGTCACAAGTACTTTAGTCACTCTGAGTAGTAATTGTCTACCTACGCCATGATAATACTTATTTCTTTATGACAATGACTCGCAAATCAAGCATGCTATTTTATTTGTAGTTGTCTTATCTCCATTTTGTTTTAAATCAAACTCTGATTGACTGAATTCTTTCGCCTAATAGACTTCTCCTGGTATTGTTCGTTTTGAACGAGAATGCACTGGCCCGGACAGGTGATGCACCTACTTCGCTCGGCAGCGAAATTGTATCGGTTCGAAACTCTAAGTATGCGAGAAGCTACACGGTCTTAATGCGCCGTGATAACAGTTCGGTTGAAGAGAATAGTGTCTGTCATCCTGCTGGGGCGTGTGAACCGTGTCCCGAGGAAGAGGTATGTCAACAGCATTTCATTGGATTGTATTAGCAACCATGCCTACTTTATTTCACTTCACAGATGAATGAACCTTTCTGCCAACCATTTGGCAATAGGCGACTCTTACACTGCGTGTCACCAACCTCACTATCTAGCTCTGGGCATGAGTCGCCTCCATCAAATCTCTATGTAGAAGGCGGAGACAAATACAGAGATTCTACTTCCTCAAATATACCCCCACACCACCCAGGCAAACCACCTCCAGCAACCATGCCTGCATGGGAGTCATGCGGTAGACTAGTACCGAAAGAACGCGCCGATTTTTTTGAATTTGTACTTTGCAACGTCATATTCGCAGCTCTAGCACTTTCAGGAGTCTTGATCCGTTCAGAACGCATGCGTTCTGCTCGTGCGAAGCGTTTGGCCGTACGAATAGGGGTTGGGATACGTAGGGCATCGAGTAATAGTTGGGCTGCTATGGGTGGAATGGGTGCAGTGCTTGCTCCTGTGCGACCAGGCACAGCTGAAGAAGGCGAAGGATTGATGGGGACAGATTCACGAAGTTGATGAATAAACTATCCAATTACTGCCACTTTGATCGGCCAGCACTCTCGTCCGATACCTCTAAGTCTTCGACTATGTGCACCTCTCTCCTAAGGTGATGCCATGAATCTGTATACTGCTTCTGAGCTGGCTCTGGAGGTTTTTTGATGCCTTCGTGTGAACGCTTTCTATACCTACAGATCTTACGGCAGTATCATGATCAACTCATATTTCTGCTTTACCTTTATCCACAGGGTTATCAATAGCAACAATATTGCGTATCTGCGTTAATTCATGAAACAGATTTGATGCATTTAGGATCCAAGATCGTACAACTTAAATGGATAAACCGAGGAGGGTCGTCGTAATTTCAATAAATGGATAGGAGACCACCTGTTATACCAAGCCTCTGTATTTTCACTCTTGTTAAAGAGCAGATCTAGTAGTGTCGAAAACCTTATGCCAATTATGCACCAATTCTGAGTCTATGACTACGTTGGTTTGGATGTTGGTTACGGTTAGTTAGAAATATAGATCTAAAGAAATGTCTTATATACAATCGTACTATCCGCTTTGAAGACCTTGTGAAACGTAGATATAGGTCTATTCCAGTCGATATTGTTGAATCTAAAACAGATTATACACACTAATTTATGTATGATGCGAATCAATCTGGTAAGCGGATGTGCCCCAATAATTATGGCCACAAATATACATTATCTAACAAATTGAATATCAAATACGCATTATAGCAAAACAGTGGCTCCGCAACCCTTTGTGTATACTCTAATATAATTCGACGAGAAGATGCCCGATCAAGTAAATTGATGATCACCGTCGTAAGTAATTATGATAAAAAAATATGCAGTTACTATTAATTGATAATTATAATGCATTGTTTTGATTGTAAAGTAACAAAGAAGAATGAAAGAATGGCTAATGTACCACCCTCACGTGCAACAACCATTATTCGAAGTTGAATTTACTCCAAACGATATTGTTGTCTATATACAAATTTTCAGTGCTCAATTCAGTACTATTTTCCGTGAAATGCATGAGGACTAGCTCCAAGAAAAAATAGTGTGGATCATTTGAAAGTAATAGAGTGTGCTAGTATATCAAGTCCGTCACTTCCTGGGCCTAGTGTGGGTCATGAACAAGACCATCGTTCATCGCTTCTATAACGGATAACGGGATTTTTTCTTTTTTTTCTTAGTTATTTCTTAAATGAAAAGGGCTCTGGTTTTTGTACCCTGGATTGTGGGTTAAGTCGTGTCTTCACGTGCTTCTTGTTTTGTTTATAATCCCCTTTGTTTGGCTCAACGCCTCACTTGTTCAAAACCACAAAACTCGTTTTTGTTCCTTCAGTCCTAGTCGACTCCTATAACTTATAGTGACATATTCTTGTATAAAACATCGCTCAGGATCGCACTAGACATCATCATCACGTATATATAGATTGTCAAGTTCAATCTCGATACTATATTATACGTAAAGATGCCGCTTTTTCATAAAGAATTTATTGACAAACTAAATAGTGGCTACATTCCTCGGAGAAAATGGTATCTATCTATCTGTTTTTATTACTGCTGCCATTGCTAATGAACCCTGCAGGGTTGCTGAAAATTTCCCCGGGGAAGCTAGCCTCCTCGAAATCGACTTCTTGACCGCAAACTTGGGAGCTGTTGAAAATCATTTTTCTGACCGACCCGGAGAGACGCCAGAGCAACGACAATCTCGGCTTGAGGAGTTGAACTTTCGCGGTCCGTTCTACGACGCGTGGAAATTGGACGTAAAAAAGGAGTCCGCATCAAGAAAGCGACCCCGTTCTGAAGACGATGATTCGGAAGATTCGGAAGATTCGGGATCGCATAAACGAAAAACTAAGCGTATCAAGGACTTAAAATTTCTTCTCGACGAAGCGAGTCGGAAAGTGCAATCTAATGAAGAGGATTGGAAAGTACAATCTGATGAAGAGGACCCGGTATTGGAGTTTGCAGAAAATTTCTTCCGAACCTTTAATGAACATTACGAGAATAATAAAGAAGGTGCAGGAGGCTCAGAAGTAGTACTTGGTTACTCGGACCCAGAAGTACACACAAGCGCTGAAGAAGAGGTCCAATCGGAGAACGTTGAACCTAGAGATGATACGGATCAGGGTACAGATGCGCAATTCGTTGAGGAAAATGGTGAACATAGTGGAACAGAGAGAGGAACTCCAGAGACATATAATAAAGAAGGCGGTGAAGATACCAGTATAGTAACAGAAGGTCTACAAATATCTGAAAACAAAGAACCGAATTCGGATTGGCATACGGATAAAGTGAGAAGCGTTCCCACGAATTCATATAACGAAACAAATCACGAAGAGGAGGACTACAGTAATGTCCAGAGTATCACGAATCCTTTGCCTGATCCTCTCGTGAATAAGCCTGGCCCTTCCGAGGTCAAAGGCCGTGGCAAACCCTCCTCCAGTATGGAAACGGCAAATGCTCGTACAAGAGAGGAGGACATTACTGCCAAAAAAAGCAAAAAGGGTAAGAGCAAGGGGCGAAACAAAAAAGGAAAGAAGGCTAGGAAGTGAATCAAGTGCCCCTTCTCCTATCGTCCCTAATTTTATAGCTCTGGCACATTCACCAGGTACTTTTGGACTCATTATATTAAGTTCTCTCGCCCGTTCGAATGCAAGGGAATTCAGAGTCCTTTCGACTCCCTAGAGTGTTATATTTGTTGAGAACACAAACTAGTTTTGCCTGCCGGAAAGGAATGGAAGGAACAGAGTAGTAAATCAAGGAAAAAATATTATTCATTAATGTTTTGCGCATATGTCGTTTTCATTGTTCTATGTGTATCATTTTACTTTTGTCTTTTTTCCGTTATTTTCAATTTGATTACATGATGTAGTCCTTATTTTTTTTGTTCAGCTCCATTATGCTTATCTTTGTACCAGCAGAAGTAGGATAATAGATGTCCTATTCCCAAAAGAAGTAAACACCGTCTACCACAAACGATACGCTAGGAGAAGACACGACTCGACCTATAATAAGATGCATCGAAGGGACCTAGAGGTCAAGTGGTCTGAGAGACAGCAATATACATCCTTTTCTTTACCTTCGAATTCTTCCAATACTTGAAAACGTTATTAAAATCGTAAAACCACACGTTTCGATATATAATTTACGATCGAGTTCTTGTCCTTTATGGAAGCTTACAAGAAAATATCTTTACAGAGTAGTTACAGCTTAATATAAGACGCTTGAGCTCATTAAATGACCTATATCCAAAGTATGGGTAGAGCATTTGCAAATTCTAGTCAGAGTGTCTCTCACTCTCAAAAAGTGTTACTTGACTGATAATCTTCCTTCCACTCGTACTCGAATGGTTGTTTCTATTCGGAACAGTAAAAACTTGAAGTCACTAGCAATTTCTTAGATTTAACCCTTAATCTGTCAAAGTCTATAAAGGAATGCGCACTAAAATGAATTGTTGATCAATATGCAAAACCTTGCGCTAGAGTATCTGAAACCAAACCTAATGACTGTTTCATGAGCTTCTATTTTTGTCACATAATAATGATAATTGTGGCGTTTTTGTGATCCAACGTGACTCCAAGTTGTATTAGTCAGTACATTTTGCCGTCACCGTGACATTCTAGCCTTCTAGCCTGAGTTTGAACACCCTCAACAACCCTCACCGTAAAGTACAAGAAATTATTAACAACCGTTATTTTTATTATTATGCTGGGGACGTATAACATATGTGTCTCAACGAAAAAAAAATGAAGTTATGCTTTCATGAAAGCAAACATTTAACTAATGAATCATGTAGTATAAGTTACAAGGGGAGGGGTAAAACTTGGAGACGATCATAAAAGTTTTCTTGATTCTACTGGTTGTAGTATACGGGAATTCCCTACCATGCATCGTGGATTATTTCCCGAGTAGGCCTTCCCCGCTCCGATTGCTTAAGAGAAAAATGGCTATGTCAGAATGTAGGCACAAGCCGGTCCATAGCAATTCCATTGCCAAGAAAGTGCGGTGGGTCAAACCGTATCGCTCAATAGTATACAAATTCTATCACTTACATCATAATTGACCGATCTAGATGGTCATCGGTCCGTATTATCATTACATAGGCTAAAATCTCATGAGTACATTATCTCTTTAGGGTTATTGCTATGCATGTGCACAAATACACATGATGGTATATGCGCCCATAGCCTCATCAGCGCCCGGCCCAAGGATAAACCATCAGTGTTCCACTCACCCAAGTAACGTTTAGGAGAGAAAAAAAATTGTCATTCCTGTCTCTCCTTTCCGTAATTGATCAAGATGCTCCTCTTGTTAGGATATCTAAAAGAGTGTCGGATCGACAATACGCCGACGAAAGTCTTCTCCGACGGTATCCAAATTTGAATAAAGAACTTTACTTTCTGACTTAACTAATACGCGGGATAATTAGCGATGCCTGATTCTCGGTATTATCATTCAGGATCTCCGCAGTCACTTTCTCTGGCTGTCATTCCTCCTGTCATGTAGTGTCAGGTGGTGTTGGTGGTGGTGGTACCTTTGTATTTATTTTAAAGACTCTAGGTATATTGACATGGGAAGGTTTGAAATTAGTAATTTCCTTAGCTCCTGACCCCAGAAATATTGATGCGAACATTTAAGTAAGTACGTGTGCGTCTATTCGCAAAATGCTACTGAGTTTCTATATGCCTGATGATGAAAAGTTCGCTCATTTGCCCCGCAGATACCACTTAATTTCTTCAATTTCCTTCCTTGTGTTTCAGGACCTCATACACTACATTATTGAATTCGGTACGGAATGTGCAACTGAAAGATGCGGCACTAGTCAAAGAACTTTGTTTCCCCATCAACTTCTTAGTATGAAATCAAAGAAGCGTGCTTCGGACAACATAGAAGCATATGGACGAAAGCACATGCTTTGAAACAAAGAGGGAGAAGATTTGGAACTGCGAAGTACGTGGCGTTCAAGTGGGGACTACCGCTGCGGTTTCAAAGAAGAAGACCTTTGTTAACAAAACAAGCATCCCCCCTCTATGTATACTCTAGTCCGTTCAACGGCAGGGAAGACCAAATTATGACTACGATCGATTCGTAATTTACTTTTAACTGCCTTACAATCTCGATTGCTTCATCTCTACCAGGATTAGATTAAGTTAGCTTCCGCCAAACTCGTTGGTCAACGACAGAATGCTGTGTAGAGCCGGGATCACCGCTCCCGTGAGGTAAGATAAGTCATTCAAGTATTATCTCTTTCGCTGTCTTTTGTACACTTGATGTGGTTGATATTAGCATCTAGATAAATGATAAACTGTTTTATCCCGCTTTAACGTGATCCGACTCTTGTACTTCTCTGCGTAATTAGATCTCATAGCAACATGGTGGATGTAGGTAGCACCCTGTCGGATCAGAACTAAGTATAATCGAAGTACACACTTAACTGAAGGTGCCGCCCATCCACGTTGTATATCAAAATTTTGGATGCTATAGCACTAATGCATATTGTTGATGTTGTCTCATATCATTTAGCTTTAATTAGACCTTGCCATTCCAACTCTCAGTATAGAAACCGCCTTGACCATAGCTTACCATAGAAATGAAGTAACGCCGCATTGAACCATAAAGTAATGAATTAAAGCTATGCCATTATGTAGAAAATGCTCGATTTCATGTAGCATCTGGCCCGCTACAAGAAATGTGTTAGTCTAGTCTGATTTAAAATAAATGATTTTAAATTGGCATTCTATCTGAAGGCGCTCCGCTCTGTTATGTACCCGAACTATTAAGCACCTGAAGCATAATACACAGATTTTTGGCCATAGGTTATTAGTTAGGGTACGCCATGCCAGAGCACAGCAATCTATAGTGTACTGGGTACCGGATTCTCTAGAGTGTTCTCCCCTATCTCTCTATAATTCCGACTAGAGGCTCTCGGTGCGATGTTTACTGCGCAAGGAACAATCACCGCATCTTCTATTAACTGTGCTGAAACAAAACATATGCTTCCAGGATATTAGCCTACGTGGACATTTTGACTAGGTATAGTAAATCAAAACCAAAACCATATTCTCAATGGATTTTCATGCCCGTGAGGAGCGATGAAAGTGATCGGCGAATCAATGTTCGGAAGCGATCTCAGGCTGGCGAATGAAAAAAATCAACTGTTCTCTTGTCTAGCTAGCCAGTTATATTCTAAAGCTGCTAAGTTCTTGTTGTCAGAAAATTTGAAGATCTATACTGTCAAATTGTATGACGAGACGATGCGAATAGGTGCCATCCTATCGCACTTACGGTGAAATACCTTGGATTTCCCTTCGTTGTGGGGTTGCAGATTGTCACATGAAAACAACTCGGATGAGCCATCAACGCAACTTGTTTCTGCAGTTGAACAAAGGACTTTTAGAGTTAGAACTTTCCGTCTGTATTCCAAATATCAAGCTGGTTAAACTAGACCTTTCGGTTAGCCCCGGACATTTCAGCGCTGCATATGTGCATATGTTTGTATGTTTAAGTGCCGAAAACATCGGAAGGAACGGAGAACAGTTACACAAAGCTCGAACCTTCAATTAAAGCAGGGGCGCAACGGCTGTAACTTTGTGGAATACCATCCGATAAGATGACGTGCATTTTTGTGCCTGCGGAAGGTAATAAATTAAAGTCATTCGGATGTCGTAGGCGTTGCTTCCCCTAATCAAGTGCCAGTAACGAAGCATTGTAACACGATCAAAGATTAGCTCTTCGCCACGGAACGAGAACAATATTAGTCAGAGTCTGTGTTATTTTCCGAGTCGAGCTATATGTCTCCCTTTACCATTGAACAACGAGTTATTGTTGATATAATCTGTGGCGAGTGGTGTGTACTTTGTATAGCCAAAAGGGAGGACAAGGACTGAAAAAAACAACCACATACAGCAAGTACAAAGCATGATGATGATAAGACTCATACTTGAGACATGAGAACTTGCTTTCCTAGAGACTAGTTTAGCTGTGTCGAGAAAATGCGGTCGGGTCGGGTCTTTTGAACATGTAGTTGCTTCAGAACGAGGCCCGCCCGGCGCCGAGAGTTACGCGTCAGTTAATGACTTTCGCCTAGAAGCTGCAAGGAGATGAAATGAGGGATGATGACCGACCTGACCGATGAGGATGAGAGAAACTGTGGCTATGGTTCATGAAGTGAGTCCAGGTCTGGCGCCGCCCTTTCTCCAAGTGATAAAAACCGGAGCACTACAAGAGGCTCTTGTACATTCTTAGATGTACTTTTTTTTTAATCATACTGTTATGCATTGATGACAATGGAAGATTGTTGCAGAAATGTAGACGGCCACAACCCTCGAAAACAGTGAGAAGTTACGCCGTTTTTTTTTCCCAATAGTCAAGAAGGAATGTTAAAGGGTATCATGATCGTGAGAAAGCCGAGCGGAGGTTCATGAGATCTGAGCCTGAAAGTCTCCCAGTTGAGTTGAGTGTGATCACACACATGCTTTCTATTTTATCAATTTGTATTCTCCGAGAACATGAACTGCACAAAGAGAAAAAGGAAGCTCGCTAGATGATTTTGATTGAACTGATTTTTACTTCTTATGGTAATGATCAGATGTTGGCTTATTCATTGAGGCGACAATCGCCACCCCTGGATCAATACAAACAAGTACATGTATGTATAGAACAGCAACGGACTAAGGAGCGGAACGAGGTGGTTGATACTTTTCTTTACTTTATTTCTTTTTTTTTTTTTGATTTTCAACGATGGACGATAGCGAACCTGAAAAGGTAGTTAGTCGAGATTCGACGAGGTGCAAGTGCTGTGTTACCGCATTATAAAACACATCAGCAACGATCGCGTGAGCGGTGCTGCCGTACGTCCACGGCGTTTCTAATTGCAAGATCCTCCGATGGACATGGATCTAAATCTGCTGCCTGAGCCGACTTTAGTGGGGGCTTATTCCGCCAGCCTCGTGTTCGGACCAGAGGACACCGAAACTACACTCTCAAAAGTTTTTATAAAGACCTCTGCCGGAGCGTTTGAACTTTGCCATCGAATGTTCTTTTCTCTGCTTTCAGCTCCTCTTTTTCTCTAAAGGGCCTTCAATCTCTATCAGTCCAATTTCATAAACTTTCTTTCTTCTTCTCAACCAACAACTTTCTACACCATGCAAAACAGCTTCACCTACTGGACTAACCTCCCTCACGAATTGCAGCTGGTTATACTTGAGAACCTCAGTCTCAAAGACGTTTGGGCATGTTCTCGGGCTAACCGTGGTTCGTACTCAGCCTGTCTTCCTATTCTCTTCAAGGTTCGTTAACCCTCTTTCATTTATTTCCACTGTTCATAAATTAATGTTACTCTTACTTTACCTCTGCAGTCTGTCAAGCTCAGCACTATTGAAGAATTATGTGCCTTTTTAGAAGCCGTGCCGTCCGAGCGATACTCTCTTATCCGTGATCTGTTCGTATCCACAAGATCAAAAGTAGATGATTATCACCAATATGATGCTTTCAACCGCACCACTAATACCGATACGACCGGCATTCTCATTGCTCTCCTTTCCCACTGCACATCACTTGAATCTTTGACGTTGAACGTGAGCGGTGCACTGGATCCAACCACCATTCTTCCTGCCTTCAAGAATACACAAAGGATCAGAAAGCTGACGTTGGAAAAGTTGTACCAGGAGGAATTTGAGCCACTGTGAGTAATGTACATCATCCCATAGTTACTTTGTTATTGACAGATACACAAAAGTTCGGAGCGCCTTGCTGTGTCTATTGCCTTTTCTCTCCCTCGATTAGAAGACCTTTCGCTCACTTGCATCACACGCTCTGCTATCCATGCACCTGAACTCCTTTTCTCCAATGTACCCCTCGTTCGGGGAGATGATACGATACCTCCTCACCATGTGCTTGGTAACGAACTACGTTTGCCACAATTATTCCGCCTTCCCCACTTGAAGCGTCTTCGAATCCGTGACACGCACCTTGGTGACCCGCTTTGGTCTTCCATGATCTTTGAAGACGAGAGTGAATGTTGTTCATTGGAAGTTTTGGACATAGGCTCTTGTCCCCATATTTCTCCAGCTGCCAATGAGCTACATGCTGCTCGGATACTTGCTCGAGTACCGTCTAGCATCACTTCATGCGCGCTCAGCTCTTCTCTGCCACCCCCTGCATCCACCACATTTGAGATGCCACCCTCACCGGTGAAGGGGCTGGATGGCAATGCCAACCTGACTTCACCCCTAAGAGCGTCATCCCCTATTGATACCTTCATTCCACCCCTTCCTCGTCTACGTACCTTGCACCTCACACCATTGGTACCTACGTCATCATTGGGAAGCACCCTCTCACAGCCTGCTCTCGCTGCCTCTCCTGTTCAGAACCTATCTTGTTCATTCTTCCCCAACGACGCTGCGGAAGGATGTGCCGCTCTCGAAAACTTCCTTCGTGAAAGAGCTCGCTTCTGCTCCCCTCTCGCCCCTAGATCAAGCACGCAGAGTCCTCACGGCCGTAAACGTGCTTTTTCCAAATTACGTTTGTGCACAGAGCCTGAAGCGTTATCGTCGGAAACAATGGTAATGTCCGGAATCAGTAACGACAACAATAATGGTAGTAGTAGCAGTACAGGTGTACACAGTGATGAACTCCCATCTGTTAATCAGGGTGCTCGGTATCGTTCCCGAGCCAACACTGCCTCCGCCGCACTTGCCCAAACTACTCCATCATCATCAACACCATCATCAAGTGTAGCATCAGTCCCGGAAATTTCGACGACGCGTTTGTACCCAGCTCTTCGTACGCTCACAATTGAGATACCCGCTGATGCGATGTCGCTGGCTGCCCCCGGAACGAGGCTTTCCCCGCGAAGACAAGCTGCTGCTAGACGTCGTGAGGAGGAGAGACGGGCAGCTGCTAAACGACTCCAGTCTCTTGCATTGGAACTCGGTCTTGATATGGTCGTTCGTGGTATTGATATGGGTCTTTCCAGAGCGCAGACTGTTGACGACTCGTGCTTTACTACTCCTACCACCACCACCACCACCACCACCACCACCACCACCACCACTGCTACTACTACTACTTGTACTACCCCTGCAGCCGGGGGATGTGGCCCCACCAGATCAAACTCAACTTGATCATTCATTCATACTTTTCTCTTTTCTCTTTTCTTTCATTCTTTTCATTCTCTTATACTCTTATGTCTTTCTTTTTTTTCTTATTTTTATTAATTGTCTCTTTACACGATATATATATTGGACTTTGCGCTTCTCTCTCTGACTGCATCCAATCTTTTTCTTTTTGTAAGGGGTTCTTTTGTCGTTGTTGAATGTATCACTTTAGAAATTCAGGGGGAAAAGGCGTCCATCAAATCATCTATTATTATTCTTATTTTTCTTTTCTTTTGCTTTCTACATGTAAAACATGAAATCTACATTACTTGTTATATTATATTTACTCAAAATTCTCCTCATGATACGATATTATTCTCCTAATCATTAATTTTGTGAGTGAAGTGAGAGACTGAGTCATCATCAAGTCTAATTCCCAACGACAAAGCTGATGATAATGAAAATAAAATAAATAAACGAATAAATTAAAAAATCATAAACAACAACAACAATTGATATCTCCGCGGTCCACCCTCAAAAGGCAATCGTAAGAACCTTTACTCCTCTCCCTTCGCTAAGATGACCCCCTCAAAACTTATACATGAGTCTAACGCCCATTAATATTATTTTACCCGGGAGTTGGCGGGAAAAGGGGGGGAGCTGTGTTGTTTGAGGTTGGAGTTTTGGAATTCGGAGTTGGAGTTATTAGGAGTTTGAGGTTTGGGAGTTTTTTTTTTGTGGGGGATTCCGTAACTAATTTAGGCAATCATCATACGACATACGACACTTTTCTGTCAATTCCCCCCTTGCCCTTTTCGCACCCCACTTCTTCCCGCCCCGGGGGGAATACCTTGGTGACTGATTACTAAGATTGAGGGGGGTGGTAAATTTATTTAGTTAGTACTCCCGAGGGTGTTTTAGATTTAGATTTCTGGTTTTCTTTCCTTTTTACGTTTTACGTTTTGCTAGCTAGCTAAGTTGTATAATTAAAATTAAATTTACTTCCGTCTTCCGACTTCAGGTTTGGTTTTGGGTTTAGATTTTGGAAATGAGTCATGACTCATGAATTATGAATCATTAATAAAGGGAGGGTGAAAGGGGGGGGGTAAACAACACGGATGAATGGATAAATATGAGAATGATCGTAGTACTGGTCGCAGTCGTAGTGAGCGTGTATCATTAAAACTAAAAATATGTATTATAAATAAGGAAAGTTCGTCGTAGTTATCAAAACTGGGAACAGGGAACAGGGAACGGGAACAAAGCAAAAGGGAACTTAGTAAATAGAGATTACCCCTACAAGACCGACTTCGTCCCGTCTCATCTCGTCCTAACTCACCACCGACTCCGACTCCGATTCCGACTCCGAGATCCTCTGTTTTTTTTCTCTCTCTTCATACCCCTTTCTTCGTAACAAGCTACTCCGTGACAGTATTTCCAAATAGTCTCTATGTTTTATATTTGAATTATCGCGTTTCGATTTTCCAATTCAATTCTCAATTTTTTTTACTTCCGGAAGAGAGGGAGATGGGGGGCGGGGGCGAGGTATATAACAAATATAGCGAATATCACAGGTATAGTAGATATAACATAATCTCCCGTCCATCAATCAAATCGTACTTTTGTCCTGTCAGCGACACGACTTGCTAATTTATATAAATTATATAAATTTAGTTATTTTAAAATAGTAGTCGGTTAGTCAGTCAGTTGAGATCGGGTGTCCTCTCTCTCTTTCCCCTTTCTCACTTTACCTTTTTTGGACAAAACGCGACGAGCGAACGAGAGAATGAGTGGCAGAATGCTTGGACGGATGGATGGACGAATGGATGGATCTGTGTGGCTGTGGCTGTAGGAGTTAAGCCAAGTAAATTTACTTCCAAGATTCAAGATATATAATTTTTATTACCACCCCTCACCCCGGTGATATCTTAATACTGAGACTGATCCTGATGTCCCGATGTCCTGATTTCCCGACGTACTAACTTAACAAAGGGATGGTGTTCCAATTTTCGAAAGAGAAAAAGGGACAAGAGGTTGAAACGAAACGAGTCACCCCCTTATCTTATCCATTGTTCTCGGTGATGAAGGGGAGCGGGGGATAATACTAGTAAGGGAAAAAGTAAGAGGGGCTGGGTTAACTCAAGTCTAGTTACCGACCCAAAAACCGAATTTTTTTTACTATTTCCTATTAACTATCTACTATTTACCATTTACTATTTTTTGAAAACCGATACGCTGATACGTATGTCTTTTGTATGTACCTTTTCATAATTGACTCAAAACATTATTTACTCATAAATAATTCATTTATTAATTCATTTAATCATTGAGTCATTTGCCCATTTACTTACTATTAATTAAAAATATAGATTCATTTCATTTTTTCTGATTCTGACCTGACTAAGGCTAGAAACAAACAGCCAACAAACAAACAAGAGAAGTAATAATTCGAGCCAGACAAACTTGACTAATAATCTTTTTTGCTTATACATATCAGGAAAAAAATGTGCGTGTAGGGGGTATATTTGTATATTTATTTTTAGATGTAACTGTTCCCGGACTGAATCGGAAGTGTGTAGAATACAACCTCGGGGGTACGGAACGGGGGAACGGGAGGACGGAGGGAAACTGTCAAAAAAGGCGATGGGTGAAACGCTATAAACTCTTGGCTGGCCGGAAGGTGATAACTGACGCACTCGCGAATGAACATTTGACAGATTGTGAATGTTAGGGTTTTTGTGGAAAAAAAGGAGGTATGAAAAGGGGGAAGAAGAAAGAAGACAAAAGGAAAAAGACAAGAAGAGGGAGACAAGATTTGAGAAAAGAAGAAAAAAGAGTAGGAATGTCAAAGGAGAGATGGTTTTCCCGGTATTGTTTCAAATGGCTGATATGACCGTACCTGGGAGTTGGCTAGGAGATAGGCTAGACAAGAAGAAAAAGAGAAAAGATGGGAAAAGGAACAAGCAAGCGTTTATAATATGATTAGGATACATGGAATTAGGGAGCTCTGAAACAGTATGAATACAAAAACGGGATAGATAGGCCAGAAGGAAGTCGATGGAGCCAAGAATAGCACTGGTCATGAGAAGAAAGATGGAGAAAAACGTTGCGCACAAGAAAAGGAGATCGGGAAGGCAAAGAAGAAAGTTGAGATCGGAAAGTGTTGAATGGAAAAAACATCATAATGAAACCATTTAAAGGGCATCCTGGACCTGAGCTTTTTCAGGTGGATGGTCATTGATATCCACATGTCCTTTCTCATTCATCTCAGCATGGTCACTTGATGCATCCACTCCAGCGTCTATGCAACCATTCACTTCACCTTTCGAGAATCCGAGACGATCGGTAGGTATCCAAATAACCCGTTGAGGTTCAACTGCAGCAGGATGATAGAAGTCTGAGTGTTCTTCTTCTGTTTCACCGCTCTCTTCGTTGTCCGGACGAACAAGACCTGCGCGTTCGGTCCTCTCTGCATCATAACTTGCAACATCAGAAGACTTCTTACCAGCTGCCCCTGAAGTTGATCCTTCCACTGCTCGCTGCTTGGCGATCGAACTTTCTGAAGAAAGAGGACTTCCCGAACCTGGTGGAACAGCAATTTGAGCGTTTCCGGAATCGCCTTGATACCCGTTCGCCTTTTCTGCAAGCGATAAAGGAAGGTAATTGATAAGTGGACCGTAGGAATTGTTGATGATCAGATGGAACCCAATCTATTACAGGGCAAGTTTAGCCAAGGATATATATAAGTGCAAGGGAAGTCATACCGTAAATATGATGAGAACAATCATGAGGGCACCTTCTGGGACGGCAGATGGTTTACTGTTCTCGTCCTGGGCCAAGAAGAACAGAGCTGCCAGACAGATCTGCTGAATATACAACCCTACAAAGAGGTGCTGTATTGCCTTAGGGAAGAACAGACCCCCAGTATCTCCGGCCGGAGGCTGATCCAGTTGATACAAAAAGAGATACTTGTAGAGCATGTAGAATAGGAAAAATGAGAAGCATGCCAGCCCATTAATGATTGGCGAAATGACTGAATATGTGATCGCTTTGGAAATATATTAGAACATCAATCTCTCACTCAAAATTTACGCGAACTTACTTATGGCAGTAATAAGTGTAATGGCGGGGAAAAGTGTTCCCCAAGCAACACTACGTAAGGTGTATTTAATTGAATACACAGAACGGGGAGTGCTACCCAAAATGAACAATTTCGCATAATAGATAATGAGTGGAACGGCTTGAAGGAAGCCACCAGCTGTTCCTGATAAGCCTTGCAAAACAATATATCTGGAAAAGGTATTAAATACTTTTTCTAATTTGAAATAAAATCTCTGTGACTTACGTCAGGAAGAAATTTGATGCTTGTGGCAAATTCTCAGCAAGAATCGACGGAATAGAAGTTGGATTTGAGGTTAATTGTGGAAGAGCAGCGATAATTCCAGATGATAAAGTGACAATCAAAAATCCATGCTAGAATGTGTCGGACGCATTAGCTTAGAAAAATAATATACTGATTCTAATAGAGAATTGACATACAATGATCTGGAAGAGGAAGTATCTTGTCATAAGACTAAGCTCAAGGCCAGTCTTTCGAGGGATACCCTCAAATTTCGCGAGTAAACGAAGGACAATAGGTAAGAGCATCATAAGGACCGCAAGAAGGACTTGGGGGAGAATACCCTGGATAAGACCGGTGACAGTGGGTGGAAGACCGCCTAACCAGGACAACCAGTGGTATTTCTCGGATAGACCTGTGATATTTGAAAGGGCACCACAGAACGCAACTAAATTATTAGGAGAATATCAGTAAGAAGTTTACCACGAAGTTATTGGATGCGTACCAGGGAAAGCCCAAAGAATAATCAAACCAGCAGTAGCAGCATAACTGAATGCAAGACGAATTTTCTTTTCGTAGGGATTCAAACCAAGATTACCCCAGATAACATCATCTGGAGCGACATTGATATACTTATCAGACATTTGGTAAGGGCCATGATGGATAAGACTGCTAGCTGCTAAATGAGCAGCAATTTGGTTATGAAATAGGACAAATGCGCTGTTCAACGGAGGATACTCTTGTTCAACAGTATTTTCGTCCAAAGACTGGCTGTCAGTTTCCTGGCTCTTTCCATTGATCTTATTGACCTTTGAAACCAAACCCATCATCCCACCAACTTTGGCACCTGTTCCGATAGCTTCGTTCTTCTTTGAGAAATCAGCCTCCCGACGAAGGGTAGCACGACCTTTCTCGAGTTCAGCAGTAGTTTCCTCAATCTCTTTGCGTGCCCATTCTATGGTGTCAACCTTTGTACCAGTGAAGGGAAGCGCAAATGGAAGTTTCCAAGGTGGAAGTTTGTGTGAGGGCCTGTCTTTTTCTGGGACAAGTGACTCAAGAGTTGGAGGACCATGTTCCTTATCATTTCCTTTTCCTGATTTAGTGGCCGCTTTAACTTGCTTCGCATATGCCTTTGTAGCGGCTTTGAGGAGAGCCGTTTCTGCGGATTCCAGTTTATTGCAAGCTTTCATACGACGATCATATAAGTCAGGGAGCTCCTTCAAGTCTCGGTTGAGCCACACTTGTTTAACACCACCAGGCAGATACGAAAAAAGTTTGGCTAAAGAGCGTTCGCTCAGTAGGCGCCGCGGAACACCCGTCACGAGGATAGTATTTGCTTGAGCAGTGGAAGCATACTCTGGGCTGACAAGGAAGAGCTGACGGGTCGTAACAAAGTATGACATTTCCTTCTTGATATTATACCCAATCCAGACTAAAAAACATGTCACAATAAGCAAAATTATTCATTTGGATTTTAAGTATACTCACTAGTGAAAAACCACACCAGGATGATATGCCCGGCATACCTCTTAGATTGGTCCGAAGTCACGCTTCCAAAAGTAAATTTATCCAAGCCAGTTTTCCCAGAGTTCATATTTACTGATGTCAGCGGAAGTAAAACGACCCAAGAGATTAGCCATATCGGGAGTAGTATTTTTGTCAACATTCGAAGGAAATGAACGAAGAAAAAAGCATCCATGCCATTCTGGCGCAGAATGTCATGATAATCTGCTTTCCAGACGGCCAAAGGCCAGGCAAGTAAGTGACTCGATAGGGAAGGAGAACGTTTACTGCAGAAGAGGTTTCAAACTGTGAATAAAGATGGAGATAAGATTGCGGATAGACTACATACTTTTCGGGAGTTAGGAAAGTCCTCGGTTCATAAATTGTTTTGAACCTCTTGCGTAAAACGGTGAAGGAAACAATCATAATACCAAATACAGCGGCGTTTAGCCATAGCGATGTCTCGAAAGACTTTGTCGACGCCGACGTCGCGGTGTCGCGGTCGACAGTAGACATGGTAGTACAAGGGGAAGGGGAGAAAATGCACGAGACATTACGCGCTGGGCTGATTCTTATATTTTTGGACGTTGACAATCTGAGGAACAGGGAGTCTATAAACACCTAGTTGCCTAAAAAGGACTAGAACTCCAACAAAAAATTACCTTAAATAGACTATTCATCACCGTACAGACTCGAGTGACGCAATGGATTCAGGGTCCTTGCCAATTGCCATTGGATATTGAATGTCTCAGCTGAACACTCCACATCGTCACGTTGTCACTTTCCTCGTCCTGTATTTTTCTGGCCCCCCTGCTTATGTCCATTGAACACAAGACAGAGAAAAAAAACACTCAAATTTACATTTTCCATTTCCATATTTGTACAATGCTATTTTCGGCCCCCGTTTCTCTGGTCCAGGAGAATTTGATTTAACGATAATTTAAGCCCCACTCGCTTCCGGTATCAAAGCGTGCCTGCTTCTCAGACACTCTCTCTGTCCTGCATGCAATCCATCCTGTCCTTCTTTTACCCACAAAAATACAACAATTTCATCCATACCCATGTAATTCCGAGACATGTGGTTTAACTATACAAGTGGAAGCCGATCTCAGTTTCACATACCCAATTGATGATCATCTCTTATCGCGCTTGGCACACCACACTCTCAAAACTAACTATTCCAAGTCAAAGGTCTCACTCCTCGTTCCGTTTTTATCTGGGCTCGAAAGTGCTATTTGGTTTGAATTACCTTAACCGAACATTTGACAGCGACAGGTCCTGTATATTTCCAATAAAGGTTAAGCTATTCGCAATTAGACCCACGCTAGCTCGCGGTTCGGATCTGAATCAAGCACAGAACCTTCTTTTCGGTGGGGATTAGCGAAGCAGACAGTTTCGATTATGTGTACCACAGCCAATCTACAATTGGTTTCGTAGTTTGGAAACTACACAATTCGGTATCAAACTCGCTCAATGGGATTGTGCAAGAAACCTTTACGAGCCAGGTTTTCTGCGATCTCTGGCCTACCAATTGACATTGAATGGTTTTTTTAATCATGCTTGTACCGTTGAGCTTCCTATTATGAGTTTAAGCCGGTCAATCCATAAACACGATCACAATAGGTATACTCCACCCTTTATCCTACATATCCCTTATAAACCTACCTTCTTTCTGTATTGCTTCGATTCTCTTTGATACTTCTGAGGTTCTGCTATCTAGTAGCTCAAATCGATCTGTTCTTGTTTGTCTGGAAGCCTCACTAGCGTTGACCTGCGTATATATAGTGTCTCTAATGCGCTAGTAAGAAATTTTCTGATGAAGTTCTGATACCGAAAGGTCTAGCCCATTAGGAAGGGCATCAAGCAGAAGAGAAACACCCAAACTTCTGTATATACCATGATGTACGAACGCCAGCTTATCGACTTGAGCCCTTAAAGGGTATAGTGAAGTTTCCTCTGGTTGTTTAGCTGCTGAGATGAACGAATATAGCAGTTATAATGAAGTATTAGAGAAGAGTTAGTTCAAGAGTATGTACAAATATAGGGGCTGATAGGGCACAACGTAAACAATTAAACCTTTTATTATGCTTTCCCCCTTCAACACTCACCTTTCTCGATTTGTATTGTAGATGAATAAGAATAAATTCAAATAATATCCAGAAATCAGTTAATGACAACAGGAATTGCAGACCATTTAAACCTACTTCTGAGCGAAAGAGCTCTTTTAAAAAAAATGAAATTCCGTGCTGACAGTGACAATGGCAATTTTTAATTGACCTAATATCTTTTATGAAACTGCTCAATTGAATTGATACTGACTGATGACGTAGTTTCATGCTTTACCAATAATCTCAGATCGACGTGAATACTTTACTAAGTAGTACTCACCCTTGACTTTTTTTCATTAACGGCAGCGACGAGCGACGAATGAATGTTCTACTCGTCAAAGACTTTGCGCATCAATAGATATGCGCGGGGACCTCTATCAAAGACAATAAATCCACCGTTCTACCCTCGACATTTTCCAGTCAGCTTCTTTATACCATCTAGATCAAATTCACACCTCCATCCCAGAACGAGGAATGATATCCAAACGAACAACCAAGTGGACTCGGCTTGGCACCTACCAGGACCCCACGATCCATCTATACCTCTCGAACGTGTAAAACACCCAGGCCGAGGTGGGAGGAACTTGTCTCAGAGGTATAAGCTCCTTGAGCGATCATTACTCGGAAAAAAGGAGCTGCGTCGGGAGATAGATGAAATGTCCGAGATGGTATCGAATCTAGAGAAAGGGGGGTATGGATCGGAAGCAAATACTACTGGTGTGGTTCAAACGAGTCGTCGTTCGGATGCGTCTCAGAAAAGAGGGCATGAACATGTTATGTTTGCCGGATTTGTTGTACCAGAGAAACCAAAACCTCCGGAACCTGATGGTATGTGTTGCAAGTCTTGTCTCGTTTTTCTTTCACCTTTTTTTTTTTTTTGTTTTGACATGAGCTGATGAATTTGTCTTTGTAAGAGTGTTGTATGTCGGGGTGTGCGATTTGTGTCCATGACCTTTATGCGGAATCACTCGAAGCATATGATCAAGCCGTTTCAACTCTGCGCGAAAGTCTTAAGGCGAAGGGAATCGATGAGTCAACTTGGCCAGCTCAGATTAGAGATTCAAAGCCGAAGGCGACCACACCAAAAGAAAAGGTTCTTAGCGCGTTTGAGAAATTTGAACTAGAACTTGCGAGAAAACAGGAGGAGGCCCAGATGGGAAAGGAACAAAAATCGGCGGGTGGGTAATATCTTTGTGCTAACGCACATATCTACTTCATTTTATACCTAATGAATTCTATCGTACATCGATTGTCAATGAAGATGCTATTTTATTTATCACTCGACCACTCAAAAAATTCTTCCCAACTATGTCATCAACGGCAACGGTGGAAACTCACGTAAAAATTGCTCGCCCTCAAAGGAAACGCAATACAAGTCTTGGTGAGAAAGCAAATTCAGCTGTGGAAGTCATATCTTGGATGCTTTTTAGTCGGCGATAATATTGAAGATAATGATATCTCGAAGCTCCCCTTTAATGCTCATTAATGCCATTAAGTGCTAACATTAGAGAGCTAAATTGGTTTCATGATTACCCGAGGCATTGATCACTCCGGTGATATCTGCTTGATTACTTAATTTTGTTTGGGGGTTCGTCATGCAGCTAGGTAGCCCATCGCTCTGTAGGTAGGTGCCCATAGTAACTATTATTATCCTTAATCCTAATCTATGACTAATTACTGCGGTAGTTATTCATCATGGTTCAAACACTCCTTGAAAAGGAAATCTCTTAAGACCTGAAGTTACTACACTCGCCTTTAATTATACCTATCACTAAATCACTTTTTAATTGGGTTATACCATATCCGAGCGCCCACTTTTTGTCGGAGCGGAAGAACAGAAACCAGTAAGGTACGGATTTAGAGATAGGATTGGCAGTGTACTCGATGCCCACGGTACTAAATCATTTTACTCACGGTACCGTGTCCCGGGGAAAGTTTCTCATAAATCATTCATTTACGTTGCTTTTGCCTTATAACATGGAGTCATATACTCTCGAGTGATTCATTACCCCCTCTCCCCCTCTCTCCCCTTCATACTTCCCCGCCGAAACAGCGCCTTATTAATGTTGCTAAAAAAGCAGTATCAGACTAATAGAGATCGCTACGAGAAAGATGAAGAAGCCACAAGTTTGTTATTCTCTGGGGGAAATGATTTTATTCCGAGGTTACAGGATGATAATGCAGAGGGTTTATCGTCCGTGGGTTCCAGCTCACATACTCCGCAGTTATCTAGAATCAACGATATACGAAATCCTGTTGAGAACAACGTTCCCAAGCGGCCGCAGCGCACAGCGTTGCCACGTTTCCAGATGCTGGTGCTATGCGTGCTACGACTATCAGAACCAATAGCATATACTCAGATCTTTCCGGTGAGTACGAATCATATCTGTGGTTTCTTGCCGGTTGGCGCTGATTAACTTTGTTTCAGTATATAAATCAAGTACGGTAAACACTTTTAGATGGTCAATTTTAGAAATGCCGTTCTGAACGGTATCTGTTTAGATGGTTGAGAACATGAAATTAACGGACAATCGTCAGAAAATAGGTTACTACTCCGGACTTATTGTGTGTATTCTAGAATAGAAAAATGAAAGTAGTTGCTAATCACACATTACTATAGGATAGTATGTTTGCTATTAGTCAGTTATTTACTATATTGTATTGGGGAAGATTATCGGGTGAGTAACACCTGCTTTAACAATCTGTTTATATCTATACTTATCAGTTGCCTTGATTTTATAAAGACCGTATTGGGCGCAAGCCAGTGATTCTCATTGGTTTATCCGGTGTTGCACTCTCAACATTCTTATTTGGACTTTCACGTACTTTTTGGTGGACAGTGCTGTCGCGTTCACTCGCCGGTGCACTTTCTGGGAATGCGGCTGTTACAAACTCTGTGGTTAGTGAGATAACCGACGAAACCAATCAAATGGATGCATTTCCTTTGATGGCACTTGCCTGGAGTTTAGGCTGTGTCATTGGGCCTTTGATAGGGTATGATATTATCTGTTTGATATGAAACTCTTGATGTTTATTGTTGCGATTTGACTTCAAGTGGTAATTTATCGAATCCAGAGGAAAATTTCCCTAGGACTTTTGGTGCCATACAAATGTTTAAAGATTACCCTTATTTCCTCCCTTGTTTGATCTCTTCTCTTATAACTGTAGCGACAGTTGTTATTGGGCTTTTGTTTCTAGAAGAAGTAAGTTGGTTCCCTTTTAACAGAATTAAGATAATGATCTAATTATGCTCCGAATACATCTTCAATAGTCTTTCCCTTCTAAAGCTAAGCAGAAGTACTCAATAAGTTCGAAGGTGGATAGCGATAGATTTAGCAATAAAATCTCGATAATGAACATTATCGCATCAAAAAATCTTCGTTATATTTTTCTTAACTACTTTCTTTTATCTGTTTGTGGCGTCTCATTTGATGTTGTATTCATTCTTCTTGCATACACACCTGTGCAGTTCGGTGGATTGTCAAGATCAGTGAGTCTCAAGTTCTACTCGTTCATGTTTGTGTTAGGATACTAATAATTTATTATTTAGCCTAGTGAAATCGGACTCGCACTTGCGTTCAGTGGGATAGCTGGTGCACTACTACAGGTCTTTGTCTTTCCACGGCTATATCGGCGGTTTCAAACTATCCTACTCTACTCCCTTCTAACGATGATGTGGCCCATAGCCTTCCTACTTTTGCCATACCTCTCTAATATCGCTCGGAGTTCTATGCCTGCGGAAACTTTTGCTTCGGTTTCTTCTCCAAACTTAGGAGAAGGGGGGAAAGCCGAAGAACTGGTTAAGTACCCTGCGGGTGTTGCATTATGGGTTGGGATAGGTATCACTCTTATGATATTGAGGTGTGGGCACATGTGTTACTCGTATGTATCAGGCTTGCTCTTTGCGTGGTATTACGACCTCTAATTCTATTTCCCCCTGATTAGGCTAAATACCATTCTTATAAGAAATGCGACCCCATCCCAAGAAGCCCTGGGTGCTACCTTTGGGTTAGCGCAGACCGTTGCGTGTGTTGCTCGAGCTGGCTCTCCAGCGCTTGTCAGGTAATACAGATAAACTCTATCGATCACAAGTCTATTTTAACCCTCTCTTTATCAAGCTCGCTCTTCGCGGTATCAATACAGCACAAGGTTATGGGAGGAAACCTTGTTTGGGTCGTAACGTTCCTCATTGCATCTTGTACCTGGTGTAGTGCTTTCTTTGTCTCCGATGGCATGAAGGCAAGATTTGATTGTGCAGAAGAATATACGTTGCTGTCTATGCATGCTGGCGATCCTAGTAGCGACAGCCTAGAGGAGAGTGCCTAATCTCCTATAATGCCATCTACCAACATTCCTATATTATTTTGATAATTATACTATATATATTTCTTTTCTTATGTATTTTTATATTGTATAAAGCTAATGAAATGTATATTTATCCATTTATACTAACAAACAATCTTGAAAGTAAGTCTATGAACTTGCCATTCGGGATTAATTGTGTTTTGTTTACATTTGTTTGCTTCAGAATCTGGAGCGCGGGGATCTTTAACGCCGATTTTTCACCGAAGGAGCCTATAGTTATGAGATTGAACGTAATCCCATCAAAAATAATCCCCACATTCCAGCCCTTGAATCTAAATCCTAGTCTTCCAAACGGCTGGTACACGCAAGTAAGGATCACCAGAATGGTTCTTTGCTCGTATATAAGAACTGCAACTTCGAAACACTATTGTTTTCGGAAGATTGATTTAGTGGTGAGTTACTATTATAAGACAGGTTGATCCCTTTTCTGTGATGAATAACACGGGTTTTGTTTACCCAATAGTGACTGTGAAGTACGAACTATGTGGTTACCTCGGGATTAAACTTTGGTCCTTACCATAGATGGCTATTAGAATAATGACACAAACATCCACCTAAAAAATTCTGTCATGGGGTCCCAAGCATGACTCGGCTGGTTACGGCGCTTGTTATGGGATGGCTTCTCGACGAGTCAAAGAACGGGGGATGGTTCGTAAATTTGTATCGAGATTGGACTGTATTGTGTACTCACGGTATCCAAGATTGTTAAAACTACACGCACACAAGGAACCACACTTCGGGTTGAATCCCGACTTCCCTCTTTTTTTTAAGAGAGAAGGTCTATCTTCCTTCTTCCTCCCTTCTTTTTCTTATAAAGCGTTACCCAGAGGTTATCTTTCTAACTTTCTTTTTCTATCGTCTACCCTCCTCCCCCCCTCCTCCAACTGGATCGGTTGAAGATGCCTAAAGACAGGCAGTTCGAGTTCGAAGAGGTTGCTTTGCCTTTACTTGATAACAAATCTGAAGGTATAGAGAACTGTTCAAGTTCCGAAGAATCCATACACCTACGACAAACCGGTGGTGGCGCAACGACATCTCACACTCACGATCCTTGCTCAAGTTCACAGTATGATACTCGTAATGACGAATTCGTATCCGAAAAGCCCAAACGACGAACCCCACTCCCTCTCTTACAGCTCTTCATCCTTTGCACTACACGACTCTCGGAGCCAATAGCGTATACTCAGATCTTCCCTGTGAGTCTACCGCTTTCTCTAATTAGAGTCTTTTTCGCCGAGGCTGAAACATTGCATGTGTAGTATATCAATGAGGTTAGCTATAGCCCTTTTGTTAATAATATATAAATATGTGCTTCTAGGCTTCGTTTAACGTAATAGTATATTGAAATCTGTAGATGGTCGAACATATGAAGGTCACCGACAAACGTCAAGAAATTGGGTATTACTCTGGAATCGTTGTACGTAGATCCGTTGTATTACCTCGGAAAAACAATCACTTAATGACTTCACTTCTTAGGATAGTATATTTGCAGTCTGTCAATTATTTACCATACTTCAATGGGGGAGATTATCAGGTAAGGTGTGGGTGCGGGGGAGTCCTTCTCCCCCTTCCATCCTCTACCCTTGTGACGATTGAGTTCACTAACGTCCTTAACCTAACTACGTGTGTAAATTACTAGATCGCATAGGTCGCAAACCAGTTATCCTTATCGGTCTATCCGGAGTCGCCGTCTCGACCTTTCTTTTCGGCCTTGCGCGGACCTTCTGGTGGGCAGTCTTCGCTCGTTCGCTCGCTGGGGCGCTTTCTGGTAATGCCGCGGTCTCTAGTTCGGTCATTGGTGAAATCACGGATGAAACAAATCAGACGGAAGCGTTCCCACTTATGGCTCTTTCTTGGAGTTTGGGGTGTATTATTGGTCCTATGATTGGGTGAGCCGTCGGATCATGCTTTTACTATGATTCTTTTGGTCTTTTTCTTTTCTTTCATCTTTTTTCTTCCTTTCTTTGTTTTTCTTTTTCCTTTTTGTTAAAAGAAAGAAATAAAAAAAAAGATAGACTCCCTCATACTGAGACAACTTTTATCTTTTTTATCCTTTTTGATAGTGGAAACTTTGTCAACCCAGAACGAAATTTCCCAAATACTTTTGGGAGTATACAGCTGCTAAGAGATTACCCATACCTCCTTCCTTGTCTGGTATCATCTGCTCTCACAATTGCATCCGTGATAGTGGGGATCCTCTTTCTCAAAGAAGTAAGTTAATACACACAAACGCACCTGCTTATGTTTACTTCTCCTTCGTCCATACGTTCGTTACTTACTTGCATTCATCCCTTCCTCCAATGAACCCCGGCGGAACATACAGTCTTTACCTTCAAAAGTACGCCTCGACCCAAGGCTTCCATCCCCAATTGTGACTCGATACTCCGAGAAGAAGTTTACCACAAAGCCAAAAGCAGAAGAGATATCTCTGCGAAGCATTCTCTCATCTAGAAGCATTCGATCCATCTTCCGGAACTACTTCCTTTTATCCGTATGTGGGACCTCATTCGACGTCGTCTTCATCCTATTGGCGTATACGCCTGTGCATCTTGGTGGTCTTTCTAGATCGGTAAGCGTACACTCCTTATTCTCTATCTCTCCAGACTTCTTCACGTTTTATGCATCATGCATCACATATTGTGTATTAAACCTATATCTTGAATCAAGTTATATTAACTCTGACTTTGATTCTGACTATACTAGCCCGACGAGATTGGATATGCCTTAGCTTTTAGCGGGGCGGCTGGTGCACTCGTACAAGTCTTTGTTTTCCCGAGACTTCAAAGACGGTACTCGAGTATCCCGCTATACTGGGCCCTTATGCTCCTATGGCCCGCCCTATTTGCAATCCTCCCCCTCCTAGCCGTCCTCGCCCGATGGACCGCACCTCCTGAAGCATTCGCCATAGTATCTTCTTCTGCTGTTGTAGATGCAGGTATGGAGATTGGGGGAGAAGTACCACTTCATACTTACCCGGCGGGTATACTCCTTTGGACGGGGATAGCAATAGCGCTTGCGATATTACGATGTGGACACATGTGTTATTCGTGAGTTATGACGATGAATATATTCTTCCCTTACGAATAAAAATATGGGTATCCTAAATGGGGTTTAATTACGTTTTTTATTTATAGTTTGAACTCGATCTTGACGAAGAATGCTACTCCCTCGCAGGAGGCGCTTGGGACGACGTTTGGGCTGGCACAGACGGTTGCGTGTGTTGCTCGTGCTGGATCACCGGCTTTCGTAAGGTTAGTATTTTGAGTTCTTTTTTCTCCCCTCGTGCGGATGAGGTCGCTGAAGGATTTTATTATTAACTTCTTGAAATGTAGTTCCCTATTTGCGATATCTATAAGATATGGAGTGTTAGGTGGTAATCTGGTATGGGTGGTTATGTTCGTTGTTGCCATGCTTGCTTGGTGGAGTACGTTCTACATCACGGATAGGCCGGATGAATATGATCACCCTTCTTTGAATGGTTATCAACCGTTGAGTACTAAGATGAATGTGAATCAGAGTATGAGTAGCACGGCGGTGATGGAAGAGTGTGAGATGCGGTCTTTGTAGATTGTCGACCTTCGGATTTTACGGTTAGTTTGGAACGAGACGATGGGAAAAGGAGGAAAAATTCATATAGAAAATAACTCGTATTTTTTTTTCTTCTTCTCCATGTTAGATAGAATTTTTTGTATACTTTGTACCCCCCCCCCCCCCTATTTTCTTTCATTTTTGGGATAGATAGATGTTGTATGTATAATAATATAAATGATCTCATCAGACCGATACAAAACAAAACAAACTTATTAAAACAATAAGAAAATAGTAATAACAATTAACGATTAAATTACACACAAAAAAAATCTAAAAATACTAATGGCTCCTCCGATTTTCCTGCTCCTGCTCTTGTCCTTGCTCTTGCTCTTGCTCGTGCCCCTGAATATGTCCCTGTTCTTCCTCATCCGGAACAGGCTCATAAGGAACAGCAGTAGTCCCATCCTTCACTCTCGAAGCCGACCAAAAGCCTGCCGTCGACAATACAGCCATAATCACCCATACAAAGTTCCCACCAGCGATTTGGTGCTGCTTAGAGAGTGCGAATAGGGAGCTATGAATTAGATTAATTGTCAGACAAGCCTCTATTATCATTCATAGCAACAACAACAAAGCAGGAGAAAAAGGAAGAGAAGAAGAAGGAGAAGAAAACAATGGAAATTACCTGATAAATGCGGGACCAACCGTCCGGGCTGTTGCGCCTACGAGTTGGGAAAGCCCAAACACTGTTCCGAGTACGTCATCGGAAGGAGCTGCGTCCTTCGTCAGGATAAGTATTAACCTAATAAATAAACGAACAAACAAACGTCAATATTATATCATAAGTAATCCATCCAGAAAACTAAGAAGGGGAAAGGAATGCACTTACGGATAAGCCATGGTAGCAATACGCTGAATAGTAAGCTGTAACGAAATAGATATCCAAACCGCCAAATCCCCCGAAGAAGAAACACCCAACATGCCTAGTCCCCCTGTTCTCACTGGGCCCGTCGATCCTCCTCCGGGTAGGACTGCCATACTTGTAGCGACGGTATGCAAGAGAGGGAAAGAGAGGAAGATGATGGGCCAGAGGGACATTGACCAGATATATAGTTTCCTTGTTCCGAATCTACGTTGTAGTTTGGGGATTAGGATCACTTCGAGGATGGAGGAGATTATTCCGCTAGAGGCTGTTGCGAAGCCTATTTCGTCTGGCTAAAAAGAGAGAGAGGATAGGAAAGTATCAGCGTTCATATTTAGTCTCTCGTATAGAAATGAAAATGAAACCGAGTAGGAGTAAAGTTTATTATCATTATTACTTACGTTACGCGAAAGACCTCCCTCAGCAATGGGCGTATAAGCGAACAGAGTGAAAACAACCATCGAAGTCGTGGTCAAAAAGTTTAAAGCAAAATGTGTGATCAAGATCGAAGAAAGTACGGGATGCCGTGCAATTTTCCAGACACTTTTCTTTTCTTTTGATACATCTATTTTTTGTATATCGTTACTAGAGTAGAAGCTTTCGACTTGTTTGAGAACGGGACGCCGAACTGCAGTCTAAGAAAAAAAATACAGAGTTGTTAGAGAAATATTTGGGTTTATCGACAGGTAGTAAGGAAAGACCCCTGGAGGGTTGGAGCTTACTTACCTCTTTGAAGAAGAAAGTGCAAGCGATCAGAGCGGAAATGGATACAGTGTCCGAAACGGAGCAAGGAAGGAGGTATGGGTACTCTACAAACAACTGTATCTTCCCAAAACTATTCGGAAACGTCTCAGCCGGTTTAGCAAACGTCCCACTAATATACACATATGTATATATCATCAAATGAGATGACGACCAAAAATAAAATTGAAAAATCGTTAGCAGACGATCATCAACTTCCCAAAAAGAATATATTTAAAAAAAAAAATCAAACGTACCCAATAACGGGACCAAGAATAGAAGCAACATTATAAGCCAGGCCAATGATTGTATACGCCTGAGCTTGGTTCGTCTCGTCCGTAATATCCGCAATGGCGCTATTGATGATCATAGCGTTGCCTGATACTGCTCCCGCGATTGCACGGGTCATAAGAGCCCATGCAAAGGATTTCGATAATCCGAATAAGAATGTACAAATCACGACGCCGTATAAACCAATGAGGAGAAGTGGTTTACGACCCATCTTATCTGTTTAGTTGGGAAAGGATTTAGTACGGGATATATGGGTAAGACGGGAATGAGTAAAACTTACCGGATAGCATCCCTACTCTCAAACATGTGAATAGTTGTACGAAAGAGAAGACGCTATCCTAGAAGGAGGTTTAGTTATTATAAGAAGGAGAGAAAGAGACTCGGGATGGGGTGGGATACATACAATTAATCCTGAGTAATACCCGACTTTTGTTGTTTTATCTGTTACTTTAAGATCTTCCATCATCTATCAATCAAAATCAATCCTTAATTAGATATCTGAAAACTTTTTTATAAATAGAGATCCAATACTTACTTGATTAATATACTTTTTAAATTAAAGCAAGTAAGCAAGGGGAAAAAAAGTCAGCTAAAATTCAACCCCAATGTGATGTGATACAAAGTATCAAACTACCAAAACGATCCACTTACAGGAAAAATCTGAGACCAAGCAATAGGCGAAGCCATCCTCAACAACGCAAGTAACATAACCTCTTTATACGGTAACGGCGTCCTCGTCACCGTCAGTTCCCCCTCATCACTTCCCTCCCCCCCGTTCTCATTCTCATTCTCATTCTCATTCTCATTATTGTTGTTGTCGCCGTTTGTGTTGTTACTATTATTATTCTTTTTGTTACTGTTGCCGATACTAACGTTGATATTGATATTTTTCTTATTCCCATCATTATCTCCATGAATATCAAACCGAACACTCCTCCCTTCCTTCTGGGCGGGAGCGGGAGGGGCCACTCCGTAGGTTATCTCGCCGGGACAGTCTTTCCTGGCATTCCGGAGTAGGGGCTCACTTTCAATGCGACTCGGTCCAGCATCCACATCTATATTGTTCATTCCCATCCTTCGCTTCGTATCTTAAGAGCCGTTAAAAAAAGGGCTAAATCTAAATGACGATAATGGATATCTATCGATCGGTGAAAAGGTGGGCTGCTCGTCCAGGTATCCAAGTATCAGGTAAAGGTGGGTATGAAGAATAGACTATGGAGAGAAGAAAGAAAGAAAGAAATCCCAGGGGTAGCGGGAAGGAGGGGGGGGGAGGATCTAAGTTTCCCGGAGGGGGGTATGTAAAAAGGGAAACCAGCCCATCCAATGCTTATTTCCCTATATTAACTCTTTTCCCTCATTAACCCTCATTCTTTCCCCTCGCCTCATACACCCCCATTCACCAAACCGAACCCGAGTGTATAGACTAGTGAGAGGTCCTTGCTTTGCATCAGGTGGCGACAAAAGCAAAATTGCGGTGCGTGAGGGTAGTGATAATGGTAGTGGTAGTAGTGATAATGAAGTATTACGGTGTTTCCTACGCTCCCCTTTCTTCGCCACCTTAATTTAGAGTAGAGTAGACACTGCATGAGCGGAAGTATTTGATGTCGAACAATATACGGACTCGAATTCAATGTCCGTCCTTGTTTTAGTACCTTATCATTTTTACTAGAGACATAGACAGAGCCCTGAATCGTTGATTCCTTTTAGTGATTAAGTTCAGTTCTGCAAGAAATACAGTTCGATACTTCAATTTTTCTGAGTTAAGGATCTATAAATAAAAGCAACACAACATTTAACCAATAGTAAACATAAGATAGGCATATAAGCCGGAAACAAACATCGAATTCTTTCTCCCTGTGGCGATCATAATCCGAAGCGATAATCAGTAATCTATATTATATCACTCGCCACAATTTCTTTCTTAGCTTAGCTTTAAAGTACATGCACATACCAGTTAACCCATCTAAACCTTTCTGAGCCAGTAAGAGAGAGCGGGGAAGACCTAGAAGTCTATAAGTGAGTAATAAAATACACCCCTCACCACAATCACAATAACTAAGTTCATATAAACCAACGGATGAGTAGAGTATCCAAAAACACCCAGTCACACATCCTCATTCTCCATTCTCATGGTATTGTAAGGTGCTAGTTAGTTAGTACATGCACGTATGTATATTCACACAACATAAAAATTGATAGTAACAAAAAAAATGAAAAGGAAAAAAAAAAGCAGGAAGATAAAAAAGCAGAAACTAGAAACCACGATACTACATAAAAAAATCAAGTTAACTCAAAACATAGGTTCCTCAGTCCATTCAGACTGTTTCGTAAATACCTCTTCATCTCCCCAATCCTGCGCGTCATGTTTCCTCGTCGCCTAAAAAAATAAAATAAAATATCCCCAAAGACAAAGCGGGTTTTAGAATAAGTAATGTACAACAAACAAAGAGCAATTCGGAAGATGATATGATAGTTGAACACAACTTAAAATCTTTCACGTACCTTGTTCAAAAAATCACGATTCCGCGCCATCTTCTTATCAATCTCGTATAAAAGCGCATCTTGCGTTTGTGCCGTAATTAGTAAACCATCAATCTCTGTCTTCGAGAACGTTATAGGAATATCCTCAAAAGTTACAGTCCCATCATCCGATATCGTGCCGTTGATCTCTCCTTCCTCCACCTATTATAAGTCAAGTTTAAGTTCAATCGTATCGCGTAAACAAACCACAAGGGAGATGGTATAGTATCTCTCCTAAAGAGAGAGAGAGGAAGAGAGAGAGAAAAAAAAGACATACCATACTATCAATCACAGATCGCACCTCATTTTCATCCTCAATACCAACTTCCTTCCCAATATCAGATAGATCAAGCGTAATATACGTCTCCGTCAACTTCTTAATCGCCCATCGACGCGCTTTCGCTATAACCTGCTTAACAAGACCCAGGTTCTTGTCCTTAATTCAAAAAAGGAGTAAGAATTAAAAAAAAAAAAAAGAAAACAAGAAAAAAAGGCCTCCTCCCCCCATCAGAACCACTGAACCGTCATCAAGAATCAGGGTGAGGGGGGGAGGAAGTGTACAAAAAGGGCAAAAAATATATATAACATACCGAATTGAAAAAGTTCTCTTCTTTTTCCAAGGTCTTTTCTAATTGTTCTAATTGTAATGGATAATTAGTTACGAGCGTTCCGTATGGCGATTTCTTGAAGATAGCAACGAGATTCTGAGGCACGTATTTCGGAACATCTTTCACCTAAACCGATAAAAACAAACAAACAAAGGGAGGCCCCAAGTTAAATCGTGAAATTTACATCAAAAAGGATTATCACCACACAAAAGACTCACCTTTCCGTACAGAATTAACTGAACAAGAGCAAGTTTCTTGAGCGCTTCCAACTGTATCGCCGAAGGAAGCTGCGCAGGACTCCCAACGACGATATCAAAGAAACCTTCCGCCGCCGTCCACTGTTTTAACGCAGCAAACGCCACCCCGCCTGCATAGTGGTATATGAGGTTATCTTTATACTTGATATCCGATATGGAGGTATCGATCTCGGTTATCGGTTCTTGGAGGATAGGCAGCAGGGTGGTGAACTGCTTTTGTGAGACGCAGATTCGGGCGAATGTGGAGTGGAGTGTTGTGAGGTGATTAGGCGATGGAGGGTATCTTGTGAGAAGATCGTGGAGGAATGGAATACATTGGTCGAGCTATATGCGTGAAATGGAAGTAAAGATAAGTACAACGAAGCGAAACGAAGCGAAGAGAATAGGGAAGAAGGTGAAAGGACATTAAAGACGTACGTTGGATGATCTCTCGAATAATGTTACGATTCCTTTAGCTAAAAGCGTGACTGGAACGGATTCTTTTCTCAGTATCCCCTTGGTTTATAAGTAAGATAGATGAGCATATACAATACCTCGTTCAGGAGCCAATCTAGCTTTCACAGGATCGATACCACTACAAAATTGCTGTATAACTTCTATTGAAGGGTTTTCTGCCGCTGGTACATTAATCCGCGCTGTGCTTTTATCCATTTCGTAATCCGGCCCCAAGGAAGGATAAAGTCCAAGAATCAGCACCAGCACGTCAGGAGCCTGTAGGTTTCAAATAAAAAAAGAGAGACAGGAACTCACAGTATATAAAGATACCCGAGTGTATTGTCCTGTATATGCAGTAACTCCAAAGGGTCCTGTCCGCTACTCAACATACTAGCCAACAACAGCTCCCGCATATCCGGGGTACCCCCAATATTCTTCAGGCTCTCGTTCAACTTGATATCGTCCGTTGACTCTTTGATTTCGTTCACAACAGCCTCGATCGTAGTCTGGGATGGACCTGCAATTGCAGGAGGTGCGTTCATCATATCTTCGTCTCGCCCGATGCCAACCATCTATCTGAGGTGTTGAAGATGCCTATCTGTCTGCCCACCCGATATAAGATATAGATCTTAAAGTTCAGAGTTTAGATTGGCGGTATATAGATCTTGAGACCGTGCAAGCTTTAGACTTGTGTTTCTACTAAACTGAGAATGATAGGCACATACATGCGCACACGCACGCGTATCAAGTTATTAGTATTACATGAGACGCGTCTCCAATCTAAACTAAAAGTAAGCGCAAATCTAATTGTAACTAATAACTAGTAACTATCCCTATACAGTAAGAATATCTCACAGTCTATTTTAGTGCCCCTCCTTTCACCTTCCCAATTTAGACCCAATTTCACTCTTCTCACCTCACCTCACCTCACCTCTCACCACCAAGATTGTTTATTTGTTCCCTTCGTAAAACTCAGGAACATCGCAAATCTTTCTCTGATTAAAACAGGTTATAACTTTCCCAGATATCATTTTACTTCCTTCTCGCGACTAGTAAACCAGTACAGGGATCAATTAGCAAAATAATTGAAATCGCGCCCTCCTAAACTCCTCCTCCCTTTCTACTTACCCTATCCTATCCTGGTTCTAGTAATAAAACTACCGTTTATCTGCTAAACACTTTCCTTCTTCTCTTCTCAGAGAATGTGACTCACAATGAATGAAATGAAATGGTGGCATAGCGTAAATGTCTCCGATAGATACCACATTTCACTTGTCACTGGTCATATCCACCACCTCAATAAAACAAGGTTTTCAATCTTCACTCACTCTAACCGCAAAATTATGAGAGAAGAATGCCGTGTTATTCCATTGTATTTAAAAACGAAAACAAAAAGAGGAGTAAAATCTAATACAGTTTAAAACAAATTTATTGATTGCACACAAAGCACAAATTGTCCAGAATTTCCTCCATCGTCCCAGTCGACTTCCGACAGACAGATAGATAGAGGAGGGAGTGAGAGTGTTTGCATTTCAGTCTTGAAAGTGTTCGGGGGTGAGGGCAGGGCAGGGCAGAGAGAAAAAAGTGCTAAAAGAAGGGCCGACTTCTAATCCACAATTCAAAACGCAACCTTAGAAACAGTCTCATAGAACGTCTTCCCGTGGATCTCAGCTATCTCAAGCTCCAACTCATTAGGCTGGCGACTACCATCAGCAGCAGCAAACGCTCCAGCTCCCCACGGCGACCCGCCATGTACGACATCGAGGTTAGTCAGCTTCGCGAACGCGTTCTTGTATCCGAGTGGTACGAAGATGATCCCGTGGTGGACGAGGGTCGAGATGGAGTTGGAGATGGTCACTTCTTGGCCTCCGCCTGGGGTTCCGGTGCTGACGAAAACTCCGGCGTATTTTCCGTGGAGGGCGCCTTGTGCCCAGAGACCGCCGGTTGCGTCCCAGAATGCCTATTTATTATTTAAAAATAATGGGATATCAGAATTAGATTTGTGAATACATAATACAGTCATAAGGAAGAGGGGGGGATAAGTTTAGTGATAGTGACACCGTCTTCGTGAGATCACAGGTCGGACAATGAAAACAGGATCAGGTAGATTGGACAAAGAAGAAGTAAAACCACACAGTGTGTGGGTGAAAGGATATGTCACATACCTTCCATTGGCCAGGGAAGTTACCGTAACGGGTGGGGATACCAAAGAGGAAAGCATCGTAGTTCACGAGGTCATTTGGTGCAATAACGGGATAATTGGGCTTGGCGGGAGCGTGAAGCAATTTGAGAATGTCCTCTGAGAGTGTCTCGGGGATCCTAAATCAAGGATAAAGGTGGGAGTAGTGGTGGTGGTGGTGGTAGCATATACTTAGTTAGACCATGTTCAGTCAGAGGGGGAGGGAATATGCATACTGGAAGATTTGGGCAGAGCCACCTGCGGATTCTACGCCCTTTTTAACATGTTCTGCGACTAGAAGATGGGAGGATTATAAGTAAGACAGACAAAGAGGGGGAATATGATGTTATCAAAAAAGTATCAATCCTTTACTGACCTTTGGCGATGTGACCATACATGGAATAGATGACGATTGCGACTTTTGGTGCCATGTTAGGGGGATCGAGCTTTGGAGATTTCTCTTGTGAGGTAGTGGATTGTTTTGAAGCGGGCTGGGGGTCCTCAAAGTTCTGTCTGGTCTTTTTACTAAAAGGATTGCACATAAGAAAAAGGGGGGCCTAAGGTGCTGGGGAATGGGGGGATTTATATGAATGCAGGATCGGGTAACATAACGAGCATTTATCTGAGACCATCGTTAGAGATACAGCGATCAGCAGACGAGATGACGTTCCTGCCCGAAGAACGGGCGTCGACCCATGGGAACTGAATCACCTCTTGAGGGCAAGCACCCGTCCGTATCCCGTGCTCGGGTGGGTACCGCCTTCCTCATTTGTACCACAAATCCCCACACCACACATCCTAGTCTCCTTTTCATCAATTAATCGCAATTTCTAAATCACTTTACCCACTTTCTCTCATTTCTAGACCCATATTCCTAATAATCTCTTTTAGAAAGCAGCTCTCCGTCTCGGCTCACGAGCTTTTTCGTCATTTCCTCGCCCCCTCCGATGGATGATATAATACAACTAAAGTCTCGTCACATTATTAAGAACTATCCCGAAATCGGTTTTACAATCAAGTAAGCCCTAGAAAATCAGGGTTTAAAACCAACCAGGTTTATCATCTACTCTCCGTGCCTGTTCTTGAGAGTTCGGACAGCGGGAAAGTTAAGATTAATAATTGCATCCTTGTGTGCTTCGGATTCTTGCCTTGCCCATAAAAGATAACTAGGTAGCTATGAGAGGACTTTGTTTCAAATCCGCGGCTTGAAAATAGAGTCTTTTTCACTCTCGTCCTAGCTATATCCGCATATCACAATTCAAACTGACTAGAAACGTGAATTGAGTGATATCAAAATCAATCTACTGTAATTACTATTGGCCGTGATACAAATATAACTCTGACATAAATATAAAACAGGAAGAAATAAAAGAAACAATCGCTCCAAAAAGAAATGATATATGACATGACATGAGATAGTTGCCCCCTTTCCCCAATCACCTCTCTCTTACCACACACTCTGTTTCTCATTGTCAGGAGGACTCGAAGGAATAGACTGCGGGAGTGTCTGATTTGGTTTGGGCTCAGGAGAAGGCGCCGAAATAGGAGGAGCGACTTCTCTCCTCCATTCAATCTTCTCCACGCGCACCTCTCCTTCATGTAGCTGATAAAGGTAAGTGACGACCACAGGGCCCTGGATATCCATGAGTGCAAAGGAAGGGGGTGGATCACTAGAAGCATAATGAAATATTAAGCATTCGTTTCCCATAATCAATTCGGCAGCAAATAGAATGGGATGGGATGGGATGGATATTAAGGGATAATAAAAAGGATAAAAGAAACTAACTCGGTGAAAGCACCCGTCCATGCGCCAGTAGCAGTCCCAGGATTTAAAAAGAACCTGCCCTCAAACTCCGTAGCTTGGAAACTAGAATATGTGATACAATGATATATTCACAAGCGTTAACACATGAATACAGAGAAACACCAATAAAGGTAATACTGCGTACGTATGTGTGTGTCCTGAGATAAGCACGTCGACGTCCATTTGTCTAGCAATAGCATTCAGTGAATCCAAGTCGCCTGAAGGAATACATTGGTGGCCGTGGATTACTCCAATCCTGATCGGAGCGTGATTGAGAGTTACAGACATTGGAAACGCCGGGTTCTGTCCACGTCGATACGTGTATTCATAGTCAACAGTTTATTAGATTTGATTTCTTGTCGTTATTATTATTGAATAATATTGAATGTGCATACCTCGTCGTAGTCTCCGCGTACGACATGGACATCTGGAGCAACGGCACGGAGGTAATCTAACGTCTCCTTGTCACATACATTTCCTGTACAAAGTATTTGTTGTATTTTTCCTGGCACGAGTAATTTCTTGAATTTTGCGGGTAAGTCGTGAATTCTGTGAGGAATGTGCAAGTCGCCGATGACAAGAACGAGTACCATCGTGGACGGTGCGGAAGATCCAAATGCCAGATGTCGGATCTCCCAAAATGATGATTCGCATATCTCGTGTCCGTGTCAGAGATCACGTCCTCCTAACCTAACACCCATCCCTCCGAATACAATTCTCAACAACAATCATGCCGCGAAAACCTCAGGCAACTATCGTAGAGGACTTTGACGACGACACCGACCTTCCTCTCCCGTCCCGGCCTCTTCCAAATACAGGCACAAAGGGTGCACTTATCAAATCCGTAGACTCTGATGACTCCGATCCAGAAAGTGACGACGACGACGAATTGAGCGCGACAAGACAATCTGCATTCAACCCGGGCCCAGCCAGTCCTTCGCAATTATCCCCTGGTTTTGGTGCCCAATCTCCCCAACAGTTAAATCCAACCGTATCAGATTTAACACCTTACAAGAAGTGCATACTACCACCATCAACTCAACTCATCTATTTTTTTCCCTTCCATTTTGGTCTAATAAAGTTATTTCTAGGTGGACATGTATCTACCCAATATACATAGATGCGAAACGCAGTTACGGCTGTGGCTCACGCCGTATTGCCCGTACGAAATCTGTTTGGTGGCCTCTAAGTAAAGACATCGCAGATGCGACCGTTCGTCTTGGATTAGGCACCCTACACGAAGTCCAGAAATGCCATCCGAGTGATTGGGTCAATCCAGGTCGTGTACGCGTACAATGGAAGCGCGATGGAAAGCTTGTCAATGAACGCATAAAGACAAGTTAAGTCTAATTTTCCTCTCATTTTTTGCTCCCTGTTATATTGTCCATTCCCGAGAAATGCATTCGCTAACTTATACATGGAAACCAACCCCTCCACTTTTCCTTTTGTTTGTGTTCTATCATTTTTTACAGAGAAACAACTATTAGAAGCCATTGCATTCTACATACAAAGTGTCAAACCGGAGTTAATTCCGAAGCCTCCTTTTGATACCGCGCGCACCACTACAGAGGCGGAACAAGCAACTCCCAGTAAACAGCCATTGACGACCAAAACGAAATCCGGTAGTGGAACGAAGAAGGGAGGAGGCAAGAAAGACAAGGCACAGACGACTCAGCCTCATTTAAGACGAGCCTTGCCCTCACCGCCTGAACCTATCCCTCCCTTTGCAAGCCGCGTGTCGGCATATTCACCTGCATCGACTACAGGCGTGTTTATTGATACATTAAGGGCTGGGATGAGCGCAGCTGCTGCAGAGAACGCCGCTGCTCCTCCAGGAATGAGTGGGAAAGGAAAGAGAAAAGTTGTTCGAGTACGGGGTTAAAAGAATTTTGCACACATACAACAACGACTTTATTATTTTTTTGTTCAAAGTTCCTACTACCACTGCTTTGTATTTCTCTTTGTGTTGTGCCAATTTAGCATCGCTTTTTCTTTTTTCAAATTTGCTAATGACGCGAGATCTTCCGGTATTATTGTGAGTGCTAATCCTGTTATTTCCGTTTTATACTTGGACAATGAACAGGGGTTGTCTAGTGGAATTAGACGACCGACCTTGTGTGGACAGTAGGCAACAGCCGCGTACAAGCGAGCGAGCCTCAACCTCAACATATCATTCCATCTCATTCTCTTTTTTTGATAAGACATATCTACCTCTCTTAGATTGGGCAAACAAGAAATGGAGGCCAGTGATAATCTTTTAAGATTGGAAGACGGGCAATGCGCATCAACACGTGGGTAGGAATGTCAGGGTATCGAAGAAGAATAAGATCACTCTTTTTGTCCCCCGGATCACTTTTTTTATCTGAAGAGGAAATGTGCTTCTGGAAATTATTTGATGATGACAGAGAACCATGAAAGGGCATACACCTTGAGGCTATCCTCATGCGCATGCACACACACGGGTTGTTAGCCGCTTTGTCTCGCCCAAATGGCATATATATAAAGCAATTATTGAATGGCTTTAAACAGCACCAAACATCATTTTTCTTTTAAAACCCCTCCCTTCTTATTCTGATCCCTTCCTTCTCCCATCTCTCTTAGCTATATTCTTCTCCGTTTTTGTGGTACTGGGTCTTGACGATTCCTACAATTAACACAACCATTTGATCACTTTTCTCGATTTACTCTTTTCATCTCATCTCATCTTTCACTTTAACTTTTTTCTACTCAGAGCACGACTTGGTTGACCGATGTCTAGTCTGAAGACCCTACTCCCACTCTTAACCTCCCTCGCCATCCCACTGACCTTAAATGCGGTACCTGCTCTGGGAGCACCCTACTGTGGTTTAATCCCATCTTCATCTGCGAGTGCAGCCTCTGCGACTCCGACCAACACCGGGTGTCTTGCGGCAGCAGCTAATAGTACCGGAAGAATTGCTGCAACATGGTATGCCGGCTGGGAAGCTTCCAAGTTCCCTCTCCAGAATGTGTCTTGGTCTAAATATACGCATGTTATTTACTCTTTTGCGTAAGTTGATCTTTTTTTGTTTTTGTATTAAGTCGACCTTGTGGAAGTTTTACTGAATTACTTCATTTAACTTTATTTCTTTTGTTCTTTACGAATTTTTTTTTTGGTGGTTATGTGGTTTTGATAGAATTACGGCGGATGATGGTACGGCCCAACTTGAAGATAGCGATGCCACTCTCATTCCATCCTTTGTTGAGCTCGCCCATGAAAACGTAAGAGATTGATTTTGTTCAAGTAGAGAAGAGACAAAAGCTGATTATAGGGGTTCCTTCTAAATAAATAAACAATAGAACGTGAAAGCAATACTTTCCGTAGGTGGCTGGGGAGGCTCGCGCTTCTTCTCATCAAATGTAGCGACTGAACAAAATAGGACAAACTTTGCTCAATCTCTCCTCGGTCTTGTTTCTCAATACGGTCTAGATGGTCTGGACTTTGAGTAAGTCTATATGGCATTCCATTTCATGATTTCAACCCTCGAAAACAAATTATCTCACCCCCGATCTAAAATCCATTTCCGTTTCGCACTTCTGCTCTTGTTACTCGTGTAAAAAATTTAAAACTAAACTTTTACTCCTTTCTTAATAGCTGGGAGTATCCTAACGGCGACGGAATCGGATGTAATACCAAGGACGCATCGGATGCTTCAAACTTACTGTCTTTATTACAAGAGCTCCGTGCGGATCCAGCGGGCGGGAACCTTACGCTCTCAGCTGCTACTTCTATCAAGCCGTGGACTGGCCCCGATGGTACACCTCTCACAGACGTCTCTCAATTTAGCCAGGTTCTGGACTTCATCTGTAAGTCCTTCTTCGCCTCTCCTCCCGTGAATAACAGCACTAATGCATTCACTTAATTAATTAACGTTCTTTCCGTTTGATCCTTTGTGAATTGATCACATTCCCGCCGAATAATAATAACCACTATTGCTATTATTACTACTCCTATCACTATTTTAATTTTCACAAACCACAGCTATTATGAACTACGACGTCTGGGGTTCCTGGTCCTCCTCCCTCGGCGTCGGTCCCAACGCACCCCTCAACGACACCTGCGCCCCCACCGCCGACCAACAAGGTTCCGCCGTCAGCGCCCTCTCCGCCTGGACCGCCGCCTCCTTCCCGATCTCACAAATTGTTCTGGGCGTAGCGTCCTACGGCCACTCCTTCAGCGTCACCCCCACGAACGCGATCGACAGCTCGACGGGCGAGTTGAAGGAGGCGGGGTACCCGGCGTTTGATGCTGCGAACCAGCCGAGTGGGGATTCGTGGGACGCGCAGGGTGGGACGGGCGAGACGGATTCGTGTGGGAATGCGGTGACTACTGGGGGGGTGTTTAATTTCTGGGGGTTGATGGAGGGTGGGTTTTTGAGTGAGAATGGGACGGCGAAGGAGGGGATTTTGTATAGGTTTGATGAGTGTAGTCAGACGGTGAGTGATATGCCTTTACTTTTTTTGGTGTGGAGGAATGAGATTGATACTGATATTATTATTATTTTTCGTATAGCCGTATGTCTATAACTCAAACACTCAAGTTATGGTCTCCTATGACGATGCTACTTCCTTCTGTAAGTACCCTTGTATCCATCCTCCATCCTCCACCCCCCTACCCTCCCGTACTCCCCCTTTCACATCCTCTCATATCACTCAAACCAGTTAATTCATTAATCTAACATACTCATTTTCTTTTTTTCCCCCCTTCCTTCCTTTCCTATTATCGTCTATCTAGCCTCAAAAGGGAAATTCATCGCCGAAAACGGACTTGCAGGGTTCTCAATGTGGCAAGCCGGTGGAGACTCGAACGACATCCTGCTCGATTCCATACGTCAAGCCGTCTCTGATAACGGTGGTTCTGGTAACTGCTGATCGATTAATTGATACCTGTGATATTGTGATATTGTGATATTGTTTGAAGGGTTTTTTTTACGACTTCACGATTCCCAATTCCCTTTCTTCTTTTCTCTTTTTCTTTCTTAAACTTTAAACGATGCATTACTCACTTACGAACACAGCAAACTTATACCTCTCATTAAATTTCTCTCCTTCTCTCTTTCTTTCTTTCTTTGGTTGATTTTATTTTGTCTGCTTTCTCTGGGTGTGCTTATTTAGATAGAATGCTTGTTGTACACGTACGATAACGAAGGAGTGTAGCAGTACTAACTAACAAATACCAATCCTCATCATGATTTTCCTGCCTTTTTTTCCATTAATATTTATATTTACTGTCGTGTCGTGTGATCCGAACTCTGAACCAAAGTTTTTTTCTTCATCTACGTTGTTGACCTACCAGTCTTATACTCTTCCTCATATAAGACTCCAGACCCCACTTGGACGTATTAGAAGAGAAGGAAGATAAAAAAACAAAGGACAAACGATGTAAAGGAGATAAGAAAAAGGTAAAATAAGTGCGTAATATTATACCAAAACTATAATTATGTTTTTGCAGATTGATTATTGTGTCTACCTGTTTGCTCCAGCGATGGATGGATGGTTCGTTAATGATAAATAATCCTGGAATAATCTCTCTCTCTCCCCTCCCTCCTCCCTTCCCTACTACCACCACCACTACTACTACTACCATCATCGACAACTAAATTGATAATATCCCAAGATCCCGAGGTTGAGGTAAAATTCTACCTCAAAGGAAGAAAAGAAAGGATAGGCATCCTCCCCACCCTCCTCCCTAGGTATTTTCTTTTAATTCGGATCGAAAAAAAGAAATTACCTATCTAAAAAAACCAAGTAAGAGTGAGCGAGCTTAATCACACCAAGAAGAGGGGATTAACCCGAAGAAAAGAAGAATAAACAACGTACAAAGCTATCCGTTTCTTCTCTTGCCCAAATTCAGCCGAAGATCGATTTTCCCTCTCTTCATAAGAAGTTTTTGACTGCGATGATGTTGATGTGTGGGTGTCCCTTTTTTGCTGTTGCTGAGAAGCCTCTGAAGGTGTGATTAACAATCCATATGGACCGCCCATTTTAGCTTGCATCTCTCGAGCGGCATGGTGGAAGGAATCGTGCAACCCGAGTGGGGTTCCAGGACAGAGGATGTGAGGAAGGAGTCGTGTATGGAATACACGTTGGGCGACTGTTCCTCCCTAGATGTAATTAAATGAAATTAACATTAGTTTTTTTTTTGACATTCAATCTTCGAAAAAAAATAGAGTCCGGAACTGTGTGTATAGGCCAATCAGACGAGGTCTCAATAGACTTACGAATTGATGGTAGATACCCCCCATGATACCCTCTACAGTCGTACCCTGCACTTTATACAACCCGGGACTCATTGCGGAATCTATGTTTCCCAACATCCTATTTCTTGACACAGGTGGTCTCCACTGCATGACATCAGCTAGCTTCCACTGGTTACCGACGTATTCGCCGAGAATTTGGGTGAATGTGGCACGGTAGGCTAGTAGGTCAAAGTCGAAGGGGAGGGTTGGGTCTACGGTGGAAGGGGATGCGCGGGAAAATTGGAGGGCGGCGGATTGGAGGAAAAGGACGGTGTAGGAATGTAAAACTCGGCGACCTAGTATTACATTGGAGGGGAAAGTACACAAAGGAGAATACCTCGGTCAGTCACGCGACAAGTAATGCATGGATATGGTAGTACTGGGAACATACCGATGAAAGCCAGCCTGCCATTATGTACCGACCATAAATCAGCTGCACTTTTGTGAGTAAGCATTTGCATAGCAGCATCGTCGGAGAATTCAAGAGGGGGAAACAATTTTTTCAAATGTTCAACAATGGGCCGAGCGTCTGCCTTTCGTCGTTTTTTTGGGTAGAGACTATTTGATGAGGATGCATCCCTGGCGTTATCGAACTCTATTTCACTACGCTCGGATACACGTTGCGAGCCCGTCGGCCGACTAGCAGCCGTAGTCGACGCATATCTTTTTTGTCTTAAAAGTACTATTTTAAACAACAGCAGAAAAGAATGGAGGAGAAAGTCAGTTTAGTTTAGGGACCTAACGCGTTTCTCCGCTTTCAATTTTGTGTTTTCGCTAAGAAATATGCTCACCTGCATTTACACCCGAGGTAGAGTCCCCCTTCCAGCCGTCGAGTACTTTTATACGCTTCTGCGATGATGATCTAAGAAGACATTCTGCGGATGACTTGAGATAGGACAGAGAACGCGACATTGAGCTGGTCCGAAGCAACTGCAAACTGAAACTTTGAAAAAAGCCGTGTCTACCGTTATTATCGTCTGCCGTGACATGCTGTGACACGCCTCAAAGGGCGCATCTACACTACATCCAGGGGAAAAAAAAAGATCTTCGGGAATTTCTCTTACCAAAGACTCATTCTATTAATTAATAGGGTGCAACGACCACTTGCTCCACTATATCTGGTAAAAACTAGTGCATATAGTATTTAGATAGGATTTCTCTTATCACTGAAGCGTCTTGAGCTTTACTATAACGTAACTGACATCGTTTCAGTGGTCTAGCGGTTATGATTTCTGTCTAACACACAGAAGGTTCCAGGTTCGATTCCTGGCTGAAACAGTTCTAACAACTTCATTTTTTGTTTCTTCTCCATGAATCAATATTATTGCCAATGAGAAACAAGATTATAGAGTTTTTTTGAATAGATAATATACGTTCCTTATGCAAAAAACTTCGATGATCCGTATGAAATAGAATTATGCGATGCGGCTAACGGCATATACATTCAGTACATGAACAGATATTTAGGCACGTATAACTAGCTTAAAACCGCAGAATTAAAATCCTAAAGTCTAGCCCGAGCAGAAGCATCTTCATGAACAGCTTGAATCGTCCTATAATCTTTTTCGATTTCCTTCAAAGTTGGAAGATAAATCGTTTTCTAAAAAACAAGAATGCAGAATCAATACCCCATTCACATCATTCACATTTAATCCCAATCTCCCTACCTTAATTAACCCCCAAACACCCCCCTTGGCATTCTCCGCCCGTTGTGTAGCAAGTTTACGAGCAGCATCTAAAACCGCTTGAGAAGAGCTACCCTCCGCAACCACGTCAATCACACCCTCTTTAAGAGCCTCTTGCGGCGTAAACCGATGTCCTTCCAGGGAGAGCTTTCTCAGTGTTTGGGCGTTGGAGACTTTGGCGCGGGCTATGGCAGCTAAGGATAATGGCCACGGAGCACCGAAATGTACCTGTAGTATAAATTCACGTTGGTAAGAAGTTTATTTTTTGGAAGGGATCGAAGTAAGTGCCTCGAACCTCGTTCATGCAACACCATGCACGTCTTTCTTTTCCGTCGGTCATTACGCGGTAGTCGCATGCGAGAGCGAGGATGAGGCCTCCCGCGAAACAGTGTCCGTTAATGGCAGCGATGACCGGGACTAAGGCCAATTTATTTTGTCAGAGATATTTGATATTGGACTTTTACAAGCTTACTTGGAAAAGATAGGATACGGGAAACGAGAGGATTGTAAACGTCTAAAAGATAATCAGAGTTTCTCTTTCAATATTTTCAATACCGCGTAGTAGATATTAGCTCTTACGGGGGAAGAACCCAGGGTCTTTAATCGCTTTTGCAAAGTCAAGACCTATAATACAATCCATTAATTGAATTCATACACGGGATCCTTCAAATGGAAATACGCACCGTTACTAAAGAACTTATCCTGACTTAACTTCCCAGTCAAAATAACCGCACCCCTTCCGTCCACAGCCTGTTCCAACTTGGTTTTCGACTGGGCGGCAGCTTGGGCGTTACGCCATACTTCTCTCCATTCGCGCTCGACGGCGTCGAAGGCGGGTTTAAGTGCGAGGTTTATGAATTCATGTGTGAGTCTGTTGTCCTCGCCATTGTGCATTTCTATGATCCAGATGCATGATTGGGCTATACATCATAATTGTGTTATTTAAATAGATAATTCAAAGAGAAGTAGAAGAAAGACGAGGAAGATGAAGATGAGAAGGGTGGCATGGGTTTGAGGACCTACGTTCTTTGGTTAAGGTTAACAGGGGTTTGTCCTTAGGAAATTGCATGGTACGTACGTGAAGGATGGGACAGGACGGTTATTAGCGGGTTATTTAAATATTGAATGTGATGTTCATGAATAACCCCAAAGATTAACACATGAAACTTGAAACATTCATTTCGGCTGTGACGAAGTGACGAATATGTTTTAATGTGGGTCTTACACATGTTAACGTATTTTTCTTACTTTATTACTATTGAGTAACGGGTTTTCTGTTCCATAATCATAGTATCGATATTCTCGCCGGTAATTATTTTGTGTAGAACATGATGTATTATCAAACCGGGACTAAGACATATATATGCGTCTATTTATTATTATCGTCTATTCCAGGCCAAGTAGAGTTTACGAAGTTGAATATTATTCAACGTACTTAACCCTTTTAACTATACAAGTAACATACGGTCACACAGGAAAGGATCTGGATGATAGTGTACTTTACTATTAAATATTTTCAAATTGACTTAAACATAGGCTATTTCTATACTATCACAAGAATCTTAATCAAGTATACCTACCAGTGAAAACAAAGATTTTTGATAGACTTGAATTAAATCTCTTTCATGTAGATAGCTACCCTCAAGAAAAACAACCCGAAAAGGACGTTCTAAAATCATGTATGCTATTGTAGTAAAAAAACCCAGATCTCAACCTAACCTACAAAGCGTTCACTTTCGTTCTATTGAAAAGATTAATCTATGAAATGAAGAAACCATGCAACGCAATCGACTCTGCCCTCCCGCCCCTCCTTGAACCTTCTCAGAAACGTGAATGAATTCTGGAACTGAAAAAAAAGTACGAAAAAAAAGCTCATAAAAATATCGTATCTCGTAATTATTCAAGGTACTTTTTATCGGAGGCTTTCAGCCTCTATACGTATCTTGTATGGATGTAGATGTAGTGGAGTAGTATGAAATAGATCGGAAACGGACTAGAATGAGATAGACCAAAAGAAACCGAAGAAAAGGAGACCCCACCCAGAGAGATAGGGAGGGGAGATCCCTTACTTTTTAGCAGGCACGAAAAGCCATAACAAAGCTATTACAACTCGGATGCCCGTACCCACGCCAAACGCCCCTGCGCTGCCGACCTGATCGAGGATGGCGCGCCCGACGAAACCGCCGAGGAAGAGGGAGAATACGGCGAGGACTTTGTGGTCGCGCGTGATTTGGAACTTGGGACGGAATAACTTTGGGTCGGAGAGGAGTTCGCACCATACGGTTGTTAAGACCACTGTATTATTTATTGCCCATAGGATGATGGAGATGATGAGTGAGACGACGGATGATGATAAAGGGAAGAAGAAGATGGGTGATTAGTTATTGGGGATATTAATAAAGATATGATATAAAGTATGTGCTTACCAGTAGTGGCGAACTGGGAGTTAACACGCTTGCCCATAATTCCCTGTAAACCAACAGTCGCACTCGCGAATCCCAAAGCCACAAAACTGAGTGCATTCGTCCAAGCGGGTTCGCCTCTAAACCCAGCAATCGAACCCTGACCACCTTTCCAGACGGTAAGAGCAGCAGCCATGGTGAATAACGCCTGAATCATCGTCCCGAGGAAGAGCCACGCCCGAGTATTTGAGCCCATTTTATCGCCAATGCGACCGAGGGAGGCACCGCCGAGGAAGGTGAGGAGTGAGACGAGGGCTTGTCTGTCGGCCATCTCGAATTCGAAGCTTGTGTTACCCGGAGAGAAGAGCCGTGCAATGGCGAGGGCCAACTATGAACGAAAGAAGGGATGTTTAGAGTTCAACGATGTTTAAAAGCTTAATGGATAGGTGGATGGGATAATTACTTACCTGAACGGTATTACCGGTTTGGAAGCCACACCAGACGAAAACGGCCGTGAATGAGATAGAATCACTTTAAGCGAAGAAGTTAAAATTCAGCATGGTGTTTTATTTTATTTTGTTTCCTGAGCTGAATTCGAGAGTCTAGACGTACATAAAACCGGTCATGAAGCAGTACATTGCAAGCGGAGTCGTTGCTTGCTTGGGGTCGACATTTGCCATGAGATATTCCTTCCAAGACAGACCTTCATTCTTGGATACTACGGGTCCTGGTAGAGTCGACGAGGACTCTTGCTTTCCACCGTTATTCGACATGATTGAACTGCGAAAATAAAAATACCCTTTAAAAACGACCCCCTTGTTGGGATTGAGACAGGGAAAGTTGACGGTCGGTGTGGAACGACTAGTGAGTCAGTTTGGGACCCATGGAGCTTTTTATTCATTCCATCCGTGTACAAAAGAATGACGCCAAACTATCCCATCTCCGAGCAACTCGCTCTATCGCCGCTGAAACCTCTTGGCTTTTAGCTCTAATTCCCTAATTCAACGTGCAGAAAATCAATGTTATCTTTCCATCTTTTGTCACTTTTGATTTTTCCCGGGTCTATCTATCTGTCCTGTCCTTTTTTTTCTTGACAGCATCAGATATTGGCAGTGGCTTATTTTTAGTCTAGTCTAGAAGGCCTGAAGCAGTTGAAAAAATTCATGTTTCCGACGCGGCTGACCGCTTGTCCGCGCCCCTCTGTTTCTTGGCCTGGTCCTCCGTAGTGGCCCGAATCCGCCTAATCAACAAATAAAAATAATCTCAAGTGTTGTATTTATTACTGTTTGAAGGAACGAGTGATTGGCCAAGAGAATGCGATACGGGATTAAGAAGAGTCAAATAATGTCCCTGGGAACTTTAAGTAGATGGAAGCAAAAATTGTAGAATGTCCCCCCTTGGCAAGTACTAGTATACCTACATGATTTACGTTTGATGATCCACCCTTGGATATCAATATCGCGTCTACTATAAATAGAGAGAGTAAATGCGCATTTCGTTGAAAGTAACAGAAATACTCGTAAAAGTTATAACTCAACAGGGATGCACATTTCTTACAAAGACTTGAAATCCAAGCCACAATCATTCTGGTTCTAGGTGCCTGCTCCAAAATTCTGGTCCGTCATCGAAGAAATTCCTCAGGTCAATGTATACGTACAAGACCTCATTAACGCAAACTTCTATTCAGCCAAGATCTGATCAAAACTGTATTCAAAAGCACCGACGATTACTCTTATCCCCCCTTGGCTGTGTGTCGTAAATATAGAACTGAATTATATTTGTATTTCATTAACGACATATCACCGCACTTCAATACGCTCTAGCGGAGCTTGGCATATATCATAAGGCCTTTTCTATAAGAAAACCAAGAGGTCTAACACCTTGTCATGGGGTCCGGAGCATAGACGTTAGCAAAAAAATTTTCATCTTACAGACAATACTTGTGTCAGTAGCTGCGCTAGAGTACCCGTACTTTCAGCAAGTTGGGCGTATTTTAGTGTGGTTCTAAGATTGGACGGGTAGATATCTAATCTAAGTTGGATTTATTTTTAGACACAGGTATCGACCTGAGCGACGTTTTTAATTAGGGGTACCCGTGTCATCGATATGGATTGTTAGAGTACTCTCAATTCCGCGGCCGCTTACAATAGATGGTCCTTAAATAATAGTATTTTCTCCAATGAGAGCTAGGGAGTAGATAAGCAGATTGATAGGGTACTTATGTCTGATCGTAGGTTGATTGGACTGGGACTTTAGTCGGACTTAATGAAGACAGAAGCCTGCGGTGCATAGTGGTGGATTGATAATCTTTCTTGGAAGATAGGTTTTGTGATAGATGGACTTATCATGTTATTACGATATCCGAGGTATTTAAACTACGAAGATTTTTTCGACGGTAACGATGTTGAAGGTGGTGATAGTGTTACTTATTAACTCTAGTTTCCCGACGAATAATAGAAAGGCCATCATGAGAACCTGCCTCCCGGGGTTCGTACACTAATAGAGAATTGGATTTCTGATTTTCAAGCCATGCGACCCATAGCCAGGTGTGGGCAGTACTTTTGAATGCCGGACGAAGGATGCGAGGCTGATGTGTAGCTCTGCAGGGTGATCACTCGACGATTCCCTTTAATTAATTTCTCTCGTATCGAGGTTCTCTGAGATCTCTTTCGCGGAAACATGCAGTATAATTCTGAGGTATTTGATAGCCGCGAACTATAAGGTTTGAGTTCTCTCCTTAGTGTTTGTCCGATGCGGACTGCGACGAGTGCCCTGTGTTATATGAGAGTGACCCTTAATGTTAAACGTCTTTAAGGTAGTGATACTTGAAAATATTGCTGCTATGGGCATCAAAGATTGGCGTATATGCACCTAGCTGCGGACTGGAATAGTAGATCGATCTTATAATTACAATACCAGCTATAGGTGTTCTAATAGATAGATCTAACTTATTGAACTTATTCTTAATCTGAGAATGGATGAACGGTTCAGGTCTGCACTTGTGGCATTAATGCCTGATTAGAACAAGGCGTTTTAAGAAAGAGGAAGATGTGTTATATTTGAAGAACGTAAACCTTTTACATCTGCGTCTACTTCATATGCTAATCTTATCATATCATATCAGGAACGGTGGAATCTACGGGACTTACGTATACAGTGATTAGTAATATCGTCACGGTAAAAGTCACACACAGAGAAATACAGAATTTCGTCCCGAAAGTGTTCCATTCTGCCAACGCTTACACCATGTCATAGTATGTATTCTCTAATCTTTCTTGCCGTTTATTTGAAACTAAGCACGACCTCCCCCGCTGCTTACCTACGACTTAAATAGCCAAGTCTTTGGCCGTGCGATTAAGAACGAGTACCTTTCCCTTGGTACAATCATCACTGCGGCTGTAGTTGCCTATGGATCCATGAGCGGTGGTAAGAAGGAGGCTGCTCCCTCTGGTTCGTCCTTGAAGGAAACCATTGAGAAAGCAAAGGAGACCATTCCTCTTGGTGCTGGCTCGAGGTATGTTACTATCGTCCTTTTTGCATATAAGGCACGGTTACTGAAAGAATTCCTACAGTGAAGAAGAGCAATTGTATGTCCGCCTGTTTCCTATACTAATGAGAGGGTATTTTATGACGACTAACCAGGATGGACAGTATCAAAAACTTCATCGCCGAGGAGGAGAAAAAGGCCCACCACTGAGAAGTAGATGCACGGAGGAAGCTTACCAAGTAGACTTTTACTGCCATGTTATACCGAGTCACCAGGCATTAATAAGTTTCCAACAATCTAGAGCATTCTTAACCTCTATTTATAAAGTCTTTGTGTGATTGCTCCACCTAATTTACTGTTAGAAGAATGACTGAACATCGAGAGCACGGCTTAGCGTAAATTGTCACGTCACAGTCCTCTCTCTTGATTAAAGGCTTTGCAGAGTATTTAAATTCGTTCTCGTCTGCTGACGTGTTGTCGTTAAGTTCAAAGATCCATCTTGTTGTAAGACGCAGCAGCGACGACAGATTATAACACCAGAGAAAACCGGGGTGATCTGATAGCCGTCGCCGTCTGCTCTGCTTGTTTGTGTGAGCGTAGAACCCGTACGAATCGAGGCGCTTTCTACGTCTGGGATTAGACTATATTTGTGCACACCAACTCCCACCGAGGCCGATACAAAAACCTGCGACACGTTTTGGTGTAACCTGGAATGTCCATCAACTGAGAGCAGGACAGTACTCCAAGAATTCGCGACCCTTAGTGGCCCTTTTCATTCACCGCCTCGTGATATTAATACTCCCACCAAACCGCAGCAGAACGGATTCATAACTCTTCTGTTTTGTTACCGGAACAGCGACATTAATCAGCATCGGGTCAAGAGACACTCGTTCTTATCAGCTACATACGGGCTGCGAGGTTCTAGTAGTTTGGCTAGTTAACGATTGTCTATAACCCTGTATTCTTTATTATGTCTTTTGCTCAACCATCATGGGCCCCTGTGCCACCACCGAAAGACCGTGTATATTCTACTGCTCAGCAGGGCTGGCAGATCCCCGTACATCCTTCGTATGCTTACGCGCAGCCGTCAAGAGCAAAACCTCGCAAGGATGATTACTGGGATACGGAATTGAAGGAGAACCCTTTGGGTCTAGAAAACATGCATATTCGGTATGTTGCATTGCCGATATATCTATAGGATCGCGTTTTACTAACTAACTGCGGCTTATACTTTACAACGCTCGCATTTCTTTTGCCTTGTAAATGTATCATAGAACGGGTGGTTCTGAACAGGACAAGCGTCTACGAGCTTCATCTCAACCACCTTCGGCATCCCGAAATGCGGTACCGTCTTCTACTACCCGTACATCCACTCTGCCTTACTCAACCACTAAGGAGTCGAGTCCTGGTAAGAATATATACTCTAACAACGGCTTCAACGTAGATAAGAAAGGTGTACAATATTCCGTGTATAATGAAGAACCAAAACCTGTCGTTGCCAGTCCTCACAGACCACGTTCCTCTGCTGCGCATCGCGAGCGCGATCACATCCCTTTTCAACGACGGTCGACTGATCTCGAAGTGCCAACTGGATATGACTACATTTATGGAGGCGAGACGGGCACGCCGGCAGCTTCACTCGACCGACATGCTTCTGTGAGCACTCGTGTCAGTGCTAGTCGGTCCCAGACTCTACCCGGACATCGAAGGGAACTGACGTCCGCTCAGGCCGTGCAGAGATCTCAGACACTCCCTGCAGAGGCATTGTATCCTCGAGAGAAGCCAACTCGATCCCCGGCACCTATGAGGACGAGTGAACGATATGATGCCCAAATTGAGCAGGATGACGACGATGACGACGATGATTATATTTATCCATCAATGCATCGCTCGGAAGCCACTTCGTCTAAGAAAGGAGATAAAGGTACTGAACGCATACAAAGGTGGTTGGAGGAAACGAAGGAAGCGGGAGCGAAGGATGTTATAGGGCGGGACGAACCTCAAACGCGGAGAATAGCACATGAATCTGAACGCATGTTTTCGGACTCTACGTCTCGCTCGAAAAGAATTGAACAAGAACATTCTTCTGGGAGGGGTCGTGTACATTATTCCTCCATTCCACCTGTGTCGATCACTACGGATCCCGTTTATGAGGGTAATGGAATGTTGATTGTTTCTGAAGAGCCAGAAGATATTGGAACGAAGGGATTAATACGAGAAGATGACCTATTGTCAAGCGATAGCGAAAGTCAGGGTAAAGGTCGTACCTTTGACAAGAGGAATTACACGCCTTATCCGACGCAAAGGGTTTCATTACGTGTTGAAGATGGAGTGGGTGCTCAAGCTGTTCATTTGCCATCACCTAGAAGTCTACATAAATCGAGTCGTACTTCATCTACACGTAATTCATATGAACAAGACTACTTTGAACAAGAAAGGGAACCCGACCATCCAAGACGCACGAAGTCCAAGTCTCCGAGATCGAAAGGACAAGTAGCTTCCTTATCCAGTGGACCGGGACAATTATACGGTATATCGACAGCGAGTGCAGCAGCAAATGAATACCAACAGACCTATACTACACCGCCAATTACTCCCACCCGTGCGGAAGAGTCTCGTTCTCCTTCATATGTACCATCTATGACACACGATCGCTCTCCAAACTACCAAGCACCTACTCGGCTTGCGTACATGTATCGAAGTAACGGTGCTACACCTTCGCCTCATGCTCGGTCGAGTTCCTCTGTGACTCCCGCTAGTGTCTCTCGTTCAATTTCGACTAAGCACCAATCTCAGAGCCAGTATAGCCATGGTGAACACGTTTCCTCGTCTGGGACGAGAAAGCAGTCCCCCCGAGCCTCACGATCACCATCTCCAAGAGTCCCTGGCCATACGTCTACATCTAGTAACTATTATGCTAATTTAGCTGCTCAGGCTTCTACGCCAGCTCGCTCTCATACTCATACACAATCCCAATCATTTGCATACGGAGACCCAGTGGGTCGAACCCACAGTTATAGTTCTAATGCTCATGCACAAGCCCAGGCGCATGAAGGGAGACAAATTACTAGGAGTGCTTCACGCGCTGCTACTGGGACAGGTGTCTCTACCGCTTCGGCCGCTGCTGCTGCAGCTGCGTTGAACTCCCGTCATGTACGCTCTGGGTATTGGAATCGTCGTGGAGACCATCTAACTAGTACGGGATATGTCGTCCTTTGTCCGCCAGAGAGATCTTATCCTCGTGACCTTGCGGACTATCCGGACACGGAATTTCGAGACCATTTTGGGAATACGGCGAAGGGGACGCCGGATAGGTACCCTCAGTTGCCTGAATCGATATCGAAGATGCCGGGGAGACCTGCTGAAAGAAAGTATGAATCGGTATGTGTATTTTCCTCTTCCCTAATCATTTTATTTTATTTTATTTTAGAAGGAATGCAGACTGATGAGTTTTTGATGTTTATTTATATTTTAGTTCATTAAATATGTGATGGTAACTCAAGGCTGATAATGTCTTAGCGAAACCAGTGTTAACTCTCAAGGACTTGTGTTATTGTACCTCTGTACTTCTATTTCCATAACCGTTTTTGCTGATTTGCCTCATTTTTTGTATAACATATTATGCTTATCATGCCGCGCACGCTTCATATCCTCACTTACCCTCTAGTATTTCCTTTTTTTCGAAGTTGAATGTCTTGATTATATTTGCTTTTAGCGAGATCCCCTTCTTTCGTTTCGTTTCGTTTCGTTTCTTTTCCTTGCGTCTCTCCCCCCCCCCCACCCCGGGTCCCCCTTGTATAACTATGATCATCTTAAGAATTTGTTTGGTCTGCATGATGATTCTACTTATTTCGTCTTTTTGACTTGTAATAGACTCTCAAATATCTATCTATAGTCTATAGCTGACTGATTAACTGATTAACTTTGTATAGCACGCTGATGTTCAGTATGTAGTTTGTTCATTGTTCACTTTGAGTATAGGATGTGAAATGTGGTGCTTTCTTTGTTTTTAAGTTTAATAACTTTCATTATGGGGAGGAAGGAAATAGGAACGAAGAGGCTAGGAACATTAAAAGTGAGAAAGTGAGAAATTGAATTTTTTTTAGATCATCATGTGATAAAATTAAAGAACGAGGAGACGGGAGAAAGAAGACAGGGAGAATCGGAGGATTCAGGGGTTGGTTTTGGTTTATCAAGATAAAGTGAGTACTGAGTACCCTATATGTCATTGAATTGGAAGAATTTTCTGAGGTTTAGTGGTGGGAAAAAAGTCGTGAGGCACTATGTAGCTTCTTTGTTCTTGAACTTGGTCTTCTACTTCTATTAGTGGTTCTGTTCTGTTCTGGAGCGAAATGATAATGATAACGGTATTGATTATGAATTAAAGACGCGTGTAGGAACGGCAGGTTGGAGGGAAGTTTTATTTTTGTAGAAGGAGGGAGGCGTTGTATATGTATTTGTAATTTGGGTGTATTTATGTTTATGTTTACGATCTGATCTATGATCTCTTTATTTATTTATGGGAAAACTCTAGATGCAGCCTGCCATTTTTAGACTTAGACGCCGCGCGCGTTGTTGGCTGAAGTCATGAGACGAGATGAGGTCTGATACGTGCGATATGTTTTGTTTCGTTTTATTTTTGGAGAGATCTAATTATAGATATAGATACGGAATTCACTCGATGTTGTCTTAATTAAATAAGGAGTTGTAGGTATGGTGGGGAGGTGGGAATGAGAATGGTGTTGTTTATGTGTGGGTTTTATTATGGATAAGTTAGGCGCTTTACTTGGAAGTTGGTATTATATTTTATTGTATGTGTTAGATTCGTATTTCTATTCCTCGTTTGGTGAGTTGGGTAATGTATCTTTATGGTAGAGACATTCGTTAAAGGCTTATACAGACTAGTTGGGGGATAGAAGTTCCCCTTGTGTTGAGAAATTCGGACGCGAACATGTTAACTGACTGTTATCTCCTAGTGATAAATTGACATTGTTTAAGTGAAGAAACGTCTAAGCACCATCTTGGCAAGATAATCTGGCAAGAACGTACTATATTCACAGATGAGGCTTTGTTATACTGCGATACAATTCTTCTTTTCTTTTCCGAGAGTTACGCACAAGTTAAAAGACAAGACTTGTTTGTTTGACGAGTGCCACAAATAGGAGTAAATACGAGTCACGCTGTCATACAAGCACGCGTATGCGGTCACGCGCGTGTATTGCCAGTGCCTTCCAGTATAGCATTTTCTAATTATTAATTCCAAGAATCTGGACATGTCTGAAGCTCCTCCAATTCACGGAAATTATCGTGGGTCCGTGAGTGCTTTTGAAACTTGTCAATAGTACACTTTTCTGAAGATGATTATCAAATAAAGATATTATCACAAACGACCTTCGTTTCGTGATCCAAGACTTGCATTAATCCCACAAGATGTATTCCAAGACGCTCGCGTTTTGGACGTAGGGTGTAATGAAGGATGGATAACATGTGATATAGGTTAATAAATGGACTTTCGTGCCCTCTTTCTGAGTACTTGTTTGAAACTGAGTTGGGCTGACTAAAGTGAACGACAGCCAGATACTTTGGTGCCAAAAAGGTTATTGGGGTGGATATTGATGACGTGTTAATTCGTGCGGCATGGAAACGGAGGAGAACAGTATGGAGTCAAGATCCTTTAACTAATGACCCAGAAGACAATTCAAACGATGGCAATGGCTTGCCTTTCAAGTCGGAGAAAAAACGAACAAATGACGAAAAGTCTACGGAGACATCTTTATTTAGAGATGAACCTCGTTTTCCAGCTGCATTTGAACATATGTTCGGTCCTTTATCCATTCCACCAACAGTCTCCGGGTCGAATGATAACGAGAAGTTTCCTCATAATGTTATTTTTAGAGCGGCTGACTGGGTGAATGGGGATATTATTGAGGATCGCGAAGGTTACGATGTCGTGCTAGGGTCAGTTTGGTTTCTTTTCTTTTTACTCTTTTATGAGGCTTCAGAAATCTGAGAATGGAATCGTAACTTAGACTCTCTATTACAAAATGGATACATTTGAATGATGGTGATGATGGTATACGAACGTTCTTTACACGAGTGTACTCGGTTCTCAGACTTGGAGGGGTATTCATCGTTGAACCTCAAGAATGGGAGTCATATGCAAAAGCTAGGCGGATGGATCCAGTAAATCTTCTTATCAAAGGTTTGTCAATTTGATGTAATCGCTAACTTATTTTTCTAGAAGTTAAAAGAGAATGCTCAGAAATTGCAACTGCGACCTCCTGACTTCGAGAACATATTAATAGAACTAGGTTTCTACGCCCCCACACATCTTGGACAAACAGGGAAAGGAGGTTAGTCAAAAACAAATCCAGATAGGCTTTTTTAAGGTTTTCATACAATGATCATAGGTTTTCAACGCCCATTAGATCTTTATGTGAAACGGGACAAGGATAGACAATGTCATTGAAATGGAATACAACTATTTTAACATATAGTAATCTAAACACTGATACACTGGTTAAGTTATTACTTACATGTGCTTTGTCTACTAAGGACATTAAGGACAAAGATAGGAAAACTCTCTTTTTTGAGGTGGCTCTGAATTACCTCTCTTTAGCCTTGTACTTCACAACGATATAACGATCAAAGGCAGAGGATCTGAGCTATCACGGTGTTAGCACGGATGCTGGATCCTGTTCGGGGTAGAATAAGTGCTCTTTGTCTGAGTTTAAGTCAACGTGTATTTTCCAGTGATCATCCAAAACACCAAAGATCCCCAATAATTTTGGTCTGACTCAGTCTTTCGTAGAGTCTAATTATCAGATACGAGCCATAGGATTTCTCAAGAATACCAATGCTAAAAAATACAGTTTGATAACATATGTAATATATGGGGGATAAGAAAGAATTAAAAAAGTGAAAAATGGGAATCCACTAGGTATCACACTTAGCTGTTCCAGAGTTGGGCAAAGTTGACGCCCTCACTGGAAACAAAAGAGACAAGAAACCCGACGTTCTCATGAAGATGGATTTAACGAACTACCCCTCGTCTTCCCATGACGTTGTGTAATCGAGTTACAATATCGTCATCGTAGAACTGGGCCAGTATGCCTGTCTTGTGAGGGGCACTCATAAGGATACTCTTTTCGTGTAATACCCCAGCACCCGTAGGATCATCATCGATTTGATCGGAAACTTTTGGATCGAGTCGATTCACGATGATGTCCGAATTTATCGCCAGTGGCAATTGTCATGTAATCTACCATAATCAATGTTGTGACTCCCCGGAGTTGAGTATCATCCGCAAAAATAAAAGTCGATTCTCCGGAGCTTTGTAGGCAGCGTAACTGCTTCACTTTGAAGGATACAGGTGGTTTATCGGCGCCTGCGATGCTCCACGATATGCAGTGCTCCTTGACAGAGTTCGTGATTAATCATTCTAGATAAATGGAGTACTTGTTAAAGCTCGGTATGGTGTAAACTCGTCTTATATACATTTCTTGAGTTAGATTTCGACTCTTACCCGTTTACAGACTATTATTAAACTTGCAGAGCAGAAAGTTATATACATGGGTCCCGGAATTTATCACGTGGAGGTTCGTATCAAACAAAATTGTATAAAACACATTGTTTAATTAGAATCTAGAACTATTGAAGTTTGGGAACGACATCCGTGGAATTTTGTTCGTTAGTCTTGCTGGATCGGGACGACCCTACCTTGTACCACTCACATGAGATCATGATTTCTGTTTCGCTTTGATCAGGTCAGTAAAAATCTGTGAGGTTTCGTTGATGAATTATTTTTTGGAGGATATAGGCTGGTTGGATGTGACACATACCCATCGTGATCCCATCGCATTGGGATTACATACAGACGCCCAGGGTCTTTCAAGACCTTTTGGGATACCTGGCTCGGGTCTAGGCATAGACTGGTACGTAAATTGACTTAACTTGACAGCCCCTTTTCTTTCCTTCAGAACAGCTTCAAATTCGAATCAGAAGGCCTGCGTGAATTATATGCATACTGTGAGGTATCTATATTACCCTTTTGCATTACTTTGATTTTATTAGATTAAGTGCTCGGGTTGCAAATACGAATGTGGGAATGCAGTCGAAACTGCGCAGTATTCCATGTCTTGACTCCTACATCTCAAAGTGAACTTCGACTTTCTCTTGCCAAGCCTTTGTGTCCAGTCATCGGATCTACTTGTGCTCCAGCCGCGGAGGCAGCCATGTCAGATATTCATTTAGTTTCCCTTAATTAGTGGTCAACTAAAAAGACTCAAGTTATTACGTGCGTGAAATTGACATACGATCAACAGCCTGTGGGGACAAGTACTGCGATTCGGCTGTCTAAGAATACTATTTACGACTCCCGGGAGGCTATTGTTTCATTCTTGCCTGATGATGTCGACAATTGCGCGCAGGAGTTTTGACTATCCGAGTCAATGTCCCAAAGATGATTGTTATTTCAGAGGAAGAGTCCCAGATGACAAAACAATATGCTTGGTCTTGTTGTTTTTAGATCTAGTTTCCTTATTTTACTTCACAGTGACATACTGTATCAATAAAAATAGTGAATACTGATGCCGGCAGTAGTCCGTATGAGCTTTCATTTTCGAGGGTACACAATCGAAGCTGGATGACATCGCTCGGCGTACCCCTTGGTACTCATGGACAAGATGAATTGTACAATCCACATGAAGAAGCACGACAATACTTCCAAAGTAATCTGTGCCTTGGACCTCTAATACTTACTTTCTTCCATCAGCTTGTGGAAACGCCCTATGTGACGTTACTAGTTGTATGCATAATCAATACGTTGCAAGAACGTGATGATTCTTGTACTGATCCGGAGGCAAAAAAAACCCGAGAGTATGACATACAGACGCGTCTCATAATTACTCGTCTTTTCGGTAAATTTACTCAATTACCGGAAGAGTGAGTTCCTAATAAAAGAGCTCTACACTAGTTTTCAAAAGAAAAATATACTATAAAAATCAATAGGATAGTAGATGGATATCTAAAGAATATGCAAAATAAGTTTAAAATATTAGTGAAAAGAATTGGGCGTGTAAATAAGGAATTAGTGAGAGAACTTGCTATTTAAGTAAACATGCAGACCTCTTTAGTATATAAATTATTTTATTTTTTTCACAAATTAAATCTAATCTAAAAACTGGTATTTTAAGAGTAAATAAGTATATCTATCAGCTATGATAGCCTATATAGAGTAAAAATGCGTTGGTCTAAGTATATTTAAAACATAAGCTCGGATTGTGTGTTTTTTGCAGTTAGCCAAAAAAGGCTATTTTTATAGGGTCTCTGATTTGATCTCTTTTCTCGGTAAAACTTAGTATTAATAAGCTATAAAAATTCATATTATAATATTTAAATATATATCCTTCAATAATATGAAGATTATACATTAAAATATCTTAATTTTATATTAAAAATCAATAGAGTTTGGTAACTCCACAAAAATAGCCTTTTTTGGCTAACTGCAAAAAACACACAATCCGAGCTTATGTTTTAAATATACTTAGACCAACGCATTTTTACTCTATATAGGCTATCATAGCTGATAGATATACTTATTTACTCTTAAAATACCAGTTTTTAGATTAGATTTAATTTGTGAAAAAAATAAAATAATTTATATACTAAAGAGGTCTGCATGTTTACTTAAATAGCAAGTTCTCTCACTAATTCCTTATTTACACGCCCAATTCTTTTCACTAATATTTTAAACTTATTTTGCATATTCTTTAGATATCCATCTACTATCCTATTGATTTTTATAGTATATTTTTCTTTTGAAAACTAGTGTAGAGCTCTTTTATTAGGAACTCACTCTTCCGGTAATTGAGTAAATTTACCGAAAAGACGAGTAATTATGAGACGCGTCTGTATATTTTAGGTTAACGTTTTACTTAATTTTTTAAGTACCGGACGACTTTCTATACTAGATACATCCTTGATATCTGGTTGATGAGATGTTATCGCATGGCTGTTCTTGACGCAAGCCTTATGCTCCAAAATGCGAGAAACTAAACGCGTAGCATCTCTTGCTTTAAAGAATTCAAACTCTCTCAGACAGGAGAAGGAAAACCTAATTTCAGCGCTTATGATACTCCATTTTAACATAAACAGAATGTAGGTCACTTTCTCATCGTTCTCAGACTTCTCCGAACTTCCGGAAAGTACTCTCCGATATGCCGTGATGAGAAGCGAGTGGGTACATTGTTTGGGTTGACAGAAGCTTAATATATGACGTGTCTATGTAAACATATCGCGCATTTACTTGTTAGTTTTGAAGAAACTGAATCCGACAAAGTAGTGTCAGATAACTGTTCTATCATCTCTTTCCCCCCTTAACCTTTACTTCAGACTTCATCTTCATTCTTCATAGTATTTGAGTATAATTTTATATCGCAATCACTTTAAGCAAGTTAAGTTACATATATATATATTCCTTTTTCCTCATTCTTTATGACTTACCCGAGTATAAAATATTTATTGTTTATCGTAAGTTTAGATATAGATGCGGTAAATCGGAAAGTGGTATTGTTATAAATAGAGAAAAGATTCGTATGTATTCGGAGCGTCTAGCTCGAAGCGGGAATTTCTATAGCTAAATTCACAACGAATCGTGATCCTTAGTCTCAAAATAAAGTTCCTGATTGATATTCTCATCAGAACGCACCAGAGAAGCCTCATAAGTATCAAGACGTTATCCCTAATAGCACTTGATGCCTACAAAGGAATCTCTCAAAACATGTGTTTAATTAATCATCTTTTCAGGGTGAATAAGATTATGGACGGGTTAGATACATCGGCTAGAATTCAAACTGATGACTAATTATAATATAATTTGTTTTTACGCGTTCTTCCATTTTATTGTTATATCCAATGTCATGGCACTTACTCCAGAAATGATAAATATGATTCTACTTCAAGATCGTGACTAGATCTGGTGAACGCAGTACCGGATTAGATAGGCCATTATCGCATTTGTTGATAAGCAATACCCTAATCGCCCATGTCCAGCCTCAAACGCATTGAACATCAGATTTACCTTGACCCTTCGTCATGGCCCTTAGAAATTAAATGCGCCACGATAATTACCATAAGAACAATGATGCTCGTCAATGTTGGGCTGTAATCCGGTAGGAGCATCTGTGTACTTCTTTCTAACAACTTACCAGAAAAAGAGCTTGCTGGAAAAAAAATAATGCATCTGTCCATCTGGATGATTTGATTGGACGTATCTTGAGTATAATGGCCGCACAGCTTCATAACGGTCACTTCTAATAGCGGTATAGAATATATCACTTATAGGTTATTTATGCATCTATAGACGCCCTAAAACTAGCATAAATACCTGGGATACCCTAACAATCCCTATTTCCTTACCCTCTTCAGCCATCTCATTGCAGGATCCCCCTCTCTTTTCTTCTTCTCCACATAAAACAAGCTTGAGAGAACGAAGGGCTTTCTTATGGCGATGCCAATCTTCCGAAACACCAATGGACTCGGAAAGAAAAATCTATTTTCTACTTTTTGGAAAGAACCTTCTGCTGGTAGCAAGTAAATATTCTTCTAAATATTCTTCTGAGAAAATGCTGTTATATTGTTTACGTTGCTTAAAATGTTAATCGGGTATTACTTATAGCATCACTCTCTACAAGCAAAGGCGAGACAATATTGTCCCATGGAGTCGTTCTCCATTCGAAGGACTGCCAGAGCCCCTTGAAGAGGAACTAGTACGTATTTCATTATATATTAAGTCTTCTTATGGGCTTACATCATATTTTAGAAATATAGCGATGACGAATTAAGAGTTCATGTTTCCGAGATAGCATGGAGTGATTTTGTAAGTCCGCTACTTCTACAAAAACCGTGATATATACTAAAATTTGAACAGCTTCTCGAACTTGCTATGACAACTGTATTCGCAAATTTGAAGTTAGTCGTTTAATTTAATTTATTATATTTTGTGCCTACAAAGCTAAGGTACCTCTTTCAAGTGACGGAACTCCTATAATACAGTCAACAGTGAGTTTCCGCTTGCGAAGAGTTCAACTTAACATTTGTAAATTAAATATTGAAATCAAATAGGATTTAGTCTCTTATTGCAGTTTTTTCGTTCTCGTATGGTGGATCTGGGCTAGTCAGGTTGCATATAATGTCCGATTTAGGCAATCAGACTGGTTGCATCGTTTCTTCGTTTTCCTCCAGTTACTCGTATTGTGCATACTGGCTACCTTCACTAAAGGTTTTGACGTGACTAGTGGAGTAGCTAACGATATGCAGAAGCATAATATAACAAGTAATATGATGCTTCAAGACGACTTGTCACAGCAAGATATCGAACTAGGGGAATATAGGAGTGATAGAATACTCTCCTTAAATTTCAGAGGGATATCGATGACAATCGCCTTCAGCAGGGTTGTTTTACTTGCACAATACATTATTGGTAAGGAATATTAGAAGATAAATAAAGTGCAGTAATACTTATAATTTATAATCACATTATAATTACAGCCTTCTTCCATGCATCCCGGACTCAGCTAGTCCGTGGAGGGAATCGCCGTCTCAAAACGACTGCATTCTTTGTGCATATTGGATCTTTACTTTTCTCAGCTATAGGCCACTTCATAGCATACTTCGTTATAGGTAAAAATCCAGATGAGACAGATCAAATAGTCAAGATTATTCTTTGGTACCTTCCTCTCCTTGTGGAAGTTGCCGCCCACTTCGTTGCGGCTAGTGTACCAGGTCGAGTTCGCTATCCCACAGAAGCAATGTATGAAAGAAGTTACACAGTATTCATCATTATACTTGGTGGTGGACTGGATAAAATCACAAATGGATTTCAATATATTGTTGGAAACATCTCGTTAGGACTAGAATCCCTCTCTATAATTCTCTGTGCTGCGATTATATTCATTTTGATATTTACTTTGTACTTCAGTACAAGTGAAGGTGATAAAGCGGGTAACAGAAGGGCTCTGGCATCATTCTTCTTTCAATTCTTCTTTTTATCGTCCCTTATCGTAACCCTACAAGGCATCGCTCAGATGTTCGCAGTCGGTGTGAGTCAGATATATTTGTCGAGGTTTTATTCACAATTTATATGTCTTCTACAGAATATCGGTACCGCCATGGATGTTCCTTTACAATTTGTTCGAACTTCGTCTGCACTTATGTCTTCCAAAGGACTTGGAGTTCCTCTTAACGAATCGGACTATAGCTCCGATGAAATTAATAATTTAAACAATACCGGCATAGCCTTGAGCGATCTGTTGGATTGGATGAATATTTCTTGCTACTTAGATGATAACATCAGTGATCCGACTGTAACTTACAATTGTATGCTACAAGCTGATGTTGTATTGATGCTTTCAGTCCTCAGTGTAAGTCAGCTTAGAATACCATGATAACCTTCTTCTAATTTTATTATGAACCTCAGAACGTTCATGCATCCCCAGACATGAATTCAATACTTTATAACAAGATGTCTACATTTGCATATGGCGACGCGAGCAACTTCTCAGTTGTATCGAATAGTTCATTCCGTGAGATCGTGGAAATGATAATCACAGATAATGCAACACCTGTGCTTTGGTTCTATACAGCTGGCGGGATGATTCTCATCACTTTGGCCTTGAATAACTTGGTCACACGTTTACCTCGAGGTAATAATGTCTTTTCTTTTATTTAATCCTCCGAAAATGACAGAACTAAGCACGGATGAAATATAGATAAATATGAATGGGGCCAGACTATTAGCAGATTATTGATGGGCTTACTTGTGATTGTTCTGACTGCCCTGGACGTGAATGCTTCTTCGGACTTTCTCAATGTAGATTTTAAATACGAGGGTCCGGTAATATGGTCTCTTGCGGCAAAATCTATGGTGTAAGTAAGACAAAATCTACAGCTTGTTTGATATGACTGACAATGTTCATCTATCAGGCTGATTCCTTATGCTCTTGCTCTTGTTGTGGAGCAGTTCATAGAACTAGTACGTATAAATTTACTTCCTCATGGCCCATACTTACCTTACCTTACCTTACCTTAACTAGTGCCTAATTCATATGGCGATACGATCATACTAATAGTTGGGATGGATAAAATATTCTTTTCAACACAGATTTCTTTTTCTGACTGTTTTTTACATGTACGTTGATGATCAATGTTTTATTTGGAACTCCTTTAAACTAGTATATTCTCTATTTTGCGAGACTTGAATAAGTACTTTCTGAGTGGAATAGTTAATACTGGCAACTAGTACAAACATACTTAGTTTAGACTCTCGACACGTAGCCGTGTCCTAGCAAAGTATTCAAAGACATTCGGGGAGTAGTTATCTAAAGGGTCTCTCGAGGTGAGCGCCAGCATGAAGACGTACTTTATGGAAGGTACAAGACTTTCTTTCGCCATTAAATAAATCATGACTCTTTATTTTCAAATTTTATTTTCTTACTATGAATTAAATTATATTGAATCAGACTCCTAGAAGATAAAGACAGTAACGACAGCATCCTAATGACCAGCATTAGCTCAGATCTGTTCTTTGTTAGTTGTGATAAGCTCTGCTAAAAACTTAAAAATAGGAAATTTGAGTATTATAATAAGACTCCAAGCCTTCATCTTGGGCAGTTTAGAGCATAGACCGTAGCACTGAAATGCCAAAACATTTGTCATCATCTACCTGTACTAAGGAAAACCATGTTCCACCCCAATTTAATTTTGTAATACATTATTCATTAGATACTTAGTATCCTATTAATAACTTTAAGCGACAACGAAGATTTTATACAAATCTAGCTTATATTATTAATAACAACAAGAAAGAAATTTTAACATGAATGTGCAATAAATAGTTAAGTTGAGGTTTACAAGTCATGTCGTCATACTGGCACGCACGTGTACTACCGATACTTTCCGGTATAGCCTTTCCTAATTATTAATCCCATGAATTTGGACGGAAATTATTGTGGTTCCGTGAGTGACCTTTGAATTTGTCATTAATAGTCCTTTCTAAAATTAATTTTCAAATGAAGAAATTATCACAAACAACCTCCGTTTTGTGTTCCAAGGCTTGCGTTCCTAAGACATATCCCAAGACATTCGTATTTTATGACATTTGACACAGGCCAATAAGTGAGTTCATTCTCTCTGGGTACTCGACCGAAGCTGAGCTGGGTTGAACAAAATGAACGATAGCTATACTTTGGTGATAAACCCGTTATTGGAGGAGATATCGATGATGTATTGATACGTGCGGCATGGAAACGAAGGAGTGCAGTATGGGATCAAGATCTTTAACAGAAGAATTAGAATACAACATAAATGCTGGAAATTTCCCGCCTTTCAAGTAAGAGAATAAACAAGCAAATGACGAAAAGTCTCCGAAGGCATCTTTATTTACAGTCGGACCTCATTTCCCAACTCCATTCGATCATATGTTTGGTCCTTTATCTATTCCATCAACAGTCTCCGAGTCAAATGATAGCGAGAAGTTTCCCCATAATGATATTTTAGAGCAGATAACTGGGTGAATGGTGATGTTATTGAGGATCGTGATGGTTATGGAGTTGTACTAGGATCGGTTATCTAATTTCGAAACTGGCCTAGAGGCAAGAAACACGAGGGTATGATATGTCTCGAAAGCAGTAGGATAATATCGTATACTTAATGGGAGCTCTAGGTTAGTACTTTACAGATTTTTCAAGTTCTAACTAATTTTCCGTACTTGACATGCTCTTGATATCTAGTTGATGAGATGCCAATGTGTGGCTGTTCTCGACGCAAGTTTGCCTCTCATGTCCAAAACATCACGGGAAATCTACCGCATAGTGTCTCTTGGTCCATGGGAATCGAGTTCTGTTAAACAGGAGAGGGGGACAGGAAAATCCAGTACCAACATCTACGCACACTGCTATTCACATAAACGCTGGGTGCTTGCATTGCTTAATTAGGTAAGTCACTGTTCCTGGAGATCACTTTCTTGATAAGCAATCAACTTCTACCCTGATCGCCCGTGTCCAGCCCGAAACGCGTTGAACATCATATTTGCCCTGATCCTTCGTCATGGGCGCTGAATTCAGACGTGACATGAGATGAATTCAGACGTGACATGAGAATTGCCACAAGGATGGAGATGCTTAAGCTGAATCGTTGTACGAGCATTTATGAACTTTCTTCCAACGACCGGCATGCAGCGTTTGGTAAATGAACTTGTTGGATAAAGTAACGCGCTTCTCATCAGGATGCTTTGATTGAATTGGTTTTGTGTGGAAGGTTGCACAGCTTCGTAACGATCACATTTGATAGCGACATAGAGTTTATCATCCGTTAGTTATTTATGCATCCATAGACGCCCTAGAGCTAGCATAAGTACCTGAGATGCCCTAGCTGCCCCTGTTTCTTTACCCTCCTCAGCCATCCTATTGCAGCATCTTTCTTCGTTTCTCTTCTAGCCCTTCAAAGACTCAAAAAAGTTAAAGGGAATAAAGGGCTTTCTTACAGCGATGTCAGCTTTCCGGAATGCTAATGGGTTGGGAAAGAAGAGACCAGTTTCTAGTTTTAGGAAGGAATCTTCTGCCGATGACGAGTAAATATCCTTCTTCTAAACTTTCTTCTGGAAAAATGATGTTATATTGTTTAAAATGTTAATCGGCATTATTTCCAGCATTACTCTCTATAACCAAAGGCAAGGCAGTATCGTCCCATGGAGTCGCTCTCCATTCGAAGAATTGCCTAAGCCTCCAGAGCCCCCTAAGGAGGAAATGGTATGTGTTTTATAATACATAAGGTCTCCTTACGAACTTACACTGTGTATTAGAAACATAGTGATGATGAATTAAAAGTATATGTCTCCGAGATACCATGGAGCGATCTTGTATGTCTACTACTTTTGCAAAAATCTTTGTGCACTAAGACTTGAACAGCTTCTTGAAATTGCTATGACAACTGCATTCGCAAGTTTGACGTTAGTTTTTTTGATTCCTTTAAGTATATTCTGTGCCTACAAAGCTGAGGTGCTTCTTTCAAGCGACGGAACGCCCATAATGCAAGGATCGGTGAGTTTTCACGCACAGAGTTCAATATAATAATCGTATATTTAATATTGAAAGCAAATAGGACGTAGCTTCTTATTGCAGTTTCTTCGCTCTCGTATGGTGGATCTGGGCTAGCCAAGTCGCATATAATGTCCGATTTAGGCAATCAGACTGGTTACATCGTTTCTTCGTTTTCCTCCAGTTACTCGTATTCTGCACATTGGCTGCCTTCACTAAAGGCTTTGATGTGACTAATGGGATAGCCAACGATGTGCAAGAACAAAATATATTAACTCAGTTGAAGTTTCAAGATGCCTTTTCGCAGCAAGACATCGAAGTACAGAACTACAGAAATAATAGGATACCCACCCTGAATGCTAGAGGAATATCAATGACAATCGCTTTTAGTAGAGTTGTTTTACTTGCACAATACGTTATTGGTAAGGAATATTAGAAGATTAATAAAGCGCAATAATACTTATAGCTTATAACCACATTATAATTACAGCCTTCTTCCATGCATCCCGGACTCAGCTAGTCCGTGGAGAGAATCGCCGTCTCAAAACGACTGCATTCTTTGTGCATATTGGATCTTTACTTTTCTCTGCTACATGCTACTTCATAGCATACCTTGTTATAGGTAAAAACCCGGATGAGACAGATCAAATAGTCAAGATCATACTTTGGTATCTACCCCTCCTTGTGGAAGTTGCTGCCCACTTCGTTGCGGCTAGTGTGCCAGGCCGAGTTCGTTATTCTCCAGAAGCAATTTACGGCAGAAGCTCTACAGTATTCATCATTATACTTGGTGGTGGACTGGATAAAATCACAAATGGATTTCAATATATTGTTGGAAACATCTCATTAGGACCGGGAACCCTTGCTTTAATTCTCTGTGCTGCGATTATATTCATTTTGATATTTACATTATACTTCAGTACAAGTGAAGGTGATAAAGCGGGTAATAGAAGGGCTCTGGCATCATTCTTCTTTCAATTCTTCTTTTTATCATCCCTTATCGTGACTCTTCAAGGCATTGCCCAGATGCTCGCAGTTGGTGTGAGTCAGGCATAATTTTCGAGTTTTCATTCACATTTAATATATTCTTCTACAGAGTATTGGTACAGCCATGGATGTTCCTTTCCAATTTGTTCGGACTTCGTCTGCACTTATGTCTTCCAAAGGATTTGGAGTTTATCTTAATGAATCGGACTACAGCTACGATGAATTTCACAATTTAAACAAGACTGGCATAGCCTTAAACAGCCTATTGAATATTATAAACTATGGAATTGACGACGCGAAGGATAATCACGGCAGCAATCCGGCCGTGGCATATAATTATATGCTTCAAGCCGATGTTGCACTGATGTCTACAGTCCTCTATGTAAGTCAGTTCATATTACCAAGATATGCCATGATGGGTTTGTATTACTCTTCTAATTTTATCTTAAACTTCAGAACGTCCATGCAAATCCAGATCCAGATTCAATGCTTTATAACAAGATACTTGTATTTTTAGATACCGACGCGAGCAACTTCTCGGTTGTATCGAATAGTTCATTCCATGATATCGCGGAAATGATCATCACAGAAAATGCAACCCCTGCGCTCTGGTTCTATGCAGCTGGTGGAATGATCCTTATAACCCTGGCATTGAATAAAATGGTCACAAGTTTACCTCAAGGTAATGGTGTCTTTTATTTAACCCTCCGAAAATGACAGAACTAAGCAAGGGTGAAATATAGATAAATATGAATGGGGACAGACGATTAGTAGATTATTGATGGGTTCACTTGTGATTGTTCTGACTGCCCTGGACGTGAATGCTTCTTCAGACATTCTAGATGCAAATCTAAATTACGAAGGCTCGAGAATTTGGTTCTTTGCAACGCATTCTATGGTGTAAGCAACGCGAAATTTGAAACTTGTTTTATAATACTGACAGCGTTCATCTACCAGGCTACCTCCTTATGCACTTGCTCTTGCTGTGGAACAATTCATAGAACTAGTACGTATCAATCTACTCCTCATAGCCCATGCTTGTAACATACCTTTTTTTCTTCCCCTTTACCTAAACTAGTGCCTACTTTATATAGCGGGACGATCATACGAATTATTAGGTATCAGATACGGTCGCTCATTACGATATGGACGCACTCCAACGGGAGATTTAGAAAATTTCCAAGAGGTTGAAATGCGTAAAGACCCTCGGAGCCAGCCAGAATACAGTAATCCATTTGAAAATTACAGCGAGGGTATGGGTCAAGTCCGCTCGTCGTCTCCAACTACTTTGACTCCTTCGGTGTCTTCATATGCTGGAAGAACTTACCATCATCACAAACGACAATCAACAGATAGTGACTCTAGGCCACTTATTTCTTAACGTCATACTTCTCAATCTTCAAGGTTCACTTTATCATCACCTTATTTATTAGCTCCATCCCTATTTATTCATTGGTTGGATGAGTGTAGCGCACGTGTAATATTACAAAAAAAGACTTATTCAGTTTGTATTTACTACTTCCTAATATACTACCAATTACGACTATAGTACCGTTATAAAAATTAAAGAGACCTGTTGATCCATTAGTACAATCAAGTAGCTCGCAGTGAGACAAGTTGTCTGTGATCCTTAAACAGAATGAAAAATGGGTTTAAACATTAGTCTTTAGATATACCATCTTTTTCGTTCCTAATTTCAATCTCTGACTTTCTTCTGAATATATGCCGAGGTTTTTTTAAACAAGCTCCATCAAGCTGGTATATCTTCTATTTGGAGAGACGAAAGCACGTACTTTCAGGCGGTATAATAAACACTGGTTCTAGGGACAAAGATACTCAGCATGATGTCCCACTTTAGGGAAGTATAATACTTTCTTTCGCTATTGAATAAAGTATGACTCGCTTAGTTTTAAGCTCGTATTTCTCTACTGTGGTTTAGATTATGTTGAATTGGACTTTAGAGAGTAAAGACAACGTCCTTTTAATTGGACAATGTTGGCTTAGATCTACAATTTGTTGACTCCTTAATTATAAAAAGGGAGAGTTGAGTGCTATAGTAAGAAACTTTAGACCTGGTTCAAGTGCTTTGCTATTACCTTTTGAGCCATGCCTCATCTCAAGCAACTTATAGTATAAACCGTGACACTGCGACATGTCAAAACGTTCGTCATAATCCGCTTGTGCTAAGGAAAAACATATCCCACACCCTCATTTTATTTTGGAATGCACGATTCATTAGATAATTAGTACCATAATTATAATTGTAAGCTATTACGAAGATGTTGTACATATTAAACCTACATGAGTGACAACAAGAAAGAAATCATAACATAAATGTGTAGTAAATAGATAAGTTAAGGGAATATGCTATTTCTTCTTCTTTGTAGATCTACCTATTACGGTTTTACCACCCCTCCCCATCATACTTTTCGCTCGGACTTTTCGTGAATTACCATCTGCTGCCTCAGCAGAGTCGATATCATCGGATATAGCTGAAGAAGCCTTCCGTTTTCCTTTATTGCCACCAGAAGTTTGTCCCATATCGTTATCCCCTACGTCTCCTCTATTTGAAACTGTCGGACTCTGGGTTCTACGAGACGAAGTTGAGGCTGAGAGAGGTCCAGTTCCTACTGAGCGCGTGCCTTGGCTAGTTTGTATTGATAGCCCAGGAGAACTCCTATGAGAGGTAGGCGTATCTTTACCCTGTTGCGCCGGTTCTGTATCATTATCCGCGACTGTAGGTACATCGTCAAATTGGTTTATACCCCTACTCCTGTCTATCCTTCCTTCCCTCCAGTCACGTTCGAATATACTTTCGGCGTCAATATCTTCTTCAAAGATACTTCGGATATGAGCTTTGTTTATTTGCTTTCCACCCGAAGAACCATAGTCTCGAACACCCTCCCCGCACATCGATACCTCAAACATTTCCAGCGGAATGCTTGTGTTATTATTAATTGAAAGTTTCGTCCCATATATACCTCTCTCATCTATGTCATGTTCGTGCTTCTTTTGAATGGGTCGATCTCCAATGTTTTCCGACCATTCCCAAGGACGCAGCTGCACACTTGGACCTCGCTGTAGATGTCCATCCGCATCCCGGGTTGCATACACTAAATTAGCAATGAGAGGGCTAATTGCAACATGTTTTCCAAGTGTCATAACAAGGGCACGGTATTCTGATAGCATGTGTTTAGGAAAAATAGAGGGATCGAGGTTAGGACAATGGTAAAAAATGTCCGAGGAATGTTGAGGAAATTCTTCGTAATAATTGTCACTATCTGTCATTTAATACATTTATGGTGAGGACTTACCATCAAAGATATAAAATGCGGTATCAAGCAATAAGGTGAAAGCAACTGGATTTGTTAGATGATCACCACCATATAATAGGGTCAAGCGAAGCACAAGATTCAAAATGTCGATTCCTATATTCTTCATATTCTGAGTCCATACCCCTGGAAAACCGAGATCGAATTGTAATAACCGAGCCAAGAAAAAAATGGGATTAACAAGCGAATTAGCCAAACTCTTGAATTCTCGATTTTCATGGATCCGAGATCGAAGCATATTCTCTAGTTTACAGAGCTTTTCCGTAAGACAAGATATAAAAAAATCTTGAATATCTTCTGCAAGACAAGGTAGAGAGGTGGAAGACCTGAATGGTAACATAATCGTGCTCAATAGGTTGAGAAAACGACCAGCTCTCTCAGGAAGATCGATTATGCATTGTAGCTCATCTTTAGTATTCTTGAGAATTTCGGAAATCCTCTGCAGACCTTTGTTTACAAACTAAATTATAATTGTTACCTTAGAATCCTTTTAAAAAAAAGTCGTGGGGTTGCACTCACTGCTCCAGCTACTTCAACACTGACGCCTCTTGTCATTTCTGAAACAAAATCAGCTTGCTGGGGCGTGATTGTCTTATGCATAAGACGTCCAGCCAGTTTCGACAATTCATATTTTGCCTGATCCTGAATCGAATCTTGCTCTAACCTTTGTCCCATTTGCTGTAAGACAAAGGAAGTCACAGCTGCCGTAGCTGAGAGTTTCCACGGGCTTAAGAGTGTACTTGATTCCTCCTGGTCCTCCTTCTCCTTATCATTGAATATCAACCTCAAGGCGGCGACTAATGGTTCGTGCATCCCCTCCTTAATACCTCCGCTCCTGGGACTTGCAAATGCTTCAACAACTGTATCAACATTTCTTGAAGCAGCAAGGCGAAAATCAGATTTAGAGCAAAGAGACTGTCGGAGTTCTGTTGTTTGCTCTCTAAAGTCGCTATCAAGATATTCACTACATTCGATGTATACGAGGACAGAAACGTTTTGGACAAGGTGCCTGAAATTGATATCATTATAAGTCTCCTTTCTGTTCGCCCTAAGACGTTGCATTTCTAAAAGATCTGAAGGAGGGCAAGATTTTCCAGAGTTCGGTAGATAATCCACAAGTAGTATGCGACAAAGGGTATTCGTCACCTCGAGAAGAACCTTATTAGCTTCATACTCCCCGACATCACTTATAGTCAAGCCTATTTTCCAGGTCGGATAGATGATGCCCTCCATGATGGTTGTGATCCTAATTGCACCATGGACGGCAAGATGCATTATAAAGACGCTCGCCATATCCCAGGCATCACTCAAAAAATGTCTCATCTCGATTAGCCCATCCCTTCTTAACCAAATATAAACTTGACTATCGATGCCTTCGGCAAAATGGAGGTCGACATTGAGAAGAAACTTAGCATAATGAAGAGCACAAGCCCGACGGCTCTCCCTATCCACAATTGTCACAGACTCTCGTCGAAGACTCAGTATTACATTTTGCCACACTCTGTAAGCCCATTCCGGAAAAGACCTATACTTATACCAGAGCGAGTTCGCAAGAGCTGAGGGAGCATCGATATCTGTAATTTGTGATAATGAATACACTTCGTCGAGATTGAGTGGGAGTTGACCAGTTTTATCGTCATTAGGACCTAATTTCTTGTAAAATCTGAGCTTAATAAGGAATCATATTTTCTTTGAAGGCAGAAGCTTACTCTAGCGAAGTTCCGGACGTCCTCAATGATTTGTTGTCTTGAGAGGAGATCTAAGTATCTGCGATTGTCGATCTCTAAAATGAGATTAATAAGACATCTTATATACAGACCCCGAGATTTCCATGATTGATGAGCATGAACAAGTCCAGACATAACTAATGGAATCATGTCCATGCAAGCCCAAAGACTCAGTCCCCGCTTGATATTATCGACAATAGCGAGGAGAAGATCTGATGATTCCGTCTGCCGCAATAACTCCATTGTGAACTAGAATCTCACGTACGTGAATGCGACTATGAAAGAAGATAGAATACACATACGTCGAGTCCTGTTCTATAACATCGCATGGCGTCAAGACACTCAATAACGACTGTGTAAGTCCGTAGTAAAGTACTCGACCCCTCGGGAGTGTCCATGGTTATTCTAAATTAATTTTAATTTAAAAATATTACTATTGGAAAGAATGACTTACCTTGAGATAAATTTACGAACAGAGGGCATAAGCCATTGTCTTACTACTCTAATCTGTTCAAATCTAGCTGTATTTCTCATAAAAGAAGCACGAGGGAGCGACGCATCAGGCATAGAGACATTGGATTCACCTTTCGAATGCATGGTAAGCTTTCGTTACTAATGCCTAATGAAAGAGACAACACACCGGAAAATATCTCCGGAAGAAGCTCCCGTAGCTCGGTTTTCAAGTCCAGCTCAACCTTCTCTTCAGGCGTAGTACGTGACCTTACACCGTAGAGAATTATTCTTCGTTGATTGAGAAGAGGTGGGTCAAATTTATACAAGGGGGTAGTACGAAGAATTGATCTATGCCACGATCCTGGTTCCTAAGATAACAATCACTATAGGGTTTACGTATGAAGGAAAAAATAACTTGCCTCTGAAAAAGAAAGACCAGTTTCTCCCCTGGCAATAAGTCTTTGAATGTATTTATCATACGAGAATAAACCTTTTTGAATAAGCTCTCCAAAAAGTATAGAAATCATAGTTAAATTTCGCAGATCTCGAGCCTTTTCGTTAGTATCCAGCCATTCAAATATTTCGTCTTGTATAAGTTCATTCGGTGATGTAAAGTCTCGCCGACTCGCCCGTTCCTCCGTTCTATCCCGCCAAATACCTAGCAATGAAGCGGCGGCATAAGGACGATGGTCTCCATACTGCAAATAGCAAACACTCCATGAAAGGAGAAGTGAGAGTTTACGAGAAAAATGAGGAGAATCTACATCTTGATGGGAATCAAAGAAGCTTATCTCCTTGAGATCCGTCGTACTGACTATTGAGTTTAATAACTGGTGTAAAAGCTTAAGATTGTACACTTTGTGTCCAGATATAATACAAACCTTGACGTCCGAGACCATAAGTCGCAAATGACCTTTTGTTGGCTGAACATTTGTCCTGAAAAGAAGAGCCTGATTCCGCTTTTCTACGTCCATCAGAGTCTCCCGTATCGATGTACTGAATGGGCTCATAGACCTCTTCCATTCCTCTGTCTTCCCGTTGAATATATCAGAATCAAGAAGGATGGAACGCAGTGGATCAGAGAATGATCTCCACATTGAGGGGCTGACAAATGAGGACGAAGCGGCTAGGTATATCCTCTTTGTATATATTTAGAATCCTTCAGTCCTATTGAGATAACTAAGTTTACTCACACATACGAGTAACTCCAATTGTAGTCGAAGATGTTCTAAGTTTTCTTTGACAGGACTGATTGAAATCTGGAGCAAATTTAGGATAAGGACAGGATTCTCTTCAATGATACCATCACTCACTTCTTGTAACTTTGAAAGGCATGCAACAATAAAAGGTTGAGTCAGTGCACGACAAGACACCATCCCAAGAATATATTCGTCAGCGAGGCGGGTAATGAATCCCGCTTGAGCAAGATTGCAATTGTTCATGAAAGAAATAATCCACGAGAACAGTACAGAGTGATCCACCATGAATTCGTTATAGAATATACGAAGCAAATCTAATCTATGGAGAACGTAAGTATTTCATATCATATATGAAGGGTAATATAACTTACGAGTATATAAATTTCGATACCCATCGGTCCCTTGAGTCAGACTCTCCCAGTACACCTTTAAATGTCTGCTTAATATTGAGACCTGGACGTGGCATACTGGGTAATATTATCTCCTGAAGCTGCTTTTTTAGATATCCGGTCATTACGTTAGCCCATTCTACACTATATTGCATAGGATTGTAATTTGGCTTATTCCGGACACTGGCCTTAAAAAAATAAACTGTTTCAGTACACGGAAAAGATCAAGATGACGTATGTCATACGGTTTCGTTACTCCCAACCATTCTAACGAACCATACAGCACGAGGTATAGGAACGGCATTGATGTGAAGAAGATCCAATAAAAGATTTCCTTTTACACCATGGGGTATGCTTTTACCAAGTTTGTGTAGGGGTACTTCCGGATTAGCAAGGTCTGCAAACCAGGCATTCCTCTTGGTATCATTTAACGTCGCTCGTGAGGGTATACGAAATGTTGAGGATCTTACGAAGAGTTAATGAAGCGTAGATCTTTCACGAGAAAAGGTACTAACGGAAGTTGTGAAACTTTTTCAGATTTTCGTTGGAAGACTTTATTCATGAAGTCCTCAAGTAGATTTAGTGTTGAGGATTCTTTCAAACTTTGCATATGCTTTGTTTTCTGTGTGAAAGTCTCTGCCTTGAAGTAATTAAATACAAATGAATTAATAATCCCTAGGTGCACTATTCCGAATCACAACTCACAGAAAATGGTACAACAGATAAATAACCATGCTTAACATTTGTTTCGGTAAGGATCTCTTCATCCTGGGATGGATTTGGAGGAAAGAAGTTTATGTACCCTTTTGGACTGTTAGAAAGACGATTGATTTTGTTATTAGCGTACTTTACAGACCTAAATCCGCTGTGTTTGAGGTTTGTGGTAACCACTCAGGAGGTACCTGTTTAAATATCGGAGGAACACCTTGATCCTCAAGAGAGTTACTACCGTGGCCACCGTTGGCCATGGCAGACTGTGGCTTGCTTACAATCTTTGTCACATACGATTATACAAACGTTTATCATCTACCAGTAATAGAAAGGAAGGAGAATGTAGCGTTATGTCACGTGCACATGCGCACCGGGGTGGTGGACAAACACCGTGTCTGTCACGTCCAGGCTGAACTGAACATACTCTCCTTACCGAACCTGAAAATGCAAGGGCAGGGAACAGGCTCTCAGAACTCGTTGATAGTAAGTACTAAGTGACTATTGCACAGCAACGCGACTTGATATTACAAAAGACAGAACTTTTCTTAAAATACCCCGAGTCCCTTGGTATTCATAGCCAAGTGTCCTATGAGAATGCGGTACAATATCTCCTCAAAGCCCATCAACTAGCTATCTCGGTCCCCTTTCAATGGGGCTACATAGATAGACCCCAGGATGGAAGCTTGTTTATTGCTTTCTTAGTCCCTCAACAGCACACATTCCCAAATGATGGTATTCGGTATCAGGACCAAGAAAGGCGGTTTTCAATACCAACGGGACAAGGACGCGTCGGTATTCCTTCTATATCTTATCATGCTTACTCTCTAAAAATACAGCTTATTATAGGAAGTTGAAGTTAGCGAGATCAAATTTGGCTACGTTCCAGACGTTGACACCGTAGCTTACCGTTGTCGAAGACGGTTTCGTCTTGTCAAAGGTGGCACTCCTCAGTTGATTTTGATACATTATTTTACCGGGCCAAACATGCGTAAATTTATATACTACATTGCTCGTTTATTTGTTTTTTTGACTTGATGTGAATCTGCCTCTAGAAATTATGCCCGCTCATCGTAACCAGCCCGCTCGGTCATATCCACTGCGTCCAGTTAACGAACCCGCAATGTATGTTCTAGGAGAAAATGCAGGCAAAAAAGTGTTTACAAACCGACAAGCCGGTCCTGCCCAAGCCATGGGAAGTATGATAGGAATGGGCGGTGGTATGCAACATCAAGCCGCTATGCTTGCCCATCAAAATAGAGAGATGGAAGCCCTTGAACGTAGACAAGCAAGAGAACGGGGATCTACTGCTGGAAGTCACGGGGTAAGCCTCATGGTTCCTCGCAAAATGCTATCGATACTTATCTCAACATGTAATGTAGCATCCCGCTATGCATGATGAAGATTCTGGAGGTATGTTTATAAGTGTATGTACCTTTAACAACTTGTATATTGAAGTGTTTTAGATGAGCTTGACCATATTACGACGCGTTCATTGGCTTTGGCTCGTTATAAAAGAAACCATGATTACATGAACGAAGTGTTCTGGTATGCTGCTTTTGGTACGTCCCATATTTGCTCTCTGGATACACCCACTCAATTATTCAATAGGGAAAAATAATCCTAAGGAACTCAAAAGTCCATATGTATGCTTCAACATAGAAGAAATTAAGGATAAAGTGGTAAGTTTTCCTAATTGTTGAAAATAAGAATCACGATATATGATATTTGTATAGAATAAACTAGAGAAAGAAGTCGAAGAGCTGAGGGTAAAGGGAGAATCTCAGAAAGAGGCGGCTCTAAAACGAGAAAGAGAGGAAAGCGGAGAAATTGTTGGAGATGTTTCGATGGAGAGCTTAGGTCCTGCACAAGAAGGGCTGTTAGTTTAGTAATCTTCTTTACCTATTTTTTTTTCTTGTGTGTATTTTACTTTCCTCCTCTGTGTACTCTACTTGCATCCATTTTTATTCAATTATTAGTATGAGCAATTATATTCTATTCATTAGAAGTAAGACCTAAAGTTGTAATTCGTGGGAATGTTTATCCCAAAACCGCAGTTATAAATAATCATTTTTCTGTTACATAAGACACAGACAAACGCGCTCTGTTGCTGGCTCTAGTAACTCGAACGCGGTCATTCTGTGGGGGACATGCATCTCTATAACATCACTCTGCAGCCGCCTACAGCAGTAACTCATGCAATAGTCGGGAATTTCTCCGGTGCGCGTCAACAGGAAATTATAGTCTCACATGGGACTCGATTAGAGTTACTTCGACCGGACGTCCAGACGGGTAAGATCCAAACAGTAATTGCCAATGATGTTTTTGGTTCTATTCGCTCTTTGGCTGCCTTTAGGTTGACGGGTGGGACGAAGGGTGAGCTTGTGTGCGTATTCCGCTTGTGTTTCTTGTTATTTACCCCATGTCTTCTCAGATTATGCCATAGTAGGGTCTGACTCAGGACGCATTGTTATTCTCGAATATGACCCTAAAACTACTAGCTTTATTAAGCTCCATCAAGAGACATATGGTAAATCGGGTGCGCGGCGAATCGTACCAGGACAGTACCTGGCGACTGATCCAAAGGGTCGGAGTGTAATGATTTCAGCGATGGAAAAATCAAAACTAGTCTATATTCTTAATCGTGACGCAGCCGCAAATTTAACGATATCATCTCCATTAGAAGCGCATAAAAATGCAGCAATTATTCACCACATCGTCGGTGTCGACGTCGGCTTTGAAAATCCTCTTTACGCTGCCTTAGAAGTAGATTACACCGAATCGGACCAGGATCCGACTGGAGAAGCCTTCAATAATGCGGAGAAGGTATGTGTAAAGTTACTTTATCCTTCATACCTTCATACACATCTTCTGATGTTTTCTCGAAGCTTTTAACCTTCTATGAACTGGACCTTGGATTAAATCACGTTGTCCGGAAATGGAGCGAACCTACCGACCCTCGCGCTAATCTTCTTGTTCAAGTTCCGGGAGGACAGTTGGCCTCATCAGACCGATTTGATGGCCCATCTGGTGTCTTAGTATGTTGTGAAGACCACATTATATATCGTAACATGGATGGTCCTCAGCATCGTGTGCCTATACCACGTCGAAAGCATCCATTAGAAGACAAAGAGCGCGGGTTGATCATTGTGGCTGCCGTTATGCACAAAATGAAGGTATATATTACTTGTTAACTATTTATTACTACTACCATTCACCCTTGCTTCTTTAGGGAGCATTTTTCTTTCTCCTACAAAGTGAAGAGGGTGATCTCTACAAGGTAACTATTGATCATGAGGACGAGGAAGTAAAGTCGCTCAAAATCAAATACTTTGATACGGTACCTGCCGCTACAAGTCTCTGTATTTTGAAATCCGGTTTCCTCTTTGTCGCTTCAGAATTCGGCAACCAGTAAGAGCTTTTTATCAATGTCCGGATTCAGTCAGCTGACTGATTATGTAGTTACCTCTATCAATTCCAAAAACTTGGAGATGATGATGCTGAACCAGAGTTCTCTTCAACAGACTATCCAGCATTTGGAATGAGTGACCCAACTTCTCCTTTACCTTCAGCCTACTTTAAACCTCGTCCACTTGACAATCTCGTCCTAGTTGATGAGATTGAGTCACTTGACCCTATCATTGATTCAAAAGTTATGAACATATTACCGAATAGCGACACTCCCCAAGTTTTTGCTGCCTGTGGGCGAGGCCCACGAAGCTCATTTAGGACGTTGAGACATGGCCTTGAAGTAGAGGAAGTTGTAAGCTCTGACCTTCCTGGAATTCCGAATGCAGTTTGGACTACTCGGTTAAAAGAAGATGATCCTTATGACTCATATATTATCTTGTCTTTCGTAAATGGGACTCTTGTCCTTTCAATTGGGGAAACTATTGAAGAAGTACAAGATACCGGTTTCCTTTCTTCCGCTCCAACTTTGGCGGTCCAACAGATTGGTTCTGATGCGCTATTACAAGTTCATCCTCACGGTATTCGACATGTTCTCGCTGATCACCGAGTAAACGAGTGGCGAGTGCCTCAAGGACGTACGATCGTTGCTGCCACAACTAACAAAAGGCAAGTCGTAGTTGCGCTAAGCTCTGCGGAACTCGTGTACTTTGAGCTTGATCTTGAGGGTCAGCTGAATGAATATCAAGATCGAAAGGCCATGGGTAGTACTGTCTTGGCTCTCAGTGTTGGTGAAGTTCCACCAGGGAGACAACGCACTCCTTACTTAGCTGTAGGCTGTGAAGACCAGACAGTGCGCATTGTCTCTCTTGATCCTGAAAGCACCTTAGAGACCATTAGTTTGCAAGCACTCACAGCACCCCCGTCTGCAATTTGTATTGCGGATATGCTGGATTCGAGTATCGACAAAAATCAACCGACTATGTTCGTGAATATTGGATTGCAGAATGGCGTTTTACTGCGAACCGTTCTTGATCCAGTGAATGGTCAGTTGACGGATACGCGGACAAGGTAAATATTGCAGGTTATAGACACGACAGGGATTCTGATCTTTGTGTTTTCCAGGTTTTTAGGAACAAGACCAGTAAAACTCATGCGGGTTCAAGTGCAACGCAACCCCTCTATTCTTGCTCTCTCTTCTCGTTCGTGGTTAAATTACACACACCAAGGCCTCCTTCATTTCACCCCTTTAATTTTCGAGACTTTGGATCACGCATGGGGCTTCTCCGCCGAGCTCTGTCCTGAAGGTCTCATTGGTATTGCGGGGAGTGTGTTAAGGCGAGTTATCTGATTCATACTTTAGATAATGATGAAAACTTGGGATCGAAATGCAAATGCTTCAAATTGTGGTATTTGCAATTGACGAAAACAAAATTTTGTACCAATTGTTCCTACTGAAACTTTATATCTTGTTATCACCCTATTTTCGTTTTAGAGTTGTGATACTGACTACTTTTCAGAATATTCCAGATACCAAAGTTGGGGACAAAACTCAAGCAAGATTCTATGCCTCTTACCTATACACCTCGCAAGTTTATACCACATCCAACAAATAGATTCCTCTATATGATAGAAGCTGATCACCGAGTTCTTGGAGAGGAAGCCGCAAATAATAAATTAACAGAGCTGGTGAGCAGACTAAATAATGATCAACCAGGCTTATTTCTGATATACCCTATTAGCGCCGCAAAGGTGTCAAGATTGATCAGGATATTCTGGACTTACCTGCGGACCAATTCGGTAGACCCAAGGCCCCCGCAGGAACTTGGGGATCCTGTATTCGAATTATAGATCCAATAGAGAATAAGACTATACAGGTTATTCACTTGGATAACAACGAGGCAGCATTCTCTATGGCCATCCTCCCTTTTTCAGCAAGAAATGGGGAACTCTTCTTGTGTATTGGTACTGCCGAATCAACATTCGTATCACCACGTTCGTGTACGAGCGGATTTATTCGCACCTACGCTTTCACGGAGGATGGCAGCAACCTAGAATTAGTGCATAAGGTTTGTATTATTTTGCATTTTGAACCCCAATTTTCTTCCATATATATTTATCTTTTTTTTAAAAAATTTATTTAGACCGAGACGGATGATGTTCCTATGGCTTTAATGGGCTTCCAAGGTCGATTATGTGCTGGTGTGGGCAAATCACTGCGTTTGTATGAGATTGGAAAGAAGAAACTTCTTCGTAAGGTCGAAGCAAAAGTAAGTATGTTCTTTCGGTTAGTTCATCACATACTTATAGTCGCTATTAGACATTTGGGTCTGCCATCGTTTCGTTGAATACACAAGGGTCTCGTATTATTGTCGGTGATATGCAAGAATCTATCGTTTACGTTGCCTACAAAGCTCCAGAGAATCGACTTTTAATTTTCGCGGATGACACTCAACCCCGATGGGTTACAGCATCAGTTATGGTCGATTACATGACAGTCGCTGCTGGCGATAAATTCGGAAACATGTTCGTGAATCGACTTGATCAAAAAGTCTCGGATCAAGTTGATGACGATCCTACGGGTGCTGGAATATTACACGAAAAAAGTATCCTTATGGGTGCCCCTCACAAGACAGGCATGCTGGCTCACTTCCACGTTGGCGATATTGTGACCGGACTACACAAAGTCGCATTAGTCGCTGGAGGACGAGAGGTAATTTTATATACCTGTCTTCATGGGACAGTCGGGCTTCTCGTTCCTTTTGTCTCCAAGGAGGATGTTGACTTTGTCTCAACTCTGGAACAGCATATGCGTTCTGAGAAGCTGAGTCTTGTTGGGCGTGATCACCTTGCATGGCGAGGATATTACGTTCCAGTCAAGGCGGTAGTCGATGGGGATCTATGTGAGCAATTTGCTCGTTTACCAGCCAACAAACAGTCGGTAATCGCTGGTGAACTTGATCGTACCGTTGGCGAGGTCTTGAAAAAACTTGAACAGCTGAGAGTGACGGCTAGTGGATTCTGATTTTCTACTTTTTTTTTTCTTTCTTATCTTCCATATTTTGTTATTTACGATCAAATTGTATTTTTGTACTTTAGCGTTGTTATTCTCGAGAATTCTAATGGTTCATTTTTTTTCTTAAAAAAATGAGTAGACTCATAGAAACACTGTTTAGCCTAAATTATCGGACATCCTTAGTGTCTTAGAAGTATACTCTTTGGCTTAACCTGAGACAAATATCAAACCCCCTCTACCTTTGATTGTTGTATCAAGTAAGATACAAAGCAAAAGAGAGGTAATTTAGAGCCATTCCCTGAAGGCGAAAGTTTTCTTACTGTATCTTATTGAGTACGTGTGTTATATTCACTCCTTTTGTGATGTTTGTCAAACAAGATCATTACATTGTGACTTTCAAGAAAGTATCATAGCGCAGTACGATAAAGTCTCGTCTTTACTTACAGTACCTTCTTACCAACCTATCTTTTCAAGATCTCCCCCAGGTGCTCCTTCACAGTAAACACTATCAATCTATTACAAGGAAATAATTTTGGATGCGAATTCCATAACATGGGGGAAAGATATCCCCCAACTAGTCTATATAATGATACGAGCCGGCTCAGAATAAAGATACACCTACTTCTCACAAACATTCCCCGGACTATCTATACAAATTAGCCGAGACACACCTTCAGTAGGAGCTGGATTTCATTCAGCCTTAACTTTGTCTCACAGACTCAGGTCCGACAATCAAATAGATCTACCCGTAGTTTTTTTTTCTTGTTGTCTTCTATATAAGCTCAATACGTATAACATCTTCGTAATGGTTTAAATTTATAATTATGACATCATATATTTTATTGAGTTTATTGAGTGGTTGCGATATAAAATAAAATTACAAATTTAAATCAAAGTGAGACAGGTTGATGCATGTCACAGCGTCACGGTCATGAGATATAGGTCTTATAAATATAGCGCAACTTTACCTTTTTAACTTTTATCAGAATTAGCGAATAAAAAACCTAATCTAGCTTTGCCTGCTTAATATGGTGCTGTCACAGCTATCGTTACCATCTGAGAATCTGATTCAATATGATTTGAAACTAATTGAGCCACATTTAAAAGCAAAAGAAAGTATTGGACTTTCCCTAAGGTAAGTCGTCGAGCTTGAACAAGCCTCAAGTGACTGAATAGAATTCTACTCGGTGAAGGTCTTCTATTCCTTTTCTGGGATGCAGTCGCATAGCGAAAGTCTAGTCTGAGTATCTTCGTACTGGGCGCCAGTGTTTACTATGCTACCCAAAAATACGTATTCAAGTCTCCCCGAATAGGAAGTATAATAGTTTAAAGGGGTTCCAGAAATGAAGATCTAGGTTCTCAATGTATAATCGGAAGGCAGTCAGAGAAGTAAATTTGGAATGAAAAAGGTAGTATATCCAAAGACTAGTCGGTAAGACCATTTTTCATTCTATTTAGAAGCTGTAGACATTCCCCATCTACCTTAATCTCCGTGACCTATTTAGTCGTATCAGTAAGCTCAGCTAATCTGGTGTGTCATTTTAACCTATATCAAAGTACTGGGGCTATAATAGATAGTATATTCAGAGGCGGTAAATACAAACTAAAGAAATCATTTTTGTAATATTACATATACACTCCATTCATTCGACCAATGTATAAACAGCTAAGAGAGCTAACAAATTGAGTATTATAGAAATAAACGTTGAAGGTTGAGACACATAACATCAAGAAATAAGAGGTCCGAGGACGCTATCCATCGACAGTCAATTATGATGACGGTATGTTCCTCAGTCAGGTGAAGACCCTGAAGGGGCCGGAGCAGTTGGAGGCGATGCGCGGACTTGATTCTCGTTATTGTACCGTTCTTCCTGCTGGCCGCCTTCTGAATCTCCGGTTTTATGTGATCCATATGGCCGTATCGCTATATAATCCAGACACTGGTTTAGGTAAAGAGGGAGAAAAAAATACCTTGTGTTACAATCTTGGGCTGTGGAAGGGTGGATTCATACGTACTAGTTCTATGATTTGCTCCACAACAAGAGCAAGAGCATAAGGAGTCAACCTGGTAGATGAATATTATCAGTATTATCAAATATAATCTATGTCTTGTCTTGCTTACACCATAGAGTGAGTTTCAAAGGACCATATTTTCGAGCCCGTATAATTTAGATTGGCGTCGAGAATGTCTGAGGAAGCATGTGCATCCAAGGCAGTCAGAGCAAACACTAGTGAGCCCATCAATATTCTACTAATGGTCTGCCCCCATTCATATTTATCTATATTTCATCATTGCTTAGTTTTACGATTTTCGGACTAAGTAAAATAATACACCATTACCTCGAGGCGAACGTGTGACTACGTTAATAGATGCCAGAGTGATAAGAACCATCCCCCCAACTGCATAGAACCAGAACGCAGGTTCCGCGTTATCTTTGATGATTGTTTCCGCGATCTCATGAAACGAATCATTCGATACAACCGAGAAGTTGCTCGGGTCTGTTTCTAAGAATATAGACATATTCTTATAAAGGATTGGATCCGAGTCTAAATCTACACGAATGTTCTGAAGTTTATGATAATGTTAGAGGGCGCCTATCATGGTATTTAAAGTCGACTTACACCGAGGACTGTAAACAACAGCGCAACATCAGCTTGGAGTATATAATTGTATGCTACAGCCGGATTACTGTCGTGATTATCTCTTGCGTCGGCAATGCCATCGTTTATAATATTCAAAAGGCTGTTTAAGGCCACACCGGTATTGTTTAAATCTCGGAATCCTTCACGACTGTAGTCAGATTCATTAAGATAAACTCCAAATCCTTTGGAAGACATAAGTTCAGACGAAGTCCGAACAAATTGGAAAGATACTTCCATGGCTGTACCAAGACTCTGTAGAAGAATTATCAAAAATGTGAAACAAAGTCGAGAAATATGTCACTCACACCGGCTGTGAGCATCTGAGCAATACCTTGCAGAGTCACGATAAGGGACGATAAGAAGAAGAACTCGAAGAAGAATGATGCCAGAACCCTTTTACTATCAGCTTTCTCATCTCCAAGTATACTAAAGTATAGTGTAAATATCAAGATGAATATAACCGCAGCACAGGTGATTAGAACGAGAGATCTCGGTTCTAGAGAGATGTTTCCAACAATATATTGAAATCCATTTGTGATTTTATCCAGTCCACCTCCGAGGATGATGATGAATACCGTGTTACGTCTTTCATGGATTGCCTCTGGAGGATAGCGGACTCGACCCGGTACACTGACTGCGACGAAATGGGCGGTAACTTCCACGAGGAGAGGTAGATACCAAAGAATGATCTTGACTATTTCATCCGTCTCATCTGGGTTCTTACCTATAACGAAGTATGCTATGAAGTGGCATATAGCAGAGAAAATAAGAGAAATAATATGCACAAAAAATGCAGTCATCTTGACACGGTGATCCTGTATCTGAGGTAAGGCATGGTACAAGGCTGCAATCAAAGAGTGAGTATAAATAGTAAGCATCGTTATGTTTTATTGATATTCTCATATTCCTTACCAGTAACGTATTGCACAAGTAATATGACTCTGCTAAAGGCGAATGTCATCGATATGCCGCTAGCATTCAAGGTGGGTATCCTACTCCTATAGTCGTCTACTTCGACGTTTTGTTTCGACCAATAATCTTGAACCTCCAACTGAGTTAAGATATTACGATCTCGCACATTTTTGAATATTCCGTTAGTTATGTCAAAATTCTTGGTGAAGGCAGCCAATGTGCAAAATACGAGTAGCTGAAGGAAAAGAAAGAATCGATGTAGCCAATCTGATCGCCTAAATCGGACATTATATGCAGCTTGACTAGCCCAGATCCACCATACGAGAGCGAAGAAGCTACAATAGGAAGCTACATCCTATTTATTCTCAATATTTAATATACAAATGTCGAGTTAGGCTCTGTGCGTGAAGAAACTCACTGATGACCGTATTATAGGGGTTCCGTCACTTGAAAGAGGTATCTTAGCTTTGTAGACACAACGCATAGTGAACCGAATCAAATAACTAACGTCAAACTTGAGAATGTAGTTGTCATAGCAATGTCTAGAAGCTGTTAAAATCTTAGTACATACAGGATTTTAGAAATGGAAGACATACAAGATCACTTGATTTGCTCAGTTCTCTCTCTGAAAACTCAGAAACGTAAGACCTTAATTCGTCATTATCATAATTCTAACAGAGGAATTAAGTTAGTAAGAAGACCCTATGTATGATAAAACACATACTATTCCCTCCTTCGAGGATTCTTCCGACTTGTCACATTTCTCGAATGGAGAGCAAGTCCATGAAACAATATTGCTTTTCCTTTGAGTTTGGAGAGTAAGGCTGTAAGATATACCCAATTAGCATTTTTAACAGTATAACACCATTTCTCCGGAAGAAAGATTAGAAAAATATTGACTCATCAGGCTCCTTGTAAAAAGTAGAAAAAAATGGATTCTTCTTTTCGGACTCGGCTTTCGGGGGGTTGACATGGTTGTAAGAAATCCCCCTATTCCTTTTAAAGTCTTTTAAGTAACAAAGAGAAGGTTCTGCAATAAGATGAAGAAGAAGGAAAGGAGACGAGGGTGGTTGGGACATTTCAGATACTTATACTAACTTAAAGGCGTCTATTGATACATAAATAACGAACAAGTGGTATATTCTAGGTCGTTATCAAGTGTGATCCTTACGAAACTGTGCATCCATTCTATGCAAAATCAATTCAAACGAAGCATCTTCATGGGAAACTGCGTTATCTTATTCAACAAGCTCATTTAAAGAGTGCTACATACTAGTTGTTAGAAGAACGCCTACAAATGCTCATACAATAATTTGGAAATGACAAGCATCCTCGCCCTCGTGTCAATTCTCAAGCCACTTTTGATCCAACGACTAAGGATCAGAGCACATTCAACATTTCGGGCTGGACCGACCAAGGTATTGCTGACTAAGAAAAGTGATAGTGGCCTGCCGAACTAGGTCATGTAAACACCAACCTAAACACACTAGAAGTCGAAATATAATTATCATTATAGAAGGATGTATTGAAATACTGATGATGTCGTTATTATAGAAGAGTTTATAAAAAATTTGCATATCATAGTTCGGCAACAGTTAGAATTCTAGCCCTTATAATTTTCTTTGCCTCAGTTAGTAACTGAGCTATTTTGCAAAGATGATAAATTAAACTCGTTGCTTCCGGGAGATTCCTCAATGAATATCAAATTACTGTTAAAGATAAAGCCTTGATTCTTATTGAGGCTTCTCTGGCGCATCCTAATGAGAACATCATTTAGGAACTTCATAAAGAGGCCAAGGATCATGATTCTTTAACAATTCAGCTGTAGAAATCTCCGCTCCGAGATAGACGCCTTAACATACATTAAAACCCTTCTTTCTTTAAAATAGTATCACTTTCCGGTTTACTGCATCCTTATTCAAATCTATATTAATAGTATTATATAGTCGGATAAACCATGGAGAACGAAAAAAGGTAGAAAATTATAAGTTAACCTCCTTGAAGTAATAGCGATAAAGTAACAAGCATAGGAAAATGTCGAGAACGGAGATAAAGTCTGAAATAAAGCATAAAAAGTAAAGCGAAGAAAGAGAAAATAAAAAGGATAGAACAATTATTTAACACCACTTATCGACCCCAGTTTCTTCAGAACTAACGAATGAATTCGCGAAACATAATTTTGAACAGAAGACACATCACATATTAACCCCCTATCAACCTGAACAACATGCATGTTTGTCCCATTCATTTGCTTTTCGTTACGACATGCGCGAATAGTACTTTCCAGAAGCTCGGAAAAGTCTGGGATAGGTAAGAAAGTACCTGCGTATCGTTTATGTGAAAGTAGTGTATCGTAGAAGCTAGGACCGGGTTTTCCTGTACCCTTCTCCTGTTTAGCGGAGCTTGACGCCTTAGAAGCAAGAGACATTATCCGATTGATTTCCCTCGGTGTTTTGGATGTGAGAGGTAAACTTGCATCGAGAACGGCCACACGTTGACCTCTCATTAATCGGATGTCAAGAGCGTGCCTAGTATACAAAGTCAGTTTCATATTGGTTAGTACCTCCAAGCTTAAACAAAGTACTAACCTAGAATCTCCGTATAGAATACGATACCATCCCGCAGCTTTCGAAACGTGCCATACCCTCGTGGTTCTTGCTTCCGGATCAGTACCAGAATCAGCACGTTCTTGCAACCTGTTGATTGTGCATACGATTGGTAACGTCCCTCGGAGCGTCTCTACAAGCTGGTGGAAGGATGCGGATAACAGAGGACCAAGACGCAGAATACTTTGGAAGTATTGTCGTGCTTCTTCATGTGGATTGTACAATTCATCTTGTCCATGAGTATCAAGGGGTACGCTGAGCGATGTCATCCGGCTTCGTTTGCGAACTCTTGAAAACGAGAGTTCGTATGAACTACTGCCAGCATCGGTGTTCATACTCTTTATTGACACGGTGTAGTCCTGTGGAGTAAAATAGGAATGTAAGAACACCAGATCCCTCCTAAACGAAAGAAGCTCGTACCTTTGCATAAACGAATTCTACAGATTGCAAGTCGAAGGATAACAGCCTAACATCGTGCCACGAATATTGTTTTGCCATCTGAGACACTTCCCTTGCAATAACAACCATCTTTGAGACATTAGCCCATTCAGTCAGGAACTCCTGCACGCAATTGTCGACATCGTCAGACAAGAATGAAACAATAGCCTCCCGGGCGTCATAAATAATATTCTTAGAGGGTCGGATCACAGTACTTGTCCCTGCCCTCTTACCCACAGGCTGCTGAACGTACTTCAATTTCACGCATGTAACTACTTGAGTCTTTTTCGTTGACCACCAATTAAGGGGGACTATACGAATATTTGACATGGCTGCCTCCGCGGCGGGAACACCCGCAAGTAGGTCTGACGACTGGACACAAAGGCCTGGCAATGACTTGACAAGAGAAGGTCGAAGGTGGTTTAGTTCAGTCTGAGATGTAGTAGTCAAGACCGGAGCCGTATATTGACATGGAATACTGCGCAGTTTCAATTGCATTTCCACATTTGTATATGCAACCCGAGCACTTAAGCCAGAAAATCAAAATCATGTACAAAGAAGGGTAACGTAGGTGTCTTACCAACAATATGCGTATAATTCACGTAGGACTTCTGATTCGAGTTTGAAGCTAGTCCGAAAGTAAGAAAAGGGTCCGTCAACTTAAGTCAATTAACATACCGATCTATGCCTAGACCTGAATCGGGCATCCCAAAGGGTCTTGAAAGATCTTGGACACCTGTATCTAGTTCTGATACGATAGGGTCACCATGGATTCGTTGTACGTCCAACCAGCCTATATCCTCCAAAACTAGTTCATCGATAGGACTCCGCGGGTTTTTACCAACACTAATTAGAGCGAAACGGAATTCGTGACCTGATATAAGTAGTACGAGATAGTGCCTTCTCGATCCAGCAAGGCTAACAAACAGAGTTCCACGGATGTCGTTCCCAAACTTCAATAGCTCTGGACTCCGAATAAGTAATATGTTCTGTAGAATTTTGTGTGATACGAACCGTCACGTGATAAATTCCGGGTTCTGAAGGATTGGAGACCCATATATACAACTTTCTGCTCTGCAAGTTCAATAATAGTCTGTAAACGGGTGAAAATCAAAAACATTTTCAAAGAATGTGTGAAAAGTGAATTTACGCTATACCGAGCTTGGACAAGCACTTCGTATATCAGGAATGGGTTATCATTTACTCTATCAGAGAGCACTGCGTATCGTGGAGCACGGCCAGATACCGACAAACCACCCGTATCCTTCAGGGTAAAACGTCCTGTCCGAGGATCAACAGATACCGTTAGATATTCATCAGCACAGAGGTGTACGCGGAGTGCAGTAAAATTATCTATTTGATAACAAATCATAAATTAGCCTGCCAAAAAGACCCCATAGAGATGTTTATTTTACCCTCGGTAATAAGCTGAACTTCTCCTGGGTATGCAAACATAAATCTATAGGGACCCATAACGAGCTGTTGCTCATAGTAGTAAAGCAATAAGGAGACATGGTTTCCTAAAGCCGATCGTAATATCTTTTCGAAGTCTAAATTTTGAGGTTCCTGGAAGGTAGTACGGCATATTAAATACCAAGCTGTTCAATTGAAACACAGTTAGGCATACCACTTCGAGTTTTTTGAACCTTTTCGTGAACTCGGGAGCTATATCAACACCCAACGCATTCTTACTCGGCTCCCAAACCACGTCAAAACGGAATGTCTCAACTTCATCCGAGGGTCGTTTTCCGCCAAGTCTGGCTTCCCTCTGTAATTGCGCCAAAATACGATTTTGAGGTGATCTTGAGGGCCCTCCTCCAACTTTTGCCGATCCGCGTGTTTCTACAATGGAAAACGTAAGTTTCCCACCAAAGGGGGCTACGCGTTGGCGATGTGCGAATTGTGGTCGATTGGTATTGTTAGATATTGGTCGGCTTCACAACATTTTTTAGATCTTAGTTCATGGATTATTAATGATTGATACTTACATCCAATATGACACAGAGAAGCTTTTTCCATCATTACTTCTTTCGATGCTTAAATAGTCTCTCCAGCCCAAGGCCCTCAGCCTTTGTGCCTACAAACAGATATTAAGAGATAATATATTTTGAATAGGGGTAAAAATTACCTGAAAGAAGAGAATTTCTAGCTGATATGAAAGGGACATCATCTCTACTCTCATAAGCATGATTAAAATTTTGAACGGAGATAGTCGAACTTACGCAAGAAGTTGAATAATCGGATAAGGGGCGTATCTATCACACCAACAGGTAGTTCGGGACGAGGAGGGGGTTGAAATTCTGGGGGTATATTGGGGTCCACTTGGATTGGAATGTAATAGCCTAATCTATTGTCTGCTTCAACTGTAATATGCCTCTTGAGATCGCCAGCTGGGCGCCGGGGGAAGTCTTGTACATCATTTGGATCCCCACCGACTACAAATAAGAATTCAACATGAACGAAAAACCACCCATCTCCCGGTCGTGCGCCTTTCAGACTTATTGATGTTTCGAATAAATTAGGAGCAGAAAAGAATACACGTCCATCATCTAAACTCGAATAAATTTAGGAAAGGAGTGGAGAATTGAAAATTCTTGATTACCTATTCGATACTGAGACATCTCAATAGGAATTATTTCATGCATCCGCAAGCGATACCGAATATGCTCTTCCATGTCATATAAGGTCTTCTTCACCTCTTCATCTGTTAAGGGTTGAGGAGTCGCGAAGAATTTCTGTTGAAGTTAGTAGATGTTGAACATTATGACACATTACGGAACCAACTTTTATCTGAGTGGGTAGTCTGAGATATGAACCAGTTGTAAGGACGTCCAGGGATGTAAGGAGATCAAAATTTCTTAATCTAAGGTAGTCTTAGTACCGTTTATTCACTACAAAGTTACAAAATACATACTTTGCAGTAGCTAGGTTTTCTTTCGCGGTGGTGATTGAATTTATTGCATCTTCGAACTGTTTATTCTGTTCCATCAGAAATGCCGTTATGTTCTATTATAGTTCTAATAAGTTTATTTAGTGTATCTCAAAATTGTCTGTGATGCTAACCATCGCCTTCTGTACGTCTTTTGCATCTCTTGCCCATCGAGTTACGGCGTAAAGTTTAACAACCTGTTTCTTTGTTTTAACAACCCAATCAGCGATAGTTCTCTTTCTTGCGGTGTCTGACATCCCAGGTAGTCTAGTTGGAGTTTAGGTACTTAGGTTCAAAGAGTACAAATGGGGCGTAACATACGTTTCTGCCATTTCAGTCAATTCGGCATAAATTGCCTGCGTCGTTCGAGACAATAGCTCTCCCAGAGGGACCTGACTATCAACCACAACGGGGAGTTCTCTCTCAATCTCTTCTTGACTTGGTTCATCATCAGAACCATGAGGAAAAGTGTGTTCAGAATTCATGTAAGAGTGCCCATTAGTAGCTAAATTGTTTGTGTTGTGGCTTTCAGATGGTCCTGCATGGATTCCATTAACCTTTGCGTCCATTATTGAGCACAGTTCACTGTGTTATCATAGACCAGATTCTCAGCAGGTCGAATAAGACGACATACGAAGGTTGAGAATGGAGAGTGGTTGAAGTATAAGGATAAGATATAAACAAGGCGAGGACCTGAAAGTAGAGACGCGTTTGACTTTGTCGATCGCGTCTCAAATCTTTCACAGCATTGATTAGTGTTACTATTATTACTCGGCACTACCTGCCAGCTCCTATACCCTCCACATCGAGCTAGCTGTTTCTTCTTCTGGTTATTTCTGTTGTTCTTCCAGGTAGTCTCCACATCATGGATCTGCTACGCAACCTTGGCTCTGCGGCCGTATCTTCTTTGGTTCAGAAATCTGGTCTGAACTTACCTTTCACACTCGGCGAAAAGAACACGTATTTCGAAGGAAGAACGATATGGACTTTGCATGATGCAACAAAAAGAGTGCGCATTCAAGACTATTCATAAATAAACGTTTGCTTAGTAGCAACTAGGATGATGGATCGGCCGTCTCAGTCTTTGTTTTCAACGCGAATCAGCCCCCGCGCAAGAACCTACTTCCATTTGCAAAGAATGCCTTGCGCAAGCTTAGAACAGTACGGCACCCCGACGTGTTAAAATTCATAGATGCCGTGGAGAACGATAGTATGGTCTACATTATGACTGAACGGGTCACCCCTCTTGGTCAGGCTATTCGAGATAAGAGTGGGGCCGGGAGAGAAGATTGGATTATATGGGGTCTGCAGCGGATATCAGTAAGTAACGCGAGGCTATCAATATACTGTATTCTGACTTGTATTAGACAGCACTTGCATTTGTAAATGACTCCTGTGTGTCAACACATGGAAACGTTCGTCAGGACTCAATATTTGTATCCCCCTCAGGAGAATGGAAGCTTGGAGGGTTTGAACTCTTGAGTAGTATCAAGGATGACTCAGCCGTTTTATATGTATGTAGCAAGCTTAGCATTACTGACTCAAACTAAAGAAATTATAGACTCTCGGAAGCTTACTACCCGACGCCAATAGATTTACTTCCCCCGAGGTCAAAAGAGGGGGTTGGTCAACTCTAAAGGAGTAAATTCGCCTTTTTTTATTAGTTCAGGTGACGATATCTAATCTTCTATGCGTAGATTACAACCTTCTGCTGCGGACTCATTTTCCCTTGGGCTGTTGATATATACAGTTTTCAACCCAGACGAAGGTCTCCCACCCACCGCTAATCCACCACATCCGCCACCAACACCGGCATCTCGAGGAAACATACCTAATACAATATTCAATATGTATAAGGGGCTTCTTATCCCAACGGCAAGCGTGCGGTTGTCACCCGCTGCTTTCCTTGAAGCCGGAATGTCCCAAACAGGCAGTGGCTTCTTCGCAAGTAACCCATACGTGCGTATATGTACCGGACTCGATCAATTTAACGTTAGCAATGAAGCGGAGAAAAATGTGTTGCTCAGGTTAGTAGTTAAAGCTCAGAAAACAAGTATGCAGGAACTCAAGCATATAACCGTAGAACCTTGAGAGAAGCATCGCCAAATCTCCCACCAGAGTTTGCCTCGCATCGTGTTCTTCCTACTCTTGTATCCGCGCTTGACTTTGGGGCGACCGCTCAAGCAATTCTCCCGATTGTATTGCAACTTGGTGTCCATGCACCCCCTTCTCACTATTCATCGATAGTCCTAGCACCTGTTACCAAATTATTTGCCAGTCCTGATCGCGGAACACGAATGGCTTTGCTTGAGCATTTGCCGCAATACATTGACAAACTAGATAACAAAACCGTTACTGATAAGGTTTGGCCACATCTTCAAACTGGATTTGCGGATACTATTGCAGTTATACGTGAAGCCACTGTGAAATCTATTGGACTATTATACCCCAAAGTATAATTTCTCCTATCTTGAACGTCAATTTCCTTTCTCTGATCACGTCTTAATCACCACAGCTTAATGATAGGATAATGAACAACGACCTCCTTAGACATCTTGCCAAGATGCAAATGGATCCCGAAGCTGCGATCCGGACGAACACTTGTATTCTACTTGGGAGGATCGCGCCTGCTCTTGGGTATAATACGAAGAAAAAGGTCTTAGTACCTGCGTTTGCCCGTTCTTTGAAGGATCCATTTGTACATGCTCGTGTCGCGGGGATAATGGCCTTCATGGCTACTATCGATTGTTTTGACGCTGAAGACGCTGCAACGAAAGTGATACCGTGTATTTCCTCTACGTTGATCGATAGGGAAAAGTAAGTTTTCATCGTTTTCCCGTACGTTTACCTCAGTCCTAAGAGAGAGCTTAGGCTTGTACGAGACCAAGCTTTCAAGGCCGTCGAACTTTTCGTGAAGAAACTTGAGACACATGCCGCCTCGATGGTAAATTTATATCTCATTTTCGCCTATGTGCTTCTAAATAACTGTTATCTAGCCTGAGACCGCACTGAATGCGGATGGCCAACCAAATACGATTCTCCCTGTGTCAAGTCAAAATGCCATCGTTAACTCAGCCGCCGGAGCAGCTGGTGCTCTCGCGGGCTGGGCCATGTCTTCTCTTGGGAAGAAAGTAAGACAGATGCCTTTTGTTAATGACTAGCTAAAACTGACATTTTCTACTAGCTTGCTCCCGGGGACTTGCAAAGCAATATGGCGCCTCTAAGTGCGGATAGGCCGGCATCTGCACCCCCTCCAATGAACGGTTCATCATCTACATCCTCCTCGATGGCTGGACCTTCACATACAACTCTTTCTCCAACACCATCTACCTTATCTTCTCCAGCCTTCTCTTCAAACCTCGGCAAACCAAGGGGTATGCAGCTCGGAGCAACGAAACGGACGAACCCAGTAGACGCCTGGGCATCTTCGGATTTACTAGATTCTACGGACAACACGGATGATTGGGGTGCGTTCTCGAGTGTACCAGCTTCGAAAGCTTCCGTGCCCTCTGCATCTCCTTCTGCTGCGGATGATCTTATGGAGCTATTTGACGACTGGAGTCCCTTTGCGAACCCTCCCTCATCGGCTCCTCCTGTATCAGCCAATTCGTCATTTGGATTTGACGGTACCGGGTTCTCCACGCCTGTCTTAACACCCACACCCATGAAACCTTTATCTACTCCTGTTTTGAACCCGACACCAGTAAATAGAATGTCGTCAATTGCTGCACCCTTAAACTCTCCTGGATCTTTACCTCCACCTATGGTTCCTATTCCTGTTGACAAAGCAACAGAGTTAGCAAGGCGAAAAGAGGAACGAAAGCAGGTCAGTTAGTTTATTATTTCCTTTATGTAGACGGCTGTTCTCATCACTACATCCCCGCCCATTCACCTATTCGCCTATTTAGCGTATTGCCATGCTCAAGGAACAAAAAAAGCAGTCTGCGGTCCGGCCTTAACTTATGGATTTTCCTTCCTTTCTTCCCTATTCTTTGTGGTGTACTTTGGTGTATTTATTGTACATATATATAGCGTATACATTTTGATTGATTTACATGTATTGAAGTAAAGAAGGTGGATGGATAAAGGGAGAAGGGATATAGATATGATTGAGAATTGAATTGTGATGGAAGGGTGGACGAATGAACGCTCATAACTTGCTTGACTGGCGTTCTTGCAGTTCGTCAATTGGTACTCGTACCAAACGTTCACAGTTCTGTTGCGCTATGTTATTCTGCGCTTCTCCATCAGGTTTACTTTGAGGATTGAGGCTAGGAACTATATTGTACAACACGAAAGAATACGTGAATAAGAAAATAGGAACAAAACGCGAAAAAGAAACCACGGGGAGCGGACATACCTGAAAGACTCAAAATTCTGAACATTTCCGGCCATTGAGAAAGCACTTCTCCATGAACTACCTATTGCTTGAGCACGAGTCCATTCTACGACGATAAACACGAACAACATACCTCTTCCGGCGTCTGCCATTATATTACAGTCATAGTCGATAGCTTCTAAACGCCTTAGGTATTCATTGCTGACGCGTTCAAGTGCAAGTAACGCGTCATGTTCTTTCTTCTTTTCTAACAAAATTGCCTCTGCTTGAGCACTGGACGATTGAGATGCAAGTGAGCCAGCATGAGAGGCGCGCACTGAATATACCGAAGACTTGCGCATGGTTTAATGAAAGGTAAAGCTAATAGCAAATGTTATGTTGGTGGTACAAGTTGTGATGTTTGTCATCAATGTATATTTCTAAATTTGTCCAGTTACTTCTAGCTACGGTAGTTTAGATCAATATGGTTAGGGTTAGGACCCTCTAGGAACAAAAAAAGAGAGCGCCCACCCAGCCCGAGGGCCGAAGATGGGACAGGAAAATATTTAGACAGTGCATGCAGCACGAAGCCACATACAAACGACAGGACCCCTCTGAGGACAAGGTCGCCGTGCTATGGAAGGTTCCCACCGCCCACACTCCCAAGACTTGAAGGGAAGTGCGCCATCAAGGTAAGTATGAGGAAACAATATACAAAGGCGTCAACTATATATACTCGAGAGATCCTGCGCACGGACCAACGCGTTTGCGCGTTTGTCAGCATTCTGCACATTAATTACATGTTTGTTACGTAACATACCGGTCTTGCTTCCTGCGCAATTCGTTATCGTTATCTCCAAAGGTTTTTCAACTCTTAATTTAAGTCATATATTTGTCGCAATAATTTATTAAGCTGCTGGAGCAAATATCTTTTGTATATATATAGATACACCTTCTTTGCTTATACTTCTAAATCCAGTTGGTGCATACTATTTTTATCAAAGGTTAATTAATTCTAGGACAATGTAGCAAACCAGTTGCCCGCTCTTAAGGACATACCTAGTATTTAAGTTACTTATTAGGGGACACTTTATCAACTTCGAGGATAATTTCTGAATGAACACACAGGAAAATAACACTTTATATCCATACGGCGATTACAACAACTTCGATTTGTGGTCTTCTCGAGAACCATCTGCCCCGTCTCACTCTGGAAATACTCACACCTCCCACAGTAGGTCACCCATTTTATCTAGTCCCACAAGGCCCTCTTCTCGTACCCCAAGTGCTCGGTCCCCACACTCTACTCCTCAACCTCAACTTGTAAAAAGAAAGCGAAAATCACTTACCCCACAGCCGCCATCCCATTCTCCATCAAAGAGGGCTGCGAGTGTAGCTCAAACACCGCAGAGAAGTCCTACACCAAAGCTTCAGAATGCATCCACTGCAATAGGGTCACCACATGAGCCGAAGGCCGCTACTAATAAAGGTCGGCAAGTGAAACCTCTGTATGGTCAGGGTATACCCGATTTGCAGAGTTTAACTATTGACCTAAGCCCCACAAGTGATGACTCAAGTACTGGTATCCGTCTTGAGAAACCTGCCGTTATTTATGGACCGAGACCAAAGTTGGTCGTCGATGGCATGAGCCGGAGAGATGCACAGATTGCAGTTAATGAGAAAAAAGCTACCCTGGAAGAATACTTCGCTGAAGACAAAAGAAGGGGCCGCCGGGATATGATTCAAGACGCTCTAAGTAAACTTGATAGTGTTCTGTCACAATTACAAGAAATTGATAGGAGAAGAAATGAATCTTTCAAGGGTGACGTCCCTAGCCGGGGTACTGATACTACTTACCGGGATATCAGGGATAAATGGGTGGGACTGTATAAAACATATAGCAGACTCGTTGGGGAATTAAATCGAATGGACCCCACAAGAACGTTTAATGAAGCAAGCAAAGTGATCGAAAGTGAACTTTCAGATCTTCGAAAATATATCAAAGAACAAAAGGCCAAAAATAAGGCCAACCCCCCTTAGAGGAGAAATGTCGTACGTACGGTATCAAAAACAGACGAAAGGCGATCTAATATATTATACACATCATTATCGCATTTATCGCATTCCTGAGCTACGCATGATCAGTTTAGAATATAGTAGTGGAGAGTGATTATCGGTGTGATAAAATATATATCATCTTTAGTGTTTAGACCGAAACAAATATAGTGGTTCCTCGAAAGTCACATATTTTACGCATTTTATACGAATGGATGGAAATGTATTCAAAGGCATCTCCGTAAAAGTAACGCTTAGTAATCCAGTTACTCTTTTGCCATATCCCATATGTGGTAAAGATTAACTTTACTCAGTTAAGGTTTCGTATCTGTATGGTGCACATCCATTGACAACCCGCTTCCAGAGAACTAGCCCCTTAAAAGTAGGGGGTCGTTATGTTTGATATTTTATACCGTTACCCCCTTCTATTTTCATCTTTGCTCACTTAAAGTTAATAGGAAGTAAAATTACGCTTCTTGCCGCTTCATTTCGCAAAGTGTACTAAACCCAAGCAAACATCCTTATAAAATACACTTTCAATTACAAGTCAATGATAGTACACGCAAATACAGACTACCAGATATGAGTAATGAAATTGAATTAAATAGGGTACTCTAAATTAAAAACGTCAAAGATATCGGATCCATTTTTAATAGTATCATTACGTGCGATGTACAGAGACCTACAAGGACTGATAAAGAAGGTTATTTGGCCTAGGACAGACAATCTGATTATTACCTCAAAATCTGCCTTTTGGCCAATTGATCTTAAATTTATAGAAGGAATGATCTATTTTAGGGACACAAAATCATTAATCTCCGCTTTGACTCTACTTTGGAGTAGGCAAAACAAACCCTCTACTGTCCTATTAACGGGGAGGCAATCGCCTCGTAAGCGGCAAAGTCTCAAGAACGTCAGTTGGTAAAGCGACGTGTATTTCCGGATTTTAGAGAACAGAATTTAAACATTTTGCACTTAGTCATTTTAGGGATGTTTAACGAAGTTGTTGCGGGCGGTAACCATTTAGGGGTGTCGCAAAGTCATGTATTTTAGATTTTAATATTCAATTAAGATGCGGAGTTAGCTAACTAATGAAAGAATAAATGCGACCCTTGATTGCATATTATAATTCTTTGGCTGCAAACGTGAATTTGGTTTTGTTTCTTTGCATATGTCTCCTTATATTTAATCTGAAGATATTTTCACTAGAAATTCTCTCAGATACCCGTTTATCTATCTATATCATACAATGTCCAGGCGTATTACTCCAATTCCCTCGGTCAATTCTACAACCTCAGACATCGCTGTGAGGCAAGCCCGGAAAGAAAAGGAGGCTTGGGCCGATCCAAATGTTAAGGTACCTAAAGAATCTAAAAGTCATGATCAGCAGGATAAAACAGCAAAAGCAAAACCAAAGAAAATACAACCACTCAAGTCGGCATCATCATCAGCATCAAAGTCAAGGTCAGCACCAATTCCTGATATAACGGTAACACCATCAGCATCAACAAAACCAACAAAGGCAAAGTTGACAACAACAACATCGACAACATCAACAACATCACTATTAAAGCCAAATCAAAAATCCCAGATCCAAGATGGTTCTTCTGGACGTGGTCATCACAGTCACAGCCAGCATAGGACAGGATCTAGCTCCATTATTAGTAACAGGACAGCACCCATAGCAGAATTAGCTGATAACCAGATACAAAGGAAGCCTAAGCTACAAGATTCTCTTGTCGTACCAACTAAAAAGAGCACAATCTCAAGCACCAAAGGGGTAGAAACAGCATATCTCGCACCTCAAGGACTTCCCGCAATCTTACCAACTGGTAAACACCCAAAAGCGGAGACCCCGAAGAAACAGATCGCATTCGCTACCGATTCCGAAGTAAGCTTACATTCCTCAGTAGCACCTTCAGCTTCTATGGTTTCCACCACTTCTCGGGCATCCGAGAAGTCCGATGGAGAGTTTAAAGTTGCACCTGGATCCACGGTCAATTTGGGTGAAGAAATAGTTGTGCCGCAACTTGTGTACGGCGATGATGATGATGATGAGTCGGAGGAAGATGATCCGATAGAAGAGTTGCTTGAAGATAAGCCTAAAGAAATTCGGGTAACTGAGGATAGTACTAGAGGTGAGTAATAAACACAACGGAAACATCGAAGTAATTTCAAGGGCTAACACAGTGTATAGGTCTATCCGATAAGGATAAAGATAGATTAAAGAGAATCAAGAGGCTATACAAGAGTAAGATACTAATCTATCAGCTCTCCGACATTTCGATGGCATACTGACCTGTTTCCTTCCATAGATCTACCTATAGATGGTGCAAAAGTAGTTATTCACCTTGATTTAAGCCACTTTATGAAACAGTGTTTCAAAAAGGGATGTGGATGTCGTTACCATATAGAAAGTAAGTACGATGTATCAGACCTTTACTTAGGAACGGAGGACTAATCGTGCGTCTCTATAGCTACCTTCATACCGAGAGATGAAAGACTTTTTAAAAAATTCACGATGGGCTTCCATAATAACCTGACTTTCAAATATTTTTTGGGAGCTCACAATACATCAGTGCTCATAAAATTGAATGAGAATGATTTGTTGAGTCCGAAAGGTACAGCGGGGATAAAGAAATATCTCGCCATTCGTGGAAGAACTATAAATGACCAGAAACAAATGACCAGGAAGAAAAAGTACAGTGCTGGTCCTGAAAACGTGGTCCAGGTAGTCGCTGCCGCCCCCAGTGGGGCCTCAGTAGCTAGATCAGCAGCTTCCGGCAGCGGGATCCAGCGAGTCACTGCCGCCCCCAGTGGATATTCAGTAGCTAGATCTGTGGCTCCCGGCAGCGTGGTAGCGAGCGGTAGCAGAGCTTCCGGTTTTAAAGCCCCTGGCTCGGGTACACTCCTTTAAAGTAGATCATAAAATACTCGGTATACTGATTTTCGGTAGTTCAAAACGTTGTAGTTCTCCTGTACACACTCCATTTCAATTGTAATGAAATCATCCCCATTATTAATTACTATACATCTCTACGATATAGCTTAAACTTATTTGTATAGGCTTAAGTTAAATCGACTAGTTTCCCTGTTTATTCTAGTATAGTCACACGAAATATGGGCTGAGGAAGAGTAGATTTTCCTTGGAGTGATTTTCGTCCCACAAAGAGTTTCACCCCACAATACGCTCAAAAATAGCTTAATATATTTCCTAATAAAGAATAGTGAAGACTCAGATGTGAATCTGGGAGGATAGCTCGATCAAATTCCATGGCTTAATCTCAAGGTAGATAATTTTCCTTTCGTACGTAAGTACGATAAGTGGATTCGATACACTCAAATTTTCTCCATTTGGCTACGGTATGGAGACCTACTCGTTTGGTTTGGCAAGTAGTTATTATATTATTAACTAATATAAGTGAATCTAGAGCTGTTTGAATAGATTTTGAACGGCAAATTAAGAATCAATCTGCAACTTATTAGCCCACCATCCCCTCCTTCCATCGCCTCTGCTTCGAAGCGATATGAAATGGACGCTGTGCAAGAGTCGTATACATTTACAAAACAAAAATGAGAGGAGGAAGAAGGATGTTACGTCTGTGTATCTCCCTGAACTGGCTTTGGTGTTAATCTCCAGCTATTCAAGAGCTGATACATGCACATGTTCATCGCGGGTAATGGTGACAAGCTCTGTATCGGCAAATTCACGTTACTGAGCAGAAATAAAAAGGAAAAGAAAATACAAAGCTGATATCGACCCCACCAATACCCATAGTTAATAGTCTTCCCCTCAACGTTTCAGTAGAAATATCGTAGGAAAAGATCAATCTATAATAGACCATCGAGACTTAGTGTTAGTTACGTCACGAAGTTTCTCACCTAAAAGCCCTCTCAATAAAGATCCTACTCATACCCTAAACCCTAAACACAACCCCCTTATACCCAAGAAATCAGAACGGTCCATAATCGAAATTCCATTTCCGCCGATAGAGCCCATGCGACACTAAAAAGCTTTCCAAGGTAGTCCCACCAACATGCACAGGTACATAAGTACAGTGTGCATTCATCATCTTATACCCGCTGCCATCTACCAACCAAGAATCTTCGAAGAACTCGCGATCAAATCAATCCGAGGGAACTATCCATCGAAAGAAGCATTCTTCTATGTCAACGCAAACACCATCCTCGTCGAGACACCAACATATAGGTCTCACACTTAGAAAGGACTAGTGCCACAACCCTCTGATTGCAATCATCTAAGAATGACGGCCGTGGTATTACGGAGAGAAGTCACACAACTGTTGTTTATGGTCCACAATGTAGGCATGTGCTTGTTAAATCAATTTTTTTCAGAAAAAGTGGTTTGACACAGCCATGGTTGAACCGTCAACAACAGTTGTAACCCTCATATGTAGATTATGCTAGAAGATGACGGTCCTATTTGAGGTTTGGTATTTATTAATAAGATTTTAAAAGAGGTTGACGGTCGTTTGACCGAGTGAAGTTATGATTCTCGGACCACCATCTCGAGACTTTTGTTTATTTTACCTGCGCCATCATTCTCTTTTTTTTAATGGGGGCATATCAGAGGGATAGCAATTTTTAGCCCTGACTAAGCGTGTAGTGCTAGTGTTCTAGAGAATAGTGAAACGAATGACAAGAGAAACATCTTCTTGAGGCATCGTAGCCCCGGGTTTCTTTGATAACATGAGCTTTCTACTCATCTTGACTGGTAGTGTTAGGCATTGACGGGCATGCCGGTGATGAGAAAGACAATTATGGAAAGCTTGCGCGCGGTTGAAATGGATGTTGTGCATTAGATACCAGAGGATCAGGAACCCGGAGAATGGTATGAACGATTGATCAAGTATACGAGTTGGTATGTGAAAGGATTTCGAAATGAGTCTGGTCGTTACGAGCATCCCAATCTCCTTCCATCTTATAATGATTTATTTTTCAATAAACCGAAAACTGTTTGTCTAGTTGTTGCGTCCGCTTCGTGGTTGTTGGTTCAAAGGCCGGACCTTCTATTGCTAAATACGAATAGAAGGTCATAGTCAATAGCGTGTCTACTATAATAAAGAGCTCGCTTATATGTGATGAGAGTGAGACAGTGAAATATGAATTGATGTCGCATGGTGGTGGAGGGAGGGAAGTTGTTGTATCTCAGAAGTTGAACATATCTCGCCTTTATATACTGGACAGGGTCGGCTTCTCAGCGTTCATTCTTCATTATATAAAATAGGGGGTATGAATCCGAACAATCAACTCGTGAGAAAACGAGGATATCGCTTAATCGGTGAACAATTACGAATCAAAAACACCCTGGCACTGCGCCTCGTGTTGTTGTTTACAAAGAGTCTTTCAGTTGAAAGAGGCAATTACATCATTCATAGAAGCCCAAGAATGAACGAGAAGCTCGTCCCTGTGCTTTTAACTGGACAATAAAAGTTATGACGAGAATTGACTCAACATGAGTCGAGTTGACTGTTGTTCTCGTTGTGAAAGTACAATGGCATTATATTACGTCATCAATCTACATCTGAAAAATAAGCATAAACAAACCAAACTCAGACTTAAGGACTACCTTTACTTAAAATAATATCTATTATTATTACAATAATTACAGCATACTGGTACTTTATAACCAGCTCTTTCGAGTAACGTTTTCGTGTAGTGTACTTCGATCTGTTCTCGCATATTGTTTTTTGCAAGAAAAAGTTGATTTGTTCATTGCTCTTTAACACTGAAGCAAAGGACTAAAGAAACTGGCGCCGAAATTTATCAACTGACATATCCCAACGCAAATAAGAAAGGTTGGTTGTCATTGCGCTCTATTTTTACTCTTAGATCGAGTACTGACGAACGATGTGTATTCTCACAGGTAAAACATGACGTATTGAAATTGACAAAGTCCCGGGCAAATTCACTTTCTTACTTTGCAAACATGAGATAAGTGGCGGCATAACGTAGACAATACCTTACAAACATATTACAAAGAATAATTTGCACTCCCTTTTAGAAGATAATTGGCCTCTTATGGTATAGAACTTTGCGAAGTCGATGAAAGCAGTATAAACTAAGAAAGGTATACAGATCAAAGCAAATTAAAAAGAAGTTATGTTTGTCGGATCGAGACCAATCGTTGAGTATCTCAGCAACAAGTCAGTGACTTTGCTCTGTCAAAATAACGTAAGATCCCTGCCCCAAGAAACTGCATTGATTGCAAAACTCATTAAAAAAAGGGAGATAATGGGCTATATAAAAATGGTCAGTGGTTCGATGTAGTACCAATAAAGCGGTTTCGGGATTCCGTACCAAACAAAAAGTAAAGGTGTATAAACATGTCGGAAGATAATCGCAGGAAGAAGCCGTCAGAACCCAAGGAGAGGCTGAGCAGATCCGATCAGAGTTCTACTACAGGAGGCGCACACCAACCACAAGGTGGAAGACCATCAAGAGCACCTTCCGTAATCTCTGTCCAGCCGACTGATGAGAACACAGTAGTTCGTTATAAACAACGTCCCGAATCATCAGCCTCATTACGACCCAATGACAATAACGCCCTGGTCAGAGCAAATCCTGAAAGAGGTGTGGTACAGCGTGGTACACCTAGACGGACCGAATCTACTCCGAGCTCAGAAAGAGCCCTAGTTAGACGTCCAGCAGAGCAAGGACAAGCCATTGTTAAGCGTAAAGAAGAGCATAGAGATAGGGATAGAGATAGGGACAGAGACTCGAGAGTATCTGTAACAAGAAGTACTTCTCCAGCAAGCACTATAAGTAGGCGTAGCACTATCAAATCGGGAACCAGTGACTCGAACTCAGTCCAAAGGCCTAAACCACCTGCCAAAGAAAAGGTAGATTCACCTCGACCACCTTCGAGAACGGATACACTCAGGCAGAGTACTTCGGAAAGACGGTCTTCCGCAGCTCCATCTGTCGCTGACCGTAGTGACATCGAGTCTTTGAGGAGTGTATCTAGGGCAACTTCAACTAGGGCACCTTCAGTAAGAACACCTTCAACTGCAGCATCTTCGGTAAGAGCACCCTCAACTGCGGCGCCTTCAGTAAGAGCACCTTCAAGAGCATCCACTATTATCGAGGAGCCTGCAAGAACACCAAGGAGAGATTCGACACCCAAGGCTCCCGCTGAATCTCGACCACTTAGTCGTGCCTCAACTATCGTCGGTCCACCAGATAATGGCCATAGATCGCGATCTGTATCACAAGCCTCATTGCACTCAGAACGAAAATATGTACAAGTGGAAGATTTGGGATCGGTTGATGAAAATTTCGTAGTAGATGAGGACATAATGTTAGATGAAGATCAACAAATTCCTGAGGATATGGTTTCAGAACCTATAGAATTTGATGACGATGCATTCGAGCCTGAAAATGAAGAAGAAGACGGCGGCGAATACGAATACGAATACGAAGAAGACGAAAACGTAAAAGAACCCAGATCTAAAAGCTCTCAAGGTCAGAAAGTAAAACGCAAAAAGAAGAAGAAAATAAGCAGTTAGTGCCTTCAGAAATCTATACTTGACGTAGAATTATACTGATTCAATATTTTAGAGTTGCAAAAGAATATTAATGAGGAAAGAAAGGTATTCGAGAGAGAAGTACAGTGTACGTGATTATCATCCCAATTAGACCAGTGACGAATCTGACCAGTAACATATATATCCATTCTATAATAGCCTACGCCGTAAAGATAGGGATTGAACATGCAGAATGTGAATGGACTAAAGGCCCTGACAAGCCATGTAAGAAACAAAAAGATATCTATAGGGCATACATGCACACATGCAAGCGACATGGAAAAGGTAAATTTATCAACTTACAGAATGTCTTTTAGAAACATTCTAAACTAAACGAATATTATCCCTTACAGTAACGATGTGGGTCCACCAGTATTCTGATCCGGTCACCTTTTCACTACATATGACCAGATTGCATGGTCATAGGAGTCAGGTCCTGAAATCAGCAATCTACGCAATGCAAGTAACAATGCTGTCAAAAAAAGGCGAAATAACGAAAACTAAACCCGGAGCCCTTCGTGTCGTCGGAAGGACACAAGGTTCGGCCTATACCAGAAGGTTGTAATCGCTTGGACCAAAACGCGACTCAAACGCCTTAAGCGTGATCTTGCGTCACATTAATTGAGAAGGATAAGCATTCTTTTTGTGTTAGCTTTAAACTTTAGTGTAAATAAAATATGGCTTTATTGTAACTCATATAAATCTATACTTATCTACGTGTTCCGTGCACAGTATCTGTGTATTAGAAAGGTCGAATAAGTAGCTAGTCCAATCTCGAACTGCTCAAAAAGCATATCATTTGCAGCAAATAATCCTAAACTATACATGAAGGAGAGCATAATGAGCGTGGCTGAATATACCACTCTAAGTCAGAAAGAATAAATCATGGATACAAAGCAAGTCTAATCTTTACACCTTTTTATTTTACAAACTGAAAAAGTCATTAAAAACTTATACCCGGGGTCCAGCAGCACGAACTTCTGCCGTTACATCGCTCTCATAGACTGCAAATGCCTTGACAAACATTCCGGCCAACTTGCGTACCTCACGCGAGAATGCATCCTTGTCTGGCCACGCCTTCGAAGGGTTGAGTAACTCACTCGGTACACCCGGTACGCTGGTCGGAATTTGGAGATTGAAGACACCGAAATTCTCGTATGTTGACTCTCTGAGAGCACCGGAATGGACAGCGTCGACAATTGCGCGAGTGAACTTGAGTGGGCATCGACGACCGTGGGCTGAGCCGAAGCGACCCCCAGTCCAGCCAGTGTTGATAAGCCAGCAGTCAACACCGTGCTGAGACATGCGTTCAGCCAACATCGTAGCATAACGACTAGGGTGAAGAACAAGGAAGGGAGCAGAGTAGCAAGTCGAGAAGGTGGGAATCGGTTCAAGGACACCATCCTCCGTACCTGGTGTCTTGCTAGTATAACCAGCTAAGAAGTGATAAGAAGCTTGTGCAGCTGACAACTTCGATACGGGTGGGAGGACACCGAAAGCATCGCAGGTCAACATAATGATGTTAGATGGTTGTTTGTCAACCAAGGATGGGATACGTGCATTCGGAATGAACTCTATGGGGTAGGCACATCGAGTGTTCTCCGTGATTGAAACGTCTTCATAGTCGGGGACACGGGTAATAGGGTCATATACGACGTTCTCAAGGATAGATCCAAAACGAATTGCGTTGTAAATTTCTGGTTCCTTTTCACGTGAGAGTCCAATACACTTTGCATAACATCCACCCTCAATGTTGAAGACACCCCGATCACTCCAAACATGTTCGTCATCACCAATCAACTCACGGTTCGGATCGGCACTCAAGGTCGTCTTTCCAGTACCACTCAATCCGAAGAAGAGAGTGACATCACCCTTCTCAGTACCGACATTGGCAGAGGAGTGCAAGGAAAGCTGCCCAAACTTGACTGGCTGCAAGTAATGCATGACACTGAAGACACCCTTCTTCATTTCACCAGCGTACTCCGTACCAAGGATGACCATTTCCATGCGCTTGAAGTTAATTTCTACGGAAGTTGTTGACGACATGCCCTTCGTGAAACGGTTAGCGGGGAACTGGCCGGCATTGTAAATAATGAAGTCAGGTTCTCCGAAGTTGGCTAACTCTTCTTCAGTCGGCCGGATAAGCATGTTGTTCATGAAGAGAGCGTGGTATGCACGGGCACAGACAACTCGGACCTTGATACGGTATCGTGGGTCCCATCCTGCGAAACCATCAAAGACATAAACGAGATCGCGGGTGTTGAGATAGTCAATAGCACGTTCGCGATTGATCTCAAAGGTATGTTCGTCAAGCTTAATATTGACAGATCCCCACCAGACGTTGTCACGGCTGGTCTCCTCATAGACAATACGCTTGTCCTTTGGAGAACGACCTGTCTTCTTTCCGGAGAAGTTGATGAGGGCACCCGAGGAAGAGATGATAGCACCCTCATTTCTAATCGCATCTTCATACAACTGAGCGGGGGAGGCATTGCGCTTCAACGTAAGCTTTGACATATCAAAACCCGCCTGGGAGAAGTACTCAATGTCACGGCCAATAACTACATGACCGGAGAGATGTTAGAATACAATACCCAAAGAAGACGGAGAGAATGTCATAGGAAGGAGTTCTGAAGTGATCAGGTAGCCCGGATCAAAAGTGTGACAGTCACGTATGACAGACGGAGCTCCGTCAATGAGTGAAACACGGCCGCATACACCCCACAGAAGGCAGAAGAATAAGAGGATTGCGGGTGATTGACGTGTAAAAGATCCCCCTGAACATATGTAAAGTTGTAACATATCGACAAGGTGGAGCTAATGCACTCATAAAGAAGATAAAGAAAACACTGTAAACATAAGAAAGTGGTCACGCGAGTGGACGGTTATGACCCGCCCGCCCGCCCGCCTTCATATCCGTTGCCACTCTCAACTCATGCAGAATATGGGATAGGTAGGAATAAAAAAGATCTAGACTCACGGTTCGAAGTGACTTCATTCTCGGTTGTTGCGGCATAGCTCTTGTGAAGGATGTGAGGGGTCACGTAGGGAGTGCCCATCTGCAAGGGGTTCACCATTTTGTCCTTTGGTATGGTATTTGGAGTTAAGGACGAAGAGGTAGCTGAACGAGTTGAGAAAACGTTATGTCGCTGGGCAGCGTTGTTGAGTGCACAGAGACGAAGATGAGTGCGATGGAGCTGTAGAGAAAGCGCAGGGATGTGGTCAGCGTCCTGTTGCGACGTGATGGGCAACGACTACTTCGTGAAGACACGAAGTATAGGAGAAGAAGAAGGGTAAATTAAGGAGGATGGGGTGGGGAATGGGGAGAAAGAGAATGGAGAAATATGGTGTATATATGTAAATGAGACAAAAATTTACATGAAGCTGATCGAGAAGCGGCGAAACGCGACAGGAACGGGGTATTTTAAGAAACGTAAGAGAGCAAGGTGAATAACATGATAGCCAATCAGAGGGGGGAGAATGATGGAGTCAAAGTCACGAACCTGTGGGGTATTGATTATTCGAGGACGTTCACTTTGGGTGAAAGTAGTCGAATGCAAGGGACGATGGTGGACGAGGGGGGGTGAAGCAGCTGCCCTTATAAACGATCGAGCTCCCAGCATCCCATGACATTCCCCCGCTCGCTGTGCCACCAGGCCTGTATTCACTATGGAGCTCAATCGAATGCTAATGTTCACCGTTTCTCCCGAGAACACCCGACTTAACCAGTAATCACAGATATCAATCACACCTGATTCGGTCGAGAGCTCAGCCTTATCGTAATTGGGGGTCTCTGGGTACCACTCTTGCGATCAAGCACCACACCAAAGAAAATCAGCTGGAGTGATCAGGACAACGAGATATTTTTCAAAAAATCGTTGCTCGACAACAACAACGACGACAACGGCGTCTTAAACGCGACTCACACGATCACAGTATCACATTTACACGTATACACACTTAGAAGACACTCAGGAATCAACTGTAAGCCACCAGTACTCTGGTTACTCATGCTATACTGACCCCGGTCACTTCAATCTGTTAATCAATTATGCCGAAGGACGGCGCAGCATTAACGTCGGGAAATATGTCGCGGAGTAGGTACGGGGAGCCGTACAAAACAAATGATTTACATCTGCTCCGGATCCTGCGTTGAACGCTTTGGCGCACTCATGCCCATTTTACTAGTATTTTTATTCCTTTAAAAGGTAAAAAAATTGCCTAAAAGCGATTTTGAAACCCGGCTATACGTATAATACAATTATGTAATACCTTGCCATTTGCCGCTGGTGGAATTGTTTCTTTTTTTGGACAATGCACCACATTTATTAAGCCCCGAGAATAACTTGGCTTTCAGTGGCAGCTCCGTTCCGTGTCCCCCGTCCCGTTCTAGGCTCTGGGATTCTCAACTATTTCACTTCGTGTACCTCCCAATTTCAAGAGTCACAATAGGATCTCGGGACCAGCCTTTTCCCGGAACTTACTGAATGACTAACTCACATCGTAGATGTGGATGAGGGTATATTGCGTTGGATATTCATTCAGCATACTTGGTTTGAGTCTGTTCTAAATATAGACGAATCTCGGGATTCGATTTAACCTCCTCAAACACACACCACAAAGGACTAAGGCGTACCCATTAGTCGATTCGCCAAGAACAAGCCTTTAAATCATATAGCTTAAACGGTTTTCGTGTTGCTCATCTGGTAGCTGAACTCCGCTCTAGTCGAACTTTGCTCAAGTTAGCACTTTACGAATGTATTAGAATTCTTTGCACTTTTGATGAAATATCATACACAGGAATACCCATTGTATAACTACCGATATCCGTTGATGCCCTTATCTCGTTTGCTCTTTCCTCCCACTATTTTTGAATTCATAAATTCCAGCTTCGCCCGAAGCGACCCGAGTAAAGAGGTACTAATATTAATAGCAGCAACAAATAGTGTGAGATCTTCTGCCTCTGGGACGCTAGATAATATCTAGAAAGAGGCAAAACCCATTGGCTACCTTTGCTTATAGAAGACACCGGAGAAATTCTATTCTTATAACGGTGCTAATTTCGAACACACTATTCTCATACCGGCCCGCAATTAGGACCCCCAAAATATAAGTACCCCTCGAGCTTAAATGTTTCTGAAGTCTGACTTCCTAATGCTAGTTCTCACATATAATTGAAATTCCGTAAACTTAGCCATAAAGCTTTATAATGGGGAAAAGTATAATAATGATCAGTACTCAAGGTGAAAGCTTATAAGCGTAGTACAACACAAGAGAAATAATAAGATCTGGGACCAATAATAATAGTCTATATAATACGAAAGAAGCATAAAACATACATGTATCATCCCAAAAGAAGAAACAAATAAAATGAACGAACGAAGTCGCAGAAATCCCGAATGCTATTATTATCTTGACCGGCTATTTATACTGTCAGAGAAACCAAGTAATTTTGCATTACCTTGTTTCGAGTATGTAGGCTTGGTGGTAGTTGTAGATGTGGTAGTCGAAGATGTATCTTGTGATGTAGATGTAGTAGTCGAAGATGTAACTTGTGATGTCGATGTTTCTTCGACTGTGCTGGTAGTACTACTTTCTGAGTCCAGCTCAGACATAATAGACTCAGGACCAGAATCGGGCTCGGCACCTTCGTTTGGCGCTTTATCTGGATCAGGTAGTTTGAAGAGCACTCGTGATTCCCGATGCCCAGGTTCTGTTGTCAAGCCCTCTTCAGACATGATAATATCTAGCCATTCTTTCCCTTTTTCATCCGTCCCAATGATTTTTATTGTTAGCATCTTGACGATTCCATCTATCGCTATATCTGCAAAGTAAAGAGTGGCGTCAGATATTGAGCGCTACGCTTGGCTTGCTTGTCAATACTAACTATGGTTAATAAAATCGACACCAGGCTCAAGTAGGCCAAATATATCTTCAGAAGTGGCTTCATATGTCACTCCACCGAATGCTGTTGTATCATTTATTGCACGTGCCACAATCTCATCTCTGGTGGCAGAATATCTGGGGTGAAACTGCTTATCTATTAAGAGACAAAGTAACTTACCTGCCGAGATCGTAACCGTTCGGTGAGACATGATGGTATGCACTTAGATCCTCTTCATGAGATACGGAAAGGAAAACAGCATGAGTGGGGGCCTTAGGGCCATTCTGTTTGAAAGAGCTTGAAGAGGGTTATGTTAGTTAGTTTAGTGAGTTTATGTGCTCATATGCGCGCACGGAGCTTACCGAAAATGATTGCCACCGAGAAATGTCTCTAGACATGATCCGATCTGTGCATTAGAGTACATTTGCCGCATCTGAAGTTGTTGACGCACGTATCCATGTCCGTCTCCGAGATCAGCAGAATACCACCCTCCCTTCCCATGCTGATCTAAACATTCATAAGACCTGTATATTATGGTAGATTAATGGGGCCGCTTAAGATTAGGTAATGTACTCGAAGTGATTACTTGACTCACAAACCAATAGAACGAGCCCAATTGACCAATCCGAGATCAGTAAGCACTTCCGGTGAGCTCTTTCCTGAGATGATCACCTGTCAAATCCAAGATTTTCAGTCATTATTTGAGAAGAAGAATACAGACGTGACTACATTCAAAGGCTCTCCGTAACCTGTTCTTGTATCTATTAGCATGTTACCATTTCCGAGTGGCGGTGGGAAGAAGTCATCTTCATCATAAGCATAAGTGAGATGGTTCGAAGCAGAGAACATCACAATAACAAGAGAAAGGAGGAGTTTCAGCCCCAAAGCACACATGCTGCTCGTCTATAGCTCGATTGCCCCGAGGCCCGTACGGGGTAAGAGCTTATTCGTAGTGTTCAAGGTACCTCACTTTTGGGAACTCCTGTCCTCAAGTAGATGAGATGAAATGATAAAATGTATTTGCAAAGACAATTAACAGCCACAGAGTTTTGCAATTGTACCGGTCAAGCGACTTGTAGATTGCTCGCCAAAAGCAGATAACAAGGTTCAAACATAAGTAATTCGACCTAAAACAGTAATATTAGGTCAGTTTGGGGTTGCAGAGCGATTTCTTCCCAGTTTTAACGAGCAAAGTTCTTAACTAAAGCTCTTGATTTCCAAGATAAAGAAAAAAAATCGATTTTCAAGTCCATTATTATATAAATTATGTAAGAAAAGAAAAGAAACTCTCCAGGAGAAAGCCTATCAGCATTGGGGGATAATGTCAACTTGTGTTATGTTTATGATCATAAATAAATTAAAATGAGGTGAAACCCACAATTACGTAACGATATATACTGAAATATCGCATTGACTGGATTGCGTGAAAATATTAAATTCATAGATAGAGTACAAATTCGACAGTATTTCGTATACTAAACCAATAAAATTTCATGGTTTAAATAAAGGTGTGTTAACAAGCGAGGTGCCACATGCGAAACATATGTACCAGTAAATATACCAATAGTATTGGAGGGAAACATCAAAAAAAAAATAACTAGAGATGTATGTAATATTTACCGAGAATAATATGATGTGTTAGCATAAAATATTAGGTGAGAATAATCCTGGATACAGGATATATATAGTGAATAAAGATAATATATAAACGAGAGATCAGGGCTCAGTAATGATTTCCATGCTGAATTAGGACAAAGAAAAAAGAAAAAGTGAAGCACAGGTAGAGCAATAGAATCTTATGTAGATGAGAACCCAAGAATTTTTGCGTCGCCCTGTTTTGTATATCTTGGACCACTACTTGTAGTTGTCTGTGTTGAAGAAGTGATTAAACGTGTGGTCGTAGTCTCTAGCATGATACCATGTTCTACCCTCCACTCAGAAAGTAGACTTTCAGGACCAGACTCGGGTTCGACGTGTTGGTTTGGTGCAATTTCTGGATTTGGAAGCTTATAAATGAGCCTCGCCTCTCGATGACTAGGCCCTGTTGGTAGACCCTCCTCAGCCATTATTGTATCCAGCCATTCCTTTCCATCTTCATCCACCTCAATGATCCTTACCGTCAACATTTTGACTATTCCGTCTATGGAGATATCTATACCAAAGTATTACTGTAAGCAAATACATTAGGCAAAAAAAAAGTTCTCAAGCCTGACCGTGATTAATGAACTCGGAGCCTGGGTATAGTAAACCGGTAATGTCCTCTGATATAGCAGAATATGTTATACCAGCGAATTCTGTAGTTTTATTTGTCGCCCTTGCTACGAGTTCGTCTCTGATAAAATAGATAGATCAGTCTCGAAAATAACATTTTCAATTACGTTCACTTACCGGCCCATGTCATATCCATTGGGCGAGATATCGTGGTGTGCATCAAGATCCTCCTCATGAGATACAGCTAGGAAAAGAGCATTAGTGCGGGCGTTAGGACCATTCTGACGATAAGACCTGGAGGAATATACTATATTAAAGTAACGAGCTCGGTGAAATAACCTGAATGACCGCATACCTGAAATGATTCCCTCCAACAAAAGTTTCTAAACAGGTTCCTATTTCGGCATTGGAGTACATTTGGCGCAATTCGTGCTGAGTATGTATGAAGCCATTTCCGTCACCCAGATCTGCGGAGAATACTGCACCACCATGCTGACCCAAGCATTCATAAGAACTATATCGTCAATATTATCTTAGTAAAATATAGTGAGAAGACTTAAAATTATTACTGACAACCCAAGTGACCGCGCCCAGTATACTATACCAGAGTCTGTCAGTACTTCGGGACTACTCTTTCCCGAAATTATTACCTACGTGTATGAGAAATAGTTAATAATCAGTGAAGTACGGGTAGGAGCACAGAACATTACATTCAGTGGTTCCCCAAAGCCATTTTTGGTGTCTATCAGCATGCGTCCTCCGCCAAGGAGGGGAGAGACAAAGTCCTGGTCGTCATAGCCTCGCACAGCTTGAATTGATAAATTGAAAACGAATATGAAAACTTGAAGGGGGAGAGGGGTATACTTTATAAAAGATAGAAAAGATTTAGATCTTCTTGACATCGTTCCTCTTCTTCCGCTTCAAGGATTGAGGTGTTGCTTTATCTCGAAAAAGAATGACTGGAGCCAAAAGGATCTTTCGAGGGTCACAGACAGCCACATATAGAGTATGTAAGGCACTGCTGGTCTATTTTGCGCTGCATCAAAAATAACAATGTATAGAGGGAAGGGCAAAATCCAAGGAAATCAAAGTAAGTGTAGTAGCACTTCTTTCCTTCAAGAGGTTCAGCAAAGTTCGAAGCTAAGGGCTGTTAGGAGGTTTCAGCACTTGAAATTTCAACAACGACGCGCTTTGCAGATGCTAAGGAAGTAAGACCATGTGTCAATGATAAGCAGATAAGCAATATTATCTATTTATAATTAAGTTGTCAGAGTAGGGAAATTCTATTACTGGATGGTACTGAAGTGGATGCGGGAATGCTATTACAGGTTTCTTAGTGGAGTTGGGGAAGTACTATAACGTATACTAATTAAACTGCAATATATGCATTATCAAAAATAAAGGCTCGAATAAGAGGTGCTATGCGCGCTTGCGGCAGTATATACCGTATCGAGTGTCATCCATAAAGTATTCCATTTCTGTTGTCCCTGAGTCACATCAATCCATCCTCCGCCCTTTTGTTGCACACACATGTATAGAAACATGATTTGGGTCCGACCCTAGATATGAGAATTCGAAACTGAGATTATGTCTCGAGCTATGTGAGTTGTCAATGTTCGTATGCTACGTGTTCATGCATAGTGTCAAGTTGGTAAAGAGGGTTAGTAGATGTAGAATCGCTCTTAACGGATACTACATTAAATGCTATCATTATCATTACCTTTACCTTTGAACGGGGGGAGCATTTTACTTTTAAATAAAGGTATACGATTCATACAAGGCGCGTCGATCCTAATTTAAGGATCATTTAAACACAGAATCATTAAAAATGATTACCCAAGTGAGTTACATTGTAATCAACTAATATCAGTACTTAAATACCCAGAACAAAGGGTCATAAACATCATCAATAAAGGTATAACGTCGTAAACATAGATACCGACAATAAAAACAAGGAGAATGCCGAAATGGAGAAACCTAAAAACGAGAGAGAAGAACAATGAAAGCGGGAAGCACCCGATCCGGTGCTCAAAATGTTCGAGGCAGTTGCAGAGTTCGGAACAGTGGAAGAGGAAGTCAAGGATATAGTGGTTGTACTAGTACTGGGCCCACCCTCACCTGAGCTGCTCGTAATACTCGACCCTTCGTGAGACACGGACGTGGTAGGGGCGGGCGCTGACTGTCATACAATGGTGACAGTTAAAAGTTGAACGACACCGTCGACAGCTATGCCTATATACCGTTGGTTAGTATCCTGAAACTAGAAACAAAGAGAAACTTAAGTACCATGATTAACGCCCGTCGAGCCAGCGGCCATGAGACCAGTTATGGCTTCTGCTGTCGTAGAGTATGTAACACCATCGAAGCTTGTTTGCCCCGCGGTTGCTGCCGCAACTAGTTTATCCCTAGTACAACGTATATTTATAATCTTATTTTTAGTTGCTCTAAGTAAAGACACTTACCGGCCAACGTTGTATCCATCCGCGGCTATAGTGTGATGTTCAAAAACGTTCTCCTCTTGTGACACACTATATTTCATATAAGTTTATTACCAAGAGAAATCCAGGTAAGACTTACGCAAGGAAAAGGGCACCACTATCAGCTAGACTCCCATTTTGCCTGAAAACACGGAAATGATTCCCTCCGACTAATGACTCGAGACATGTCCCGACTTCGGCATTATCGAAGTCAGAACGGAGTTCTATAGTTTGGTTGACAAATCCATTTCCATCACCAAGATTCGCACTCTGTGGATCACCTAAATGGAGACCAAAGCATTCTTCCGAGCTAGAGATGTCCAGAGAGGAAAGATACGATAGACGCCAATAACAAATATAGTAAGACGCGGAGAGAGCCGAAGAAGATGGTTATTATTTGACCTTCATAGAAACGAAATTGCGACTTACAAGTCAATTGAACGAGCAAAGTTTAAAAATCCGTCGTCTGTGAGAACTTCAGGAGAACTAAGTCCAGAGATAATGACCTAGAAGAGTATTTAGGAGGAGATATAATTAAGCAAATCAATTTTAAGATAAAAGAAATATTGACTTAGAACGCACGTTCAATGGTTCTCCTAAACCGTCGCTCGTTGCAACATCTAGCATACTTCCTCCATTGACTCGAGGGTCATAGTACGCTGCGGCCCGCTTCGCAAAAGACGATACTGCAGTTGCAGACTGCAGATACACACTGAGAAAGACGGCAACAGATAACGAGGTGCGCATCGTCTAGAGTACTCCAGTAGTAACAGTCAACCCGATTGGAGAGAGAAAAAGGGGGCTACTGTGAGAGGCGAGCACTAGTAGTTACATTTGAATCCGACAACCTTCCTTTTATAATTTCGGTTCCAATGTTCTCGCACGCAAAAATCAACGGTGGCCGAAAGCATTAGTTTAGGCAAAAATTATGATAGGAGTCCTCTTCTGGTCTTCTCGATTTTCCTGACGGGGCCATTATTGTGACTTTGAACGATTCCGTTCAATCAGAAGCTGGGGATCTTTGATGTCAGATGATTGAGGAAGACTATCGGCCCCTGAGTCGTCATATGCCCCCTCAACTGAGAGGTTCTCTTTAGAATCAAATGTGCTGAAACGTTGGCAAAACAAAACACAAATGAATGCAGATCAATAAGTGTAACGGAAATACACAAAACCGGTATGAAGCGGAAGAACGACTTATTCGTTTTCCCATATAAGATTGTCAATTTCCACCAAGAGGTAATTATAGAAATATCATAAAAAGGTACAAAACGTGCTTGTCAACCGCATGTCGTTCATATATAGAATTTGAGTGTACAGACACGTTCGAGAGATAGTAAAAAACAGTACTGAAAAGAAAAACATTATATCATAACGATCTCGGCCTTAAGCGTTCTACCCGCAGAGGATTTTCCCATGGAAATCTATTCAGATAATCGATCGCTGAAAAGAAACAGAAAAAACACATGCACATGTTTACTTCTATTTCACGCCACAAATATGAAGGCTTGGGATCAAACGTAAAAGATGGATCTATGGAAGTTCCTTCGGTTGCAAATGAGGATAGTAATATCCAAGTCCAAGTGCGTGTACTAAGCAGGCTTCAAAAGGCTCTGAATTGCATAATCCAGACATTATGTTAATTTCAACAACTGTTCAGAACCAGGATTAGTGGCGAAGTACTAAGACTACCCAGCAAATATTAGTATGGATGACGAATTTTCTCTAGGCTAGAGAGAGGCCTTCCATCCAACTTCCAATAGCTATAGCTGCCTCCGTCCTCTCGGGTTCGTACCACTCAAATCCAAGGATATCATGCATCGCATCTTTACTCTCTATTACCTTCAGTTTATCACCAAGATCTTTTTCCATCCTCGAGATCAGAGTTCGAATAGAGCCTACAAGTGTCTCACCACCGCCATATACAATAAATGTTTCGGGGAATCCCTTGAAGCTGACATCCTTCAATTTCTTACATGCAGGGGATAAATACGGGCTTTCAAGCACTGCTTGACCATTTGACCCCGCAAGGGGAATCGTAGCTGAAGGTGGAGAAAATGGTGCTGGGGGTGGTCCCAAGAAGTCCGATCGTGCATGAGTATATTCAGTGTCATCCAAGGCAGCGTGTGAACCCGAGAGGTCGCACCAAGGTGAAAGTAACACAGTCCCACCAGGTGGACCTGGAAGCTGAGAAACCGAGTTGGTATTTTCAACTAGGTAGCGTGTGAGGCCAAGGACAAGATTGGCTCCAGCTGAATCCCCGACAAAAATAACATTTTCTGCAGGTACGCCATGTTTACGTATTAAATACACGTAAGCCGAAAGACCGTCAATTAATTGGGCTGGGAATGGATGTTCTCCTGGAGAACGATCTGGTGTATATGGAGTTGTAAGACGATACTCTACTGAAAATGCTCGGGCGATAGATGGTGAATGAGCAAGGATCTTGCGTATCACAGCAGAGACCGAGCTAGAAGGGTGCGCCGAAAGAGACCAGTAGCCACCGCCATGGAAGTATAAAATTACTTTCTCCCCTGGTTGATAGATGGTTTTTGCTTCGTGACCTGATCCGAAATACCAGTAGCCTGGTATCCGTAATGTCTTCACATTTGCCGCATCTGCCCATTTCTTAATTTCTCCACTTATGAGTTCGGGCACGCCATCAACATAAACCCCATCCGCATCTGTTTCGAGCTTTGTGTGAACGGGTAAATAGCTGATTCCTCCAAGTCTACGAAGACAAGACAGATATAATTGGTTTATTGAGTGAATGAATCACTTAATGTATGTGTGACGCACCTTCTGTCAACACCTGACATATACTTTACGAAGTTGACTCTTATGCATCTGCTGAGTGGCCACGAATTCCTCGGACGCCATGAGGGTAACAGATTCTTGACGGTCCAGTAGGGTAGTCGAACCAAAAGAACTTGGAGAAGGGAACAGGCTACGTAAAGAGCTTTGACAGGTCGTTTAGTCAAAATCGACATTGCTCTATATTCCTTTGGGGGGGCCGATACAGGGAAAGACGCTAATGTTGAGCAAGTGATTACCTTTTATCGGAATTGAGAACCGTTGCTGCCTTATTTTCCCGGGTCAACCATTTACGAACTGTCAGATGGACAGTATCAAAGGGTCCGAGGAGTACATATTTGATATATAATTATATATATGTTTATAGTGCCTGTGAACACATTTTTTCAACTTATATATGATCAAGGACTATGGGGAACCCATCTATCCTACGCTCCAGCAAAGTCGACTTACGTAATCATACATGCATGTATTACATTAAATGATGGTGAATCAAAACTATCATCGGAGTGTTCCCACAGCGAGCATATAGTACACCGTTATCAGATGGCCCCTTTACTGTTGTATTTAATAAGGACGAAGAAGACTGATGGATTGATGGTGGAGATATATATGATAAATATGCTATATAACCTAATACAGCTGAAGTCCATCACTGATACAATCTCTTCGTCTATACTACGATTGATATTTCTATCCTATAATCTACTCAAATACGAACTAAAATGCGGCGTGAGCCTGCTTCACAAATCCCGCATGCAGTACGAGGAACTTTGGAGCTTCTCTCAAGTCTCGCTCCCATTCCATATCTCTCTGTCTCTGTTGATCTCGCGATTTCCATCATTGATTTATGTGCGAACGTATACGTTAATAAGTAAGCATACTTTTATACCCCATATGCGAAATTTACATTCTCATATCACCTAATTTACACAGACAAAGTGTCGACGCTGTTGGGCAGCGTTGTACACATATACTGCTCACAATCAAGGAGAATGACTATAGTAATGGGTCGGCTAATATCCGGGATCTGTTAGACCAATACCAAGGGTTAGTATTTTCAATATCTTAGTCTTCGTTCCCTAGTTACAGGCTCAGTGGGGCAATTCAAATAATAATGTATTTGGCTAACATTTTCTATCAAACTGACAAACACCGCCTAGACTACTCGAACGTATAAAACAAAAAATGCTTCGCTGGAAGGGAATGAACAGAGTGTTACAATTCGTGAATCAAGTCGATATTTCCAGAAGTGTGAAAGAAAGCCATGAACTCATAGATGCCACTATGGAAGTATTCAACATAACATCTTCGGTTGAATTACATAGGTGGACTGCTAGGCACGAGGAGCAGAGAAGAGTAGACCAAGATTTCCTCGTCTCAGTTCTCTCAGAAATTAAGGACAATCTTTCTGAGTGTGTAAAATCTGAACAGATTGAAAGGCTCATGAAACTATTGTAAGAAGTCCTTTCTCAGAATCACGAAAATAGATCAATTTTCCAGAATATCGAGCTTACTCTTCATAAGGTTCAGGCCAAAGGTATGCGGATGGGGAAGCTTTTACCTAGTCCACTTGATAACGGGGAAGTGAGAATGGACGTTACACCGATATATAGTGCGGCAATAGGCGGAGACTCTATCTATGACGTCTATACGGGAGTTTATCTTGGTCAAGAGTATTGTGTAATTAAAGTTATAAGGATGCACAGAATTACCGAGGGCACTAAAGATGTATGTATAACATAATGCTCTTAGTTTGTGTACCATATATATTCAGCCATTCTTTAGCGCTTCATCTGTGAAATAAATTATTGGAACCAATTATGGAGACTTGATCGGGGAAGGTATATCACACCACTCTATGGACACTACCTCCATAACGATGTTCTGTAAGTATACCATCTCTACATATATCTCAAGTCCGCTTGAACCAAACAACCCTTAGAAATCTAGTTAGCCCGTGGTTCGGTCGTGGAGACGTCATGACTTATACTAGCAACGGTATGGGTGATAATTGCGGTCCTATTGTATGCATAATTTTAGCTGTACATAAAGAATTCTTCCTCATATACCTCTAGATCAGAAGGATTGCAGAGGGCGTCAATTTCTTGCACAGTCAGGAGACTCCATATGCCCATGGCGACATTAAACCCGTGTGTTATACTTAAATTCCTTTCATGGTCTTAAGATTTACTGGATTTGTCTTATTAGGATAATATTCTCATAAGTGCGGCTGGCAATCCTATTTTAACAGGTTTTGGCATGACAAAAGTGAGTATAGACCTTCGTACACCATGATGTCGAATAGTTTAATTTCTATCCTATAGATAATTAAAAATGCTGAAGGGGTAAAAGTCACTCCAGGTTCCGGAGTATGCAACTCGTTAAATTATACTGCTCCTGAGTTAATTCACGACAGACCCATCCTGCACTGTGCATCAGACGTTTATGCTTATTCGATGACAGTATTTGAGGTAAGGGGCATAAAAAAGAGTACCTAGCTATACCTGACTAATGTTGTGGAAGATAATGACGAGGAAGAAGCCCTTTATGGAGGATGAGTGTATAATTCAGATTATTGCTATGCTAAAGAACAATGTAAGGCCGTCTCGACCTACGGAAGATGAAAACCTCAGGCGTCGCGGGCTTGATGACAACTTGTGGAACTTACTAACTAGGTGTTGGGCAGTGGAACACAAGAGACGGCCTACAATGAGAGAGGTGCTGGAGGTCCTTCCTTTATATAATCGTGTATTAAACTAGGCGCTGATGAGTGTATGTAAAATTGTTTGTTCAAATTGTTGATTGTGGAACTTGATTGATTACAAATATGTATATTATATAAGAAGAACGGTTTGAAACTCCGAATGAAAAAGCCAAATGGACGCGTCTCAGTCGCGTCGACACTGAATTATCTGCTTGCCTTGCCAGTGACCACAACCTTAGCATGGTACGCCGTTTCTGATTGATATGCTCTCGCTAAGATGCACATATAAGATGCATATATGCTCACTCGACCCCTAGTCCTCCGCAGCGAATACCCCGCGCCGACCCAAACGAGCTCGTTCACCCTCTCGTGCTCCAGTACAGGTCACTGATACACCTCAACTCAATAGACGCGCTTCTGAATCCTCACTTCCGCCGTCGTCTCCGGCAGCATTCCCTGATACCGATGAGTTCTCAAGTGATCAAGATGCTATTCCAGACTTAGAAAGTGATGTTGTTGACGAGGAAGAAGGAGACGGTGAAGATTTGTTCGGCGAAACTCTAGAAGAGTATGTTTTATTCAAATAGATAAGACCTTCGGCACGCCTAACGCAAACTACTTAAATAGCGACTATGCTGCTAACGCTGCACTCGATACCTACTCCGACTCCGGAATCAATGATGAGGAACAATTTGAAGAGATAAGCGTCGCACAAAGACGACAAGCGGAACGTACAATGGCCTTGCGTGATAGGCGTGAACGACAAGGTCGTCGTGGAGGCCGCGCTACAATACGATCCCTCCCACCGGATATACTTCAAAGCGAAGAAAGTGAAGATGATGGTATGGATGGTGGTCTATTAGCTGGCTTGAAACCCAGGGCACGTCGTCAATACGATGAACGTATAGAAATCGATGATGCTGCCGGAGTTGAGGCAGAGATGCCGCTGGAACAATTACATGACATTAAGGCGAACTCTATAGCGGAATGGGTTGCAATTGATCGTGTTCGGCGATCAATAGCAAAACATTTTCGACACTTTCTAACTTCGTACACGGACGAAAATGGAGCATCAGTCCACTATCCTTTGATTCGTAATCTTGGAGAAAGTGCGTCAACTCAACCCCTTGCCAAGAGTTTTAATACTTACTATCAACCTTCTAGATAATGCCGAATCACTTGAGGTTTCATTCACTCATCTCACAGATTCAATCGCTGTGATAGCCTACTTCTTGGTTATTTGTCCTAGTGCTATTTTGGCTATATTTGACGAAGTTGCTTTATCTGTTGTACTCATTTCCTATCCTCATTATGAGCGAATTCATCAAGAAATTCACGTACGCATCACTGATCTACCATCCACATCTTCACTTCGTGATCTACGTCGATCTCATTTAAATAACCTTGTTCGTGTCACTGGCGTCGTTACAAGACGTAGCGGTGTCTTCCCTCAATTGAAGTACGTTAAATTTGATTGCAAGAAGTGTGGCGCTATCCTAGGACCATTTTATCAAGATGCCAGTAAAGAAGTTACCATAAGCTACTGTCCTGCCTGTGACGGCAGAGGACCTTTCAAGGTTAATCAAGAACAGACGATCTACCGTAATTATCAAAAAATGACGTTGCAGGAGTCACCTGGATCCGTTCCTCCTGGTCGTTTACCAAGACACCGTGAAGTTATCCTGCTTTGGGATCTCATAGACTCTGCTAAACCTGGTGAAGAAGTTGTACGTATCATGTGTGATTTTATCAGTTTTCTGAACTAATGCCCTGTACTAGGAAGTAACTGGCATTTATAGGAATAACTACGACGCGTCATTAAATACGAAGAATGGGTTCCCCGTGTTTTCAACTATTATCGAAGCAAATCATATTAATAAGAAGGAAGATTTGTTTGCTGCATTCCGGCTTACCGAAGAGGATGAACGACTGATTCGCAGTATGGCCAAGGACGAACGTATTCGCAGACGAATCATTAAGTCAATCGCCCCTTCTATATACGGCCATGAAGACATCAAAACTGGTATTGCACTTTCCCTATTTGGTGGAGTTCCTAAAGATATCAACCGCAAGCATCGTATTCGTGGAGATATCAATGTTCTATTATTAGGTGATCCAGGTACAGCGAAGTCCCAGTTTCTCAAATACGTCGAGAAAACTGCACATCGGTCTGTCTTCACCACAGGACAGGGTGCATCTGCAGTTGGTCTTACGGCCAGTGTGAGGAAAGATCCAGTAACTCGTGAATGGACTCTGGAAGGAGGGGCTCTAGTTCTTGCAGATAAAGGAACTTGTCTTATTGATGAATTCGATAAAATGAACGATGCAGACCGGACATCTATTCACGAAGCTATGGAGCAACAATCAATTTCTATCTCAAAGGCAGGCATTGTCACCACCTTACAGGCACGTTGCTCTATTGTCGCAGCGGCTAATCCGATCCGTGGTCGATACAACCCAACAATTCCGTTCCAACAAAATGTCGAGTTGACCGAGCCAATTCTGTCCCGTTTTGATATTCTTTGTGTCGTCAAGGACTCTGTTGACCCTGTTGCAGACGAATTGCTTGCTAAGTTCGTTGTTGGAAGTCATCGACGTAGTCACCCATACTTCGACTCCGAAACAGAAGAACTGGATGTTGGTACTTCTCTTGATGAAGATGTATGTCATATTATCTGGATTTATACAATCTTTTTACTAACAGTAACTTTAGGTCATATCGCAAGATCTGCTTCGCAAATATATCATGTATGCCCGAGAAAAGATTCGACCAAAGCTTTTTGATCTCGACCAGGAAAAGCTTTCCCGCCTATTTGCAGATCTGCGTCGTGAATCGTTGGCTACAGGCTCGGTGCCCATAACCGTTCGTCACCTTGAGAGCATGATCCGCATGGCTGAGGCGAGTGCCAAGATGCACCTTCGGGAATATGTTCGTGCCGATGACATTGATCTTGCGATTTCGGTAATGGTTGGAAGCTTCGTCAGTGCCCAGAAAACCTCCGTCAAGAGGACATTAGAACGCGTAAGTCATCCCACCTTATTAGGAGTTTCTCCTGTTACTTATACTTTGTTTTCAGGGCTTCCGGAAATATCTTACTCAAGCCAGAGACCACGAAGAGCTTCTGGCCTTCATCCTTGGCCAACTTATCAAGGATAAGGTTAGATACTATCAACTACAGCATCACGAGCAACCCGACAAGGTTTCGGTCCCAATCAAAGATCTCGATGAACGTGTAAGTTTGTGGTTTATGGATAAAGTCAAGGACCTACTACTGACTTGGTATGCGGTCAAATCTAGGCAAAAGAACACGATATCTTCGATACACAAAACTTCTTACAATCTCGCCTATTTGCTACAAACGGATATACGATTATTAACGAAAATGGTGTTGACAAAATACAAAAAGTATTCCGTCAAGATCTCTGATTGGCTGATTTCATATGTAATGAGGGGTGTATCTGAATTATTTTTTTGTTGTAGATTATGTACTTTCTGTCAAAGGTTATCTCATTCTTGTTCTCATCATTGCTTTGTTAGTTTTAGTGTGTTTTCATTTGCCTCTAAAAGACCCAAATATGTAAAAACAATACATAGTACAAATGATTATATTCCGGACCCCATACATACACCTTAGCATCATAACACCAAAAATAAAAGAGATACAATGAAACAAAGTGAGAGAGCCAAAAATCAGACGGCCATCACTTTGACAGAATCAAATGCGCCTTCATGATTTTGTGTTGAACCATGATCCGTAGCGACGATGTTGAAAGATTCAGTTGGATTAGTGACGTCATTCTAATATAGGGGGTCTGTCTTAGTATCGAGTATAGAGACAATATAGGTGATCCTTGCCTTACTGCTACTGATATGTACTTCTTCAGTTTTGTCTATTGTAATAACACCTAGTCCGCGAGGAGTATGTCTTGGTGGATGCAGAGCAAAGGAGTTTTGCTATTTTATTATAAATTATTCGATATTAGCGAATGGTGTTTAGAGTAGGTCTGGATTGAGGATGAATATGAAATAATGGAATGAGTACGAACGTCTCGAGCAGACCCTGAAGTACCCTCCCCAAAACTGAACATGTTAAGAGTAGGTTTCATTGACACTCGATCCTTCCTGGCCCGGAACGAGTTGCGGGTGTTCAGACTAGTGCATAAGTCATATTAGTATGGGTTTTGCGGAGTACAGGGTGGAAGAATACGCACGCAGTTAGGACGCTACTGATATACACTAGGAATACGCAGGTGAATTAGTATATATAAAATTAAAGTTAGTCAGTGGACATAAGGGGCTCACGTTTGCTTATTACGAAATGTATCCCGATGAAGACAAGGTTCCCAGGCATGATGATTGCCTAAAAATAAATATATTTATTAATATCGAATCAATGAATAGGTAATTTGATAAACCCTTACGCATACAAGCGAAGCGATGGAGAAGACACTATTGTGGGTTAATACTAGTCAATCAACATGTAGATATGGTAAAGAAGTTATAAACAAACCATGTCAATAACCCATTTTCAACGGAGTAAAGAATGAGCTTATCGATAGCTTCATCCATACTAGGGTTGCTTAAGAACATATCGCTTTCAGACGATTCTGTATCGACTGACCTAGATAGTCCAGTCCTGGACTACATAATAATTGTATTTATAAATCAGTCCGCAGCAAGAACTCAAGGGATTATATTACACAGATAGGAGAATTAAGACTTACCCCATGAAGCCAGTAACAAAGACCGCCGGTGATAAGAATATCGCAAGCCACTGCGACGGAAACACCTGTAGTGAATAACCACTAAATTTTATTATTATTATCTAATCAATACGAGTATCTTGACATAGGATGGGCGGTTGATACGTACCCGGACTTTTGTTGCCCAATCATCAAAGGTGCCATAGTGGATACTTCGATGGAATTTTCATCAGCATTATGCAGTAGTTATGGGAATGCAGGAGTCACGTACGCCCTTGCTGTGGTGACTGATTTGAAAGATAGGAGTCAGTGCAATGTCCATGCGGTCCTAAATAATTTTGCTTACCCCAACCTAAAGCTATTTTTGGTAAATATAAGTCATGTGTATCAACTCTTAAGCCACAATTACTCGAATTAGAAAATTGAGGACGTACTGAGACGTGCGATTTGGAGCAAAAACTATAAACATGTAACAGGATCAGATGAATGATCAACTAGCATGTCACCGTGGGTGTGATGGAAGACCCGGAACTTACTGTTATGGGTGCAATAATGTTCTTTCGGCTTACTATGGGAAATACAAGAAAAAAAATTAGATGCGCTTCTTGTGGCTTCGGTAGAAGTTGACGCACGCTTCCAAACTCGCCAGGTGAAGAAACTTAAAAAGAGGGGAGATAAACGGCGGTTAAAATAAGATGTCAACACTAATCAAAATTTTGAGATGGGTCCGGAAACAATTACCTCTGAGCGAAAAATGTGATAGTCCCCTAAATTGAATGATTGGAATGGTTATGCGCGTTAGAAGAAAAAGGCTAAGGCGTTAATAAGAGAGAAATCTCGGCTAACAGTTAAACCGACGGTCAGCTAGGGTAGGGGACTTTGAGGTTAGAAAAGAAAATCTCGGAGATATAGTGATCGGATTTACATACAGCAAGGGACCTGTATGATTAATGAGTGATCTGAGACACAACCAACCAGACGAAAGGAACATGGTGGGGAGAACTTACGGGACAAGTTCACCGAGAGCATCATTGTTTCCGAAGTTCTCAATGAGATAGTGGTATATGGTTATCATAATACAGACGATATGTGCAGAATCCAGGAGGCTATATATCATCCCACTGTAAGCAGCTGCATTAAGGAATATGCTAATTAAGGCTCACAGAAGGACTACTATCTGAGAGAATGCAGGACACGCTTCAGAAAGGAGAACTTGTTAAGAGGGTAATACGAAACACTCACTAGGATGGTGAATATCTTGAGGTCATTCTTGGGTTTACTTCTGTAGTAGAAATATGCTTGTAAAAGCACAATACCACTTAAAGCCGTTGCAAACCAGGACGTGATAAGGACAGACCCCACTGAAAGTCCCTTTACCGTTTTCTCCATGTCCTGATTCTCTCAGAGCACAGATAGTTGAATAACGAAAAGGGAAGGAGGGTTCAAAAGAGGAAGGAGGAGTACAAAGGGGAAGGAAGTGGGAAGTAAACCTCTTTAGCAGTACCACTGCCGAGCCATATAAATAAAAAAACATTCCACATAACTCGCCCGACCTCCCGCTCTCCGAGTGCTTCGCCCATCTGTTCAGATCCATTAATACCTCCCCTCCCCATCATGTGTTAGACTCAAAAAAGATCTCGGCAGAAAATTTCCAGATGTGGTCCATAGATCGCCTCTCTCGACCAGTGCATTTGGGCTTCTCATATAAGGCTAATACTGATGCGGGGTGACGAAATTTAGACTTTCTTCCTAGAATATTTAATCTATAAATGGGCATATAAGATTTAGTAGTCAGGTTTTTTGACTATATTTGTTCCCCCGCCTCTAAAAGATCACGATATTTCCGTTTAGCTAACAAGGAAGGCTCCGGCTATTTTTATTCACTTGATTTTTTCGTATCCACACCACATATAGCTGCTTCGTCAAGTATGAGCAGAACAACAATCGAGGCAAAGATCACAAACGAGTATATCTAGAGCCTAGAGATCGTTTCTAAATGAATAGGCCTCTCTCGCTTATCTTTTTCAGGGTTGTTAGGACTAATAAGGAACGAGGCCAGGATATTAAAGTTCCTTGCTAAATGCACATGGATCGAGCTTTAAGGACATAAAAATAAGGAGTCGACAATCAGCAAATGGTAGATTTTCTCAATTAAGAGAAGAAAGTGTGACATCGGTTTAATTTGTAATTTGAAGTCGATGTAATTTCTCTAGAGCTGAATATGTGGTGTGGTCCTTTTTTTGATCGTAACGTCAACCTATCAGGATCTGCCTGATCGAAGGAATTTCAAACTCAGACTTTTAATCAAGGTACGGGCCAGATTACAGGGTGGATGTGTGTGTAAAAAAATAATCCTGGCACTACAGAAAATACTGGTTACTGGTTACTGGCAAGTCCTGCTGCAAATGCTAGTGGTCCGCAGATATCTGATTTATTTCATTAATCGCTGCGTTTCATTCGTTGCAGGACACTGTCCTTCTCCTGGTCTTCTTTAACCTCTGATACACTGACACCAGTTCCATTTAGACCTTCCTCAATTCCTTGTAAATTGCGCGAGTCAAGTTGATAATCGTAGTCTCCAAGGAAGAAGTACACGGCCGGAACGACTACGCACAAAGCCCCGACGACGTTTCCGAGGAAAGCGGCAATAAGTGATCTGTAAAGTTGTGGATTATTTGGATTGTTCAAGTCAGTTGCTAAATGTCAAACAATTTGGACTGGTATCAATGGGAACATACTTGCGTATATATTCTGCAACTGACAGCTAGGTATATAAAACTTCGTTTAGCGTCATATCTCCAGCGCCAAGAGAAAAGTACATACGTCGGCACCAAAAAACATGCCAAGAGTCACAAGGAACATGTTTGCTAGATCAGAGGTGGCTTAATCGTGGATCCATAGTAAAAAAGAGAGTTTGGAATGAAACACACCGACAACTGATTTCAAATTGTAATCAAGTCAGTCAATTACTTTTTGGAGGAATGGCTCCCACGCACCGTGATCATATCCACAAGATACAAAAATCTATCATTCATTGGGTTGGGTGAATGTCAGAAAATTGTACGAATAATTAAGTTAACCGGTATACCCATATTGGAATCCATATGGCGAATATCTGATTTATAAGTATTAATATCAAAGAGATTAACAAATATGAACGATTTTTCTAACTTTAGAAATGGTTTCTCTGGAACCTGCAGCTTGCTAATACAGTGGCGTTAGGATAACCTTCCGATAGGTACACGTGTGTGAACATACCCAAACTGCGATGCAAACCAACCAGTTGCAAGCTATACCGCGTATGAAGATTTGATGCCACTCTGGTGTTCCCGCTTTTTTGCTTTACAGTTAAGAGGTAATTAAGAAAAAAAATTAAATGGAAGTAGGGGCCGCGGAGGCATACATGGTTAAATCCTGAGCAAATTGCACATATGGGGCTGTCGATATTATACCCGAATCTAGATTATCGGGGGAGATAATCAGCACTTTAGTGACTAAAAAGACATCGAACTAGTGGTAACTCACACTTGACAAGGACAGAGGCGAAAAATAGACTTCCGCAAAGATTGCCGAAAAGGACTAGTTTTTCAGATGTAAATCAGAAGAGCTTAGAGACGATCAACGTATTAGTACAGTTATCACTCACCAATTATCCAATTTGCAGCTAGACCCCACCATGGAACAGCGCGCTTTAGACATGCTATGGGAAATACCTGTGGGGTATACAGAATTTCATTAAAGCTCATTCTAATCAATCATCTAAGAATAACTAGAACAAATGCATACCATCATGTTGCTAGTCAAGAGCTCTTGACCAGTGAGTACAATCCTGTTTCACCACATTTGTTAGTAACGGGCTATCTTCAGAGTCATTCCCTGAGTTCTATACATTACGAGCCCGACAGGGAAGACAAAACCTCCGAGAATCTTCACAATTCCCGGGTTTGCGGTATTCAGTGAAGGAGAACCACCTTCGATGATCTCTAAGAGTAATCCTCCCGTTGACAAGAGTGCACCTGCTACGACCGCCTTGATAATGAAGTATACAGACAGACAGGTAAGAATGTGTCGTATTATGTTTCAGTAGCAACGTGCAAACCTTGAAGAATACTTTATCATATCGAGTTCTATGCTTCATGACACCTTGATCAACCATTGCGATGGCTACGTCCCGAGGTGAGAGTGTTGATGGGCTATTCATGCTGTTTGCTTTCTTCTAACTTCAAAGAACTACTTCGGGTCCTAATGGGAAGAAAGCAGGAGAAGGTTGATGGCACAACAAGCCCGCAGAGATAATAGTACGGACGCTCATGTGGGAAATCGAAAATAAATTGACACGTCCTGGTTTAGAAAAAAAAGGATAAATAAAGTTTACATACACGAAGAAAGAGGGGGATGTAAGGAAGGAAGGAATAGGTCACGAAACACACGGCTCTGATAGCCAGAAGCAATCCATTTGTAACGCATTTTTTTCTTAATTCAATTGGCTAGAATCGGCAACTGTGGGTCGCCAGGAAGCAAGCACACTTAGCGCCCCCGGAAATTTGGACCCTTATGGAATGGTCCAGTGATGATGAGGCAAGTAGCGGAAATAGGTATTCTCGATCGAAAACTCCGAGTTGAGTAGTATTTTTAGAATTAGATTGAAATATTTGAAGTACATAAAACAGATTGAAGACGCAGAGTTGCTAGAGATTCCACTCCCCCCCCCCCCTTGAGTATCTAGCCTCGGATATTTGGCGAACTATTAGATTGATCCCACCCGGAAGTTAGTCTCATGTTCCCGTGAACATGTCTCCGTGCCGCCATCGCCGGCCATCATAAGGCAATTTGAGAACAGTGTGGGGTAGATATGGGGAAGCAAGGGGATGGGCGTACGTCACCCCAGTAAGCGAGATTGAGAATAAAGAATAAAATGGTGAAAATTGAAATTACTTTCGTGACTCAATACTTCTCTTTCTACACCACCATACATTCAGTTACCTCCCCAATTTATGATCCAATACCAGAGGTGATAGGATAGAATTTTTTTGTACCTTATAAAGGTGCACACATAGCAATTATGGGGGAATCCAACAGCGCTGATAGTACCATAATGTGATAGATAGAATTTAGTGTTCAGTTCGTCATGGTGTTTCACATAAGAGCTCACGTGGACTCACAGTCATATGACTACTTCTAAAAATAGAATTTCTCTTCAGATGGTATTATTTTATTTATATTTATCATTAAGATCCCGTCATGTCTTTTAGCCAAACTTTTATCCTTCAATCCAAACTCTTAGCACAGTATAGGAGGCCGGTAAATACACGACTATGTGGAATCGTCGTTCCCTCAAGTACACAAACCCCTTTTCGGAAATACTCGTATCTCCCAGAACGAACAGCAGGATTCTCTCGATTGTCTCCACCTCCAAGACCGAATCTGGGTCTGGGTCTGGATCCAAGTCTGAGTAAAAGCCCGAGTCATACTCGGTCGTTCTCGTCTACGGATCAAAAACATGGCAAATATACCCACGTTGTTACGAGGATTGGATCATCTTCGAAAAAAAAGAAATACGAAGGCTTACCTTGTCCGATTCCACAACGTCCAAAGGGGCGGCCTACATCGATTTTGTCATTTAACGATTACAAATATTATAAACCGATACTGCGGACTGCTGACTGGGAATTTGCCAAGGTGCCGTCGAAAGTGGATGGAAAGAGGACAGAGTCGCTTGTGAAGTTTTATGCTATGGATAGTGATGAAGATAGATTGAAATTCCAGACTATCCTTAAGGATTTGCAGAAGGTTGAAAAGGTAAAAAAAATACATACATACATATGTATACACGTCACCCTAGGAACATGAATTTATCAATTCTTATTTCCACTAATGTGAAATCAATCTCTTTGTTTTTGTTTCTTTTTGTCCATTTCCATTTTCTATATTCTCTGGTTGCCTCAGCTTTGTATTGACATATATTTTATATGTTTATTTACAGCACCATGTCGATTGTAGGGACGCACAAGTTGAAGTCGTGGGTAAAGTCACTAATGTGACCATCACCAAACACACATTTGCCGTCGTAGTCCACACTCATTCTGCATGTATCGACGAATCATCACTTGATGGGATGTCCTCACTACACAAATGGCTCGCAAGGCTTTTTAATGGACTCAAAGAGAAAGATGATCGGATTCCAATATCTGGGATTACTATTCGTGATGTTCGTTTCGCTTTGCTATTAGATGACTTTGTAGGACAGCACATCGATCTCAAAAACTTTGTAACTGAAAGAGACGCTTAAATGGGTTGTTCTACTCAGTTTGCGTCAAGACAATTCATCCTGTCCCTTCATAACCTATAGAGGTGTTACTGTTTCTAAACAGGTAAACAGGAATGACATATCCTATACTATATAATGTACAATATATTTACCGTTTTTCTTGGATTCAATACACATGCCCTGTAGAGATACAAATATGTAGAATATTGGCGGGTGTCCGTAATAGATGTGGCACCACACCCTATGCAACCAACCAAACGACGAACCAAGAGTCAGATAGAAACAATGATAAAAATGAGAGATTCATATACAAGTTGAAATGGAATATATAATAAAAGTAGAGAATGGATACCAACGACGATTGACCCTGTTTGTCCATGGTATGATACGTCTTCTGGGAGAATATGGTATAATATTAGGACTTCTCCTGCTTTGATGCATTTGATAGGAACCGAACAACAATAACGGTTATGTTGTCTGTAGAATCTACAAGTGCGTATTCAACAAGTTTTTCACTTGCTTCTTTAGGGTCCATGATATGTCGAACAATGTCCACTGCTTTCTGGTCAGTGGCAACATCCCATAACTGTGGGGAAAAAATCAGTCACAATAAATGCTAAAATCTATGAAAGAAACGTACACCATCGCAAGCAATGATTAAAAACTCATCATCGTCCCCAAGCTCCGTCTCTGTGGTATACGGGGAACCAACAATTAATTCTTTCATTGCAGAGTCTCCTAAACTACGTGTGACCGCCAAAACACCGTTTACTCGGCCTCCCAATACATACCCTCCAGCTTGTAAAATTCGGCCGGCTTCTTGTGTGTCTGTGCCTTTATGATCATATGTCAGGCGGATGGCACGTCCTCCTCGACATAAGACCGCACGAGCGTCCCCAGCATTTGCGGTATATAGAACGCGTCTAAGTGGAGTACCAAGGGGAGGAGTTATTGCTCCGCGACGGAGACTTAGTCCAGCCCTGGTATCACCTACTTGAGTGCTTGAGGAGGAAGTAAATGACTTAATTGCGGAGACGACATCGGAGCCTTTCTTTAGAATACTGCGCTTCTTCGATCGGCCCGATGATGATGGACTTGAGGGACGAGGAGAATCTGCAGGGGTGGGACTAGAAGATGCATCTGGAGTAGGATAAGGATGTTCATCGTCCTTCTCTGGTGAGTTTTCAGGTGATTCGGACAGTAAAGCATCGATACTTTCTTCACCCAAGAAGCTTTGCTTTCCTTTGGCGTCTTCTAATCTTAAAAAGGCAGCCACTGCTGTACAACCAGAATGCATTTTCTCGTTCTGGGACACAAGTTCGCCAATCGCAACATCAACAGAATGAAATGTATGATTGAGAACTTCAGGGATGGATGAATTGGGGTGTTGTACCAATTGCTTGAGGAGTTCATCGTGGAAGTTGTTTCCACACCATTCAGCAGCGTGTTTGCCAGCATGCCCATCAAACACAGCAAAATAGCCTTGTCCGCGTACGCGCGCAAAATCGACAACAAAAGAGTATGCATCTTCCATTGTCCTCCGCAGGCCTTGATCATGAGATACACCAACAGAGTATGCTAAGTTGTTAGTCAAATGTTGGTTGGGTATCTACAATCCGTTTAAGAAAGACATTCTCCGAAGTAAGCAACAATCTCATCAAAGATCTTGATTATACTTACACCATACGTTTCTTCCCCTGTAGCAGTCGTGATTTTTCTACTTTGAGCATCTTGATCTCGGGCAGGTGGTTTATAATCAGAGTTGTCCACAGTGGGGTTTGCGGAGAGAGGAGTTGGATTTGTAGTGGCGCTAACAGGACCATTGGGAGGGCTCGTAGTCGTCCTGTCATGAATTCGAAGAAGAGTCAGTAAATCGGACAGACCAGAACGGATATAACGGAGTGGTTGCATGGAAGTAGGGAAGAGGCACGATTTTAAGTTGTGCCTAAGTTGCACCTGGATATACTAGATATACCCTGTGCCCAGGCTCACGGGTAAATACGCAAGTTAAAAGGCCAGAGCAGACCAACCGGGCGAGAATGGTTAGCAGCAACCAGCGGGCAAACGAAAGAAAGCGGCGGAATGCCGTCGATCAGGATGGAAATACGCGACTAGGTCGAGATCCAAGACCCTCATCTGGCAGTGAGAGGTATGTAGATGTATAAATACTTACACGTCGTGAGAAGTCATGGTTGCTACAAACGGTCTTTTGAAGTCGTATAAAGGTCACGTCTGCTTGCTTGTGGTTGGTATTGTGTATGCGTGCCGATCAAGCCTCAGGTTCTTATATGACCCTTGAATGAAACTCAAGTTCACTGAAGAGCGATGGCGAAGATTCTGAAAACGAGGAAAGAGAGGGTTCGAAGAGGTGATGGTAAGAGTAAGACAAGAAGAAAGCTGGAAAGTTGTGGCCACTCCGATTTATTTGTGGAGACCTCAAAGTCACAATGGAGCATGTGTTTGTATTTGTGGGAACATTATTTTGTATTCGTGGGAGTATTTTGATAGGCTTTATGCAATACACCCAATACACCGGATATTTACCTTTACAAACCGCGCGTCATATGCAGTCATAGTCACAAGAGCACAGCACCCGGGGCCGAACAATAACTAATAACAACGACGGCGACGACGACGACGACAAATACACAAAATAACAACGAGAAATGGAGAGAACCGTCGATGCTAGAAGAATAACATTCGTCTTTCTCTCGAGCCTTCTTCTTTTCGGCACTTTATATTCTGTCGCAACTCATTCTTACCTTGATACTTCCGATCCGACTATTGCTCTAACACACACACCACATCCTCTTCATGATACTCAGTACTTCGCCAGGAAGAATAATGTACTCAATACCGTATTCATCAAGCGTGCTTGGGGCTGGACCTCAGGTGCAGCCTTATTACTTCTTTTAACGTCACCTTCACCGTCTGTTACCGGTCCGGGCACTCGCCAAGTCTTTATGAGTGCTCGTGAGCGTCTTTTCAAATGGGGTGCAGCAACGCTTGTATGGTTGTTATTCACAGCATGGTTTTTTGGACCTAGTCTTTTCTCTCGTCTAACTGTAGCTTCGGGGGTGAATGCGTCATTCGATTACCCTCAGGGTACATACAACACGTCCCTATTTCCTATTGCTTCCCTTCTTCCACAAAGGATATCTATCTTTCTCCCGCTACGCATCCTCAAATATTTTTTCAAGCCCCCTTAGCCCCTGATTCGGTGCTCTTTGAAGGCGATTGGCGAACTCGTGCGAGGCTCATGCGCGGGCATGATGTTTCTGGTCACATCTTCCTCCTTACCATGAGTCTCTTATTCCTTGCCGATGCCCTAAAGCCCCACTTGAACAAAGGAAAACTCCGCTCCCTCTCACAAACTGTCGTACTCATATTCACTGTGTTACTAATGAATATCTGGTTCCTATCGGTGTTAACAACAGCAATCTATTTTCACACGGCATCGGAGAAGTTCACTGGATACTGTAAGTCTAATTAATTTTTTAGACTATCAGGAATAATAACCTAAGATGTCATAGTATTAGGCTTGGCGGGCTTTCTATTCATCCAGCTTCCGTTTTACTGGGATCAAAATATTAGATCTAGACAAACTTCACGCATTCGTAATGATTAAGGTAGTTCATTGTTATATTTTGTAATGAATTATATTGTGTTTCTCCCCCACTACTGTAGTTCGACCCACGAACAATGGCACAATGGATTGAAAGGGTGACAAAAACGTGACCGCGTTGGCCTAAGCACCACAAACCCATAAAAAGCTTCCGCTTTCATACCAACAAACCACAAACCCCACACAACATCTGTTCCTGTCAGACAGAACCAATGGAATTCTTGGAGGATAATAAGAGAATGCTGGCTTCATTCCTTACTCGTTGGTTCGGAAGTCTGTTTAATCCACAGGTAAGATTTCTCCGAGTGGTTTACTACGAGGATTTGAAATTTACTAATTTATATCTCTACTATTAGCGCACTAGATGTGAATGGGCTGTGGTTACAAAACAAGCGATAACGCAGGCGTCGTCGGGAACAGATAAACGTACAGAAGATGAAGAATGTGCTGATAAACGTTATATCTATGATGTTATAGGGCAGCATGTTTATTATGGTATCTTCGATGGACATGGTGATACCAATGCTGCTCTCTATGCGAAGGAAAACCTTCATATGGGCATCGCAGAGTTTGTGCGGAAATTTCCCAATCATTCTATGGAGTACATACTTCCGCATGTTTTCCCTCACATAGATTTCAAGATGAGAAGACATCTTCCTTCTCTAGAGTGTGGAACTACAGCGATCACTACCTTATTGGAGTTGCTTGCGTATAATCCGGAAGATAAGAAGGCTGTTCGTGGTGTTTTGCATACTGCGAGAGTCGGAGACTCTCAAGCAGTGTTATGTTCGGGTGGAAAGGCGATAAGGCTGAGTAAAGGGCCGAAGGAAACAACAACTGATCAGGAGAAAATCTTAGACCAGGTCGTTGAGGATGAGGATAAAATAATAAATCCTATCGTATTCAATGCTCTTGGGGAGCAGTTTAGTGATTTATCGTGTGTTCGCTCAGTTAAGCCTTATATTGAAAGGAGGGAATTGACTTCCAAAGACAGTTTTCTGATACTAGCTAGTTGCGGAGTAGGCGGTTTCAAAATTGTATACCCGATGAGGCATCTTATTGACTTTTCTTTCATGTAGTTCTGGGAGCAAGTATCGGATGGAGAGGCTGTGGAGGTGGTAAAGAACTTTCCTAACATGTGTACGCTGGTGGGAATAGCCGATCTGCTAGTTTCTGTGGCACGGATGAGAAAACATGCGGACGACACAGAGAAAACAAATAAGATTGACGACGGGATTACCGCGATGATAATACGGTTTCCTTGGGCAATCCCGGCAAGGTCAAACGGGCCTCTATTAAATCTGTGGAACCGCATTCTGGACACAATTGCTTACTATAGATGGCGCAAATGATTGATATTTACTTAGAAGACCCTGTCACATTCTTTTTTAATCCTTTCTTTCTTATTCATTCTGCAATATCGATTCGGAAATGGCTGGGACTTTTCTTTAATAGTTATACGTATATATCCCCCTTAATGTTTTGTTTCATTCCATATTGATTATGTCATGTACCCTAAATTAGAAATAATGTTATAATTACAACCACCCAGGATTTTACGTTTGCCAATAACTAGAGCCCCACTACACAGGTATGTATATAGGGGTGAGCGCTAACGGTTGTAAAGCGCTGGCTGCTCCTTATCGATATCCATACAACTAGTGGAGGTAGTTTATAGAAGACTGGAGGCTATGAAATTAAGTTATAAAAAAAGATTATCGACGGTGATTCCTCTCTAAATTAGAGTCGTAAATTGCTAAATTCGGAGAGGCGCTGCATAGTAGCACACAGACTTTAGAAAGGAGGTACTAGTATACTTTTCGCGAAGGGCTCGTTATTTGATGACGGGAATACGAGAAGTTAATAGTATCAGAAACTTTCATGGCTGTGTGCCCGTTTACGTGTATTGCTGTCCTTATTTGAATAGCAATTTACACTTATCTTGGGCTTTTCTCACCTGAAAAAAGGACTGGAATACGATATGACATTATCATTAGATGAGAACGGCGACAGCATAAGTATTACAACAAGAAAGGACATAGTCTCGCATGGATACATTGATAGACAGCTACGATTTAAAAGAACTTTTTCCTTGATACAGGGGCTCAAGTGAAGATATCAGTACAGAACGTGGTATAAATTTGTAGGAACAAGAAAATGAAGGAGGGAAGTAAGAAAGTAAGAAAGAAAGTCCAAGGAAGAAAGAAAAGACATAGAGGGAGAGTCTCCGGGTCTGAGTTAGTCTATGGGAGTTCTTCGATAACTTGATCAATGGTAGGTCTATCATCTGGTGCTTCAACCCAACAGCGAGTTAGTAAGGTCCAGAGTTTATCGTCGAGACCACGTTGGATCACATCTGCAGACATGGGCCTTTCGGGTCTGAAACCCCTTGTAGTTTAATGAGTACTTCGGTTGGGCGCTTGATAACGAAGAATGGGGGAAGACCGGTCATTAACTAGATAGAAAGTAATAAGAAATCGGTTTAGATCCGTTTAAAAGAATAAGTTGAAAAATATATTACCTCGAGTACTGTCATGGAAAATGAAAAGATATCGGATGCACGGCTTATAATACCAGGGGCGCAACACAACTCGGGGGCAAACCATCTATACGAGTCGCTCACTCCTTTGGTTTGGGTGAAGGGCATTCCGGTGACCTCTTCCATAATCTAAAAATATTGTTTTTAAATTTAGCATACCCAAAATAAACATACTAAACGAGGGTCCCACTTGCCTTTGAAAGCCCAAAGTCCGCTAAGAGTGGCAAACCATCGTCATTGATCAAGATGTTCAACTAAAACAGTTGGAAATGGGTCAGGAAAAGTAGAAATTATATGACATATTGGGTGTACATACAGCTTTAATATCACCATGAGCTATGGGGGGATTGAGATGATGCAAGAAACTCAACCCCTCAGCTATTCGACGAATCTATAGGAAAGAATTTTAAAAAAATGAGGTCATTTATAGTAAGAGTTTGCTTACTAGGAATTTTCGGTCAACATGAGGATTACGATTGACGTATGTTAGTGCGTCTCCATTTGACATCCAAGGGCTGACCATACATCTATAATCTAGCGGTAAGCAATTTCTTCTATGAGATTTGGTATTACTATCAGACTCACGGGAATGGTCCTTCCTCAAGCAAAGCACCATAGAAGGGTAAGATATACTTTCCCTGATCCAACTCCCAGACCGTTCTCCAAATTTTCACTTCACGCAGGAGACGCTAGATAAATAAATAATTTTTAACCAAAAAAAACTTGTTTTGCGTGTATAAGACATCCATACCTCTCTTGTTCTGTCATTCATGTCCATGCCCCGAAGAGCTTTAATTGCACATCTCTCTCTTCCGAGATATCTGCCTTCCCAAATGTCGAATTGAGTGCTACCTCCCACCGGACCAAGCCCAATTCTCATGACCTCCCCGCGCTTCAGCTCTATTTCAGGTAAAAGTCGACCACTGGCATGTTGTATAGTCAAAAGATTTTCTGATAGACCGCTATGACGGTAATCATTAACGGCATAATATGTCATATTTTGCTGCATTAGGGACATGATTTTATCGACTCCCTCCTTAGTTGAAGTAGCTATTGATTCGATGATGCTGGATTTATTTTCTATGTTACTTAGATAGGAGATTTGCTCTTGATGGTTCGCATCTTGACTCAACCTGAGCTGATACATCATGTTGTGTAATTCCATTGATGCCGTTATTTGGAATGTTTCGACGAATGCGTCAATGGCTGAGTTACACCGTTTGATATCTTCTGCTATTTCTCCTTGAAGGAAGAATTGCTTGGCCTTGGGAGTTTCGTGCCATCTTTTCATGCGAACTTCAATCTCTTCCACAAGTCTGTGTGAAATGATGTGTCAATAAAATGTAGTATATAATGAGTAACCTGGACAAAAAAAGCTAAAACCGATTTTGATATCTCAGCGCCTTTTCCCTATTAGGAGAACAAAGCATATATGCTGCAATCTCACAGCCACCACACACAAGGGAGCGGGAAGTAGAAGAAGTGGTATAAAACAATAAACTACAAACTCACTGCCCGCATGAATCAACCATCTCTTTTATCGGATCTGATTCGATGTCTTCATTCATAGTACGGTTCCTCAAGGCTAATAAGAGTTGCCCACAACGCTGGCCGAGTTCCTTCACGGCTTGCCTAGATGCAGATTATTCAGTACGGTAGTAAGCACACATTATAGAGGATGATACATACCCGTTTATTCGGACTCGTTCGCAAAGTTCAAGAATCGCAAGCACCGAGCCAACGACGGGTCCTAGATATGGGATCGGGGCTAGCTCAGCTGCAATGTTTGCGGATAATAATGCAGTGGTCCCAATGACACCAGCTGCGATACGAAGACCAGATTTTGGCTCCATTTATGCGATTGTCAGCGTCGATTGAGGGTGAATGGGAGAGGTGATAGGAATGTAGTATGACTCTGGACGTGGCAGTATGTAGTCAGGACAGAGAGCAGTGCATTCAACTCAGATGTCTGTATATATATATGTATTGAGGGTCATTGTAGCACTCAGAACAGCTTTTTGATTGTTGCGTCGCTTAATACTTTTATTATCCCATATCAATTCATCGACATCCTGGGAAAAGGGATGGCTATAACGCGTGTTGATCATCTTCTCTCATAATTTTTTTTTGGGAATTTCCTTTTCACCCGCCATGGCTATGTCTTTTCTCCCTCCTAATATGTCTCTTAATAATTCCTTTCAGTTACCAAATTTCGTGAATATGCTAATAAAGGGTCCCTATCCACCTTCAGCTCCAATTTACTTATCGGCATCTTTTCTTAAAAAGTCTGCTCCAGAAAATCAAATTACCAGGAAGAGTGTCCTTTTTCTCTCTTCAGATAGAGAAAATCTTTCTAAAGCATTGCAAGACTATAATGACGTATGGCTAACAGAAAACTCCATGAAAGGCGACTACGCATCTATTTTTAAATGTATAAATATATTGTAATGCATAGGGCCTTCTTTTCCATTCTAGTAGGCGCTGACCTTATTGATTGTGTCTCTTTTGACTGGATAAAATTATTCCGAATATTTTCGCCTCGAAATAAAAAAAATGGAAATTACATCTGTACCTGATACCCATATAGTTATCCACCGAGTATTGCGCATTGGCTTCTCTTACTTTCTCTATTAAGACCTCTTTCTATTGATGGCAACGACAATACCAAAGCAAACCAACCTAACATTCTTGCTCACACCCCATCTTTGATTGTGTTGCATGAGCCATCGTATTACTTTATTCCGGATGATAATTATGACTCACAACGGTACTTCTTCCATTCGTGACATCTGAATGACTCTACCTAAACTTATTCTCCTAATATAGATTAAGTCTCTCAAACTATCTTCAGCTCATCACATCAGCATTTTCTGTGGCTCATTTCCTTTCTGGTTCTGTGACTCAAATTCCATATACACAATTGGAACAAACAATCCCGATCGTACTCTTTGATTCCCGATTAGGAGATCTATATCTACCCATTGTGCAACCACCAACACCATCCAGACGGCTTTTCTTTGATCCGGTAGGAGAGAGAACAGAACCGGCGCGTACAGAGCGCGTTGATAAATTTGTGGAACGTTATTTCGAATGGGTGGGCATAGTGGTTGAAATTGAAGAGGAAGAAGAAGGTAAGCCTTGATTCGAATTCTAATCCTAATGTAGCAATTGCAATTTTCAACCACGAATTGACAACCACTCAGTGCCTAAGACACCGCCTCATTACAGAACTTTCGACTTCTCTCAAGAGTTAAATAGTCGATCTGGTCCTTATAAGCTTATCCTTGAAAGAAGAATAGACATACTTAAATTACCCGACCGAGAAAATCCCGATAAGATCGAGTACGAATGGTCGGAAGTAAGACACAGAGAAGGTACTATACATGCAACACTTTTTGAATGCTAATATATGCACAAGTATACTTTTCTGTGTACTCATATACCGCTTATCATAATTATATCTTTATTACTATCTATCTGTTAAAGGGGGATCAAAAGATTACACTGCAGTTGGAATTACGCATATTTGATTTGTTTTTATATCCACCGCCACTGTAGATCAATCTACTCTCATTTTATGACCAGCGCAAAGTGTTTGGTCGGTACGATGGGAATATATTTTTTCAAACTCCGCATTTTCAATTGATCTATCCGTCAGGCCTGAGAACTACTCGTCAGAACTTCTTTCTTTGGCGATAGAATGTCTGAGAGTTTGTCTCGAGCTTTGAAAGTAACTCCTAAAAATGAAGAGACTTGCGAAGGAACCGGGGTTTATGATGGTTTGGTATCGAGATCGTGGGGCAGTGAGGGGTCCGTAAACAGTAATTAAAGCTTGGATCGAAATTGATTTTATAGTATTTGTGGTATTTATAGGGTAACACACGGTGGTATGAAGTACTTAGCATGTACACATACGATAACGTTAACTAACTAAAGAAAAAATAGGATATGCTATTGGAATTGTTTTATCAGCCGCGAACCAGTTTCAATCTTCCGTTTCTCATCCCGACCCATTACATTTGACAGCGCATTATCTGCAACCTGTGCAAGCTGGACCATGCACTATTAAGCTGAAGCGAACACGTCAGGGAAAGGAGCAAAGCCACTTAGATGCTGAGCTTTTGCAAAATGTGTGCATTTTTTCTTATGTATTAAAATAGTTTTTCTCAGTTAGATTGATAACTCAGGGAGTACTAAAAATTCTTGCCCGTATGGTATATGGTGTCCTCCCGGATCTTTCACAGGTGTTTTTATCGGATAAACTGACTTTGGTACCACCAAATCCTATTGCAAGGCGCATACCTCTTTCATGTCATCCTTCAATTGCTAGGGTTGATAAACCTGACCCTAAACTTCTCTTCCAAGATAAATCAGAGGATATGTTTTTCAAGGACAGGAATGTACAGAGGATGGCAAAAATGAACGTAGAGGGTTCTACTGAGGTCGAAGTTGATAGCTTGGGCTCTGGAACGTTTGAGTGGGCGGCTTGGTTCCAGTTGAAGAACGAAGAAGATGAAATAGACTTGACGATGCTCCCGTTTTTCGCTGACTGTATGAAGAATGTTCCCAGTTTGCTCCCTCGAGGGCAGCGTCCTGGTCCAAGGTAGATGTGATTATATACACGAGGGATACTCTTTACTTATTATATCTCATAGCTGGTTTGCTACTATTGTTTTGACGGTTGACTTCAATTCGAAAATACCGTCTGTTGGTAATACAACTTCAGTGTCGAGTACATTTGCACCTAGGACTCTTGGTATATATTCCATGGGGCGGTTTATTACCGAAGGACGTCATGATCAATATGTGGAACTTTGGACTTCTCCATCGCCTATTGGGAGTGGTTCGGATGAATTCGATGCTGGATGGAGAGAGAAACAAATATGCCTGGCAACCTCGACACAAATGGCTGTCACAATTCCACAGTCAGGATCGTCCAGGAAGAAGAGTAGTCGATTATAAGAAGTAATCCAATAGAGAAGATACATGTACATTATTACAGTTAGATTATTCGTTCCTAGCAAGTTTATATCAAATACGCTTTATCGTTTGGTTACAATTTCGCTTTATCGTTCCTTTCAGGGGGCATAATCAGAGCTTTCTGTAATCCCTCTCGTAACTGTACATCCATCACCTTCACCGGCCGCCTATGAGTACGATCGACGAATACATGAGTATATCCACCAACAGCCTTAGCCGCCTTTGATTTATCGGACAGTAAGGTTTCTTGGTCTCCCGAGAAAAATCCAATTTCGTAAGAAACTGAGCTACGACCAAGTTTGGTTACTCTAAACCCTAGGGTTATAGTCTCAGGAAAAGAGAACGGTTCGAAGAAGTTGCAGTAGGATGAGACTACTAGTCCAATAGGTGGTAACGACTCAGAAGATTGAGTCGTAGACGAAGGAGTTGGAATGCATCCGCAATGTTCGGATAAGTAAGTATTGACTATTGAATCAATAAGATGATAGTAAACTGAGTTGTTGACGTGTGAGTACTGGTCATTGTCACTCCAACGTGTCCTGTAAGAGAGGAAGTAGAAATAGTCTTTAGGAGTTGACCGTTTACTCGGTGACATTGCAACAGTTGATTTTTATCAACTCTGTTCGGTAAAGGTTATATTATTTGGTGCCGGTTGCACGTGAGAAAAATGGTCTTAAAACGGTAATTTCTTTTCTGGGAATTATCGTGCTTAGCATAATTTTTAATTGTTGGCACTAGTGTTAACATTAGCTGCCTTCTGCTGCAACTCGCTTGATGGGCTATCACTATGAAACAATCACTGAGCAATGTCGCTCCGGGACTTCTTCTTGGTGGAGGATGATCTTAACTGTTGCTGTCCTCAATGCGTAATTCTCGGCACTTTATCAAAATAGGCTAATTTTGGCTTATCATTCCTGTGAAACGCTTGCATATGGGTAGATCTCCTGTCATATAAGGCCGCGTAACAGAACGAGAGCGCGATCCAATAGTTGTACAGGTATTCGTGTCACTAGCATGGGAGCCGCTCAGTCAACGTCCGCACAATCAGTATCTGTGGCCTCGTCGTCGCTCTCGGAGAAGGTGCCAGCTCAAGAATACAGTGTGCAACCTAGTCTGAAGGCTGCTACGCCCTTATCTCCAAATGGCTCCATATCTTTGAAGAACGTTGCTCAGTGGGAAGAGGCAGCGGTTGATGATCTCAAAGTCCAATTAGCTCGAACAGTGCTTGTAGACACGGATTACAAGTCCGCTCTCGCGACACGAAGTGCTCGTATCGCAGATCCTCATGTATTCAACGTTCAGCTTGATTTCAAAACGGGGCCTGTCACGAACCAGAAGTCAAGTGGCCGTTGCTGGCTATTTGCAACTACCAATGTATTGCGACACAGTATTATGCAGAAACTTAGTTTGAAGGAATTTCAGCTTTCACAGGTACGTGTTATCTGTTAACTCCTATTCACTTTGACTAAGGGATTTTGTGTTTATGTGACAGTCGTACCTATTCTTCTGGGATAAACTGAATAAATGTAATTACTATTTGGAACTCTCTATTGAGACAGCGGACCTTGCTCTTGACGACAGAATTGTAAACTTTTTGTCTAATGACTTGATATCTGATGGTGGACAGTGGGATATGGCTGTGAACTTGCTTGAGGTATATATGGATTTTTTGCAACATGCAAGCAGTAATTGACGTTCTTTAGACCTATGGAGTTGTTCCTCAACCCATATACCCAGAGTCTTATTCCTCTTCAGCCTCGAGTAACCTCAACAAATTACTCAAGCTTAAACTACGCGAACACGCGCTTATCCTTCGTCGACTCTCTGCATCTTTGAAGGGAGTCACTGACAAAGAACAAGCCTTATCCTCGATACGCGCAAAGAAGGAGGAATTGATGTCAGAGATTTGGACGATCATGACCGCAACACTTGGTGTACCTCCACGGCCAGATGACGCGTTCACATGGGAATATCTTGACGGAGATGGCAAGTTCAGGTCCTGGACCGGTACACCACTTGAGTTCTACAAGGCATTTACTTCGAGGCAATACCCTGTGAGTGTAGTTTATTTGAATCTTCGTGTGAGTTTTTCCGCTGAACTATCTTTTTAGCCAACGGATTCCTTCTCCATTATCAACGATCCGAGAAATGAATATAAAAAGCTCTACACCGTTGATAAGCTGGGAAATATCTGGGGTGGACGCGAGGTTCTCTGTAAGTCTATTTTGGTCTAGGTCAAGGAGTTTTTTTAGTTGACAGCTCCGGCGGCCCGTAGACGTTAATACTCATATTGATGATTTGAAAAATACAATTGTCAAAATGCTCAAGGCTGGACAGCCTGCTTTCTTTGGCTGTGATGTTAATCAATTCTCGGACAGCAGAGGTGGAATTTTGGATACGGGTCTGCACAAGGCGGCAATAGAGAATGCATTCAATATCACTCTCGGACTTACAAAGGCAGAAAGGTTAGAGATGAATGAGTCGTCTATGACCCATGCAATGGTAATCACGGCGGCCCATGTCGATGCATCGGGACGCCCAGTTCGTTTCCGGGTAGAGAATTCTTGGGGACCTGATTCAGGAGAGAAGGGTTATCTTGTTATGACGGACAAATGGTTTGATGAATTTGTGTATCAAGTTGTCGTTCCGAAGTCGCTGGCACCAAAGGAACTTGTCAAAGTATTTGAATCGAGGGAGAAGATCGTACTGCCACCCTGGGATCCGATGGTATGTTCTATTGACTATGCTGAAATTGCGATTCTAATTGTCATGCTCAGGGCTCACTTGCTTAATTTTTTGTCTTGCTGAGGTTTATATAAATTTATATAGGCTTAGGACTATACTTTTTTGAATGCCTTTATGATATTGCTATGATATAAATGGGAACTATGACCTATTGTCTGTCGGAGGATAAGCTATCCATGTTCATTTGAGCATTGATCGAAAAGAATGTTTCGGTACTTAGTAGAACAGCCCCTTTATCAGATGGGGAAGATTAAATAGCAGGTTATTAGCACGATCAGGATGGTGATGGATTATCGCTAGTAAACGTAAGAGATGTCTTACGATCTTGTAATAGGTTATACCCATTTGTATAAGTGATATCAGAATTCATTGATTCCAATTTTCTGATCAATCGACACGAATTTTTTTGCCAATTTGACGCGAAGCTTTGAGTGAAGTATGAGATACTTACGGCTCGCCCTCTGCTTCTTTTACCCTGTATGAAGCTTTTGTGACATAAATATAGACATAAAATATATATAAATTCTGGCTGAAAACAAATGCGATGAATGCACGGTCACGTGAATCCGCGACGCGCTTTTTATTGGAAGCGCGTGATCTTTTTACGTACATTTGGTTTTGTTTCGCACGCTCGCTTGGACCATAAAACAGTTCAGACAGCCACCTTTTCTACTTCCCTCAGCGACTACCTTCGCCCGCCGACTTCTTTGTCAACAACGCCCAGGGGGCTTTTACTTTTATTGTCAATACTGACTATATAAAATCAAGTTTCATTCGCTTCGGAATAGAAGAAAAATACACATAAACTATGACTCCTTCTACACCTCGTCGTCTTACTAGGTCGCAAACGGCGACTTCTCCAGAAACTATTCTCGGAAAACGCGGTACCTTATCTCGCGCTTCCAGTGTTGTATCAAACTCTTCATTTACGCTCATCACGCCGGAGTCAACACCAAAGTCAAAGAGGATACGGACCTCACTTGAGGAAACAGATCCTCGGGCAAACAAGGAAAACATTCCGCCATCACTTTTTGAAACTCCACGCTCGTCACGATTATGTAGGCGCTCAAGTTTCAGCTCAGATATCTCGACGTCGTCTTCCCGCTCACGAAATGGTGAGTAAAATTTGTTTGTTTTGTTTAGTTGTTTGTGTTCGGATCGTCAAGGGATGAAACCGGCGATCCTATTCTCGTCACATCATCACACGAAAATTCATTGCGCGGTGCTTACTTCTATCCTTTCCATCTAGAATTACGAAGGCATGCAACATATAATGTACTACCACAAGTATCTTCTTCCGCACTTAAGAGCATTTCCTTAGTTACACCTCCTGCGACGCCTCTACTTTCTATACCACTATATGTACGTGTTCGAGGACTCCTTCGCTCTACTTCCAAGGCGGAATTTAGTATGAGCATGGAGGGTCGGACACAAGAACGCACTATTATTGAGTCGTTCTTACTTAGTCTTGATGAGCATTCCGATGTTACGGAATCAGTTCTTTATATTTCGGGTTCCCCGGGAACAGGCAAGACGGCACTCGTTAACTCGATCATCTCATCAACTACCGTTAGTAACGATGTGAAGGTTCTCTTTATAAATTGTATGGCCATCCGGGGTATGGACATGCTTTGGCAACGGCTAGTGGAAGAGTTTTCTAGCATTGCAGGGAAAGCGAAAACGGGCCGCGCTGCATCAAAAAAGCAGGGTAAAGATGAAGTTAGTGCTATTTTAAATAAGCACAAGGACTTTAAATGGTAAAGTTCAACATTGGCTAGTAGTTCTTGTGCTTACCAATTTCATTCTAGCATCCTTGTGCTTGATGAGCTAGATAATCTTTCGGGAAGTTCTTCAAATGCACTCCAACCTTTATTCGCTCTTGCCGCGGCCAATCCCACCAAGCTCCGTATTATGGGTATTGCAAATACGCATACACTTACCTCTACTTCTTCTATAACTTCGTTGGCGCTGGACGCTGAGTCAACGCTGCAAGGCTCACCTTCTAAATCTAAAGCAAAGGCACTGAAAATTAGGACGATCCACTTCTCTCCTTATGAACCGAAAGAACTCCTGTCTATTTTGAAAAAGCGCTTTGAAGGACTTCCCCAAGACGAACTTGCAAAGTTGCTGCCTCCTCCAGCTCTAGAGTTACTGTCTAAAAAGGTTGCTGCGATAACTGGTGATGTTCGAGTCTTATTCGAGGTTCTCCGGGGAGCTATCGACAATGCTACTTCTTTTACTTCGAATATGAATACTTCCGATGCCCTACCAAGTCCCCCTCCTGAGATGTCTTCGGAATTAAAAGTTACCCCTAAACACATTCTCTCCGCTCTGAAGTCTTATACACCGTCCTCTTCATCGCCGAAAGCCAAGACCGGCATAAGTGTTGCATCTAGCAACAGCGAGGTTGTGACCAAGGTCCGCGGGCTTAGCTTGAATGCCCGCCTTGTCCTCCTTGCTTTAATCCTCGCGTTAAAACGAATCTCCACTACACTTCCTCTCGTCGGGTCGAGTCTGGCCTTCTCTGTTACAAAACCCCCTGCCTCACCCACAAAGCGTTCGCCAATGAAGCGTTCAAATTCTAGTGTTGCAGCAGCGTTTGGAAACGGAGAGAGTGCAACTCTTACCGGCATTGACTCTGCTTTGCTGCATTCATTCTATACAACTGTACTTTCCGCATCGGACTCCGTTTCGGCCGTACAGCGTTCTGAATTCACCGATTTGCTTGGCATGCTGGAGACAGTTGGCCTTGTCTCACTCTCTGCACCACCTGCAAAAGGTCTTAAGCGTTCTCAGTCATTCGTGGGTTCTAGCAAATCGAAAGGCTCCGTTCAGTCTGTTGGACTACAAGCTCATGTACGAGAAACAGAAATCATTCGTGGCTTAGGTATTGGAGAAACCGCTTCAGCAGATGGAGATGGTTTAGTGGATAGTGTTCGCAGTATCTGGGCCCGTGAAATCAACCGCATTCGCCGTGAGGCTAAAGCGAAGGATACCCTTGCTGCGCTTGAAGGCATTGAGGGATTTGAGGATGCTACTGAGGACTAAAATAAATACCCAAGAACTCTTAGAATCAGAAGTTTTTTTTTTCTTCATTTCGGATCGTAACAAGCAAGTGAAACGAAATTTTTTTTAGCTTGTTTCTTTTTTCTCCTTATATTCATCTTATTCCTGTACTGTGGTAAGTATAATTGACATCATTATCGTATCTTTATATCTCGCAATATTTTTTTTCCATCTTTACGCTTTATCTCTGCTTTTTTTTCGCAATGCCTGTCTTTTATTTCCACGGTACAATCGTCTCAATTTATATCGGATATCTCGAGCATGTCTTCTATCGATGTAGTTCAATCAAACCAAATCAATTTTAAAGTTTTCAAACGAAATATAGTCCGATTTGACCCTCTTCGTAGTAAACGCACTTTAATCCGTTCTTGACTGAATGGAATTCTTAAAGAAAATACCCATGTGAAAACACTGGCCAATCATCATTGCTATTCGGACATTCGGCAATTAATTCTGATATCAGTGTATTTATTCACATTCTGGCTGGTTTAATTAAGGTCTTGAAGACATTTAAAGGCCTAAGTCAAGGGGGTTTCTACTTGGTCGTTTTTATTCATGAGCTCTTCTGTATTTGAACGACTATATTACCATGCTATTCTTAGCTCGCTCTTAGTGAAAGTACCATACTGGCTATTGCGGTATCTCATCCCGTCTTCAAGGCCAAGAAGTTCATGGACTATCAGGAAAACTATAACTGTTCTCGTCGTGAGATTCTTGTTTACTTCTGTAGGCAGGTGAATATAACTACTTTGATTATATATTTTCGAACTTTTCAAACGAAGATTTATGTTGTTCAGAGGTATAAAGATTGTCCGCCCGTTCCCAACTTATAGGAAACTTGAGACTGGCAGAGGCGTTCAAGGGATATACGTCGATGGAATCCCAGAACTTGTTACGGGCAAGCTCAAGGATTTTGCAACTCAAGCGGGTGTTAAACCCGTCCGTATACCGTGCTATTGGATACAGAAGAAGGGACTTGAAGCTTCAAGTATACCGACCCCCGAAACCGCCTCAGCAACTATTTCTGAATCTGAGAAAGTTGTGTTATATTTACACGGTGGATCGTATGTACACTTTTCTGCACACCCCGAGCAGTCTACGTCGAGTATACCAAAAGCGATGTTACGAGCGTGTCCTAAGGTGTTGCGGGCTTTACTTGTTGAGTATCGGCTCTCGTCGATCCCCCTGACGAGACTGCGGGTGCCTTTCCGAGTGCACTTCTGGACGCATTAGCGGGGTATGCGTACCTAATCAATTCACTTGGGTATAAACCCGAGCAGGTCGTCGTTGCTGGAGACTCCGCGGGAGGAAATCTCGGACATGCACTTGTGCGATATCTCGTGGAATATCAAGGATCGGATGTAGTCCCCGCTCTCCCACTGCCCCCTGGAGCACTGTGTATGTTCTCACCCTGGGTAGATATGAGCGGATCACATTCAAGTCCGACTTCGTCTGTGTTCACGAATGCAAAATCGGATTATATTGGGATTGAGACACCTTTCAAGGTCGATGCTCCCCCGGCGTTTGTTGCGGCGTTTGGAGAAAGGTTGGCGTTTGAGACGCCTTATTTGAGTCCGGCGTGTAAGGTTCTGGATGATGTTAGTTTCAAGGGATTCCCAAAGACTTTCATTACTGCTGGAGATGCTGAGGTCTTGTTGGACCAAATCCGAATATTCAAGGATCGTATTACGAAAGAGTTGGGTCCGGAAAAGGTATTCTATCTTGAGGCGAAAGACGCTTGTCATGACTGGCTCTGTTTCCCATTTATGCAACCGGAAAATGATATTACGAGACAGGCATTAGCAAAGTTCCTTGCTTAAAGTATTAAGAAGAGAAGATTCTATTCATATTTTGTTTATTTACTATTGTATAGTAGTTCTGTGCGACCCCAAACAAAACGCAGCAATGAAATTCGGTCATTATACATATCCATGCGACAGAAGTAAACCAATGGCAGAGGTGGTAACAGTACATAAAACTCAAATACAAATGAAGAGCGCTTTGAAGCTGGTATAGAACGCTCGGGTGAAATGAGAGAGAAGAATGAAATGAATAAATAGACAAAAAAAAGTACATTGTCCCGTATCACTTGGTTCGTTATTCTCTTCATGCATCAAGAGTACAATTTGTTCCCTTCCTTCCTGTGAATTGCTCAGGGGGGATATCCGGTGGGGCGTTGGCAGCAAGACTTGCTTCTTGAGCAGCCGCAGCAAGTCCATTCATGGAAGTCTGAACGGCATCAATCAGAGTATTTACAGTTTTTTGGTTTTCTTTATTTAGACCCTTCAGTTTCTGGACGTTGCCATTCCCATCTTCGACAAGTGAGAGTATTTTCTGGATGCTATACGGTTAAGAAATATCGTTTCAATTGCTTTTCTGTATTTTGAAGGTCATCTATTGATGCTTACTCGCTGGCCTGATTCGCCACTCTTTGGACACTGAAGTCTGCACCGAATTGATCGATAGAATTCTCGATATCAAGCAGAACGGGTTGTATATTATCTGCGAGGTTGCGAACCGGTGCTAGTCCGGTGCCATTCAAGGCTCCAATCCCTGTGGTCAAATTAGTTATATCCGCTTGTGCGTCGAGAAGGAATTTGTATGTCTTCAAACTCGCTAAGATAAATATGAGTACTTGTCAACCTAGATAAGAAGAGACAGTACCAATAGTACGTGCAGAATTAGAGAACTATTCGGTAAGTCACGCGTAATGTTCAATATTTCTTTCAGGTGAGCTACCAAATGAGATGCTTACAGCCTGAATCAGTGCCGTCTGAGTGGAGTTAGAAAGTTCTCCATCAACAACTTCATTGACCATCTGAATAAGACCTGAGGTGCCCATAGATTGAAGGCCTAACATCTTCCGGGCTCCTGCTACAGCACGATCACCTATTGTTGTTATTCCACCATCAGCCTCTCCAGCTTGTAATTGATTAAAAAAGGATTTGATATGTGAGCCTAGCCATAGTACTGTTTGAGCCAGTGTATTTCAATACATTTTAGTCACTTACAAGGTCTTGGATCATCTGTTAAAGCATTAGCTATTTTGATGGCAAGTTCTTGGGACGTCGAACTGGTGGCTTGCAATGTGTCTTCAAACAAACCACGTCTTCGTAAAAGCATGCGAGGAATCGGTGTAGAAAAAGCTGGAATAATAATCAAGATAGAAATAGAAGTGTATAGTGACCACCGCATTATGTATTTTTTTTGTAGATGAAAGAGACCCTTGATTCTCTGAGATTACAGAATTTGATAAACGAAAGTAATGTGGACTGTAAGGTGTGCGTGATATTTGTCATTGGAATCCTACAGTAGGAGAGACTGCCTCAAACTTACCGTCCCTGCGACCCTTCAGAGAATGAAGTGACTATGAGACAAGGAGGAAATACGAAATCACTAAATATATAGATATTTATATACTATCGAGCGACGACTCCCAGAGTGCCGGCGGGAATGAGCGTTAAGAGAGTGAAAGTTCAGTAGAAAGGGTTTGTACTGAAAGTATTGGCCACTACTGGTCTATTAATAATCCATAAGCAACGTAGATTCAACGGAATTCGTTGCCATGGTCTGAACTGGGCGCGGAAGTACTTCAATCGAGTTAAGTTACCATTCCACTGGTCACCTGGTACAAAGGAGTACATGTCTTCGAAAATTTGGGTAGATCCCGCGAGAGGGCCGCCGAGGACACAAATACAAAGAGCGTGAGAGAATTCATTCCTAGGAGCTAGTTGCCTAAAATTAATTACCCCGGATTCCTCACACTATTTGTGTTCTAATACATAGACGAGTCTCCCCCTGTTTGAACCGTCCAGACTTTGGTAAAAGATCTCATAAGTCCAGAGTTTAAATATCCAGGAATGCTCAAACCCTAAATTTATAAATTGGTTTTCACATCAAATATTGACTTCAAGAGTGATACGTACACACCTTTTGATAATCTCTTCTATTTGTTTTGGACAAAAGTTCCGTAAGAGTTACAGTATTGAGACCTTCATGAAAGTCACACTCACCTCGGGTACATCTACAAGGGGGGCACGAAATATATAGGGTATTAATCAGAAGCCTTCGTTTTGGCCCTTCCGAAAATCCGAATTGTTTCGTATGTGGGGTCAGGGTCCTTAGTTAAATCTACATCACAAAGTAATAAGTAATCAAACCTCGAAGAAGAAAATCCCTGACTTACCTCTACGAGTATTCCAATCATCGCTATCGTCTAAATCGCTATCGTAATCTATAACCCGGAAGCTAGGGAAAACAATCTCCTCAACTTCGTCACATTCTTCTGGGGAAGATATGGTTGGGGGCTCGTAGTTGAGTCGTATATTCTCAATGCACTCATGAATAGGCCCGAGGCGGGGTCTTTTAGTCGGATCCTTATTCCAACACGCGACCATAATTTTCCAGACCTCGTCATTTAGGCCCCGCAGCGTAACTTCAGGTCCAGGGCGAGGAAGAGGAGGATAGAGCCCCTGAATAACTTGGAATACAACTAATGCATCGCGTGGATAGTCGAAAAACGGGATATTACCGGTAAAAGTCTGGGGAAATTCTTATGATCTATTGAATAAAATATTGACGTGCAAGCATACCTCATACAGGGTCATTGCCAGGGAATAGACGTCCGTTGCTACAGAAATTCGAGAGGGAAAATTGTCCGTGGGGAGAAGAAGTTCTGGCGCCATCCAACGGATTGAACCATGTGTAGAAGAATCTTCTGTGAAAGATTTTGCAGTAGAGTTTTCGATTGAAGCTAGACTCGCAAGGCCAAAATCAGCTAAACACGCTCGACAAGAATTATTAATCAGGACGTTTCCCTGTTTAATGGCGTAAAAAAGTTATTTCTTAAAAACTGTATTCCAAATTGAGCAAGACTGACACTTTTCATATCTCCATGAAGTATACCAATTTTATGAAGGTAGTGTAATCCATCAACTATATCGGAGGCCTGTATTGTCGTGAGTATTTATTGGCACTGTAGCAAAGGCATAAATAAGCTTACTAGATCAATCCGATTGGCCCTAGGGAAACGACTTAGAAAAGATAATAAATTCCCGTGCTCCATCCACGCAGAGACCATGCATAATGGGAACATATTCGTATTCGCTATTCCATAAAAGGGTACGATATTTGGGTGGTCGAGGTCTTTCCAGAATATGGCTTCCTTACAAAAGCTCTTAAATGACATCGAGATAAGCCAACAACGACATGAAAAACTAAAAGTTGATTTACCACTTGAGTTTTTCTGAGGTTTTCTCGGTTATAAACTCTCAAGACCTTCAAAGCAACCTTTTCTCCTTTGTATCTACCTTCATAGACATCTGCAAAGCCACCTCCGGCGACTGCTTGAGAAGACGTTTTCTCGAGCTCCTCATGCGGAATGTAAAACGATGTTGGGAGGACACCGGCTTTACCACATAACCTTCTAAGAATACGTTCGTACCGTCGGTTAAGAGTGCTATCCGAGTCCAAACGCATTAACTGTCTAAGATTATTACATCTTAAGATATACGATTTTAATGTAGACCACACACCTCGTAGAGAAGATCCGCAAAAGATTTTGCAGTCTCGCTATTAAGTGTCATGACTTCTTTTAGGTGAATACGATCACCCAGCATTCCATAAAGATCCTCCCCGGAAACTTCATGGGACTCATAGAAGATCTTCAGCTCACAGGCATATTTCTCTTCTTTTTTCATACCCTTAATTTTTTGAAGCTAATCAAATTAGTTCCCGGAAACTTAAACACTGCGTATCCCTTACCCAATGTTCCCGGATTGGATCTGGCTGACTGTTTACAATTTGTTCTAGGTCACTTCGCATAGCCTTCCACTCTAGTAAAGAGTCAAGGGGCGTGCGAGAGGTCCAGTTTTCGAGTATACCAACGATTTTTTTGAACCACCTAATGGAAATGTCAATAGTCTTCTCAGTCTTGATACCGAAGTTATGGCCTTCCTTTGTACGTCGAAGCCTTCGCCATTAGAAAACATCCTTTCCTTCGGTCCGAAGTACACTGTGAAAACAAAGCTTTCGCAGACTCGGAGGAGAAGCGTAGTAGTTTTCTACATATAATTAATATGTGAAACTGTTTTTGAGAAAAAAGGCTTGTCCAAACTGCAAACCTTGTAAAAGGAGAACTGCTTCTGTAGATGTTGTATCCGGTGCAACGCGGAAGAAATGTCTGATACATCATTGCTCGTCTCCACAGCTTGCTCAGAGGGGAGGAAGTCTAGCCTAATATTTCCAAAGTCTAGTTCATCTACAGAGTCTAGTAGTGAATTATCATCGATAGGATCCACGGGTTGTTCCCCATGAACGTTTTGAGATTGAGGGTGACCCGAACTCGAATGTTCCGAAACATAATCCGAGCTGAGACCATCTTAACTGAATGAGCTTATTTGTTTCATTTAGATATAAAAGTAGGATTACTGACGAGTCATCGTTATCAAACTGAAGGTGCTGATATTTATTATCGTGGGATCTAACTTTTGACTTGTTAACTTGTATTTGCTCTGATGACGACGACGACGACGACGGTGACGTATAACCCCGGAACAAGGACATTGGGATCTTGTTTGATGTTTTCAAGTACTTCCTGGCTTAGAAAGCATCAAGGCATCCACCCCGAATAAAATGGGCTAAGACGTGATGTATTGATTGATGCTTACATGTAAACCATGATGCGGGGAGATTGCCTTTACTAATTTTGTGCACTTCTCCATATTTGATAAGCATATTTCATCGACGATCATCTTGTATATATTTATCTACAATTGGCTTATACATCAATATGATAAATGAAACTAAAACATTAATTTACAGTCCATCATAGTCTGTCCAGAGGCTAGATAGCAATAGTGATACACAGGGAAAGTGGTGATGAAAGTCTAGATGAGAAGAAAAAATGCATATGTACAGATATTCAGCTAGCTTGTTTACGTTTATTAGAGTTCTTCCAGCACTTCTTGGATTGTGGGCCGATCGTTAATGTTCGTAGCCCAGCATCTCGTTAGTAGTGACCATAGTTTATCATCCAGTCCTCGCCGTTTTACTTTCTCCCAAGTCTCACCTTTTGGTTTGACTGGCTTTCCTCCAAGCATCAGGTGTAGTAGAACTTGGGACTCAACCCTTTTCTCGGGAAAGGGTTTTTCTTCCGTCATAAGCTTGGTAATTGAATCGTCAGTAACACATTTTATAGGAAATGTACCATCTTACCTCAAGAACTGTAAGACTAAAACCATAAATATCAGATTTGGTAGACAAAGCGATTGCGCGATCATCTGCAGGTTTGACAGATCCCTCTGGAAAAATACCAGAGACTTCAGGAGCTAGCCAGCGAAAAGCTTCGCGATTAGTAGGGACTGAAGCAGCTGTCATTGGTATTGCGTCTTCACTATCGACCACCTTAGTAATAGATGAGTTTCGCGAATAATGTTAATAGCTGTGGCACATACTCTCGACAACCCAAAATTTACGAGCACCGGATTAAACGAATAATCAATGAGAATATTGGTCTATTGAAGATATGTTATGAGTTCTCCGTATTTTAGACTCCGTATTTTAGACAAATTACATACACTTCGAATAAATCCATGAGCAATAGGAGGATCCAGAGTATGGAGAGTTTTTATCCCCAATGCGATTTTCTTAATCTAAAACTCCATTGAGTAAAACGGTCAGACATTTTTTTTGTAGGTAATCTTACGAGATCCCTTCTATCTACGCCATCTCCGTATTTCTTGACATAATCTAATGCATTTCCATTCTCCATCCATTCGGTGACAAAACCCCTGGAATTATGTTAGTGAATCTATAGGTTGAGTCCATAGGCTCGTAAGGTATACTCACAACATGCGATCCGGGCCGTTCTCACGACAGATGGCATATATAAGAGGGAGAACATATAATTCTTCTCCTTGTTTACTCTTCTCTAGAATGGTCTTCCATACTTTTATCTGCCGGTCAAACCTCTGCAAGCTCATCATTGTAAATAATTTGATTTGAAAAGTGAGGATAAGTGGAAAAACCCATACCTGACGAGTTTTTGGACCGAACTCAGTCCTCCTCACAATTTGGATCTGACAGTCCTTTCCAAAACACGTTTGCCGATAAATATCGTACTTTCCATGACAAGATAACGGGCGGCCGAGAGATTCATATGTAATAAGACCTTCCGTAACCTCTATACCCGAAGGAGAAATATGATAATCATTATATACATTCTTAATAACCGCCTCTAATGCCGATCGTTGTTGATTATCAGAACTATTTCTACCATTCACTTCGAGAAGTATCTGTATATACAGAAGTTTTATGAGTTTCTGATACCATTGGATACAATGAATACTACCTTTTGTGTAAAATCGCTAAACGCTTTCAGCATTTCTCTCTTCACCTCATCTATGCGGTGCACCTGATAATTATGTCGCATTTCGTTATTTGTGTCGATACTTGCTAGAGCTGAAATAAGTTCTTCATGATCTTCTGCACATTTCTGATTGTGAAGTTGCTGCCAGTCGATTATCTCGACATAAACAGCCAGCTAGGGCAAACCGTGAGACTATTGCGGGATACTTCCTACTCAAAACTCATTACCTTGTATTTCTCCTTTAGAGCCTCTATCTTATCATGGTAATTGTTGATATCCCCTGCAATTCTGTCTTGCATGACGAATGCCTCTACAAAACCAAGGGTTGTCCATTCTGAGACACGATAATTAATTTCTTTCATAAGCCTAATATCAAAAACAAAAAAGGTGAATACAGGTGCAGCTAATAAGATGAGACAAATACCTCTCCGTTTCAACCACCACTTCTTTCATATGTTCCCTCTCTTCATTCTGCAAACGGTCCTTTATACCAATAACGAATTTCTGGCAATGTTCAGCCAAAAGTGTAGCAGCAGCCCTGTACATATTATAATTTAAAATTTGTTTGTGGTGCGAGCTTAAGTATATTGTCTTCACCTATTTTTGGGGACATTACGACACGAATTTACGATGTTCTCTACGGCACTAAGTGCTAAATCAAGTCCAGGGATTGGTGATAGTGATGCAGCAACTTTGGCACCACGAAAGGCGTAACGCGTTATTGACTCGACTGGTACATCCTGTAGGCCCGGTCTAGGGTATTTGTCTACCTCGGAGGCATCTCGATCTATATTGTTTCCGACCTTAGAATCCGAGTTAGGGTCTCCGGATTCTTTTGAGTTGCTTGTCGTACGTTGTTGTTCATCGATCTGCGTTTTTCTCGGAGTGGTTTTGTTATCCTCAGATTTTGCCTTCTTTGAACGTGAATTTTGGATTCCTGAAGGCGGAACAATGGCATTGGCGGTATTCAGGACTGGGCTAATAAGAGAGCTAGTACCTTTCTCCTTTGATTTCGACCAAGGCAACAGTGATCTGAACATGTTATAAGAAACCAAAGTAGGGTATAAGAAGCGGGCTTGAGGTGGATGTTGTTGGAGAAGAGAAGCACGCGTAACAGCCTCGTGTAATTATACAAAGGCAAGACGAGGTTTGGGGTTTGATCTTCTTTTTATATTATCACCTAACACGTGCATTTGTGAATTATCTTTAAGAAAGCCTGCACTTAAGGATCTATGTTTAGACTCGGGAAGAATGAGTAAGCTCGGGCAGAATGAGTAAGTATAATCAAAAAGTAAAATATAATATTAGTTGTTTTAATTTTACTACTATGGACGAGAACGAAACATCGTAGTATTCCTAAACTAAATGATTCAGTAATCAATGAATTGAAAAGCATAATAGTTGTATAACAAACCATCGACCATAGCTCGCGGCTAAGAAGCCTTTTAGTGTATTGTCCGTGAGTTTAGTAATGAAGAAAAATGGATAAAAAGGTTAGAACATACATAGACCAATGCCAGCCATGACACGCTTTCCCAGTACTGAACCAGGTTGGTGGCTGCGTGATTGATTGAGCGCGTAGACGCCGACGGCACCCAGTGCGGCAGTACCAATGACCTTACACGCAAAACAATCTTGGTACTCGTCCCGTTGTTGCTTGTTAGCTTGGGTTGCTTGATGAGACATATTGAAAAATATAAAAGGCAAGTCATAAGCTTTCTTCAGGCACGCAGAGGATAATCAGCGCCGATCAATAGCATGTTTTACAAATGGCATAATTACCTAGTTTGTCGGGATCACCGCTCTTCCCAGTAGCAGCAGAATCTCGTTCCGTGAGGCTCACGGTTAGAAGGACTAACGAACACCGTAACAACAGCGTCTCGACCTGTTTTACGAAAAACGACACGTTATCGTCCTTCTGAAATACCGCCAGGACCTTTAATAAATGCCTAATGTCCAGCATGCAACCAGCCTACAACCTGTTCCTGAAGCTGCACCTCATAGCAGATCCAATGCGTTCAATGCAAATGCTACTCGCGACGCGTCGAATAGTCAGATCCCGCAATTGAGCATTAATGGTGGATTACTCCCAAGTCAATCTCCAACCTCTCGGCAGCCGAAATCCCCTGTAATCGAGATAGATAATGCATGGGGAGCGAACTTCTGGGTAACGCTCATAGAACCTCAAGTACGCTTCGCAGGGTTATTCTCACTAGCTATAAATAAGGCTAATTCACATTTTTCTCAAATACTCTAGTCTCAAACGCCTTTTTATGCATGTCCTGCGACAGGTCAAGTGAGTTGGGATCCCCCAGTGGGCAATTTTGTGTAAGTTCTTTCGATATAAAAGGTTTAATGAGATTGATTGTGGCTGAATATTCAATATAATCCTATAGTCTTCCTCCAAGTGCTGAAGGTGAATGGTGGGAACTTGTTGACGAGAGCCGAGGTCTCCCTTACTATTATCATACAAAGACCAATGAAACAGTCTGGGAACGTCCAACCGGGTTTGTGATCCCCCTGGCAATCCTCCAGAATACATCCTTATGTCGGCGTTTGAGTGCGCGTTACTCTCAAGTTTTGGACCCGGAGATTGTCAAAATTCATACTGATCAGCAAAATGTTACTGCCGGAGATCGTCCGTCTATTCGTCGGTCAGCTTCAGATCAATCGGTGACAGATAGGGCGAACCGTCGGCGCTCAGCTTCAGCAACACGGGGGGCATCTGGTTCGTCCCCAACAAGCACCAACAAGCATTCTCCGCAAACTCCAAGACGGAGTACTTCCAATGATCAATATAGACAAAATAATTACGGCTTTGGGCATACCTATCTACCACCCATTCCTGCTTCACCGTACCAGACCGAAGAATCCAGCCCACCATCTCCGAAAAGCAAGACCTCGGCACGTGCGAGAGAATTGCGTGAAAAAGAAAAAGTGAATGAGAAGGAAGGAGGGAAACGAGTGCCTTTAGGGCGTGAAAAAGAGCAGGATAAAGATAAAGTTCAATTGGAGACGCCGATAAGTCCAGAACGCCCCTCAGCCAGTGTATCCCAAGGCAAAGCAGTTAAGGTGGCACCCCACCTGAAAACCCCTCCACAAAGCTTGACAGCTGCAGCAGAACTATTTGCACATGAGATTACCCCACCGCGGCGAGAGAGGGACTCAACATCAAGCCCACAAACTCCTGTTACTCCTGTGTCAGATACTCATAGTGGTGTCATGAATTTTTCTCCACAAGCTATGTCATCACCTCGATCAGCTCAACAGTCTCTCAAAGTAGATGTGAACCTAAATGGGGGGTCTCGAAAATCAATTTCTCTTTTACCAACTCCAACTAGCCCTATAAGTCCTGGAAGTTCTGTTAGTCACGATGAGCCTTCCTTCCTGTCAATGTCAAAAGGGAAGAGCATCGAAAGGTTGTACGGAAATCTAGGGCTTCCCCCGGCTCTTCGGAACATCGGGACATCAGGAACTGAACATAACCACAAGTCAATTCCTCCTCCCCCGCTACCAGCCCCAAGAAAAAGCTTTAGTGCCAACCGTCAAGCTACTATCCGGACAGAGGACATTGGAATGCCAACTTTTGACAACCGTGTGTGACTTTCATCTATATTTTAACTCCGAGACTCAACTTGCTGTACTCCATACAGAGGCAACAATGAACTTGAGCCCGGTAAAGGCCCGTGCTGAAGGTAAACCCATACTTGTGGACGTGAAGAATTCGATGGATGATAGCAATCCTCGGCACAGTACTGGGTGTGTATGCAGTATCAGATGCAAATATAATTGGTTAATTAGTCTCTTTGAATAGTGGAAGACCAATCCTCCCTGATGAACTTGCCTCAGAAATACAGCAATTTGAACAAACAGAGTTCGCTAGGCAGTATTTCTCTATTCATAAGACAGGTTTTATTTTTAAGAAGAAGGTACCTGTCGAAAAGCTAATGGTTTGGCAGAAGGTTGGTCATTGAACACTCAAGCGCAAAATTATTATTGCTAACATTCTCTATATGCATGCAGACACCTCTTACATCTCCATTGTTGACCCTCAACCGAGACTTACACAAAGAAGCTGTTAAGACCTTTAAAATTATACAAAGGATTATGGGTGATCGTGAAAGAGATCGACCTGTTGTTAGATCAAACACTTCAGATTCTCATCTTAGTACGGCCACGCAATCTGTTACCTCTCTAAACGGATCTCAAACATCATTACCAAACATGATGACTGGGATTCTTGAAGAAGAAAAGTGGCTTTTGACGGAGGGTCTCATGCATGGCGAATTAAGGGATGAAATATATTGTCAAGTTGTGAAACAGCTCACTAGTAATCCTGGTCGGTACGTTTTTGTCACTTGTATAATCAAGGGATACTTGAGTCTCAAAATTCTTCCCATAGGGAAAGTATATTTAGGGGCTGGCAGCTGTTTTGTGTGCTTGTAGTAACATTCCCTCCGTCAAAAAACTTTGAGCCCACCTTGAGATCTTTTATCCAGCAGAACAAAGGTCAAACAGAGGGACGTGTTGATATTATGGCTAAATACTGTTTACAAAGACTGTCAATAATCTCTAAGAGGGGACCGCGAGGAAAGGCTCCTACCATTGCTGAAATAGAGACAGCATCCGTAAGCCTATTTTACTTTTTTGATGAGCCCTTAACCTAATCTCGTATAGGATGCTGCCTTTAATCCATCTACTTTCGGAGAATCCCTGGATGCAATTTTACGGCTTCAAGAACGTACATACCCTCATTTACAAATACCAATTATTCTTCCTTTCCTTGCGGACGGTATCCTTGCGTTAGGTGGGACAAAGTCTGAAGGGATATTTCGTATCCCAGGAGATGGGGATTCAGTTTCGGAGCTCAAAATCAAGATTGAACGTGGGTACTATAATCTTGAAGGTGTAGAAGATCCACATGTACCTGCCTCACTTCTGAAACTCTGGTTGCGGGAACTTCTTGATCCCCTTGTACCAAATGAACTGTATAACGACTGTGTTGCCTGTGCAAAGGATCCGGACGCGTGTGTGCAGATGGTCTCGAGATTGCCAACCTATAATCGACGGGTTGTCCTGTTCGTCATCAGCTTTTTGCAATTGTTCCTAGATGAACGTGTTCAGTCTATAACAAAGATGACAAGTGCAAATCTGGCACTGGTGATGGCTCCAAATCTCTTACGATGTGAGAGTGAATCCATGACCATTGTGTTTACGAATGCTCCGTATGTCCAATTTTACTCCTTCATACCTTTCACTAATATCCTAACGACGGTAGATACGAACAAATGTTTGTTCATAATCTATTATTACACTTGAAATGCAACAAAATCGACCCCGGATATATCCCCAAGCACGGACTCGGGTCTGCTGTCCAGTCTGCGTCCGTAGGGAGAAAAGCAAAGCGCAGCGGCCGATAAATACATTTGTAGATGGCGCCTTTTGTCAAGTCTGTCTCATATAATTGATGCTACACCTAAACATTCCTTTCCTTTATCGGATTCTCTTCTTCTCTATGTTATTGTATTTTTTAAAGTATTCTTGGAATCAAGCTTATCACTCTCCTTTACATCTATCTGTTTCACTTCAATTTTACCCCTTATAATATGGTCTGTTACCCCTTATTAATGGATCCGGATTCTCTTTTCCCTCCCTTTATTTTTTTCTCCCTCATTATATCCTCAAGGTTCTCATATCGATATCCTCGATCAATTTATATCCTTCAGCTAAACATACTATATCCAATGAAACTTGTATTTCCACTATGCTACCTTTCTTTACCCTTTATATGAAGCTTTTTCTAATTTTCTGTTGATTCTCTCTCATTTTCCCCCTCACACTCTTTCTGTTGATTGTGTTACACTCGTGTTTTGTAGAGGTACTTTTTTCTGGTTTTTTATTTTCTAGTTATATATAGTATCCCAGAATCAATCTGCCCTTGAACAACCTCACGTATAGGACCTATGAAAGCTTTGATAATGTGATCCCCCCGAGGAAGCCTGGGCATCATCTATGGGAACAGCCCACTTTACCCCAGACAAGTTCGAAACAATTGCTTACTCAGAGGCGAATGAAAATGATGAAAGCATTACATAACTAATGAATCCGCCTAAAAGAATATTATATAAGCTTTCAAACAACTAATTTTAAAATCGCGTCCTGCGTCCTGCTTCATCGTACAAAGTAACGTATATGCAATTATAACCTAGTTCTACATCAAAAGACGTGCATAAATGTTGAAGTACACAGATTTGAGAGCGTCTTTGAAGAAATAGTTACTTTTTCATGGATTTTAAAAGATTGTTTTCTTTGTCACATCGAGACAACATCGTATCATATATTATCTGAAATAAACACTATGTGTACATGTACAACGTCTCATATATTCATGAGACTTTACTAAGGAGTAATGTAGTTTTCCTCCCAGATACTTAATACGCTTAAGCGACTCTCGATACTCTCATAAACCTTTTATGATAAACATTTTCGTTTCTACCACAATAACCCTGCCGTCACGGTTTGATACCTTGGATAATTCTTATGGGGAGTAGTGAAAGCTCAAAGAAGTTCTTGTTTATCGCTAGACTTAATTTTCTCGTCTTGATTACCCTTATTCTCCTCTTTAGGTCTTGGAGACATCGTGGTGTCCTCCGTACGAGCTGGTCTCGGGGTACTAGCGGGTAGTATTTTTACGTTTGGACTATTTTGTATTCTTTGCGACTGTTCCTGGCCCTCTTGTCCTTGATCTTTTTTGGCTGTTCTCCCAGGGGACATGTTTGCTTCTGGACTGACTTCCTTTGAATCTCTGGGATCTGAAGCTACTTTCCCGGGCCGAGTCTTGAATAATCCTTCAAGTGCTTTGAAACTTAGATCAGGCTTGATTTGATTTCGGTTTCGACGTTGAGTTTTATCCACCTCCGTTCCTTTAATCCCGCTACTCATTTTTGTCAAATTTTGGGCTCTGGCTAGTTTAAATGACTGATGTGACGCCGTATCGTCCTCCTCCGACAGTGTACTGCGATCCTTGACTCTGACGGGTAATACCAACGGCACCGAAGACGCTTCTCCGGAAGAATTAGTAATATCTCTCTGTTTCCCAGATACACGATTTTTGGATGACTTTGATACTGTATCCTTATCCAATGACTCAGAAGCGCTGTTATCATGGGGAGAGGGGCCCTCCTATATGGTTCTACCCCTATAGCATTCACAGTGGATATTGGTTGGCTGGGTGCACTTCGATTAATAGGAGCATATTCGGCATCAGAATGTGGGTATAATCTAATTGGTCTTTGAACATCTGGTATGGGTCTAAAACGCTGGTTCAGTACGGCTCGATCAATCCCTTCCAAGTACACGTTGTAGTCTGTATAGTCTCTTTCGAAACGATATGGGTCTCTCATTTCTCTCGTTCCACCGCTTCTGCTCTTCAGGATTCCTCTTGGCGGGCCTGCTCTAGTCGTTCTTGGGCGACTTTCAGTTCTGGATTCTGTTATTCTTACTCTTGGAGGTGGATCCCTGGTAGTCAAGCAAGGGAAATATTAATAATGATATGGAGGCTTATACATATATCTATCTCACGTACATGTATACAACAGACGCCCTTATTCCTTGCGTCGGATGCCTAGGCACATAGATGTCGCCATACTCACGTTCGCGCTCGCTAAGACGAGGAGGAGCTACATGTACAGCTCTCTGTCTTTGTGGGTGACCAATACTTAGTCTTGGTCGAGGGATAACTATGTTTGGCGGGGGTAGTGTTGGAGTGCTACGTACCGGTATCATCGCTGGCTGTAATATATTATCTCTGATTTCTCTGTTATCCCTGACCTCCCGGTAGCTAACGGCTCGGTGACGTCGATGTCGGTGCTCCGGCGGCGGTTGAGGCAATGGAATAAGCCCTCTTGGTGGTGGCATTGATGGTGGATGTACCCAGCTTCTTAGACTTACAAGTTGAACAGGTTAATTTGTTGTTTAACTACACTGGTAATGTGTCGGTCTGTTAAGCTATTGGATAGGGTCTCGATAATATCAACCTTTGTTTATATTGAACTCTTCATAACGAGAAAAGCTATTATTATTAGAATAGGTCCTTTGATAAGCGACACATTGCAAAGTCAAAGCAGCTGCATTGTAGATACAAAACAAAATCAAATCGATGGCTGGTTTGTTGAATGCGTATCCCTAACTTTTCGTTGATTCTTTCTGTTGCAATTATTTTAGTTGATCGTCATGGTATATATGGTACATTATAATCCAGTTCTATAAGCTGCCATTAAATAGGTATAAGTGGAGACTGTCATCCCCTTAATATATTTGCATTATCGGAGAGATTTGACCCAGCAAACTTGATTGGCATTTTCTTAACATGGTAAGTATAAATTATTACTAGGATTTTTATTGAGGGATACATCATTGTTACTCCTGCAAGTACTCTGAGAATATATTCTAAGTCTTACATTGTTATGGTCTATAACCCTGGAACAATACATCACAAGAATATAAAAATAGCAGATTATAACTTGGGGACCCGGAATTTCACCGTGGTATTTCTAGTTTTATGTTGTTGATAAACTTCTTTCATCCTTTAATGGCATCTAAGTCAGCTATTTAAATATGAATCAAATTTAAAAATCATTGGAAAAGGAATTCCACAGTTCAAGTGCGAGTTTCTATTTATCTTAATTGCACTCTATAGTAAAGCCGTGGGCACGTGATGGGTCATCTCTCCTCCCTGTCCGATCGTCTTCACATTGCATCGGGTTAACTAGTTTGAAAATGTTCGTCTCTTGCTCTAGACGATGCTCGACACATATACTTCGGTCACAAACTTTTCATACTTCACTCCTATGTACTTTGAGACACTATAGTGACACACCCGATAAAGACAGGGCCAACGACTCTATTTTTGCGTCGGACAGTGATCCCTGGGGCCATGTCTTCTCCGACATAGGTGACAATCCTCCTCTCTCATCTCTTCCTCCACCTACTGGTCATACAATCAAAAACAAATTCAATATGATGAAAACGGTCTCACATCCAGGTTTTGCTTCTTCTCTCGCTGCCTTTCCGGAGGGGTCTATCCCTTTACCAAGCTCGAAAGATTCGAACGATGGGGAAAACATCGGCCCGAGTCGAACCAGTATAAGAGGGGCTGAAGTAGATGCTTTTAACAGTCTTTTTGACACTATCTTCTCTTCTGTTGAGAAACAAGCGGCTTCTAGCAATCAAAATGGGCTTGATTGGAAAGGAGATCCACTTACGGTAGTTCCTGGGAAATTTAGTCCTTCAAGTACACCGTTTTACACTGGAATTATCCCTAAGGAGTCTGGTACAAGCACATACAAAAAAATGCGTCGTGTTACTCGCTCACATAGGTGGACACCAGAAGATGACGCAGAGCTGCAGAAGAAGAGGCATGAGATGGAGATAATTGACACGAATGAAGACCTCCTTCAGTGGGCTCGAGATGTACTATTCGCGGAATCAATTAGATATGAAGAAGCTGCTAGAGAGGCCGTAAAGCTAGCAGAAAAACGCGAACAAGAGCTCCGGGACAAAAAATCACAGACTGGTAAAGAGAAGGAACGGCGTACGGCTTCGAAGAAGGATGTGGGTGAACAACCTGCGAAAATTACTTCGGCTCTCCCGTTGCAGCCACCTACTTATCCACATCTACTTGCCCATCTTTTGAATCTTACTACACACAAATTTCACGCTCCGCACTTAACTCTTTCTCTTTTCTCTCATGCCCGTTCTCTTTCCGTTGCATCACGTGTACTTGGTTGTACGAAGGAGGTGTACTATGAGTATCTCTCGACTTTATGGTCTTGCTTCCGAGATTTAAAGACAGTGAGGGATACTTTACAGGACATGTTGAGAGACGGGATCTTGGTGGATCGTAGGGTAGAGAAGGACATTATTGGGCCCGCTAGACAGTGGGTTGGGGATCGGGCATGGGATCGCGAAAGCTCAGTAATGACTAGCAGAAAGGAATATATTGAGGAGATGAGACGTGACATTGATCAAATTGAGCGGCTTGTTTACCTATCGGAAAAGCCATTGCCGAAGAGCACACTCAGGCCGGTTGGTAGGACCAACTCAGATAGAGACAATAGTAGGAAAGGAAAAGGGAAGAACAAAAAGAATAAGAAATGGGCGGATATTGGGGTCAAGTTTCGGGCGAAAGACTCAGAGAAATGGAAAACCGATGCACTTGTTTTCTCTAATTCCTTGACTCCCAGTTCCGTGGGGTCAGCGCATGATAAAAACCCTTACCTTGGTAGTATTACCAAAAATGCGAACACAGATTGGGAGTTTGGCTTTGGAGATGAAGGGAGGTGATATTTTATGACTGACTACGGCATTGATGAGGAGTAGAACTTCGGAAAACTTTCCATCCATAAAATTCGTCTAAACATCTGGACGGTAGGATATTCATACTTAGTTTATTGTCTTTTTTGTTAAAAGTATTTTGCATATCTGTATAATCAAATAATCTATACTTTACTTTTGGATGGGATCCGGATTTCCAATATGAAATATCGTGAGGTATTAACGACTTTATATATTGCGGTGTGTCATCGACTTGAATTTTCTTCCCGACTTTCGATTGATATAAAATTTCCACACCCTTTCTTGAGCCTATGACATACATATAATAATGTCTATCGAATATCAGCCATAACTTTAATGAGCAAATGATAAGGATAGTATACAATGTAATCTACAATAAATTCCGTTCGCGAAATATGGTATCCTCTGACTGGGAAGGAATATACAGGGGTAGCAAAAGCCACGACATTCAAGCTCCATTCTGAGTCCCGTAGGTACTTTCTGTCCTCCTAGACGCTTCCAATATGGCATTAGATGCGCGATCAAAGATTTCGTCCATGCCTACAACACTGCCATCCGAAAGATTCGTGTTTATGACAAGAAGATTCTCTACCTTGTCAGTTGGGTCCCCATTATCAGTATCTCCGTCTTTAAAAACTCGGGCATGTGCTTTCAGGTAGGCAGGATAAACGATTTGTTCAAAGTAGTTTGGAGGATCGCGCCAGAGTGATCCTTCTGGATCAGATTGGACTATCGTGAGTATTAGACGGACGAAATGAGAAAGATAGGGAGACGAGAAGAGAAAAGGTTGTGCATAATTTGATAGAGTACTTACCAGCAGTATGATATCCATGCCTTTCATGCCTCCTTTTCTTGAGAACTTCGTGCGGTGTCCGCAGGAAGATACGTGAATCAAGGGCATCTACAACTTCTTCATCCCAGTATAACAGGAAGCCATCGACCAAGCCCCAGATTATTTCCGTATTCTCCTCATTCTTCTCAAGTTGATTTTTCAGCTTCGTGAATTCGTCCTTCCATTTCTTGAATACGGTGGGATCAAGTGGGATATCCTTCTGCTCGTTAAGATGATCATGGCTCATGTGCTCTTCCGGAATCACACCCGTACTCTTAACCTCCCCCAAGAACGACCGTAGCCGCTTCCAGTCGATTGCGCCAGCTGGATCGTCCCAGTCTTGTACATTATACACGGGGTGGATAGGAACAAGCTCTTGTGGTGGTGCGAAGTCGTCCTGGTGTATGATGATGCTATTTGGAATACATGCTTTCAGGTGCTTTGCTAAAGTTGTCTTGCCGGAACAAGTAGCACCACTGTACTAACGACTGATCAGTACGATGGCACGAGATGATAGCCTGAAAGGAGAGAGACCCACCCAATGCCGACGAGAATCACTCTTTGTTTCCTGCTTGACTCGGACATGGTGAGTGATTACTACATGTATGCACACACCGTGACAATCAAATTATAGGCTGTAGTCAAATGAGGAAATGATATGTCACATTGACTTACCAATTATTAAATTAAAATTTAAAATTGATGATCGCGGAAGAAGCTCGTGACTAATACATTTTGGGCGTTATGTAGCTTATTGTACTTTTTCACGAATTTTCAAATTACTGAAAAACGTCATTGTGATTCAATAGCAGAATAATGTAATGTTTTCGAATCATTCACCAAAAATAATCGTTATAGGAACTTTGGAGGGTGTCTGTACGGCTTAGACAGTATTGTACCTTTATCGAATATACAAATGAAACAGACAACGGGAAATCAAGAGTAAACGAACTCAAATAACACCTCTTGAACACATATTAAACATATCGTCAGCTGTCTAGCGTGAGAGTGCTCTTACAAAAAGAGATGTCAATATATAGAACGGCGTACACGACGCCTCACGGAGGAGGTGGAATACAGGCTCACAAAGGAAGAGGAGTAGCGGTATCTTAAGTTTATTTCTGCGATGAGCATAGTAGAATTATGGGCTATCATGCAAGCCTCTTAGAGACGACCGTACTATGACCAAAAAATAACAACGGTGCCCATCCACCCATGGACGAGTAATCGTGTATCTCTAACCAACCAATACCAAGAGGAATAGGAGTTTGATGAAATGCTGATGCTATTCTCGATAATGCAAGTCAAGAATATGTGATTTTCGTTTTCTAAATTTCCGGTGATAAGGTATTCTACACAAAATAATTTTCTTTCCTTTCTGACTAGAGGTGCGAGAACTTTGGTTTCCTCTTCTCCGCAAAGGCAGACATTCCTGGATCGTGTTATGTCAGACAGACGGCAAATTTTGCAATCGTAATAAGTACCTTCTTTCTGATCCTGGGTTGCAAATAATCCATGGAATAATCTCCGTTCGTATCTTAATCCCTCTGACAAAGGTACCTCCAAAGATGCTTTGACAGCTTCCTTCCCAGCCTGTACTGCCAATGCACCCTTGGCCGCAATCACTTTTGCTAGATCCACTGCTTCTTTGACTACTTTACCTTCGCCTTCACCAACTACTCGACTTGCGACACCCCATGCAACTGCTTCTTGAGCATTGAACCGACGACCAGTAAGCACAAGCTCCATAGCACGTGATTTCCCAACCGCCTGTGTAAGCCGTTGCGTGCCTCCTGCACCAGGAATAATACCCAAGTCGATCTCAGGTTGACCAAACTGTGCAGTGGGAGAAGCAAGTACGATATCACACATCAGAGCAATTTCGCATCCACCTCCGAGTGCATAACCAGAAACCGCGGCAATAGTTGGTTTCCGTAGCTCAGAGAGTCGATGCCAGACTGAGAGGAAGTCGACTTTGTAGACCTCGTTGTCTGGAGCGAATAACATATTTTAGCATGCATTATGATTACATGTTATAAGGTTAGCTGGCGAGGAACATACATGACTTGTCTTTCATTTCCTTTATATCTGCTCCGGCGGCGAAAGCCTTTTCCGAACCGGTTATGACTACAGCACGGACATTGTCGTCCTTCTCTGCAACGTCTAGTGCCTCATTCAGCTCTCCCACCAAAGCCGCGCACAGTGCGTTTAAAGCCTTTGGTCTATTGAGTGTAATTTGTGCGACACCTTCTGCGGGCGAGCTCGTCAGTATGTTCTCGTACTTGCGTTGCTCTGCCCAATTGGAGGCATAACTGTAGGTGGACATAGCTCGGTTGTGCAAGTAGAGATTTGTCTGAAGGGTGGGTGCCATTAAATGGACAGAGATGGACCGGCGTGAGGCAGAAGTGAGTGCACGAGTGAGAGCAAGAGAACGAGCAACTGACATGTTACAACGATGAGTGTCGCTGGGAATCAACGGAGTAGGACAAGAGAAAAATCAAGTGACCTCATTCATTTCTATAACTTGTCCACAAGATTTTGGATCCGGTCCTCGCTTACCGTATAGTAGCCGACTCTAGTAATGAAATATATCCTTCTCTTCATGCCACAAGCATCATTCAGAAGGATTAACATGATTGGTATGAATTTCTCGAGTTCACTTCAGTCTGCATCCTGGTATGTCTCTGAAGCCTATATAATTACCTAATATGGAATGGATGTCATCAAAAGATTGTTTGCACAATTTAGTATTGCAAACCCAATACTGCATAAGAATCTTTGCTGATTCCTTTCACGGTTGTACAACGTATCCCCCAAATTGTGTCATGATATTGTGCAGTATAACTTTAAAAAAAAGGGGGGTAAAATTGATTTTACCGTCCAAAGCTGACATCTAGTAATGCATACAAGTCTCTTCTCTCATTTTTCGGAATTGGGTTCAATGCCAGAAGGCAAACGATGTAGATAATCAAAAGGCTTCCATAGACTTACTTCGATTTTTATCTAAGATTAAATTACCTATTCAATCTGCCACATACAAAAAACTGGCCTATGGCATTTCTACCGAAAACTGCCTTAGGGCCTCCTGCTTTTGAACAATCTATTCGTAAATCAGCTCCCCCTCCCTTCCCCCAGGGCTTATACTTAGCGCTTAAAAAGGCTTATAACTGGGAGTTCAAATAAGGCGCCGCTTGAGTACTACAACCATTATAAGGTCTACTTTCAAGGATGAAACACCACATAAGACCATTGTTAGCTGCTTCCAGGCTTGATAACGGCATTATTAGTTACAGTTGTTTCCCTCCATGTCGATGGGGGTTTTTATGCTATTGGTTCATTAAAATTCTACTCTCATCACTTTTTTCGACTCCCGCGGCAAGACCTCAAATGAAATATGTTATAAATACTCTAGATCAACATGATGCAAATTATCGGGTGTATAGATTACTTATCTAACGAAAACTTGTAACGACTTTGCTCGACCCCTGGAACATCTAACTACTCGTCTAAACAAAGTACTTAGAGTAGGTCAATTACTGGCCGAACATCGTAAAAGTATTTGGATCTGGCACCCTTATTCCCTGCAAACCCATGACTACATTGGAAATATTTGAGGCTTTCTCTTTTATACGTAATGAAGGGGGGCATAATATCACCAGTCATCGAACTACTTAGGAAATTCCTTTCCTTTCAGTTTGCCTGGTAAGATTGCGCGATAATAGATAAAAGTCGAAGGTAATTTTTTCTCTTCGTAAAAGGGAGGGTTGACCTATTTCTCGAAAGCCTAGGTATGTTCTCTTTTCTTTTCACCAAAAAGATATACTCTCGATTAATTAATCTGATAATTTAATGTCCGCCTGTATTGATGAAGATGCAAAGCGACGAACCGAAAAAAGTCACGGCGCCCCCCAAGAAAGCCGTTAGGACAGCTTCCGCGGATAATACATCTACAACACCATCCACTCGCTCGAAAAGCGATAGTAAGCGTGGACCTGATAATCAAAAACCTAAAGTTGTACATGTACAAAATCCAAAGAAAGCCAGAGCTCCCGCTAGCATCCCAACTCCTACTGGTAGTATAACAGTTTCTAAAAAGTCTAATGATACTCCACCAGCTATACGGGTAGCTAAGACAGTGAGTGCTACGAGCTCATATAGAGTAGCAGAAAGTGGAGGCGGGGAATCACCTAAAAAGGCTAGTAAACCAAAATTGCCCTCAAGTAGTACTACACAAGCTAGTACACCAACTAAAATTGCAGTGAGAACTCCTGAAGCTCCACCTGATGTTGCTAAGACTTTAGTCAGCATTAAAACTGCAGCTAAAACTTCAACGATTGCCGTAGCTCCACCTGGAGCTCCGGGTAAAAAACAAGGTAATGTACTCTATATTCTCAACGATTATCACTCGACTAATTTTGCAAACTTATAATCTAGGTATACAAATCGCAAAATCCCTAAGCACAAATCAGACGTCTCACGAGAAAGCAGAGGGAGCAGTCACCCCGGGAACTGAAAAAATAAGTTCTAGTACCTCTCTTCAAGCTCATAACATTCGACCACCCCAGGCCTTTAGAGATAACGAACTGAGGGAGAAAATGCCCGCAGGCCTACCATGGGACGGGAGAAATTACAGCTGTGCTTATGATTCTATCATTCCAATACTTTTACAGATTTGGAGGGATAACCCTAATGTCTGGGGAAAACGACTTTCTATCTATAACGAATTATCGTCATTGCCGAAGGACTTTGAAGATGTTGAGAAAGGCAGGATGGAACTCAAAGAAGTTAGGGGGAAAATAAAAGGTGCATTGAATAGTAAAAACCCGGTACGTTTCCCAGAGGGGATGAGACTTGTGGACATTCACCAAGTGCTCAGAGAATTATTCACGATGAAAAACCCTTTCCAAGAAAAGGTCGTGAAATGTCCCAACCAAAATTGTGGGAAGACACTTTCGGTGAAATCATATTCGTCGTATCTGTTATATACAACTTCAACTGGATTCGTTAATCAAGTTTATGCAGTGTTTGATAGAAAGTATGATTTTTCTACACAAAACCCGTATCGACTTTCTGACTGGTGGAAGTTTGCAAGGAGAGCAGTCAGTGTTAAGTGTAAATACTGTAAACAAGAGATTATGGCCGAGGGAAGTCAGGATCTTCAGACGATCACACATTTTCTTCCGCCAATAATTGGGATCCAGGTTTATTCTTCATATTCTAAAATAGACAAGGAGATACGAATCATGAAAAATGAGACAGTGAATCAGACTTATAGACTGTCAGGAATTATCTACTTACTTATAGATCATTATTTTTGCCGGGTAGTTGACCACAAGAACCAAGTTTGGTTTTCAGATGGTAGGAAGTTTGCGGGGCAGTTTGAGCTGGATGGAAGTCTACAGCAAATGAGCGATGAGGATTTAAATAAATTAGGATCATGTATTGCCCAAGTGGCAATCTACTCAAAGAATCCTTGATAGTTCTGTGTACGTCTACATTATGATGTACTACTAGTAGGGTACGATAATGCATATATGAGTTATAACATGAAATAACGGATCAGAGATTCTAGAGCTGATATTCCATGAATGTGGATGTCAGTAAATAAGTTTGTGGTTACCATCTCACATACTTCGTTGATCCAAATTGCATACATACTTTATGCAACACTATGGATGATGAATATGATTAAATATATTAATTAATTAATTATTCTGCAACCCCCTTTGTTACATCAACTCTCATACACAAACTATATGTTTAGTATCAAGGTACAGTCGATTCCTTTTTCGATCCCTTTGTTAAAGATGGGGATAGTGGCGATAAAGCGTATAATTCTTCTGCTTCAAGTACCCCCTTAGCACGGCTTATTAAGTCATCAAGGCCAGTCACCACATTAGGTGTACTCCTTTTGAAAATTTTCGCTTGTTTCTTAAGCTTCTCTCGGAGCGCTTTAAGTTTTTTGATGTCAGCTTTTAATTCTTCAATTTCTCTTTTTTTGTCTTTTTTTTCGGTCTTATTGGCAGCTTTTTTATTCTTGCTCCACTTGACGTCTTCCCCAAGAGAGGTCATTTTGGCCTCGCATGAAGAGATAGTACTCAAAACCTTGGGTCCTAGGTCAGTATCAACCCATCCGACAGATCTCTTCCCTTCTGGACTAGTATAAACTTCACTGTTAGATCTTGTGATGGGAGAATGTAATGAGTCAAAGAATTCGTTAATTTGTCTATGAAATTCCTCATATACGATTTTCTCCTCTTTAGTAAGGGAACAAACTGTTAGTGAGGTTTTTCCAGACCATTTCCGCCTAGGATTTCTTAGGGGGATATCTGGTGACAGAGCTGATAACGGAGAATGTACAGAAGGTCCAAATGCTGTTGGGGATACCCTTGATGAGATGGATAACGATCGAGGGGTGGAAGGTCGAGATGTCATTGGTGTTGGTAGTTGAGATGTTACTGGTGATGATGGTTGAGATGTCGCTGGTGTTGATGGTCGGGATGTCGTTGGTGTTGATGGTCGGGATGTCGTTGGTGTTAATGGTCGGGATGTTATTGGTGTCGGTGGTCGGGGTGGTGAGCGACGAGAAGCTTTAGTGGGAGTTGTTCCGAAAAGTTTGTTAATTTCATTTTCTATTTCTTCACTTTGTAATCTGTCTTTGTGCATCTTATATTCTTGAGTCAAAAGGTTTTGGTCGCTCGCTGGGACAGAACTCTTAAACGTTTTGCGAAACATGCGACGGACCACCAAACAGATACGGGATATCTTCCCAGTGTTTTTATAACTTATTATATACTAGAAAGGAGCCCGGAGGGGGTGGGAGGTAAAAATTAACTTTTTAAGCAATGTTATAACCAGTTTTATTTGGGATACAATTGGCTCGTTGATCGTTGAATTTTCATCTATTTACCACATCCATTTAATTAAATGTGTTCTTAAGCGAGTAAAGTTTTGCCTAGTACATCGATGTACATTGCTCTTTACCTATTTTTGAGCAAGTATACACACGAATCAATCCGATATATTGATACTGCACTTGGAAACTACATTTGGGATATTCCTATTTCCAGTATTCTGTTCGATGCCTTGATATCCAAGCAGGTAATTTTAGAACAAACTCATTATAAAATACACAAATAAATCATATCACCTTCAAAGGCAAAACAGAGTCCTTAAAAACAAACTTGCATTGGTGATAATTTGCTAAGTGTATTGCAGAGTAAGGACATTTTTGATCTGGCTCTAATTTAAATTAAAGTCCCTGAACTTTGCATGATCTCTTCGTTTCCTCATTTTCTAGTCTAGATCAAGTTTGATCAGGTGTTTACCTTGAAGCCGATTATCTTAATTGCACCTGTGCCTAAAGATTTTCAGTTAAAATATCAAACTTGCTCTTTCCCCCTTTCCAGCTTTTGAAAATTTAAAATCGACATACGAAACTAGTTTTCTTGGCTGGGGTCGTAGATGAGGATTTCATAATCAGAAGCTTATGAATTCGAGTTTGCATTACTGAATTGTTGTAGCATGGCTGTGGGAATTGTCTATTTAGTGTGTGCTTACTCTTAATCTGACATTTCTCTCTTGATCCCGGACTTTTTCCATATTTAACGGAGCTGTCCGGTAATCCCAAGCCCAGTATACTGCACTTACCGTAAGAGTATTTAAACAACACAATCACCTTTTCCGTTAGTCTAAGTGAATACGGTACTTGTAGTGGTATTAAAGGTCAGAATATCCGAGCCGAGACAACTGATCTACAAGTAAAGTAGATTCTACGTTTTCAGATATTCAGAATCTTCTAAGACGTTAAGGATAGGAGTAAGGGTGTTTGGATTTCATAACATATATATAGTTCACGAACGGAGGCATGAAGCATAAAATCCAGCGCAATAAATACTCCATTGAGGGCTTATGTAACCAATTAATTGTAATTGTAAGACGTAGTCCATTCCATTGGTGCCATCCATTTACTGACTAGAATGAATTCTAAGTTATTAGCTATATGACCAGATGATATATGGCACCCAAAAATGAGTTTTTCATAAGTTAATACCTTGTCTGGGGGAAATGGAAGAACTCATGGCAACAGATGACAATTACTGAGATATATTCCTAATCGAGAAGCAAGCTAAGCCAGGCATAGATAAAGTTGAGAAATATGAGCGGAGATATTATCACGAGAGTTTCTGTGAGTCAGATAACTGTTTTAAGAGGCCTTCTGGAGGAAAATTCGGAGGTGGAGAGCTGACGAAAGTAACATTTGAAGAGAGATAAGCAGAGTTAAAAACGTTAATAGGTATAGACGTGTTGACATGGTTGGATAACATACGTGCGAACAGTCCAGACATCTTCACAACTCTTCCCAGTGCGTCTTGCGGCCCACCATTCTGCCCTCCTTCTAATCCATGCCTCTCGTCTGGCATCCTCATCAAGGGATTTTAGGGACAAACAGAATTTGAAATCTTCAAGCTTTCTTCCGCATTCGCTCTGCCTACCATAGCGATAAACTGACTTGAGCTGAAATCCTAAAGCTGTAGGTACATTGTAGAGGTTTAATGTCTACCGGATATGCCATTGAAAATGGCTTTAGTTCTTACCATTACAGGATAAGAAATCATCAAGAATGGACATGCACCCGGGAATATCGTTGGGTGTTGGATGTATCGCCTCCAGACGACGAATTTCTTGTTCTACAGCGGTTTTGAAGCTTATAGGGTCAGCCATGACAATTCAGAAATTACTAGATAGTATGGATGCCGATTGAAACGAAAATCATCCACTGATCCAGAATGGAACGCGAATCGGATAATCACATGACCTAACGGAACAGGTGAAGTTCCTCGCGTGGCCTAATTAAACCACATTCGATATCTGTTGAGACCAATTTTGAGCGTTTTTGCTAAACATTGAAACTATGTCTCTTGACTCATTCGTAAATTTAGATGACCTGGCTCAAGTTATCTATCAAGGAACCTCTCGATTTATCCTCCTTTCTTCTGTTCAATTTGATAGCTCTCCGCAGAAGTGGGAACTTCATGTAGGAGTAATGGATATTGGTAGGTGGTGGTCGACTCAATGGCCCGTTGAGGACGTAAAGGAGTACTTGGTAAATATATACTTTTTGCTCGTGTCATGCAAGAAATGACTAACTGATTGTCCAGGGAAACGAATTCAGTGAAGAGAAATTAGAAGAGCTTGCAGAAGAACTAACTGAAGCTATAGTAAGTCGAGCTCTTTCTTTGGATGGATGGACTACCCCACCACCTAATCGAGGAACTAGAGACTTAAGGGTACCGTTAACATACAGCCTTTACTTTACTTACTTTCTAATATCTTGAATGACCCCTTTTCAGGTGATATTCAGTCTTAAGGGAAAAAATACTCTCGTGTTACCTTTGAAAGAACTTACTGAGACAGAGGCATTAAATTATACAACGAGCACTTTATTCTCGGTAAGATAAATTCTCGAAGAGTCTGAATTAAAGCATTAATTAACTATATGTAGCTTGGATTAAATGCGCACCAAAGAAAATGCCGAATAAATCCTCCTACGTATGCAACTTCTGTTGAGACCACATATACCCATAGACCAGTGCCTGATCACCTTTCAAAGAGTATGTTTCCCCTCATTTGATCTTGAGAACCTTATTGACTCGTGATCTTTATCAGGAGCCCGTAGTCCCTCTTTCTCACTTCCGGAATCTGATCATGATGATGCAAATAAACAGATATCCAACAAAATACAGTCTCGCAGCAGTATAAGCAATGCCGTAGTTGGTAAGAAACAGATGCTTAAAGCAGCGGTCAGACCGATCGAGAGCGAAACTACTACATCGGCGCCGAAAACTCGGCCTCGGATTGTAAAGAAGAAAGCTCGAACGGTACAAGCGATGGAATTTGCCAGTGATGAGGAGTGAACTGACAAAAGATATAATTGTTCATTTCGCGTTGCTAGTCTCGATGACGACACTAACATTTGTTGTATGAAGTCTTATGATAGTATAGAAGTACGTAAAGTAGAAGATTCTAATGAAAGAAGGTATTTGATGCTGAAATTGAACAATGTTCTAAATTATTCTACGACAATACAATAGCATTGATTTTGAGGATTTTTTGTTTGAATTGGGATGAAGTTCGAGGAAATGAAAGCGAATTTCTACCTGGAATGGAAGAGGCTGTGCAACACTGATCGCTTTATTCCCAATTTAAGCCGAGTTTCTGCTGAACGACGGGACTAGGAACTAAGGCCCAAAACTGCCGCGGCGGCGGCTGAGAATTAAACTAAGGAGAAGCTCCTTGTCCTCGTTGTTCACAACGTCTTCTCCTCATGCTCGCTCAACGCAAAATATTCTTGTAGCCTTATTATCTCCACAAAAATTAGCAAAACACATAATTCTTAAAAAACAGGAGGAGGAGTATCTAAAGAGGGGACACCTTCATGGATCCAGCAGAGCAACGCGCCAATGCCGTCGCAATGCTGCGTAGGGCAGCTTCCTTGCCTCGTATGAAGGACGGTCGGAGGCCACCGATGCACGGAGAGTCGGGTGGGGTCTCTGAAGGAGAGAGAAGCACAGGTCAAAGTGCCGAACGGGATCAACAACCCACCTCCCCAGAATCTAGTACCAAGGACACCAGCAAAGTGTCCGAAAAAGAAGACCCTAGGGAGACTGGACACGATCCAAAACATCACCCAGAAGCTATGGGAGACGACCAGAATAAGCCAGAGAGTAGTACCTCTGAAGCAGAACGGGGGGACCATGACGTTGATGCAACAACTGAACCTGATGCCTCAGAACCCGAACGTCCAGCTTCGGCCACTCCAAGTCAACAGGCTTCATCCTCGTCTCCGTCAACGAATCCTACAGGAAAACGTCGCTCACGTTCACGCTCCCGCTCTCGGGGCTCTCGTGACATGCGTGCAAAAATGCGTCAACTCGAAGTTGCTTCGGCTCTCCAACATGCACCTTCTCCGGATCCATCTGGAGGCAACACTCTAAACATTGCTGGCCCCGATGATGTCTTATCGCTTGATTCCCCAGTTCCAACTCTTACGTCTCAACAGGCATATCTTATGCAACTACAGAGAGCGCAAACTCCCTTTAACCTTGGAATCAACACGAACACTCTATCTCCTGCTAGTGCGGCGGTGGGAATGCCGAGCTTACAAACTCTGCAAAATAGACATTTGCAAGGCTTATTTAGGAGTAATAGTGCAGCAGCTCGAATGATGGCTCTTAACAAACTTAATGGAGTTGACTGTAGCACACCAACACCCGGACCCGCATCGGCCTTCCCTTCATCGGGATCAGGTTTGAGTCCAAGTCCCAGTCCAGCCCCAGGCAAAGCAAAACTAATGAGGAACAATACCGTTGCGGGTGAGGAACGTGTTGCTGCTCGCCAACAACTCTTGAGGAGACTCAATGAACGTATCCAGGAGCGTGGGGACCCGCTAGATGTTGGTTCTTCTGTAAGTGGAGGAGCGGCATCTAGTGCAGAGGAAGCAGCTTCTGCCCCTGCTACACCTGCTACGAAAAGTAAAAGAAGGCGCTCACGCCGAAAGAGCGGTTCAGCAGTTGTGGACGACCGAGATCGTGAGTTACTAGCAGGAACTATAAGCAACATGAACCCCCTAGGTCCCTTGGGTGCCATTGGTGGGATGGGGACCATGGGAGTACTAGGTGGGATGGGCATGGGGGTTAATGCGTTTAATGCTATGGCAGCATTGACAGGAACTGGTGGAGGAATTAGTACGAGTACTACACCTACTCCCGGGGCTATGGATTTACGAGATTTATATCCACCATTGATTGCTCTCCCTCCATCCCGCGCGCCTAGTGTCCCAATCGAAAGGCAGGTAGTATCACCTCTAGGTGATCGAGACACGAGGACACCTGATCTGTTAAGGACGAGAACACCAACACCACATCTACCCCACGCTTCCACTTCCTCAACATCTCCCATAGACTCTAGTATTCGAAATGATGTCCCGACCATACTTGCACATCGTCTTGCTCATGTACACCAATACGATTCTCCGATGGCTCATCGTGGGCCTGTTGTCGAGGAGGAAGACGATGAATATGAGCCAGTTCCTACACCCCCTCGAGTATCAGCCTCAGCTCGTGGTGCACCACTTGCTTCCTCTTCTTCTGTGGACTCACGAAATCGCAGTCCATACAGGCAGGAGGTTGTTCCTAAAAGTCCCTTTGAGCGACCACGCCAAGAACCTGATGAAGAACTTGTAGGTGTTGAGTCCCAGAGAGTTCTATATGGTTCAAGTAGTGCGAGGGTGGCTGCGGCAGATGAATTACTTGATAGACAAGTAAGCTGGATTGTTGATCCTAGTCAGTTAATTTGATTCTCTTTTTTGTGCACCCTTTCTAAACATATTTTATCTAATTTTTAGTACCCGCAGTGCCAAGGAGAATGTACGAGGAAAATGAGAGAGAAATCAGCTGGAATGCTGAGCCAGGTATGTCCGATTCCTTTCCTTCTAGGAGGACTATCTATCTTACTTCTTTCACTACGCGCTCAGTTCCTGAAGCTATGTATCCCCCAACATCCTCCGCAGAACGTGATGTTAGTTGGATTGAACAACCTAGTTAGTACCTAAGGCTTCACGCATACTATTTGTTCTGACTAAGTTGTAATACTGTTATGAAAAATAGGATCTCTTCCTGGTAGGATGCCCGTATATGATGAAGACGAGGATGATGAGGATATTGAGGAGGAACAAAATAAACAAGAATCTCGACAACCTTCCCCTCGGGAAGCAATTGAGACACAACTTCTCATTGATCTAGATGGGACTGTAGATAACCCTGAACCATCTTCCACACACGATGCTCCCAATGATCCTCATCCACCTTCTCTAACATCTTCTATACATTCTAATGTCATCGTTAATGCACGAGAAAGCGCAGCATCCGATGTCTCTGTTGCAGCATCTGTAGGACGCACAAGTAATCGTGACACAATGGAGCTGACCAACTCTCAAGCGGAATCCCTACAAGGGTGGGGGGAACTTGGTCTACGTACATCAAGTGGCGAACGGCTTTCCATGAATACAGGGGATAGAAGTCGCCGGGGGAGTGCAAGTGGTGGAACGAATGCTCCCGCTTTAAGTTCAAAACGCTCAGCGGATTCCACTGGCGGTACTAGTACTTGGAACAAAGTAAAAAATACTTTTACACGAAGTGGATCGAGTCTTGGACGGAGATCACGTACGAATAGTCTTGCTCGAGAGAAGAAGGGAGATACTGAATCTAGTCGAGAGAGTGCTGCAAGCTTAATGAGCGGAAAGAGGGAATCGAAAGGAGAGGGATGGACAGGACAAGCTATTTCTACTTCTACTTCGACACAAAGACTTCAAGCTGGTAGAGCCCCTTCGCCTGTCTCTTTGGGTACTAACATTAATGCATCGGTTGTGGGTACTATTTCGACATCACTCATGCCACCTCCCCCAAGAACTGGCGCTTCTCCTATACCCCCTTTGTCAGACTCGGAGGCTGCTGCAAAGTATACAAATCTCAACCCAAAGTTGTTTCCATTTCCAGGTATCGAGGCTCTCAGAAGTAAGACTCCTGGTGTTGGTGTTGGCTTCACAATGTCTACTCCTGACGTGACTTTGCATGATAGACCAGGGTCTACGGGTCTAAGAAGTGCGAATTCTAGCACGAGTATATCGAGTGTGCCGCAGGAACGTGATACATCGCCCTCTCGTGAAACCAGCGGTACGAGTAACATCGCTGCTAATGCCGGAAACGGAGCTCCTCGTGATCGGAAACTTTCCCATCACGGTTCAGATAGTCGTTTACTTCCCAAGTATCAGCTATCCCCGGGCCCCGCTTTTTCTGGTGCTCCTTCTTCCGCTGGCGCTCAAATCGATTACTTCAATATTCCTCAGCCTCCTACTAACAATCATATCCCAACAAGTGTAAGCCCACTTCCTCGAACTAGGGAGGGTGTGCGAAAGTGGTTAAGTGCAAGGCTCTTCCCAAGTACCTCACAACAAGGGCAGGCATCAAATCCCATTTCTAATGTAAAGCTTGGACATGACGTATCACAACATCCTTCAACATCTGGACCAGGTGAACAGAGCAGGAAAGCAAATCTGGGAGTTGGATTGGGAGGTGGGGTGAGATTAGAGGCAGCGAAGAAACCTTCTCTGACGGACCTCCTAGCTACCAAAATTATTGAAAAAATGAGTGAATGGGAGGAAACCGACAAGGAAAAGGAACCAGAGGCTAAGCAGGAGGAATCTTCGCACAATACTAATAACAATACAACTGTTTTGCAATCAAAGCCCTTATCAGGACCCTCTTCAACAAGTGTATCTACCGCATCTATTATATCGAGAGAGACTGACGTTGCAGAGTCATCCCCAGACGACCCTCTGCAGGCTTATGACTACGCTAATGCATTCTCCCATCTGCCTACTCAGGGCCCACTTTCCCTTGCTCACAAACATTCAAACATTGGCGTCGCTGATATCTACGAATTACACGAGTCTCGGCATTTATCTTCTGTCCCTGTGTCATCCTCTCATGACCCCTCTTCCGCAACGCCTGATCCAGCATCATCTGAAGAATCTCCATCTCGATCTTCTCACGGATCAAGGTTATCTCTGGATTCACTTTATTCACCAGAAGATAATACGGAAGTCTCAACTCAGGCAGTAGATATCTTGCAAAGGCTCGACCAAGCATTACATGCTGACTACCATAACCGACTCTGGGCAAATGCTCTTACCTCACCGCCACGACGCCTACTTCTTTCATCCCCAATGCTGCAGGTTGCCAACTGTAACACAGTCAAGGACAGGTTCTTATTCCTGTTTACGGATGTACTAATAATCGCGAAGCCAATGCTTCCGGATCGAGATTCTTTTGTTGATACGCAAAAGGTCTATCCCCCGGATCGCAAGTTTTTCATCAAGAATGTCGTACATCTCAAGGACCTAAGACTGAGTGTTGATCGAGATAGCGATGTAGACGGAGAAGGTCATGGTCATGGTCAAGCTTTAACAAGCGCTCTTATCTCGCAAAGACCTGAATTTATACGCAAGTTTATATATGAATTTTCAACGGAAAATGTAGATCGTGCGGTCTCTAGGATTGTCGATGTCCGTGACACGAAGGGGTGTGCCGCTCTTGGCCGTTTACTTGTCCAGCTCCCTGAAATAGATCGCGCTAAATTAGGAGAGTATTTGTCCAGGCGGTCTTCGAAGACTATATTGAAGGCATACCTTGAGGCCTTTGGGTTTATGGGTATTAACATTGACACAGCTCTAAGAATTTTCTTGCTGTCCATCCATATGCCACAAGGATCCTCTCATGCTAATACATTGGAGATGCTTTTAGATACATTCGCTGGTAGATGGTATGAAGCAAATGCAAATATTGTAGCATTTGACAGAGACCTTGCGGTCAGACTTGTTCGTGCTATAGTACGTCTTAATGAAGCCTTGCACGCAGCCAATGGTCATGAACCAGGGTCTGGAAGCTATGGGAGACCGCATATTACTTCAAGAGACTTCACTGAGACATTCCGTAGACATGATCCACGAAGCCTAGTCCCTGACAGTACTCTCGAGAAGATCTATGCGTCCGTTAGAAGTGAAAAGCTCTGTCAAGCGCGGAATCCATCGAATGGTCGGGCTCCAAGCCCTGTCTCTCTTAAGCGGCCGATACCTCCCAGGATCACCTACCGTCGACAGTCCGAACCCATTGTTGTCCGTGTACCTCAGGCGGATCCAACGCTGACGATCCAACTCTTTGGTCAAGACCTTACATTTGATCCGCCTATTCTCAGCTTTGCTAAGTCTAGTGAACAGTCTTTCCGTGTGACAGGGACAGCCTTTGGTCCGAAGACTATGGTTATGGCTTGTTCGGGCCCTTCAGCACCCAACTATAGTGGATTGCCTTTAAGTACCACAATTGTTGTTGAGCGTGCATTCATGCGAAATACTTTCCAACTCGCTTTTGCAGACATGAAAGGGAGAAAACGCAAGTATATGTTTAGCGTTGATGATCCTGTGATCAGGCATGAATGGACTAGCTCAATCAAGCGACAGATAGAAGCAGCTCGTGCTGGGGCTGACATTATTGCAACAGGTGGGGCTAGCAATCTTCCAACAGGTGCCTTACAGGTCTATCGAGCTGCCGAAGTATTGGCATTCAGTGTTCTCCAAGAGACTCTTCTTACCCAGACTCATTCTTCTATCTCCGTTTCTGTAAATGGGACGCTTCGTCAAACATCTAAGTCGACTCAAGATTGGTCTCTAGCATCAAATATGGACACCACCGTAAATATTTCTAGGCGATCTCAGTCTCGTAGTCAGATCTATAGACTTGGAGCGGGACGACACGAATACGAGGTATCAAACGGATCGAATTCCGGTACTGGTTCTGGTTTGAACTCAGGTACAGGGAGTCGTGCGGCTAGTCAGCTTGGTATATATGATGGTACAGATGGTCATGGCCTACTTGTTCCAGACGATATGAATGAATCCACTAGACTTTGGACTGGAGCAGAGCTCGAGATGGTCTGCCAGCAAAATAGCTCAATCGCACTAGTATTGAGTTTATTACAAGCCGCGTTGCCGTATGACGTTGACGATGAAACGAGCACTAGTACAAACTCTTATGGATTTAACACGAGATTCCAGTTTCCAGGTCCTGCACTCTTACAACGAAATCAGTCACAATCCTCTGCTTATCAAATATAGTTAGTCACTCTTCCTCTAGAAGATGAACTAGCCATCTAACATAAGCTACTTATCAGAATTTTATTCTAACTCTTTTTTCTTCACATCTCCTGGTAGATTGTTGCATACATAGGTATATCCATCCAAGTCATATTTTGTAGTTTATTATATTCTCGTTGCTGAACCAACTTTGTAGTTTGAATTTACACTTTCTTTTCAATTATTTATAATTAGTTAGTTTAGTGCATTCTTGGTTTTCAATTATTCTCTTTTTTTTTATTACGCGTTCTGTTGATCCTCGCTTGTGCATTTCTGCAGTGCTTATTTCCATCTCCTATGTGTATGTTGTTTAATATAACCCAATGGATTTATATTTGCTAATTAGCTATTAGTTCTGTTTTTTATATAATTATTCAGATGTGAATGATATCTGTGAACATCAACGAAGAGTGGTACGATGTTCTAAAACATGTGTTATTGTATGGGCAAAAATCACTCTGTATTCGTGATTAATTTTGAATACTGATGTAGAACTATTGGCGATATCAATTCCCGTGGTCTTCATAGTCCCCCAATCCATCACAACAAAGCATACCTGCTAAATCGTATGTTTTATGACTCACTTAGAAATAAACTCACGGTCAATCATACTTATGCGGTAATATTTATGGAGGTGTTAACAGAGAATTAGGCACCCCTATGTTTTCATTCACATTGACCCGAAAAATCCCTGTCTAAAATCAAATATCTCACAACAAAATAAATATTGATTCCCCCAAGAGATACCACTGGACAAACTTGAAAACACATTACATTCCACTCCTAAATATATTTATCCATGCAAGGTGCTAGGTAGCAGGTGTTTTGTAATACTATCCAGGTGGTGGAGATATGCAACTGTATCTTCTTTCTCGGATACTCGAGTTATAGGAAACTTTTCTTAGAAAAAAGCTATTTTCGACGTATTTTCCCTCATAAGGCGTCTTATATGCTACACTACGGATCTCTATTTATCCTCGGTGTACACCAATATGATGCGGAAGTGCAAGTTATTCATATGGCATGCACTTTTGCTCACTTCTCAATTGCTCTCGCTTCCTGGTGTTGTCGGTACCGCAAACTTTTACATTACTGATCCCCCAGATGATGGTGACGAAACTACTAATCACCCGTAAGACGATGAGTTAGGTCCCCGCTGCGAAGTAATAGAACAACATTGACGACAGTATGAAAGACTACAATCTAATCCCTGATCCATAGATTGTAAACAATGTTACTATATCAATGAGGGCTACTACGAAAATGGGGTTTATTATTGTTTGTATGTATCTTATATTCTAAACTGACATTCATTTTTTCCGACTAGTAATTTGCATCTAATTAATAAAGGTAGCGAGGCTTGACCTTAGTCTTTTAGAACGTAGAGAAATATCTAATTAGAAGCTTTTGGTGGCTTCTTGATGACCATTCCACCAAAGAACGAAGAAGTGTGTCTGGATATCTATTTACTCGGTTGCTTTCCATGACTTGCACTGGCTGCTGCTCCACTTGCGCTTTGTCCCTCCTTTGCTTGATTTTCCGCATCCCTTTTTTTCTGCACCCGTTCTTGTCCTCTTTTTGAATTCTCAGCTCTATCAGATTTTATTTTTTGGTTGATCTTCTCTACATCATTTTGAGGGTTGCAAGCAAAGTTGTAGTATTGTCTCATCCTTGTTTTTTGTGCACCGCTTTTCTCATTCTCGAGTCTATCGTAAAAGTAGGTCATAGCTTCTTTCTTCGTCACAAATGTAGGTATTTTTTGCTTTGGTTTTGGCGGGTCTTTAGGGGCTAGAGGGTTGGCACTACTAGAAGCTTGTACTGGCTCCTTTGATTTCTCTCCTTCTTTCTTTTGTTTTCTTGTTTCCCACTCATGATATCTTTCATGTTTTTGGTCTTTCACATCTTGTATATGTTTCTTGATTTCATCTACGCTCCGAATATCTTGTTGGCAGTAGTTGAGAAGTCTAGTCCAGTAGCGTTTACTCCCAACTTTAGGATCATCTACCTGTTTTTGAAAGAAACTTTCATATTCTCTGTTGCTCTGGAAATTGGGTATTCCGATTTTTTCTTTTGTCTCCGCTGGTTCTCCGAATTTGGGCATCTGAAGTGGAGGAGGATTTTTTGGTGTCATGCTGTTAGGTTTTTCTGATTGAGTCTGAGTTTTACCTATTCAAATCAACGGGTTATTTATATTAGGGGCACTTTTCGCTAAAAACTAAATCCTTTTAGAAGATGCGGGATCTTTTTGAAAATAATGGGCATTATTCTCCTACTCCTCCCGAAAAAAGCTACAAACATGAGTGACAATATTTTTAGGGCTTTTCATTGCGTTGCGGGGTCCATAACTAACTAATAACTAACTATAGTAAAGCATGCCGTACCAAAAGATGTGTGTACATAAATGGTCATAGTGTACCGATTTTGCACTTGGTGTAAATAGGATAATGAATAATTGGCAATAAATTAACTCCGAGCTTTCTTTTAATGCATAAGTATCTTTTAATTTGCGCCTTACACATAAGAAACCTCGGGAACTTCGGTGCAAAGCTGGTGCCTAAGGCTAGACAAATATTTCGAGATCTGAACTTTTGTGATTATACAAAAAAGACACCAATTCGTGATGATTAATGGTTATAGCATATTCGAGTAGTGAGCACAAGAAAAAAGGTCACTCCAAAAAAGAAATTAATTCTACTTTGGGAAAAACGCATTTTCTCATATATCTATGCCGTTTTCACAACGTTGGAGTATATTGTTTTGCAGAATTAAAATTCGGATAATAGAAGTGTCACCCCTATTTCATTGAAGTACGCAAATGAAATTTTTATTTAGTAATGCAATGGATTCATAGTGGTGTCCCACCATTTTAATTAGCCTTGAGAAGATGCTCAAATAGGACATTTGTGTTGTTGTATAACAGGGTGCTTGATTTGTTAAAATTTCCCCTAGTGATGTAACTAAAGCTAAAAATCATATCCGAATCGACATAGAGTGCTAATCATGTATATAGCTACCGCGGCTTTTCAAGCACGTCTAATCCAGTGTATGGAAATGTTTGCCTAGAAATAACAAGATAATAATGTAGTATAAAGATATAGATGATTAAAGGAAGGTATAGATGATTAAGGGAGGTCCTTCTATAAGGAAAGTTTTGATCTCCTCTAATTGATTATGAAGTACTAGTAGTGACTAATTCAGGACTACTCGACGTGTCCAAAATCACAGAATCGTTTTCAAGTTTATCCACCTCCGCAGCTGTTGTGGTCTGTTTGTCATCATCCCCATCATCCATAATTTCTGAATAACAGAAGTAACTAAGTATACATTTTGACTTTTTGAAAATAGCGACATACCCTCTCCATACACATCCGGGTGTGCACGGAAGCAATCCTGCATCGACTTGAATAGTTCCACACAATTTATTCCTTTTGGCTCTTCTTCACTATATACAAAGCAGCTAAAGGCTGCTCTGAATTCCTGTCCACATGGACCATGAGCCATCCCTCCGAGACAAGGGCAGTCCCAATTAATCTCGCCAGTCTCTGGATTATAAGCCGCACCGCCATGTCCCCCCTTGTCTTCGTTTTCGTCGTCTGAGTGCTCAGTGTCATCAGCATCCTGGTTTGAAGGTGGAGGATTTTTGGATGGACTCTTAGCAACTGGAATAGAAGTCTCAGAATCGGACTCCTCATTCTGTTTGTTCGCCTGTCCTTCAGAGGTTAAAGGCGCCTTTTTTGATTTTGATCTGAGCTCTGTCTTCGAATCTAATAGTACATTTAGCTAGATTATAGTAGCTACAAGTTAAGTACATAGCTACCTACTTTCAGCATCTAAATGGACGACATTGCTCCAAGCAAGAGCACCAACTAGTGCAAAGGCACCAACGGACCATTCTAACCGCCTTCCACGTACTGAAGTACGAGCTTGTGTTGATAATGGCGAGCGTGTATATCCAAAGCGAGAATGGGAGCGCAGAAGATGCGCTGGACGACGAACAGTGGACCTTAAGGCTGCGAACATTATGTAGTAGCAGTGACGGACAAGTTCTGTCCAAAGTTCAGTCTTTTAGACACAAAAAGTAGTTTGTAAGCATATAACCACGTGCTTTTAAATTACTGTATAAAGAATTACGATTTTAAGGAACGGAACTACCTAAATTTGGCAACTCAAGACAAGACACAGCCTCTCGCCAGCTACAGGTCCGGTCTTGGGATTCATAATCATATCACATCTTTTTTCGCCCTGGATACGTGGGCCTTAAAAACATAGACATAAGGAACGCGATGGTTTGTATCTCCCCATCAACTTCTCCTGCAGTCTTTTGTGTCCTAACCAAAACGTCCCAAAGTTATGGTTAGACTGAATGGCGGCATAGCCTTAAACACCAATTCTGATAGTAGTAGAGGCAATGGAGGTAATTCGGGATTTTTCTCAAGAAATGTCTCGTTCTGGGGACTTGTTGGGGCTGTGATGCTTTTGTTAAAGCTCAAATCAGAGCATGATCAATGTTAGTAGGCATAATGATTTTTATCTACTTGTTTCAATGCATGCTTATTTCAGACAGATCGGCCTATCCCTACCGATGCTAGTAACTCCAGTACAAACCCACTAGCTCCTCCACCTTACAGAGACGACGACTGCGATAGAGAGAGCGCAATTGTGCTCGATACTTCTATTGGCAGACCAAAGCGCAAACGATCGACATTGGGGAAATGTTGTGTTTGCTGTGGCTTAAAGTACGACCATTACACATCATACCAATATCTTTTACTAACTGCATGGCGTTTAATGTGACAGCTGTGGCTACTTCTTCCTCTCCTTAGGGATTGTCATCCTTGGTTATTTAGCTTGGTCGATAATAAAACTGGTTTGGTGGGCAGCGACGGTAAGTAACATTTTGAGAACTTCTACAGTCATGAAATGTATCTAATACCAGAACAGCCCGCACCGTCTGGTCTTGAGAACATACCCAAATTCAGCACTTCTCTTGGGTGTCTTGACGCGTCTCACCTATTTACAGACCCAGAAGCCCAAGGTACTTTGAATCACAATTCTCTCCTTTATACAATGGACGTAGATAGCGACGCGGGCTTCCAACTTCGACTCTTTGGCGGAGCAGTCGGAACACTCGTGCTTGCACCAAGTCTTGCTTCCGATACGGATAATACAACTGTTGCTCTCCATACAAGTATTCGTACCAATGAAAAGGGGCTACTCTCACAAGTAAAAATTGAGAAATCAAGAACTGGAAAAAGCAGTTTGGGGATTCAAACTCCGTCCAGCTCCGAGAATGAAGACGCTTGCATGCGCTACGATCTCAAGCTCTACTTACCACCGGCGCTTCGACATCTAACTATTGCATCTCAATCGGTTGTGCAAGTCAAATTCTCTGATGAGTTCACACCCGCTTTTAGTAGGCTGGAGACAGTGATTATTAAGCTTTCAAGTATTTCCTCGGTAAATATGCTCCTCCCCACTGCCGATCTTCTGTCAGAGAATATGGAATTGTCTATGAAGGGCGGTTATCTGTCGGGTTCGCTTTCCATTTCAGGGTCTACCAGTATTAATACAGGTACCGGAGATGCTATAACAAATGTCAAACTTGTGACCACCGAGTCTAGCTTTGTCGAGTCTAAACTCTCGACCAAGACAGGCTCAGGACAGTCAACTTTTGTTTATGAAAACCTAGAGTCAAAGCGAGTGCAAAACGAGCATCGCGTCTTTGGTAAAGGTGACCTACGCCTCACTTATGAGAAAGCTCGCTTCAATGGTATCGTTGACATAAATGCTCAATCCTACTCATTGAGTGGTGTGCGAAAGGATCTAGAATCCGATCTCCGTTATGTGGGCAACAAGGAAGGAGGGGATTCACTTAAAATTATTTCAGATGGATGGGTCAAGGTCAATTTTTAAGTGTTATTTTTATTGTTTTGGTATCTCTTTTGGAATCTCCCCTTCTTATAGGGGCTTAGTCAAATAGATTTTTTGAGAATGTATATAGTAAAAGTGATAGTAATGTTAGGAACTTTTTTGCCGAGAAAAATAACATACTCCCCCACATTTACTCTTTCTAGCACGTGATCTATGATGCGTTTCGGGAATATTAAGTACAAAAAATGTCGAAATTGAACACATTTTAAGATTTTGTATCATCATATACAATCTCAATTATCTATGGCTTCTGAAGATAGCTCAAGCGGCTGGCAACTCACAGAGTCAGATCCCGGTGTGTTCTCGTACGCTTCTCTCACAGACGGGTTATAGGATTTTTTCACTAATTACTATACTGTGCTTAGGGAACTCTTGAGTACTCTGGGTGCAAAGGATCTCATTGTTGACGATCTTTACTCCCTTGATGCCGATGCTCTAAGTACATTACAACCTGTCCATGCTCTCATTTTTCTCTTCAAATGGGTCGGAAACTCAGATGAACGTGGCGGCGGTCAAGGGACCTTCGATGATACTTTCCCTGGTTTCTTCGCCCACCAAGTAGTTAATAATGCATGTGCGACACTCGCCGTATTAAACGCACTCCTAAATATTCCAGGGCTTACTGTTGGCCCGGAGATAGAAGAGTTGCGATCCTTTACGTTGGGTATGGATCCCCAATCGTGTGGGTTAACAGTAACGAGCAGCGAATTCTTACGGGCAGCACATAATGCCTTGAGTCCACCAAGTGCGGTGAGCCTCGATGGGCTTAATATTCCTCAAGAAAAAAGCGAAGATGCATACCATTTTGTAGTGTATGTTCCCGTAGGAGGAAGCGTATACGAACTGGATGGGTTAAAAAGAAGTCCGGTGCGACACGGTTCCTACTCAGAAAGTGGTGAAGGTTGGATATCTAAGGCAAGAGAAGTTATTGAAGCGAGAATTGCGACATACCCTGTTGGCTCGGTATGTCACGTCTGATTTCTTATTTCGGTTATGGTCATCGCTAAATAGGATTAATAGCTTGAGTTCAATCTAATGGCCATACACTCCGATAACCTCGAAAAAATGCGAGTTGAACTTCAGCAGGCTCAATCAAAAAACCAGGAATTCGCCGTCTCTCAGCTCGCAATACAAATAACTCAGGAAGAAGAGAAAAGGCGGAGATGGGCAGTGAGTTTCTGCCGAGTTCTTTGTTTTCGTTATTATTTCTCATTCATTTCATATTGTTAATTGTGTTAGTTCGAGAATAGTCTGAGGAGACATAATCATGTCGGACTTGTCCACGCTCTTGTCCTTGCTCTAGCTAAAGCAGGACGATTGGACTCGGTAACTGCACAGGCGCGCACAAAAATGAAAGAGCGCATAGAGAATAACAGGAAACAACGGGAATTGTTAGAAGACTGATTATTTTACTACACATAGATATCCTTGATATATACTACATCCAACATAGCATTACCTCATAGTCGTACAAAAACCTTCTGCATGCATGCTTATAGGTGATCGTAACTCCCTTCATGATTTATTTATTATATAGTTACATTCAGAATCTTATGTCTGTTGACGCTAAGAATGGACAAAACATGTCATAGCTGTAATATTGCATGCACTATCTCTGTGTTCTATTCTATTGTAGATAGTACATTAGATCTCTAATTTATCAATGAGAATCTTCTCTAGCATACTGAAGATACGAAAACCTATACTTCATAGCCGCTTTTACTGTCTTATCACCATCTTTAAGGGTCTTGAATGTACTATCAAACTCGTTTTCTGCTTCAGAATAAGTCCTCAAACATTCCGTGACAAAGTCTGGTCCTTTAGGTAGCTGCTCAATTTCTTTCCGAGCCCGTTTTAACCCTATTCTTAGTGCGTATATGAGTAAAAATCGACTTTCATTACGCTTTACTACTTTATCCATGTCGGATGTATTAGCATTCCCTTCCTGAAGTTCTTCTTCCCTCATTCCATCATAGTACTCGATTGACCCCTTGATCTCATCAATACGTTGATCGCAATAAGCGATCCAACCTGAAAGTCTCTCCAAATACTCTTTTTCAGGCGAGCTATCTTGTACCCTGGGGGTACAGGGGTGTGCAGTTTTCGTTTTTGTCTCTGGTATCTTTGGCTTAGGTTTAGCTTGTATACTTCCTTGTGTCTGACTAGTTGATGCTGATGTAGTAGGTCTTGACTCTGTTGTAGTTACCCTACGACTGTTACTGTGTACAGGGTTTTCCTTGAGTTCATAAGATTCAGTGGGGTTTCGTGGCGTTGCGGTTTTGGGTCTCGTACTTGGATGTCTAGTAGTGATAGCTTCCCTTCTACTGACGGGGTTTGATGCACCCCTAGACCTGGCTCCAGACATTAGGTTGGGATAAAGTATGGACTAACTAACTCAAGGGCAGACTAACTGCAAAGTTAGCTCAACGATCTAAACTTCTCGGACTATTTGAAGCATCACTGCTTTGCGATTACGGCATATTAAATGAAATTTAAGGGATAAATTCTTTCATTAAGACGCTTATGTCAGCAATACACACTTCCAAGTTATGATTGACCAAGTATGGGATGCAGCAAAGTAAATAAATATTTGGATACTTACTTTGCATAAATATTACTAGATAATGGGGGGGGGGGGGGGTAAAGCCGCTATCGTAATAAGGTATGCGATAAAGCAGAGTTTTGATTTCAGAATCTTTTACCCGTAACTGTTTGAATCGATCCGTTCACTAAAAACTAGAAACATCCACTCATCACTCATTATATGCGCTAGTATATGCAGATTCGTTATAATATTTAGCGATCAAACTCTTCCTGCCTATACCATTTTGAATGAGAGGTGAGGGGTGATGAAAGATGATACATAAATTATTTTTTTAATATAGTCGTAAGATCCTCTATTTGTTGATTGAAAAAGAACGTATTCTCGGCTTATTAGTTTTCTCTCTCATAATCATTATTCCTATCTAATTTTGTAGTTTTTGGACTCTTTTCTTAAGCACATGCTTGTCGCCAATCTCAACGTCAACGAGGATCTTCCGATACTCTTCTAATAAATTTGATTCTAGCTTCATAGCCTCGTCTTGTTTCTTAGAATCTGAGATACTGAGCTTGTTCTTGGATGCAAGCTTTAATGTTTCTAGTTTCTGTTTCACGTCCTTAATGACAATGATTTTATATTCTTCTACCTGTATATCCGACTCGTTTTCTTTTATAGCTCTCTGGAATGTCTTTTTATCTTCTCCTGCTTTATACTGTTCATTTTTGAACTCGATGGTTGCCTTTCTATAAGCTACCTTACTGAGAAGCTCACCACAAAATATTATGGTCGCTGATATATTTTCATACGTGGTATTTGACGATATAGTAGGCTGTCCAATGAATTGAGCCCTCTTCTTTTTACGGTCTTGTTCCGCACTTTTCGGATCCTGAATTTTGGGTTGCAAGGAAGAGTCTTCTACTATGGAATCTGCACGCCTTTGTTGCCTATTAGGAGAAGTAGGGCGCTTTAAAATGCCTTTCCTGACTGGGGTCATTGGTCGAGTATTTTGAGGAGTTTTATTAATGATTGTGTTCGTACTCGCGACTTGAGTGCTTGGTCCCTTTACGCTGGTCATTTCGGATGCTCACCTCCCCTTTCCCCTTCCCCGCTCTATAGAGCTATTATATAACTTTGAAGGTGTTATTTGATATGTCAATATAGTAGAAATTGTAATAATGCATTTCGTCATTATGCATAAATTTTATGATGCATTGAATTTTCCTAGAAACCGGGTTGGTGGGCAGTAAATTATGCGCAAAATGTCATATTGAATAATGCATTATGACATATTAGTAGGGGCAATATTAGAATTGAGAAAATAATGGCTAAAATGCTTATAAGCAATTATCAGTAGTATATATAGCTAAATTTAGAAACTATTGGAATATACAGTATAGCTATATTATTCAAGTTACTATATATAGCATGTAACAATAATAGTATTGCCTTTCTCACGGGCCTTATAGTGCATAAATTTTGCACTGCATTAAAAAAAATCGGAACAGCTATATGCATTATGACAATTTCTAGTGTATGTTATCCTCCTTTGCGGTTGGAATGGAGTAATGTTTTTGTTACTTAATCACAAAACATTTCTCACGGCTGGAATGGAATATCCATTATGCGATTGGACCACGCGAGTTTCTTCTCGTCATCGTGTAATACACCGTGACTGCGAATCCGAGCGAGCGCGATGGGCACTATTCATCGACGGTTCTTCTCCTCGCCTGTACGGTACATATATATATCTTATATCCTTTTCATTCCACTCTCCCCTTATTTTGAGGAGTGGATAACGGTCACTTCTCACTCATCTCCCCCATAAACTCGATTCATATTCATTAAAGTTTATGTCAGTAGCAAAGTCTGTTCTTCGTGCTCTTTCGCGGAAGTATGCTACGGCGCAAAACTCGTCCGGAAAACCGTAAGTTCTCGTTGAAAAAAAAATTACATCATTTAGCTGAACAAGTACAATATAGGCCGACAGGTGTGTCGCTTACTTTGCGTTGAAATCTTTTTTTTTTTTTTTAAATCTATCATATTACGTGAAGCGGTGGTTATGTTAAATATGGGTGGTCCCTCAACAGTGTGTACCCAATGAGTTATACTTCAATCAAGTGAATGGAAATTCCTAATATAAGAAGTTTTAGGTTCCTGAAGTACACGATTTCCTCAAGAATCTCTTTCTTGACGGAGATCTAATTCCCCTTCCCGCCCAACGTTTTCTCGCTCCGTTCATTGCACGTAGACGAACACCTCAAATAGAAGAACAATATTCCGCTATTGGAGGAGGTTCTCCAATTTTACGTTACACTAAACTTCAGGGAGAAGCGATGTGTTCTTTATTGGATGAACTCCGGCCCCAAAGCGCGCCTCATAAAAGTTATGTTGCCTTCCGATATGCGCAACCTCTCACGGATGCCTGCGTGAAGCAAATGAAAGAAGACGGTGTCAAGAGGGCTGTGGCTTTTACTCAGTACCCACAATATAGTTGTAGTACAACGGGGAGTAGCCTGAATGAGTTATACAGAAAGGGTCTTGCGGGAGAGGTAGGTTCAGGTGTTGAGTGGAGTGTAATTGATAGATGGGGCACACACCCGGGATTTATTGATTCCGTTACCCAGAGGATTGAAGCATCTCTGATGAAGTTTCCTCCGGAAAGGCGGGACGACGTTGTACTCCTATTCTCAGCTCACTCCCTCCCAATGAGTGTTGTGAACAGGGGAGACCCATATGTTGCGGAAGTAAGCGCGACAGTATCGGAAGTAATGCGAAATCTTGGGAATAAGAACGCATATCGTCTGGTATGGCAAAGTCAGGTTGGACCAAGTCAATGGATGGGGATGCAAACTTCAGAGGCCATTAAAGGTCTTGCGAGGCTGGGGAGGAAGGATGTTGTACTTGTGCCTATTGCGTTTACTAGTGATCACATTGAAACGCTGTACGAGCTTGATTTAGAATACGTCAAGGAAGGGAAGGAGGTGAGGAGAGGACATCTTTTTGATAACATATATGACCCTTCTGACTTCTAACGTTTGATTACTAAGTTGGGTATGGAGGTACAAAGAGCAGAATCCTTAAATGAATCCCCTGTGTTTGCTCGAGCACTGGCGGACATTGTTGCACAACACCTTGATGATTATGAATCCGGAAAAGTTGGTCCTGTGAGTGTCCAGATGCAACTACGGTGTCCGGGTTGTACAAACACAACCTGTGAGCGTCAAAAAAATTGGTTTGCACGGGCAGGACTGGTTTGATATGGATATGATTCTTGGAGATATTCTTTTTTGCGTTAGTGACCTCCTATCCCTATTTATGCCAGCAGAAAAGTCAAAAATTGATGATACTAAATATAAGTAATCTTAATATATTTCTATTCTTCGTGTTTCTATTTCCTTACATTCTCCGGTAGTTTAGATATGAGTTTCCTCATGTTCACATGCTTATACATCAACGTACATTGACTGGGACATGTGCCGAAGATGTCTTAAACGCGTCATCGGCACGTATTTGTTATCGCAACGGCAGAATGATGTGACTAAGTGCATATGAACGTATAAAGTCAGGGAATTATAACAGTTCTCCACTATCCCATATCCAATATCACCTTATTTCCTTAAGAAAAATGGCTACTGTTAAGACGGAAACTACGCAGCCGCCCGTCGAATACAGGCGTCTTGGAAGCTCTGGATTGAGAGTCTCGGTTCCAATTGTAAGTGAAATTCAAATAAACTAATAGCCAATTATATTTTGACGACTGCTCTAAAAAATTGAATACATTAGGTTGGGGCAATGAGTTTTGGAAGTGACAAATGGTTCCCCTGGGTTATTAATGAAGACAAGGTATTCATTTCAACTATGTGCAACGGAAATATGGTACTAATAATAGACACACTGTCATTAGGCTCTTCCACTTTTGAAGGCTGCTTGGGATCGTGGCGTCACGACAATTGACACGGCGAATGTATACTCCAACGGAGAATCCGAACGAATTATTGGAAAATTCTTGAAACAGGTCTTTAATTCATTTATCCTGTCTAGCCTGTCTTTTCCGTTTTGAACTAACTTTTTGCTAACACCTCGATGTAGTACAATATCCCCCGTCACCGTATCCAAATATTTACAAAGTGTTATGCACTTGCACACGACGATCCAGGGGTTTTTACTGGTGCTTACCCGGATCTTAGGAATACTCGTGATTATGTGAACCAATCTGGGCTCTCTAGATCTGCGATATTCAATCAGGTCGAGGCATCTCTTGAACGTCTCGGGACGCCATACATAGATCTCTTGCAGATTCATCGTTACGACCCTAACACACCGCCCGAAGAGACTATGCAGGCACTTGATGATCTCGTCAGGTCCGGGAAGGTACGTTACATCGGTGCCAGCTCAATGAGGGCATGGCAGTTCTCGGAGTTAAATCACGTTGCGGAGAAGAATGGTTGGACTAAGTTCGTTTCGATGCAAAGTGAATACTCGCTGTTGTACCGTGAAGAAGAAAGGGAGATGATCCCTTACTGTAATAAATATGGAATTGGATTGATTCCATGGGGGCCACTCCATGCTGGTGATCTTGCTGCTTCAATTGATACAACTACATCAAGGCGTACAGTGGAAAAAGAACGAGGTAGACGCAACTATAGTGAGACGGACAAGGCAATAATCGGGCGTGTTGAGGAGATATCTCAGAAGCGGGGTTGGCCAATGGCTCAAGTTGCCCTTGCTTGGATCAATAAAAAAGTCTCAAGCCCAATCGTTGGTATTAGCTCAGTATGTGTTACGGTTATTTGTTGGTACTACTTTTATGCTGATTTTACGTTTTCTAATAAGCCCGAACGTCTTGAAGCATCTATTATAACTGGAAAATCACTCACAGAAGAAGAGATTAAATACTTGGAAGAATTGTTCGTTTTGTCCCCTCATTAATGCTAGCTGGCTTATTAATTAACTTAAACTTTAATTGATAACAGGTATGTTCCAAAGGTCGTTAGAAACCATGAGTAAACTTGTAAACGAAGTGTACTATGTAAAGTTGATACTTCTGAAAAATCAAAAGATTATACGGATACTACCTTTAGTGTGTATATAAGTTATATGAACTTGGAGAGACTGTTAATCGCAATACTCTGGGTATTTGAGGAATAGGGATAAACTCGAACTTATAGTCTAGGTAATCTTAGGTACTTAGTAAGATAAATTGAAAAAAAGAAGATTAGTCATACATAAAAAGTAAAGTATGAAGATCAATCTGCTGTTTTAAATGTATTGGAACCGGCTCTTTGCTCTGGATATCCGGTCACTTATCACACTACCCTTAGTTTTTCAAATTCACCAGTATAAGTCGTACGTACGGTACTTTGCTTTCCCGAAATAGATATAATGCTGTTGACATCATTACGACATAAATTTACATTCAAACTAACTCCTTCTGTAAACATAAGTTAAACTTTAGCATCCAAAGCATCATTTTCTCACTGGAAGAGGACGGAAGAAAATCCCTGGCTATTTAAGCTGCGAAAGAGATTTTTAAGGGGAGCTGTGGGGAGAGTCCCGTCTCGCCTTTGAGGACGGGTGACTGGAGGAAACTCATTGCCCAGAAGATCTCCTTAGAGCCAGGAGAGAATGAAAATGTCTCAAGAAGTACCGATAAGACGAGTTCTGATCAGGAAATCAGTGCTAAAGCTCAGGATTCAAGATATTACTCAAGGACAATGCTTACTCATTTCCATCTCGGCAAACTTGAAGCCACTGAGGACAAAGATTAAACGTGAGTGAAAACCCACCCGATACAGAAGAAAAGAGATAACTTACATGCACGCCCTTCCTCCTCCAGAAAAGGTCATCCTATAATCAGGGAAAATTTTTAGCTCAAGCTCAATAACACATTTCTTCTGATGGGACATACATTGATGCATATACCCCGGGAAGATGTGCCTTTGCTACTGACTCAGGCATGGGATTAAGCCACCTTTCGGGTTTCCACTCTTCTGCATCTTCCCCCCAGATCTTCTTACATCTGTTCGCACCGATGATGGAGACAACAACTCCTGTGTTATTTTTCAATGGTACTTCCGATAGCTGGGTCACACCATCTACTGCGGTGATTGGCCATGCTAAAGGGAGAACAACGTCCGCGCGGGTTGTTCTCACGAGCTGGGGAACAGGGGGAAAGATGCGAAGGGTTTCTCTACACACAGCATCGAGATATGGAAGGGACATTAACCTGTCATAGGATAGATCACCCTCAGCCTGGCGGGCAGCTCGAACTTCCGCTCGGAGTTTCTCTTGAACATCCGGATTCTTGGAGAGCTGATCAAGGATTCGGCAGACAGCGCTCGTTGTTGTATCATGACCAGCAAATATGAATGTACTTCACAACCGGGCTTTCATTAGTATAACACGTATGCATAATGTTCGATGATGGATCGATATCATACCTCATTTGTCCGAGGAGCTCCGATTCCGGGAGACGATCTTCTTTACTAGCTTCCATATTCGCTTTCACTGGTCTTTGTGCTCAGCATTGGTTCGTCACAAAAATAAGAAAGGAAGACATACAAAGAATACTCATTATGTCTTTTCCACGGCCAACCTGGTTTACAACGCTGTCATCTCCTCGTTCTAGGCCAGATTTCTTCTCCATGAAAATTTTACGAGAGGTTTCCTCCATAACATCGGTAATCATTCGCATGGTCTGCACCAAGGGGTTTGGAAAAAGATCAATAGCCCTCTTGCGGAGTTCCGGTGTCCCGATATTAACTATCCAAGGGAGGAACTGACGTTCCAGGAAGAGCTTGAAGTTCGTCGGACTGGTCCGGTTATGATGTTCAAATTGATTTGGATATTTTATGGACAGAGAATTAATACACACCTAAATAGTTTGATCGCATCACTGTATTTATTATGTGGAGCGTTCTCTTCTAATGCATTAAATGAGTATCCGAGGCCCCCTTGGCCTATATATTCTAATGCAGCTCGAGACATCCACTTCATGATATTTATCTCCTCGGTCCCCTCGCATACTTGCTTCGCGATGATATCGCGGAACTGGGAATCGTGAAAATCAAAGATCAAACAAATTCCCCTTTTATGAAAAAAAAAGTAGCTATTGTACCTTGTGTGCAATAGGATAGAAAACAGGGATAAGATCACGCATATGTTTTATTGAGAACACAGGGTTAAGCATCTTTCTCTGCCTTCTGTGGCGTTCGCCTACAGAGAAAATCAACATTATTCAGAATAAATTGAGGTTTAGCAAAAGTATGATTGTATAGAAATTACCGAGAGTAGAGAGAAGTCCGGGCCCAAAAACAAGATTATTTGTTCTACCCAGAGAATTGATAGGTTTCAGAGATTTTTTGGGTGTAAGCATGTACACATACGTGATAAACATATCTGGTTCTTCATAAGTATATTGATCCTTCACGAGGATGTGATGAAGAGCAAGTGGGTCGGAAATGTAGAGCTGTTCATCCTACCAGAAAGCTTGAGATCAAGACTTGAGGATACACAGAAAAAAATGCATACTCCAAATAACATGTTCAATCTTACGGCAGAGCCATATTTCTTTAAGAGCATATCGTGGAATCCCCATCCTTGGCGATTAAATACTTGATGGAAGTTACCTATGAAGCTCAGTGTGAAAGCTCATTCTTATTCCCAGATAGCTCTGTACAGCGAACCTTTCCACCAGGAAGTTCGAGATGGCCCGGGGACACTAGCAAGGCCAGACTTTACGAAGTATGGCCGAAAGATATACCAGACCGCAATAGATAAAACTGAGAGCCCGAGAGCTTGAGGTAGAGAAAGACTCATGATAGTGGGTATCAATTCTCCATACTCTTACTCGTAGTATTTAGTACTTATAGATTTTACTTGGCTGTGGGAATGAAGCATATTAACTAGCGGTAAAATCGCTCATGACTATAACACGAACGACAAATTGATCTTCTTTCGATTGGAGTTTATCTCACTTTTCAAGTTCAGCGAGCTGCCCGCGTCTTTTCCGAGGAGACCATTTAGTGTGCAGCATTAAAATCACGTAAGATTGTCCCAATAGCAGTGGGACATTATTTTTAGGAAGTTATTGATATGACGTATAAGATGGTCAAGTGAGCATGCTTCCCCGAGAACTGGTGATAGAACAGCAATCGATATAATATCTAATATCACTTGTGTGGGAGATAAAATGCGGAGCCTGTATATCATATAGGCATACTGAATCTTACATTTTTAGTTTTCTGTATAAGCAACTAACTCATCTTATTAGTTTTTATATTTATCAAGGGAGCATTACGTAAACAAAGAAAACTAATTATACAATGCTTCTTTTTCTTTTACCAGTTTTACTAGAAACCCGAAAGGTACTGCTCACCTATTCTGGGCAGTGAGTATTCATATTCTGACTTTGCTTTCCAGAAACGTCGCGGTGACATTCCAAGTCAATACTGAAGCAAAGTGGTTTGCGAAAGGCATCTTATATTGGGCATACACACACATTTGCACTGAGAAGCAAAATATACATCTATTTACAAAGGACTTCCTTCCTCATTAAAATATGGCATCCCTTTTGCATTGCGTTTCGAAAGCGCAATTTTCTCTCTCGTATGATCTTACCTATGGTGCTCGATAGCCCGTCGAGCCCTTCGCCTCCCGTTAATGATGTATCACCATGTGAAGACCCAGATGAAGAAGGACATGAAGGACAAATTATAACAAAATCAAGACGAGATATATTCAACTTACTCCCTCAAGAGATCGCGAGTGCGATCTTCTGTGAAGTATGCAGCGTCGATAACGCCGCAAAAACTACATTCGAACACATGACTCTTTCACCTCTACGTCTAACCCACGTCTGTAGTCAGTGGCGAGGGATAGCGGCTGAAACGCCTCGGTTATGGACGCGCTTGGAAGTTACTGCTAAACGAGCGGACATAACTTCAATACTTGAGCTTATAAAAATTTGGGTACCTCGGTGCAAAATGCGGCCGCTTGTTATTGTCGTTCATTTTAATGACGAGCATGGACCATTTGTAATATATCCAGAAGACACGCTTAATCTCTTCAGAGTAATAACAAAAACTGCTGCGTTACTTCGAAAAGATCAATGCAATGATTTCAACAAGACCTTCTTTGAAACACATGTGAAATCCGAAAGTGCAGGTGTTCTACCTATTCTAGAAGAAAGATATTTGTGGTACTACGGAATAGATGATGCTCCAAGTAGAGACGAGTCATCTTTTGTTCCTCTTACCGTGCACGGCATCCGACGCGCCGTTGATGAATTTGGCATTGGTTTCCATGAACCCCTTGAAAAGTCCCTTACAAGACTAGAACTACAGGATTCAAACGGTGTTTCTTGCCTTTCAACAACCGACCTTCTTGCTATTCTCGCTGAATTTCCTCATCTTCGATGCGTCGCTGCCTACATTGACCATCATGACCAGCCTTCGGTAGAAAATTTTGTCGCAACAAAGTTGAAGGTGCTTACTTTGGAATGGTCTACCACGGTTGATCCGGGTTCTATATTTGATCACCTAATCGCCCCTAATCTTGAAGAACTGGAACTGAAGGGAGATCTCCCAGCCGGTGGAAATTGGGATCACCTTCTTAGGTTTATTGAGCGTTCGGATCCTCCCTTGCGTAAAATTGCGGTTCAACATATCGATGTTACTTATCAAGTATCACGTTTTACTGACTGCCTAGCAAAATGTAAGGGCCTAGAAAATCTATGGATTGAGGATTGTGTGATCGATGATTCATTTATCACAAGCCTTGGTAGGCACAATCCAAAATATAACAGAAGCATATTATCAGAGCTTCGATCGCTAGGTCTAGTCTCATTAAATGAAATATCCGGTGAGTGCTTAGCCCAGACATTACGAAATGCGGGGATATCACAGTTGAAAGAGCTCTTTATCTTCGACTGTGAGTTTATCTCCGAAGATTATTGTAACCTTATCAGAGGTGAACATCCGACTATTGAATGCTTTGTTGAGATCTGATTCCTTTCACGACCTTTTTCTTGTATAGTATATATCATGTTCGTGTTTAGTTATGACCCATTTGTATTCCTTTTTGTTTGCAATTATACAATACATAGAATTAATTGATAGTTTAATAAAAACAACGATGAAAAGTACTCCTTTCGGGTTGTTCTTCGAGTTGAAAAGACATTACAATAAATCTGTATTTCAAAAGTTATTAATTTTCTCAAACCACACTAATGAACCCTCTGGAGGACTATCTGACTCCTCACACTCCTTTCGTGAGTCTGCATCACGCATTAACCCACAAGCATAAAATCCAGTCACCCGAGCATCTCTATGTTCATTTATTGTGGAGTTTCTGCCAGCCTCTCCGGTGTAACGGAAACGGAAACGAGCAATTTGCCCTTCGGAAAAGGTATAGGTAAATGGGCTATTGTCTGTACCATAACCATCCTCAAAGATAGTGAGAGCCTGGATAGCGAAGGTATCATTACGCAAATGGGTAAAACGTAAGTTGCTGTACCAAAAGCTTTCAGATGTAGCTATGAGCTGAGGACTATCTAACGTCCTATTCTCCGCGGTATCTACCAAGGTAAATGATGAACGGAGTTTTTCACAATAAGTAGAATCACGATCTGGGACCGGAGGGTAAGTACAGAGCGATAGGTTTCCGTAATCTGGAGCATAGTAAGTTCCAGAATATGCCGATAGTGTTAAAGATGGTGGCTCAGAGGAGCTCATCGTCTCGAATGTCGTAGTAGTAACGTTCTCTCTATGTTTTTGTTATGTTTTGTTATGAGAACAAACTATTTTAATCAATTATTTTTATACGTACCTCATGTATGGATGTCCAATAGGATCAATTCTTGTAGAGTTATTATGGCGAATTCCGAGTGCAACTTCCATTATGCTCAATGACAGACGACCATTTACACGATCTCCGTTATCCGTATTTGTTAGAGATACAAAACCTAATTTTGAATTAGGGAAGAACTGAACCAGACTCAGGAAGCCAGGTAAGCCCCCAGAATGGGCAATAGTCTTAGAATATGATCAGCCCAGAAAGTGAGACGTCTTGAAAAGTTTCTTACATTATATCCAAAAATGGAAGCAAGCATCCATCCTAATCCGTAGCCCGTAATAGACTGAATATCGGCGATTCCTTGACCAGCAATCACTGCCGAAGCAGTAGTAATGTCTTCGAATGAGGATCTTGGGATGACCATTAGGCCAGTAACGGGGTCTACACCACTGTGTAGAAGTACATTAACCCATTTCGACTATATCAATATGTTTTAGCAAGAAGAACTTTCTTTGAGTTAGACTTACCATATCCCTAGCACTAGAGATAATACCTCCTGCACCCGCAATTGTTTTCATATTTTTCCCTGAGAACCAGAGAGGAATACGGCGTTTCTTCAAGGACCAAGATTGGGAGAGCCTACCGGAGGCGACAGCCAGATCGTCAGACATGCTTGTTGCATTCATCCCTAGTGGGGAGAAAATACGTTGATGAGCAAAGTCTGGGAACGACATTCCTGAGTATTTTTCTAGTATATAAGCAGCGGTAACAAACATCTGTAACAGAATTTAGTTAGGTAATTAATGATGATTTGACAGTAACGGACCTCATTATTGTATGCCCATTTTTGACGGAGTTCCAAAGGGGTGTTATGATGACGAAGTCGTCGTACAATATCTTTTGCACCATCTTGAGCTTTATATGAGAAGTCGTGTCTTAGAATGAAAACAAAAGAAGGATCAGCCCATTGCCCGAGATACTAAAGGAACTCAAGCCCACCCAACTAGCCCAGATACATGAGATAATATATCTCGAAGGTCTGCCTTTTCTTCTATCCATTTGTCTTTTAGTACCCAATCTTCTGGGATAAGATGCTTGATCTTTGTGTGCCAATCTAGGCTATTCAGTGATGGAGGGAGGGCAATCACATTTTTAGAGTTCTTAAAGTCATCTATAAGGATTCCAAAAGATGCAGCGAGGAATGCCTTTGTGCATGACCCAATCGCAAACAATGTCTAGAGGAAACATGTTATTAGACAAGTGGTGTGCGGGGAAGCATAGTTTCTCCCTCACATCTGCAGTGGTAGGCCGTCCATCTTCTGAGCTTGTCCCCCAAGCTCCAAGTTCAATTTCACCATCCGGGCGAACAATACCAATAGCTACCCCATGAACTTGTTCTTCATCAAGAATTTTTTCGATGTGTTTACCAAAATCTCTAGTAATGATATCATTCTCCGGTTTTACCTTATTTTCGAATATGAATGGGCGCTGCTTGTCCTCTGCAGCGCAAAGTTTAAATATAGTGACGAAACAGACTAATATCGTGAGTGAGTGAAACATGATAGCTTGGGATCGGAATTCCACTTCTTGTTGCCGTACGGACTCAAGTAACTATTTCTATGATAATTAATATGAGCGCATCAAACGAGATCACCAATACACATGGCTTGATTCTCAGCCCAACAGGAGCTTCAGACTAGCTACCGCTTTCTGGACTTTCTATTGTCGTAGTAACCCTATGCTAGCATACAACTTATATAATTTGCTAATTTGACAATAATAATGTTATAGTCACTTCCTCGCGCAGCGTCCCGGTTAATATGAGTGAAAAAGGAGTCACCTCGCGTCTCGTCCCGTTTAGTACCTCGAACACGAGTGAACATGCTTGGATTCGGATCGAAGTGGGATGCAAGAGGAAAGGTGCGTATTAAACATAGAATTTCGATGTTTTGTCACGCTCAAGAGTCCATAGAATTGTTATGTAACAGGTGGTTCACAAGGTCTTGGGTTGGCGATTGCCATCCTATTGGCGAAGAAGGGCGCAAATGTGACTATCATTGCCCGGAATGTTGACAAACTTACAGAAGCCCTTAAGGAGATAAATGTGCGGTTTTGAAACGTATTTGAAAGTGCCTTCAAACTTATTGTTTAACCAATTACTCAAGTAGAAACATCGACAATTCTCTGAGCAGTCGTTTCGTTTTCATTCTTTCCCGTTGAACACGGCATCGGGTGCAGAGGCTGCCCTTGAAGCGGAAAGCGCGGCGCTTGAGCAATTATCGGGTGGCTCGTTATCCGTTCCAGATGCTTTTTTCTTGTGTGCGGGGTCGTCACAGCCTGGATATTATGTCGAATATTCTGAAGAACAGCTGCTTCATGGAATGGAACAGTCGTATTGGGTCCAGGCATGGAGTGCACATGTATGTCTTATTGTCTAATTGTTTCACCTCTATCTGAAAAAGAAGCAACCAGGCAGCTTTCAAGAAGCTAGCTCATGTTCGGCGACCTGGGAAGCTAGTATTTGTTGGGTCAACTCTCTCTCTCATGTCTTTTCTTGGGTATGCATCTTATTCCCCCGGAAAACATGCTCTTAAGGGTCTTGCGGAAACACTTCGTTCTGAGGGTATCCTTTATGGCATTGATGTGCACATATTTTTTGCGCCTGCAATGAACACTCCCGGTCTTATAGAAGAAACGAAGACGAAACCTGAACTAACACGGAAATTTGAAGAAGACGACGTAATACTTAGCTGCGAAACGGCTGCTGATGCCCTTCTTAAAGGTCTGTATGTATGGTTTCTTCTCAGATACTCAAATTGAATAAAAAATTTAGGAATTGAAAGAGGAGAACATCATATCACCGCAACAATAATTAGCAGAATTTTCAATAATTCCTCACGAGGAGTTGTTCCATGTTCCAATCCTATTCTCGGGCCTCTACTTGATTGTATAGCTTGGGTATGCTCTCCAAGTATTTCAAAATGTGTTGTAATCTAATATTTTCTTTTGGACGTAGATTGCCTTACCATTCTGGCGCCGTGATTGTGATTCTAAAATTAAGGGTCACAGGAACGAACATAATCAATATCTGATACAAAAGGGGTTTGCATCAAGAAAATCTGACTGAAGAGAGTATGTAGAGGGAACTGCATATTTATAAAATCTTTCCGGTATCAAGCTTATAAGATAGCTGGAACATTCGTATTTAGGATAATGTACTTCGTTTCAAGTGTCTATTATAACATTATAATTTAATAATTACACTTTCGTGCGCTCTATTAGTATGATATATTGGCAAGTGAACGGATATGGGATTCGGTCTCTATTCTTAAATGTCCGGAATACGATGTACCCCGGATGTGTAAATGGGATAGAATGAACAATTGCAGGGCGGGTATAAGCGAATATTTCGGTTTTAGTTTTGACTTTGCTTGTGCAAGGGGTCGGGAGACCAAAATCCAAATTTCAGGCATTTTGGAGATGAAGGATATGAAGCTCCGCGAATAAACACCGTTATTTATGGGAGTTCATCTTATTGTTCCGGCCCCCGGATATCCAGGTGGGGTTAAAAATGAGCGCTGCACGATGCAAGAACAAAAGTGAGAAAAGTTGACGAGAACAATATATAAATGCAGGTGGGGTCGACGAAGCAGATAGCATATAGAGAATAATACCCTGTGAGTCAATTAGAATCTAGTCTAGCCTGAGAAGTATCGGTGAGAGCATTGGTAGAGGCGGCGGCAGCCGTCGCCGAGAGTTCTGCTATTACCCCCGTAAATCGTTGAGGATCTTCGCGCCTAGTGGGTAGAAACAATAAGAGGGAATTAGTACTTTCAGAGACACAAAAAAAATACATACCACGTTCGCCAATGATCAAACTGCTTTTGGTTTAAATATTCGCGCCATTCATCTTTCGCAATCTCCTTCCGGAACTGTTCGTTTTGGAGTAGGTCAAGATGGTGTAAAGCCTGAGGATAACTGGTTGACGTTAATATTCAACTACTAAATGCGTTCTTTCTTCCCCGAAAGGAGCTTACTGAAGAAAACGTGCGTAGTCCTTGTCCTTCCAATAGGTCAAATATTTTAAGAAGTTCACAAAAGAGGGCTGTGTCAGGATATTTTGTTGCGCTAGAGACTGGAGGTAAAAAGGATTTGCCAGAGCTTGCACAAATTCAAGCTCAAGTTCGAATCGCGCTCTATTCGCAGCCCGAGCCTCGGGGTCTTGTCTTGGTTCGTGCGGTTGATCAGATGCGGAGCCCAGGTTCATGTTTGGAGTGTTATCACTGGCACTTATCAAGTTTCATGTAAATATAAGTGTGGATCTAAGGTGGTGGTTGGTTAGCTGACAAGCACGTGATCTGATTCTCACAGTGTTCCCATCACCGCATTGCACCTATATGCCACTCTATATGTAGCATAAAACACTACATCGCATACCCATCAAGCTCAATGTTATATACGAGCGCCCTTAAACAACATCATAATGGTGGCTAATCTTTTTTGTGATTCACCACCAGGTATCCAACTTTTTGATCTCCTCAATATTCTCGTTTCCATACCATACCTCTTATCATCTTCTCATATGCTTGATGGTAATCTCGGAAATTGATTGTGAAAAGTAAGAATGATGCTTGGCATGACTACCAACTTTAACATAGCTCTATCTTACTCTCTTCGGAAGAGATGATTCCACACGACAAATCAGGTATATCTCAGTAAACTAAACTTATAGCGACCGCTGATGAATTGGCGGCTGATTTGCATGCACAGGCGTATGTGCAAGTGGTTAAGTGCGCTCTTTGTCTCTTATTTGTTTCTTTTTATTCCGAAAAAGGAGGCATTTTAATGCTTATCCCTGTTTCTGTTCATATATTAACGAATGATTGGCTGGTTACCTCAAAATTGACGTCGGAGGGTACCTGGTTAGACCAGATAAAACAGATTACCAATCGACGCTCGTAGCTTCTCGGCCAAGGATATTGATGTACGTGTGCACGTACCTTTAAAAGGCTGAGAAGCTGTAGATCACTAACCCTGTTTCCCAAAAGTAATAAGAAAATGCAATCTATCTTTCTGATAGATACCGTTGTTTCATGATTCCAATCTCTTCGTGACACTGCACGAATATAGACATCAAAGGTCTGATGTTGACTGTAGAAACTCGACATCACGGTCATTTTAGGGAGACTCCCCATGGTTTTATCCTCAGTTATCGTCATCGAAATCCATAAAAAAACCTCAGATACTTGTGTACAAACCGTGTAGTGCGCTCATGCGTTGTATGCTCTCCTCCTTGAAAGTCCGAGACTAGGCAAGGTATGGCCTGCCTTGGTTTTTGCCGTAGTTGATCGACACGGGTGATTTGTCCGTGGCATCATTTTTTTCAGATTGATTCATATTGGCGCCTTTGTCGCCGGTGACATTTTTCTTCCGTTTACTTCAGAATTTGTTTTAAATATTGATCCGCTTATAGGTCTTTTCCTAACTGCTTCGATATAAAACTATCGGCATATACGAGCGTACTTTATCCCTCACCTCTATCCAGCCCTTCCTAGGATGATCTACATCCCCAAATTGAAGTACATTCTCCCCATCTTCCTCTTCTACTCGCTATGTGGGTTCTACTTCATCGTTCTTCAGATGGCGCTTTCTCATGCGCCGGACCGTTTTCTTGAGGTACACGAGACATCTAAAGTACCTCTCTCACTCTCTGATAACAGGCTTCCCCTTCTGGATAAAATCTTGACTCCTTTAATCTCGTTTTTCGTCGCTGCTTTTGGTGATACATCTTCTCAAGCATATCCTACTGTTGTCCACTTTGTATGGTCTTTCGGCTGTGCTATCATGCTTCCTTTAATTGAAGCCGAGAGAAACGGTGTCGACTCAGACGGTAATAGAAGTAAACGGTCTATAGCAGTCAAACTACTTTCTTACCCCATGGCATGGGGCATTCTTTACCAACGCTTAAGTGGAGGGTGGATCATCCCATTATGGCTCATTGCTTTCATGCAGTCAAGTACCCGTGCCAATGGGGAGGGCCTCGAGACTAAAAAGGCAGAAAGCGTACTTGCAGGATGGTGGATCGGGCATACCCTCCCCGCTCTAGTCATGCTTATTCCAGGACAACCTGCTCTTCGCCATACTCCACTATGGGTTGCCTTCCCTATTCTCATGTCACTGAGTCAGGCCATTTACCTTCGGATTCGAACATACTTTGGAACAGTACCTTCAGTGAATGCCCGAGGCGTCCCTTTACCTTTAAAGCTCCTTTACATATCTGGATTTATTGCCGCCTTTCTCGCACACGTTCACCTTCTTGTCATCCCTGCACTCGCCGGAGCCCCTTGTTTTACTCCAACAAGTTTCCCATTCCTAAACAAGGCTATAGGACTTTTCATCGCACTCTATAAGTTCTTTGCTCCCCAAACGGGATTCCGGATACCATCTCCAGCAGAGACCACTGCTACCAGTGGTGTCATACATTTTGTGCAATTCGATGTACTTGTGGTGTTCCCCGCTGTTTGGACAGCATTACTGTTGGACCTTGTCCTACGCCCCCACGTTTGCGATAGTTCTCTGCGATTAAGGCTGAGATGGATTCTCAAGATGGCATCCGGCTTACTTGTAGGATCATTGCTTCTAAGCCCTGGAGCTGTAACAGCTCTATTGTTGATGTATCGTGAAGAGAAGCTTGTGATTACACGTTGCTCTAGGAAACGAAAGATGACGGGACCGCTGGACAAAATGCCTCTGTATCTATCAGAATCATGATTTAGTTGCTGTGAGTGTGAACACGTCATTTCAGGGGTATTTTACTGATAATCATACTGGCAACAGGGTGACGGAATTAAGCAGTGCATGATCAAGTGTTGAGTTATTTTGCACTTAGATGTTGATCGACGTACATCTACATGTGAAATGCGGAAACCGTTTTTTCTCTTGGCCTATCTCAATTACTTTATTTATTTTATATAGTCCCTTCGATGCAAAAAGATACCCAACAATTACTTTACATGTTCTTTTGTTTTGTTGTCTTGGCCTTATTCGTTCTATTTTATTGTATAAGTTTTTTATCGTTATCAATATTTTCAGTATTAGTAACAGCCCAATCTCTACCCTTTGGAATCGGATATTTTACCTTTTGTACTTTTACGTATTTTTACATCAAATATATCTATGAGCTTAGTCTCCTCACAAAGTGTATGCGAAATCGTAATTGATTTAATCTTATTCATTATACAAATAATGTTGAGTTTAAAAAGACTGAAGGTATTGAAGAGGCTAAACTCAATCATTTTTACGCATATAGTAACTTCCTCTTTCTCGTTACCTTACAACTCGGGTGTACAGAGATTATGTACCTCACCTTGTGAGAGAGAAATTTTGATATATATGTATATTGTAAGACAAGAAATATATTCGAAAACAAATAGGTAGCCTCTCTGATAATCATTGTAGAATCCGAATTAAAATCTATTACACCGGTCGCTACCCAGGGACACGATGAAGCTACATTATAAGATGACTCGAACGAGTCTTTTTTTTTGAAAATTATCATTTATTTGCTCCTAATTTAGAGGCGTCGGAGCTGAGGTAAGCCGTGGGATGAAAATAAGTTTACACTCCATTGCGGCCGGAAAAATAACCTAAAGAACTGTTGGAATCTGGAAACAGAGAGATGATATCGGAATGACTCACAAAGCTGTCCCGGATTGCCATACTTTTTTCGTCAGTCCCTTCGGCAGGAACAACATCGAAGCACCGGACTATAGCCACAAGCACAGCTCGCAAGAGGATTTGAGCGAGGTTCTGGCCCCCACAGACTCTTGGTCCATAACCAAAGGGATGCATACGAGCGGACATCTCCTTTTGACGTGATTCCAAAAAATTGTCTTGCCCTGATTCTGCTACAGTCGTTGACGACAACCATCTCCCAGGAATGAATTGCTCTGGGTCAGTGAAAATATTCGGATCACGGTGGGACGACCAAGCCTGTGATGCAATTATCGTGCCAGGAGGAATAGTGTAACCTAAAATACTAAATTCGTTTCCACCTAAGGAGTCCGGAGCGACCCGCTCGAGAGGACTCGGCGCAGCTGTGTACAAACGTAGCCCTATAAAATAACACATATGAGACATTCAACCTTGTGGTAATACTAGCCTACCTTCTTTAATAACTGCGTCAAGATATGGAAGGTGTCTAAGTGCATCTAAATCCGGCATAAAGAGATCTTCCGAACTATTGGGTATACGTTCAAAAATTTCCTCTTGGAGGCGGGCTTTTACATCTGGCCGACGACTAACTTCCCATAATATATATGAGAGGGTAGTTGAAAGGGTATCCGTACCCGCAATACTGCGTTAAAAGTGAGTACACCTTCCAATCCCTACATATTTCATCATACTAAAGTCGAACTTAGCACTCACAGATGTCCTTGACATTCAGAGACTATATCAGCATCTGGCATGCGCTCATGGATGGAATAGGAATGCTCCATTAGCCGCATCAACAGAGATTTTACCTCGCCATCCACCATTTTTACTCTAGATGTATTTAGAGCTCGAATCGCATGTAATCTCTCGCTGACAAACTATGTACAGAGATACGTAACCGATTCGGACGAAAAAGGTAGGAAGAATGACGTACATGTCCAAGAAATACATCGGATTCGCAAAAGATTTGCCACCTCTTGATCGGGATCAATTCCAGTAGACACCAAAACCAATTTGGAAGTATGCTTTTCTGTTTGTGAATAAGGAAAAAGGTTAAAGTATTTTATGCAAGTATATTTATATACCGACCAAGAATCCGCGTTTTGGAAAATCACCCATAGCCCTTGCAAGTGGGTCAAGTGGGCCCCTTCCCAGTAGTTTTTGTTCCCATGCCTTCAATGAATGGTTGCGATAACCGAGAATATGTAGACAGTTGATATCAATGAGGAAATGTCGAAATAGGAGAAGTGTATCGATAGATCTCTACAGGAAAATAAACATTGTGATATGAGGCTGATCAAAGATAAACTATACCAATTCGGGTGTCTGTGAAGTCCTGTCAATGACCTAGGTCAGGAACAAAGTAGAATCAATAATGGAAGTTTTGCTAAAAGCGTATTATCAAATACCCCAATAAACTCGTGTATGGTGTCGTATATCTCACGCTGGAAGAGAGAAAGATTCGTAGGAAGATAATGCGAAGCATACCCCCGTTTACGAACGAGATGTAGCTCATGTTCTACCACTGTCATCCTGTGAAAAATCGTTGTTCATAAATAAATAAATAAATGTAGAAAATAAACTCACGCATGATCATTTGCATTCCTGTTCGTCCGGCGAATGAGTAAGCATAATATATCACCAAAAAGAACTGTCACTAATACTCACGTCTGCAGGCATTTATAAAATGTACTTTTATTCAACCTGTTCCGGACTCCATAGACAGATTTCATAACATTAATATCATTAAATATTACTCTATTAGGTGTCACGCGGACTATTGGACCGTGTTTAGTGAGTAAATCGTTGATAGCGCGACAACGGCGCAAACGAAGAACATGAAAGGTGAACCAAAGGTCGGATATAGCGGCGTACCAGGGGCCTGGGACATTATGAAGTGGTGTCAAAATGATTCTGTGCGATGCCACAGCGATGAAGAAAAGAATCAAAACAAGTGCTGTAGGGGCATAAGGGAAAGGGGGCAGCTGTCTTAGGAGGGCTTCCACGTATTGCATTGTGAGGTTGTCTGATTAACATTGAAGAGCGAAGCCTTATATAGGGAGGGAAGCCACACATAGAAAGTCAGGATTCTGTGTTCAGCACTATATGATGCTCAGATATCGAGAACCGAACTTTGAATTGAGGCTCTTCCGATAGAAGCCGGTAATCCGACGTCGGTTCAAACTATTTTGTCGCCTTGGAGATACGAATACGTCCTGACATGCATGTCAGGAATTTCCTGTATGTCAGAGAAAGAGTTTTGGAGCAGGATATTATGGTGGATTGCAGCCCTGTTATTGGCAATTTTCTGTGTCAAAAGACAATTCAGAAATAGAGAGGTAAGTGGAACATTGTACATAGCATGCGCGCTAAAATACTCACGCCTGCCACAGACTTCCAAAACCACAAATCGGATCCATACAGAATGCAAATATGACAATTTTAAGGCGGGATAGGAGACGAAATGCAACAAGGGTATAATGGGTGACAATCAGCTATCAGAGGCGAGACATATTTCTCTACCTTGCAATACAATACAAGATCCAAATGGATAACCCTACGTATCTGACGGGTTTGCGGTGATAGATTGTGAGTGTACTGTACATAATGGAACTCGGAACACGAATCGGACAAGTCGCGGACATTGCGCGCGCTTGGAGTCCATTAAATCTTTGACTAAAGTTTTTTTTCGCATGGAACGAAGCACATAGTGATTGGATAGCATAAAGTCGTTAATTGCTAAAATACGGAGATGGCAAAATCCTGAACTCTTCTCGAGTAACGGGAAATAGCCGCTTTGATATGTAGGGCACTAAGTCTATTCCTTCTTGTGGTTTTTCCTTGAGTTTTCCCATAATTAGGTTCTGACTTCGCATCCTAAGCCGCAAGACGTCAAGACTTTGAAATGGACCCAGGAAAACGAACAGAAGAGCAAGATGAATATAGATTATTGATTGATATTCGCAGCAGCAATTTGAAACTTTTCTTGATAAAATGCAGTCTAGAAACCGAAAGTGATTTCGGTGAAAAATGATCATCCGTGGTGGACTAATGCCTTCGAGGTAACTTGTCCGTTTCTAAAATCTAAATAACCAAGGATCGGTATTTAAATCGACGTTTGCTTCCTAAAATAGAAAAAGCTACATTTGTCGATCACGACGTTTTCTGGGTAAGCTTAGTCAACTTTCCCGATATGTTCTCCCCACTCGAGTACATCTAACATTATCTATTTCCCCGACTATAACCGAAGAAACTCCATTAGTGTACGTCTTCTAGCAGTAAATACCACCACAGCTATATGTTGCTACCAACGAAGCTGTGCGCCTTTACTTCGCCTCTGTGATAGACTCGTGACCCCAGCCCTTGGCATTACAGCATTTATTAACCCAGCTTCTCTCGATCTATTTTCCGATGTATTCGCGCATTTTCCTATGGTGGTACCAGTAGCACCTGCTTATGACCTTTAGTATGTATGCTCCGTCATAGTCTTGAGTCCGGATAATTCATAACTGATAACTAAATATAATCCCGGGGTCACTAAGCCCCTAGTTCCTCTGAAATCTATAAACATGAAATGTCCAACTATAATGCCATCGAGATAGCTCTATCTATATTCTTCTAAAATATCTACTGCGTTGACAAAGTAATGGATCGCGCCACCGACGAGAAGTATGATGAAGAGCAACATAACGAGAACATCGTTTCTCCCTTGCGTTCACAACATGTTCAAGCTTCCGATGCTATTTTCAATGAGAAAGACGAAGAAATAAAGGAAGCACGAAATGCGACGTTTGCTGCCGCTGTAGCCACTGGAGGAACCGACCCTTTTAGCAAGGCGGCATTTATTGTTTATGCTTGTTCGTACATAATCTTCTTCAAGAGGTGTTAGTTAATGCATTAATTCATAGGTGCTGCTGTTGCGTTTATGTGCTCTTGTGGAAACGGGTATGATGGGACTTTAATGACTGGTATGTATGTCCTCTGACCTGCCTGAGATCTACATCAATAACGTATGTTCATATCGCAGCTATTAATGGCATGCCAGCGTATCAAGAGCGGTTTAATCAAGGTAATATAATACTGTCCATCTATTGTATGGGGCTTTGATTAAGAAATTCAACTCTTACTAGGGAAGCTTGACGTTTCAACGGGTCTAATTTTCTCTATATATACTGTCGGTCAAATGGCTGGATCACTTTTTGCTGGTCTGATTTGCGATCGTTTCGGAAGGCGGGCCGGAATGTTTGCCGGCTGCTTACTTGTCATTACTGGCTCAGCAGTCATAAGTACAGCAATGGAGAAACCTCACTTCATTGGGGGTCGATTTGTGCTCGGAATGGGAATTGCTATCGCAACAATTGGTGCACCTACATATATCGTTGAAGTCGCCCCACCTCAATGGCGTGGAAGGTTGACTTCACTATATAATACCGGCTGGAATGGAGGTGCCATTCCTGGTGCTGCAATCACCCTTGGGACAAGTAAAATTGCATCAGATTGGTCATGGAGAATTCCACTTATTTTACAAGCATTTCCAGCAACTATAGTAGTGTTGACAGTATGGTTTCTACCGGAAAGTCCTAGATGGTACTATATGCACGGATACGAGAAGAAAGCATATGATTTTTTAATTAACTACCATGGAAATGGGGATATAAATAATCCTATTGTACGACTTGAGATCGAAGAGTTTCAGAAAAGTATTAGTCAGACCGGATCGGACAAGCGTTGGTGGGATTTCAAGTAAATATCAATCAATTATTTATTTTTAAATAATTACTCCAAGTTCGCAGCTGAAACTTATAAACTTCTCACTATAGGGCCCTTGTGAAGACACATAACACAAGATGGAGATCCTTGATGGTTTTTCTTATGGGTTTCTTCGGACAGATGTCTGGGAATGGCTTGGGTTATTTCAATGTAAGTCCTAATTTGTAAGTTCCGGGGCCAACTTCTTACGAGTGCATATCTGGGTGGCTATTATCTTAGTTGTCAATTTATGAGGCCCTTGGTTTTGATAAACAAATGCAGTTTAATATGAATCTGATTAGTACGTGCTGTGCTGCAGCTGCAGCCTGGTTCGCGGTTTCTTTGGAAGATAGGATGCCTCGAAGGGGAGTTCTTGTTTGGGGAACCGCTATGTGCTCCGTTTTACTAGCGGCCAATGCTGGGTTCTCTGCCGCATGGGCAAGCTATGCTAACGGGAAGGAAAATCTTTCCATTGGAAGAGCTGGTGCAGCGTTCTTCTGTACGTAAAATAGAGTTATCCTTAGTTGCACCGCAGATTGACTAATGTACAATGTACACAGTTTTATTCAATATTGTATATGCTTTCACTGTCAGAACATTTATGCTTCCACCATGGAACTCATACTAACCCTTTTTTAATTCAGTATACACCACTTCAATCACTCTACCCAGCGGAATGTCTTGAAACGACAACACGGGCCAAAGGAGTTGCAATGAAGATCTTCGTTATTTCTTGTACCTCCTTTATCAATCTCTTTTGTACCCCCATTGCATTTGGAAGGGTCGGATGGAAGTATATCCTCGTTTTTGTATTCTGGGATGCGTTTGAGGCGCTCATATGGTACTTCTTCTGTGTTGAAACCGTTGGATATACACTTGAAGAGCTGGATCAGGTATTCAGTGCACCGAATCCGGTCAAGGCGTCTATTCAGAAGAAGAAGGTATTTAGCTCTACTACCCTGTCGTCAAAGAGACGTCCCTGATTTTGTTCAAGGTTGTTATAAAAGGGAGTGGCGATATATTAATACTCGACGGATGAAGCTAAGCTAGTCCTCCTATCGGCGATTCCAAGCTCTATTGTATGATTGTATATAGTATTGATGTTTATCTGGTCTGCGCCTATCTACAAAAACAATACACTAGCCTGATGAACCCATTCATTTTTGGCCTAGGCTATCCGTTTCTATGTCCGCAAGCATGTCAGCTTATTATCTAGTAGAGAGAAATAATAAAGGAGACCATTCATAAACCAAACAAAAGAAAGGTTGAAATTGAATTCCGTGTATCGGACCCCACATTGAAAACAATTAAAAAAATGAATTTAATAATGCTGAGTAATCTGGATCCTGAAACGGCCGCTAATCACTTTTCACTGGCTTATATATGCATTATTAAATATAGACAACAAGCGTTATTACTAATTCCCGTCTTGAATGGGCGCCCCGATTGTTCCGCCATAAAAAATGATACGTAAATTAGACTTTAAATTGTAGAAAAAAAAGACGGACATGAAAGGCGAACGAAGAAAGCAAAGTCACATAAAGAGTTTAGCGGGTATTAAATTTGCTGTTGTGTACATCGACGAGTAATGACCAAACATGAGCTCCTCAAATATTCGCTTGCCAGATAGACACTAGTGCATCATGCGGTTTTCTTAACCGTACATGAGAGAAGTCGTGGACAGGGCAAAAAAATACGTTTCATATACACAATGGCCTCAATAAATTTGCCACTAACCATTGTACGAATAAAAACTTATATTTAAACAATGCACCTAGATGAAATTTGATAAATATACTTCATTTTAATTTAAACTTTGGCGGCATCTGTTCAGTATCCCCAGGGAATAAATAATCTCTAGACGACGGTTTGATCTTGTCATACGTCTGTATGAAGTAGGGAGGGAATATTTGATTTTATTCAGGCCAATAAGGAAACTTTCTAGAATCAAGGAGAAAAACTAGCGAAAAGTCTTGACTCAGAGTTGCGTGTACGGCTAAATATAAAAAGTATCTCAAGACAGAAGTTCTCAGGTGCGCTGGCGTACCTGTTGAACCTTGGTGACGAAACCGTTCCACTAGATGTTGCACAGTATCCAGCTCATCATTCCAAATAAAAAACTTAGATTGCTAAAATTTTTTTTCAGGAAATTAGGATCCGGTCCAAGAGTTGCGAGAAGATATTCAATAGGACAATGTTCCGAAACGGACCCAAATGATGGAATCGAGATTTCTGTGGGAAAGAAATTTGTTACGATGGGAATATACAGGGCAATCTAATGTTACAACTTTACGAGCAATTTTCGGCGTCTTTATGTAAGAAGAGTGACCGGTGAAGTTACTTCAAAGATGCGCAGTCGGTATAATTATCTCTGACGAATTTTAAGCTCAACTGAGGATGATTTTGATATTTGATAGACAGATAATATCAAAGAAGGAAGCACAAATCCTAGAGTTCAGTGATCCGCGATGAGAAGTCCGAAAGGATCTTCAAGAAACTCTCAGATATCCGTGTATTTGACGCTTAGGAGAATAGAAGAAAATTGATACAACTTGAGTCCAGCTCGGAAGCGTAGATGCGAGATGAGCCAAGACTTAGGGTAACGAACCTCTTAGATACGTCCAACATTTCCTCAAAAGTTTATGAGAGAAATGGGTTTACTGAAGAATATCCGAGAAGAATATGCTAATTCTGCCTAGTATATATTACCTGGGTACCACACAGATTTAGAGCATAATATAATGTACAGGTTTATGAGAAGTCTAGGCAGCAGCAGAGAGACGAAAGGGGAGATGGGGTCTATTCCCAAGATTGCAGAGATGTTCGCGTAGTTTATTTCACATACACGAGGGACCCAGTCTATTGAGGCAGAGTCCATTGAAATTAGACCTAGCAAGGTGAGAGGTACAAATGATCAAATAAATTAATTTAGATAGACAATAAGAGTATTTGCATGCTCATGCGCGCACACTTAAATTTTGGGCTTCCATCCTAAAGGGTGACATGATCGTCAAACAAGGAAGAACAAAAGACTCAAGAGACGAGAAGATATAGAGCAATTCATTGATTAGAGGACATTAAATGGAGGAAATGGAGGTTAAAATGAAGCTAGCATTATATGCGGTCATAGTTTCAGGAGATAATAAAGGCCCCAAAAAACTTTGCTAGAGGGTTTTTGTTCAATTTCCGAGTCAGACGCCGATGAACAATGCAAAGGAGAAATTAGATACCATTTGGATCTACGGACGAAAATTGTCAGTTAGAGGGGCATGAAGCTGTAATTACCACCTAATATAAGTTAAATTGCAAGTTCGGAAGCTCTGAATTTTTCAGAGGTAGTCATTATTTTTAAGAGTCGGCCCGTCGTATTACCATGCCTGGACTTACCGGCTCCACTGATGGACGATGATATTTTCCGAAATTTGACGAGACAAAAGGGATTCGGAGGAGAGGTTATTCTCGATATGGCGGTTGAAAAAGAATCGCAAGAAGATGCAAAGAAAGAAAAAAGAAAAGTGAATAATGTTTACCAGGAAATTGGCACATTGCGAAAGTGGAAGGAGCACAATAATGCGGCAATCTGGGCGTGACATAAACCTATTGTGACTAAGCGAGAGGGATGCTGATCTTATTCATGATGACCGTGGTTGTGACCATTCTACTACTTTCACGTCGCTTCAGGATAAAACATACATACATAGATCGTTATTCACTTACATTTCGCCTACAATGCCGTAATGTTGTGGCTACCCCCGTTTCTCCTGGCCAGAAAACTCAATATGACCACATTCTGTTCCGATTGGATATCAGGGCTGTCATTGGATATGACCCAATTTTAGTCCCGTAACTTGGTGATGTCCTACTCCTTTGCTTCATGTGTCGTCGCGACCGTTCAACACTTGATGGGATATAAGTAATTTGCTGTGAGTGCTGGGTCAACAAAGGGTGTGGCCGTGAGTTCGGAGAGGGTGACATCTGGGACTCACAGGCTAAGTGAGACCGGCTGTATTGATCAATGAGTTTGTGGGTCCAAATGACTTTGCTAAATGGACCGAATATGGGTCCGAAGACGGGACCTGAGCATTGCTTCTTGAGACAGCTATTGTTCATCAACGTATTGTTTTAGAATGGATCTGACTGTCGCGATAGACTTTTGAGCCGGCAGTGTCTGTGTCTGTTTTCTCGTTCCTAATTTACACTCGCTGTGCTACGACTTGTTACTAACAGAATTTCCCATTGGCAAAATGTTTCAAACAACGACACAACCGCGCGCTGGTACAGACACAAACACGACAATACGATGCCGATCTCTTGTCTACGCGTTTGGGATACGTACATCCGGAACGGTGTAATGACAGATCTTGTACGATCTCAATTATTATTATTTTTTTGGGAAGCAACATCGGCTCACGAAACCCTAACTTCTTAACCCGGAGAGGGCGTTCCATTCTCCCTTCACGTGTTACCTTGGCCTTAGACTTCTCTCCTATTATAAGTACGCGTCGGGGTAGACAGAAGGAACACACTTTCCCCCCTTTCGTTTCCCTCTTCCGAGCCATGTATGCCATGGCGCCATTTGCTCCCCATCACCAATCTTATACTTCCTATGATAGCGATTACTCTTCTCAGTCCAGTTCGTCCAGACCATCATCTGGGGCTTCGACACCGGCAACAACTACCTTTGACCTCTCACCTACATTTACCAAGTTAAATCTTGTTGATAGTGAACCCTCTTCTACTACTCGTTGTACATCAATCATCTTTGACCTTGGTGATGTCCTTTTCACTTGGTCAGCGGAAACAAAAACTCGCGTTTCTCCGAAGATGCTCAAGAATATCCTTCGCTCCGCGACTTGGTTCGAATTCGAAAAGGGTAATTTGACAGAGCAGGAGGCGTATGATACGGTTGCTAGAGAGCTTAAGGTCGAGTCCGATGATGTACGACAAGCCTTTCAGGTTGCTCGTGATTCACTTCAGAGTAATAAGCATCTCGTGTCTCTCATTCAAGAACTGAAGGACCAATATGGTCTCCGTATCTTCGCAATGTCTAACATCTCTGCCCCTGACTTCGCCGTCTTGAAGAAGATGGCTACCCCTGAGGAATGGGGTCTGTTCGAGCGTGTATTTACTTCACACGAGGCACGGGAGCGGAAGCCCAACCTAGGCTTCTATAAGTATGTCTTAAGGGAGACTGGTTTGGACCCGCTGCAGACTCTTTTCATTGATGACAAAATTGAGAATATTCTCCCCGCACGGTCGCTCGGAATCAAGGGCATTGTTTTCGATTCTTTTGATAATCTATCGAGGCAAATCCGAAACTACGTTGGGGATCCGGTTGGACGTGCTGAAGCTTGGATGCGTGCTAATGCAAAACAAATGCTTTCTGTTACGAACACAGGAGTGACTGTTCATGAAAATTTTGCGCCTCTTCTTATCTACGAGGCAACCGGAGATCGTTCCCTCGTTGAATATGTGGAGCACCCTAGACTATTCAATTTCTTTATAGGTAAGCTCTTCTTCATCAAGTTCTCTTTGCTTCGTTTCGTGTACCTTTATTTATATAATGCTAAACACCGTTGATCGTGTTTTTAGGAGGACCTGTTATGACCACGGAGGTTTTCCCGGCTGACCTTGATACGACATCAATTGGACTCTCTGTTTCTACCCATGTTGACTTCGAAACGAAAATGGGTGTAATGGATGAAATGCTTAAATATGTAAATACAGATGGTATCATCCAAACGTACTTTGACCTGTCGCGTCCACGAACAGGTTTGTTCCTAAATTTAGCATTTTCCCATGAATCTACTCATTTATACCTTCCCCCGACTTTAGATCCTGTTGTCTGTGTAAATGTTCTCACATTCTTCCACATGCATGGCCGCGGCGCTGAATTAGAATCTACTCTAAACTGGGTTTACTCTATTCTTCAGCATCGTGCTTATCTGGATGGTACTCTCTATTACTACGGAGGAGATACCTTCCTTTTCTTCCTTTCTCGTCTCCTTATGATTTCTCAAGATGCGTACTCTCGCTTTAATATGTTGTTTGCACGACGTGTCCAGGAGCGTTCAGGGGCCGATGCAGACGCGCTTGGACTTGCTATGCGCGTTATTGCGGGAGCTACAGTAGGAATAAGGATGCGCGTGGACTTTGAGAAATTATTACGTATGCAATCCGAGGATGGTAGTTTCCCTCTGGGCTGGGCTTACAAATACGGAGGTTCGGGAATCTTATTAGGCAATCAAGGTTGGACAACAGCGCTTGCTGTGCAAGCAATTAAGATGTTTGAGGCTCTTGACAGAGAGTCTTTTTAAACATTTTAACTGTTGTTCTGTGCTTTTTTAACCTGCTTATCATTTTTTCTCTTCCTTCGTCTTCCTGCATCTGTGCATTATTCGCATTCATATTCGCATGTTTTTATTTTGATTATTTACGCGCCCCAGGTATTTCATCTTTTCGCATCCACTACATGCATTCACGACATTTTTTTATGCCAAAACCAATATCAACTTCAATTTATAATTTAGATTACCTTTCGTTTTATCTTTAAGGCGATATTCCACTTACCATAGATACAACCAAATCACTTCGTTCTTCCACTGCTAGGCAGTGTTACTTGTAGTCTTAATTACGATTATACGTACGCGTAACAGTTAGTCTTGCGGTATCGTAGTAACACTACAATTATTTTTGTATTTCTACTTTGACTCATCTTGAATACAGTATGCCAGCCACCATGCTTTATATGCCTATGTAACAACAAACTCGGTTTGATGATGTTATCGTCTTACGCCTTTTGTTTTGCTATTCTTGTTAATGTTAATGAGAGATCTGGCGCTAGTAAAAAAATCAGAGCAATTTCCCTTTTATTTCATTTTTGTTTATCATGCCGTTTCTGAAGGGCACTCTTATAAAGTATTATAAGTATCTTGTCCAGATCAATAATATCTAAAATTATCTCTGAGGATCAATCTTATGATAAATATTGAAGTGCTTGTGACAATTTATTCTCAAGAAATAGAAATCGAGACATCGGAAGATCAATCAAGCTTGAAGGGTAACCCAGTGCCACATTTCTACCGCGCTCATGTCTCTAGTCCGTCCCACTGCATCAACCAAAGCATAAGGATGATGATATCATGTTATGCGATACAGCTATGTATCCACAATTTTCGGAACTTTCTGGGCGCTCGTTGCTATACTGTACCATCGGTTCCGATTCCTTATGTAACATAATTACAAGGACTTTTTAAAATTTATAAACGGTTACCAATATTGATTATCGTAATCATATATTTCAAATTTATATGCACTTAGTTTGACATACTCAAACTAAAGTACTCCAGAATAGACCAGCTCACATGGATTTAAAACACTCATTTGCTCTATTCCCCCTTCTTCTTTACAGAAAAAATTCGGGTAGCTGTTTTAAATTACTCAGCAATTTACTTTGCTTTACTCTGAAAATCTGGCGAATCTGTGTTACGTAATGAGTTTGAATGGACTTTGCTGCCATTTCTCTCTTGTCTCATTATAAAGCAAAGTTACCGATTGTATAGTGTTTTAAAAACCCATAAGGTGTATATCTACATCACTATGGGGCAAGAAGCTACGCCTTCTAAGGAGAGCTTTCTCAAGCAGTTCGAACAACATGCGAAACTGGATCTGCAGAATGCAATGCTGGAATGTGAGCGTAAAACGTATAAATGGCTGGAGAAATTAGAATACACTGGAAGTAATTTAACCACGGGGACGAGTGGGGGCTCAGTCTGGGTAAGCCCTGCATCTCATAACTCCAAATACCATTAATAATCTCTTTCTAGCTCTGTGCCAAATATGAAAAATCTGCGAAAAAGAACTCAAAAATAAAGTCTACAACCGAGGTTCTTTTGTTGTGCTGGTATTTACCCCACGAGATAGATGACAGGAATCCTCAAAATCCCTATAATCTAGCGAAAAAAGAATGGGAATCAGATATAAGAAAGAAAATAGAAGAAATAAAGAAGGGGGAGAAAAAGGGATATAATATAACTTATAACCCAAATCGCTTGTCTATTGTATGTATGACTCTTACTCTCCCAACGGTCTTACATGTTGATGATTTATTTTTTAGGCTAGATGCGTCCATATTTTTTCAGGAATACCGTCAGGAATACCGAAATCGCAGCCCCGGTATAATTTTCGTATGGCTGAATTCAAATATAATCCATTCCAATCAGAAACAAACGAGACCCTGAAGAAGAATACAGAACTACCCAAAACCCAAATTGGGAAGCTGACCTTGACGTCAAGGATCAGAGATGGGGAACTCAATGTCAATAGTTCCTGTTATGGAGTCATATGGGTAAGTCATTTTCAGCTCCCATTTTCTTCCATGCTCACCTAGTCCCGAATCAACAGAAGTGCACCAAGTCTAGAGCCACAAACACAAGCTTTAACAAGAAGGAAGAAACTGACGTAGCTGTTCTCGGTATCTACAGACCTGATGAAAAAAAATATAATGATCCACATAAAAAGCAGATCGTGGAGCAGTGGAACAAGGATGCCGAAAAGTGGATCGAAAGTATAAAGAAAGATAACACAATGAACCTCAATGATACAGGGTTGCACACTCTACGATACGAAGTTTATGCCTTGGTACTTTTCTACTCTGATTGATTAGTTCCGATTCTTACATTATATAATACTACAGGATAAGTATCTTGCAGAGTTCCATGTGAAGCTGAAGGTTGATTCGGAAAAGAAACGTCCATTTTATCTTATTCTGTTTAGAACAAAAAAGTACGAAGATATCGAAAAAACAGGAATAAGAAAACTCGGAAATGTGCAAATTCCTGCCTTAAGAGCCAATGTACACATAAAAACAACGAAGGGAAGACTACAGACTTGTGTTTCTCAGGTCAGAAAGACTTCACAGAAAATCGTTTCTCAGGCCAGGAAGGCTCCAGGGAAAGTCGTTTCTGGGGTAGTATATCCGTTTGTGCACCGGCGCCTAGGTGAGTTACCCTAAAAAAATCAGGTAATGTTCGCATAATGTCATATATGCTCTTACCACTGTCGATAATTATTTTTATTGAAACGGTGTCGTCGGTACAAGGGAAAGGAATCATATTTTACAAGAGTTATTTCTCATATGAATAGTGTTAAACCACCTTATTTAAAAGAAATTTTGGCGAGCATATAAGAGTTATTAATAAACGAGGATGGTTTGTCAAGATTATAATGTGATACATAATTATTTATAATTCACATCCCGATAGGTCGAAAAAGGCTCCACTCTGTTCATCCAAGATGAGAAGATAAAAATAAGTTATTTCAAGTTAATGGAGATCCTTGACAGTATCTTGTCGTCCTCTCGTTGCAAATCAACTCGTGGTAAAGTACTTATACACAGTTGAACTTTGCCACAAGACGTGTATAAGATATTTTTTTAAGAAAAAAGTACATGCTATGGTAACTCGAAGAAATTCCAAGAGTAAATAAATTGTTTGTTATGATAAAATCTTATAGGCTCGCAAGAAAATAAGATGTTATGAATCAAGTAAATGAGCTAAAACTTGGAAAATTGATTACGGTGTAAAAACTATGATGGGAAAAACATATGTTAGATATCTGTCTACTGCCTGTATAATGTACAATGCTGACAAATACTATACATACATCAATCAATCTATATGAATAATGTAATCGAAAACCAGCGAAGTGGGAGTATATTTAATAAGGAAGTAGCAGTCAATGAGATCCTAAGTAAATTTCGGTAATCTGTATAAATAGCGGGAGGGATTTTCTCCTGTCTGTCTCGATTATGGTTTATCTTTATCATGTCATGTTGTTTCTGTATTTGTTTCCTCTCATACTTATTGCTACAAAATCGTACTCCGCTGGGGTGTAGCAATATTTACATCTTGATTTCGACAACACTCAGCCACTCATCACGTCTGAGCTCTCGGAATATGTAAAGCGAATCATCCAGAAAGAGAGAGTTCATGGGATATCTCTAGGGATAGCTCGTGCATATGGGACATCTGAACTGGGGGCTTGGAGGAGAAGTGACGAGAATGACCGGCCTTCTGACTCGGAAGTAAGATCTCTGTCTTCAACGTGGTGAATCGTTACTGATTACTCATGGACGGTGTATGCGATCGCCTCTTGTACAAAAGTATTTCTTGTTGCATCTCTTGGTATCCTGATGAATGATTTTGAGAATAATAAAAATGTTACCTCTCTTCCTCACCCTCTGAAAGGCTTTGGCTGGAAAACAAAGATAAAGGCATTACTCCCTAACGATTGGAGGTTGGCGGATAAATGGGCTGAAGAAAAGGCAAGTTTGCACGATATTCTTTCACACGTTTCTGGTCAAGCCGGGTAAGAGTTATATCCGATGTTAACAAGACATATCTTGACCAATTTCAGACATGATTTCTCATATATTCAAGATGACACGATGAAGGATATTGTACATAGATTAAGATATCATCAATCTCCGTTCGAATTGAGAGAGAAATGTGCATATAATAATGAGGCATATACTCTTTTAAATGCTGTTATATGTTTCTTATGATTCTTTAGATGTATATTACGGCTGCATACATTTTAGAGATTTATTCAGGAAAATCCTTTAGTTCCTTCGCATATGAGCGTATTTTTTCCCCACTTCAGATGCACGGAGCATTCATGTCTAGGAACTTAGCAATACAGTCCGGTAATTCGTCTCAGTCCTTGTCGGAGACTGGGCGTCGCATTCCCTTTTGGTTTTCCAAGTCAATAATGCATACAAATAGCGGTACTGGAGGCATTTTGTCGACTGTAAGAGACATGGTTTGGATTTAAGTTCACCAATGATATTGATTTCACTAATCTAAACAATAGACGAAATGGATCTCCGTTATATTAAATGATGGTGTTGATCCATCGTCGGGAGTCAGCATTATTCCAAAGGACACAGTGAGGGAAGCAATCACTGCATATGCTATTGAGACGGGCACAGGGGTTTCTGATACTTTGTCAATTGTGGGGTATGGGTTGGGTTGGTTCCGTACTCCTATCGTGGACAAGAGGTATCTAAATTCATCGTTTGAGTCTGAGCTAAATAAATAATTGTTGTCTAGCTTATTTATCATGCTGGGAGTATCCCTGGCTTTAGAAGCCTCGTCGAACTTTTTCCCTATAAAAAAATAGGAATCATTTTGTTGATAAATGATGACAACGGGGATCGAGTGAATGATCGTTTGTCTAAACGAATTGTAGAAAACTTTATTGGACTCAGACACCCAGAGAAAAAAAAGACATTTCGAGGTACTAACATGTTACTTAGTAATTATTGCAGCTGTTAATGCTTTCACAGTGGGGACGGTGGAGAAGATACCTATCAAGTGCAAGGGAAGGTCGATCTTCTTTTACCTATCGGCGAATATACAGGAACCTATTTCGCAGCAGATTATGGTAAAACCACCTTTTGTTCATCCAAGAGTTCTTCTAAGCAAGCCGGAGGTAGTGAATCATATTGTGATTCGCTCCTGTCTAACTTTGAACGGGTTGATAAAGCCGAGAATCGCACGAGGAGGGCTCTCGAATTATTTGCTTCAACACCTCGAGTATGGTTTTCTCAAATCCGAATGACACGTTTATCGGCCAACGTATTCAGTGCTAAGTTCATCACACTTTTCCCTTCTGGTTTTGGGGTCGATATACACCCGTTCACTTACGAAGGAGAAAAGGGTGCTTGAGTACGATTTGTTTTGAAAGAGGATGGACAAAAAAAGCTTCGTGTCGACGGTTTTACGGTTTGTGGTATAATACGCGGAACGGAGTCTATCCAAGGAAACTGCACTGATGGTGTTGGAAACCACGGCAATACTATTGTATGGTTCAAGAGGGTTGATTAAGGAGTTTACTATTAGATATAGGGAGGGGCAAATAGATCTCAGTAGTATTGAATCCTAAATGATAACATGTAATGATTATGATATACGATTATGATATACGTTTAGTTTAAACTCAAACTCAAATACAAGATTACTCACATCGTCACTCATCCTCTTACCACCATCTGCTCGCGTCCTTTTGAAAACTCCCACGCTACTCTTTACACCACATCTTGACTCAAACTCGTTATCGCCACACATCTGTTCATCATCTAGCTGGTTTACTGGGCTTCAGAGTTTAGTTAGTATAGTAAAAGTTTAAAAATCAAAAAATATTTGAGGATTGTATTTGCCTTTTTCTCTCTATTTCTCTTTTCTTCTCTTCAGCTTTCTCTTTTCATTCTTCTCTTCTCCTTAGTCTAGTTTATCCGTCTTTCTTTTTCTTTTGTTGATGTCCACTTCATCCTTGGGGTCGAAACGTCCTCGTTCTCCATCCTCTACTCCTAAAGGTAAAAAAGCGAAATCGTTTTCAGGCCTTGCATCCCATCCCATACCTATCCCTTTCCCTTTTGATTTTAACATGGAAGTAAACTCTACCCCTGCCTCTATCTCCCCATCTACTTCTCCCTTCCTCTCACCGCGAGTATCCATTACTCCAGACTTATCAAGCGGTTCCCCGGAAGAGTTTACTAGAGAATGGAGCAATGTGCTTAAAGACATTGCAGTAATCTCGTCTGATAGGGTCGTTGACCCTGCTTCAATTATGGGACAAGTTGTTCCAATCTTTATGCGTTTATCCAATTTTATTTTTTCCTCTACCACCTCCCCTATCCCGGTTGTCGAATCTGAAGGTCGACATCTAGCCAGGAAACTCTTTTATTTTGCTTCTGAAAATTATGCACAGATCGATGGAGCTTTCTCTATCGTTAACGAAGACAAGCTCAACCATTCTATCACTAAGGTGGTTGAGACTTCCAATGTTGACTTATCCAATAAGATTGACACTCTTTCTAACCAATTCTCTTCTATTCAACGTGCTTTTATTGAGCTCACAAATAAAGTCTCTCATATTGAGACTCCTTCGAAATCCCCTAACCCCCCCATTACTGTCTCTCCTTCTAAAAAGAATCTCCCCAGAACAGCTCAGACCTTTAGCTCGGCTGTTAAGAAACTCCCGAACCCACCGTCTGCTTATATTAAGGAGGTTTCCTCCTCGTCCCCAGAGACTGAATTTCAAACAGTCTCATACAAGAAAAACCCTAAACCCTCTCAAGCCGCTTTATCCCAAAAGAAAAAGACTCCTTTTATTTCTCCCTACACTCAAATCTGTGTTTATCCAGAAACTAAACTCCGTAGGGGTATTAGTGATATTGCGTCTAAGGTTTCTTCTATTAACAAATGCATTCCCCTTGACAAAGCCCCTAAAGGCTTTTATTGTGTGATGGGTCGAGTCACTGCCCAAGGCAATATGGTCTTCTCGTTCCCAGACTCTTTTTCATTTGAATTCATTTTAGGATTTAAAAATCTCATCCTTAACGCTCTATCTCTCCCTTCGTCAACTACTATCTCCCATGTTCTTTCTGAACAAGGTTATTATGTTTCGGGAATACCTATCACACATCCTGTCAAAGGTTCAAAACTTTCAGAAGAAGATCTTCTTTCTGAACTTAGAAATAACAATCCTGACGTTCCTATCACCCGTGTTGTCCTCCTCCCCTCCTCAAATAACCCCAAATTTGCTAATTCCCAACTTGGGTCGGCTAATTTCTTTGTATCTTCCAAAAATGCAGAAATGGCGGATAGAATTATCCTCCACACTAATCCTTTCCTTATTTTTCATTCACCCTGTCGAGTTCAACATAAAAGAGAGAAAAAAGATTTTATTTTTTGCTCTCGTTGTTTTAAAATTGGTTCACATGAAACCACTCAGTGCAAACTTAAAGTTGCGCTTTGTAAATTTTGTACTAGCCCTTCTGGATCCTCCTCTCAACATAACTCTCATTGTTCACTTTGTATCAATGAAGGCAATCTTGGCACTGAATGCAGTCATCCTCCTACTTGCCGAAATTGCCTAGGGCCCCATACTTCTGACCACCCTCTTTGTCCTCTTTGGAGCAAATACAAACTCCATGGCAACCTTCTCGCAAGGTATCAAAACAAAGTTCGTAATTCTCGTATCGATGATGAGTAAACTTCGCATCGGTCAAATTAATGTTGCCAAATCCAATGTTAGGCAACATGTCATTTTTAATTCTCTTTCTTCGTATGAGTTTCATATTATTTGTGTCCAAGAGTGCTGGATGGGGGAAGTTCGTCTTCCTATTTCGTTTAACAATTCTGTTCCCCCTTCGTTTGGCACAGTCTCACATCCATCTTGGGTTTCCTTTCACCCTCCACCCATTCCCACAAATATTCCTAAAGTTTGCATTTACGTCCGAAAGGATATTGCTAAATTATTCTCTTTTTCTCCGATTTTCTTCCAATCGTCCCATCTTTTCCTTTTAAAATTCATTTCTCAATCTCACCTCCCATCGTTTAATATTTTAAACGTGTATTGTCTTCCTAGAGCCAATGATAATTCATGCTTCAGGGAACTTCTTAACTTTAACATTCCCCTTAGTCCTACTCTTGTAGTGGGCGACTTTAATCTCCAACACCCTTTGTGGGGCTCTCCAATAGATAAACTCTCTTCCAAATCGGAAGAATTATGTCTTTACTTTGCGGATCAAGATTTATTCTGTATCAATGTATTGGGGGTCCAAACTCGCATCGCCCCTAACTCGTCATCATCTTCCTCCATTATTGACTTGTCCCTCATCAACGATGCCTTAGCCAATTCTTTGCTTTCATTTAATTGGACTGCTCACTCCGACTTTGGATTTAATTCTTCTGATCATCTTTTCATCGAAATTAACTTTGAATTTCTTCCTCCTCCTTCCTCTAATCAAAACTCCCCACCTATTCATGATCGCTTTTCTTTCAACTTTGTTGATAAAACTTTATGGTCCGAACATTTTGAAAAATTTTCCTCTTCCCTTCATTTTTCCCCCCCCTCCTCTTGTGCAGACATCGACTCATTAGTCCTCGACTTGCACAATTGCTTTTCTCTCACTTTTTCCTCCATTCAATCCTCAGTCCTTGAAAAGAAAAGAAAAAATAATATTTCCTCCACTTCTACTTCCTCTTTTTATTTTAAGAAAAATGATTGGTGGAATAATGAGCTTCAGAATGCTCATATTGCGCTATCATCTCTCCCCCCGTCTGACTCTTCTTTCTCCGCTCACCGATTTGCTTACAAACAATTGGTGATTAAAACCAAAAAAGATCATTTTAAAAAAATCATAGAAAACTGCACTGAAGACGAGATCTGGTCTCTTCGTTCTTGGTGCACAAAACCCCGAAAAAATTCTTTCCTCCCATCTATCTCTTTTCCTTCTGGCCCGGCAGTTCTCAATTCTGAAATTGCACAGGGCTTCTTCAATGAATTTTTCTCCCCCCCCAATATTTTCCCTATCTATTCTTCTCTAACGTTAGATTCTCCTCCCCTCTCACCTCGGGAATTTATTCCCATCACTTTACAAGAAATCGAGAATGCACTTAAACCTACTTCTAACTCTTCTGCTCCGGGTCATTCTCAAATCTCTTATAAATTTATTAAATACTCTTTTCCTTTTATTTCTTCCTTTTTATTGCAAACTTTTAACTCTATCCTTGACTTTTCTTATCATCCTTTACTTTGGCGCCAAGCACTGATCGTGGTAATCCCCAAGCCTAATAAACCAGACTACTCGTCCCCCCGGGCATATCGGCCTATCTCACTGCTCGAATGCTTTTCTAAACTCCTCGAAAAGATTATTGCTAATCGCATGTCCTTCGACTCTGTACATTTCCCTATCATCCCCCCTAATCAATTTGGTGGGAAACCTTTTTCCTCTACTGCGGACGCTGGAGTGTCCCTCATGTCCTCCATGGCGAAGATCAAGAAAAAACATCCTTCACATAACTTCTCCATTCTTACAATGGACATCAAAGGTTTCTTCGACTCCTTATCTCACTCTCGCCTCATTCATCTACTATATCATTTTGGTTTTTCCTCCAAAATCTGTAGATGGGTAGTTTCCTTTCTTTCGAGTCGACGCATCTCTTTCAACATCAATGGCTCCACTTCGCAGGCTTTTCAATTATCCAACATTGGTATTCCCCAAGGATCCCCCCTCTCCCCCATTTTATCAGTCATTTACACTGCCTTAACGATATCTGCTTTCCGTGTTCCCAATGCTATTGTCTTTTCTTACATTGACGATATTGCTATTCTTTGCCATTATTCATCCCCTTCCCAAGCTCACACCCTTATAAACAACTCCTTTTATTTCTTCAAAGATCAACTTCGTCTCCAAGGTCTCTTTCTTGACCTTTCAAAAACTGAACTCATTCATTTCTTCAAAAAATATAATCCTTCTCGTTCCCCCTCAATGTCTTTTTCCTTTTTAGATTATGATTCCAACCCTTTCCATGTCAATCACTACCCGATGTTGAGATGGCTTGGTTTTTATTTCTTACGCAACAAATCATTTAAACTTCATGCTACTTTTATGGCTCGTAAAGCTCTATCTGCTTTCTTCTCATTGCGAATGTTCCTTTCTTCTATTGTGGGGCTCTCCCCGCATCATCTTAGACACATTTATATCTCTTGTGTCATTCCTATCCTCTTCTATGGGTTTCAACTTTGGTATAACCCTGCCTCTCCTCCCAAAACCATTATTTCTTCACTGCAAAAAATTCAAAATAAATGCTTAGTCAAAATTTCTGGCGCATTTAAAACCTCTCCCACTCCTTTTCTGCACAACTTCTTATCTATCCCATACATTTCTGATCTTCTTAAACAAAGATACTTTAAATATTGTCATTCCACTTTCACTTCTCGTCCATCTTCCTATTGGCCAAATGCTATTCTTAATTCATTTGACACCCCGTTTTACCTTCCTCTTACTCCCTTTTACTCTGATCACTCTACGTTTTTCGAAAAAGCTTCGATTTGCCCTTTTCCCCCTTCTTCTCTTCCTCTCGATTGTGCTTTCCCCTCGCGCTTCTTCATCATCAACAAAGCGGGCATTAAAGGCAAAGACCGAGATCAACTCATTGAGGATATCAACTTGTCTGTCCATAGCTCCCCTGAAACCATTTTCTTTTTCACTGATGGCTCAGCTACCCTCACTTCCACCGTCGTCAATCTTGAAAGTTCTTCCTATTGGTTTCGAAGAAATATCGCTGGTTGCGCTGTGATCATGTACCATGATGGTTTAACCATAGGCTCAAGAAAAGATCGTCTGTCGCCCACATCCACGGCGTTCGATGCTGAAATTTTCGCTATTACTAAAGCTTTACAGCTTTTAAAAGCAAAACTTTTTCTCCCTAGCTCGAATACCCCATCGATAAAAAAGGCAATTCTGTACACAGATTCGTCCTCCTCACTTAAACTTTTGTCCAAAAACCCTGCTACATTCATTCACCACCCTGCTTATGTAAATATTTATAAGCTTGTCACGGAAATTTTATCCTCCAATCCCTCTTTCTCAATCTCGTTCAAGTGGTGCCCAGCCCATAAAGGCGTTAAAAGCAATGAAGAAGTCGATTACCTAGCTGGTAAAGCTGCGGCGTCCCCCATACCTAATAACACACCTATTACAGCCTCCTTTTGTAATCTGATCTCCACCAAAGATCTCCTCGACAGCTGCATATACTACTGGGAAGCGTTCAAAAATAAACCAGGACCATTCTCTCCTAGCTTTATGGCGCTTACGTCTCCGTCGCTTAAAGTGAAATCCCTTTACAAAGAGCTTTTGCAAAATCGCCCGCTCTGCTCACGCTTTGTTCGCATTGCCACTGAACACTGTTTTTGCGGCAAATATTATCGTCGCTTCAACATCCCGGAGCCTCATAACTGCCCTTGCAACAATGCACTCATTCAAGATATTTCACATTTATTATATGATTGTCCTCTTATCACCCCCTCACTTTATCGTATTAATTTCTCTCTTCCTTCTACACCTTGGTGCGATGTTCTTTTCTGCACAAAATTCGGCCTTAAAATCCTTCTTGACTTTCTTATCTCCAATTCTATTGGTCTTAAACCCCCTGTACACATCTGAGATCTAGCCATTCTCTTCTCTCTTATAACTTTCTTTCCTTTTCTTTTAGGACGATGTATGTGTTGTCGTGCTCAGGCACAATCATGGCGTTTCTTTCAGTCTCCCTTTTTATTTTATCTTTTCTCTAGCCTATCTAGCTACTATGTAATTATGTAGGTGCTTTTGTGATCACTCTAGTCCGAGTGGGTCTGTGGTACGCTGCTTTGTTCAGTTGCCAGACCTTAATAAATTTAAAAAAATAAAAAAAAAAAAAAAAAAAAAAAAAAAAAAAAAAAAAAAAAGATTACTCACATGACCGTGGGATGCAGCTGCTTTATGCGCGAGTAAACACGGACACTGTTGGAAACGAGGTTGGCACAAAACAACAACGGCGACGTGCAAGACGTCCGCTCGCAGCCAGCTCATCTCCGAGCATCATGGCGCACTTCGGTGACGGTATGCCACGTGGGGTTGATGATGTTTTCAGTCCCGGCGCCGTCTCTAACAGTGTCGATCACCGTTCCAAAGTCACCGACAACGACGCGTTGTCCTCGGCGGACAACATACGGGCTCATCTTCAGACTCTTCTTGATGACAAGGAAAAGCAACTCCAGCAGGCTGGAACTCTTGGCCAGCGCGTGCTGGCACAGCAAATGGAGCTTGAGGAACGTATTCGTCAGCTGCAGGAGATGGATAGAGACATAAATTCTCAAGATGAGCCTAGCACTGAGATGCGTATGCGTTACCGTGAACTGATAAGCGCAGTAAAATCATGGGATGAAGAAAATGCACAGCTGTCCACTGTTCTTGGAGGATTGAATGTTGGAAAAAGTTTTCATGAAACTTCTCTTCACGAATTCCGTCAAGAATCAGTTTCACAGGCTCCTTCGGCCTCTCAGTCTCGACGAGCGAAGAATGCTGCTCACAGAGCTAATGATGTTGGTAAGAATTAATTTGACTCGATGCTATGTGCTCAGTTTATGCCTAAGTAACTTAAACTTCATTTCCTCAATGCTAGAATTCGCATTTGAAATAGGAAGTAGCTTATTGACCGAAGTTCGTCGGTTGCAAAGTCTACTCGGAGAACGCGACAAAGCTATTCAAAATATGAAAGAAGAGAGGGACGATTTAGAAAAGGGTGTTGAATCACTTAGGACGGCACTTCGAACTCAAGAAGTAAATGCCGGTATGTACACGATGTCATGGATTAGTTTCAAGTGGTCCTAAATTCAAAAATACGTATGTATGTATAGATAAGTTCAAAGAAGAGAATTGGAACCTTGAGGTAGCACTTCAGGAGCTGCGAGCGCAATTGTCGGATACTCAGGCTTCTGTACAACGAAATGAAAACGAAGTTAAGCGTCTTACAAAGGCTTTAACGTCTGCGCGAGAAACAAACGATTCGAGCAAAAATGAAGTTGAGCGGCTTCAACGTACTATTGAAGATATAAAGGTCAAACATGAAACCGATGTAGCTCTCCATCGTAAACATGCTGCTTCTTTAGCTCGGGACAAATCCGACCTACAACAAGCTATTGATACCTATAAGATGGAACTTGCCCGGGCAAATCGACGGCTCCCTCGTTTTGGTTCTCCTTATACCTCTGATGGACGAAGTGAAGTGCAAACTCCTCGCCACCCAGATGAAGAAGAAGATCCATTTGGTGCTGGAACAACAGGCATGTCGACTGGTCGTCGACGGCTTGATAGTTCTACTTTGTTCCCTCCTGATGCATTTGGATTGGAATCAGTCGAAAATTCTCCAATGCCATCTCCTTCACGTCCGTTTATGGCTCCAAGCCATCCATCCAACGAAATTGAAGCGCTTCAACAGAAACTTTCACACGCACAACGTCAAATCAATACATTAAAAGGTACTCTAGGCCGCGAAAAAGAGTTACGTATGGAATATCGTCGGAAGTTACTTGAGGCTGGTGTTAAAGAAGAACGACTCGATGAAGAAGAAGAAGAGGTTGTCGGCTCTGAAGCTGAGAAAGAAGCGTCTCATCCTCGTTCACGTCATTCTGTATTCAGAGGAAGAGGTCGTGGCTCCTTTTTCAGACGTATTGACGGCCGGACTCTTTCTGAAAGACTTATGGCGGCTCAAAAATCAGTTACAGATGAAGATGAAGATGATTTATTACCGGAGGACTCAGATGTTCCCTCTTCTACTTTCCCTCCGGATACGATGATAGATTCCCATCCGATAGACTCTAGTATGACTAGTCCCGTACCTTATTCCCCCACTTCCCCTTCTCCTGAACCGCTATCCAATCGTGCCAGTGTAGTGAGTGTTGATGGTATGGATCCCGAATTTGCGAATATATTACGTCGCGCCCCTTCAGTTTCGTCTAGACGCGGGAGTCCTTTGGTTCGTGGCGGTCGCGGCGTACGCGGTCTGATGGGTAGGCGTCGCGGTGGTACGGCATTCCAAGAACCTCGGCCAACGTCTCTTATTGGAGCACCAGAAGCCCTTGCTGCAGAACTTGGCACAGATATGAGTTTCGCTAACTCAAGCATGGCTGGCATGGAAAGTGTAAGAGAAGTTGACGATGAACCAGGAAAAGTACGGGACCTTGTTGATCGTGATTGTCAGACTGACACTGAGGAGATAAGACAATATAAACCTGCACTTAAAGATGTTCTGGAGTTTTCTGTTTCTTGCGTACCTGAGACTTCGTCGGTCGAAATACAGGTCGATTCGAAGCAATCGATGCAGCTCGATGGATCTCTCGATACAAGGAAGAGCCATGTAGCCCTTCAAACGAATAAGACAGGGCATTCAGAAGCTTCAATTGCAACAGTGCCCGAAGTTCGTTCAACATATATCAATAACAGTGTCTTAACCGATATACCGGAAACAACTTCCACAATGGTTCAGACGGATCCTTCGCCTTATTTAGAACCCGAGATTATCGTACAAGAAGTGGTTAAAGAAGTAGAAGTAATCAAGGAAGTGGAAGTGGTTAAAGAGGTGGAAGTGATTAAGGAGGTAGAAGTAATCAAGGAGGTGGAAGTAGTCAAGGAAGTGGAGGTGATCAGAGAAGTGGAGGTGATCAAGGAAGTGGAGGTGATTAAGGAGGTAGAAGTGGTTAAGGAAGTGGAAGTGGTTAAGGAAGTGGAAGTAGTTAAGGAAGTGGAAGTGGTTAAGGAAGTAGAAGTGGTTAAGGAAGTAGAAGTGGTTAAGGAGGTAGTTAAGGAGGTGGAAGTGATAAAAGAAGTGGAGGGCAGGCCTCTACTCTTTGAGCGACGCAACCTTATTAGTGCTGAGATACAGACCTCTCCTATAACCGAGACTTTCCCCCCTCAATCTCCGAATTTACCCTCCACTGTACTTGGACAACTTGCGCAGCGTCGCTTGCGCTATTTGAGTACCACATCTACCGTCACCGCAGTACCTCTCCATACATTGCGAAGTGTGCAAGACGAAGACGAAGACGAAGACGTCCATAATGATCTTGTATATATCACCTCTCCAGGGATTGAAAACGAGGCTGAGACTGAACCTGAAGCGTACCAAGATGCTCGGGATACTGCACCAACACCATCTGCAACCGAGTCAGTCAACGAGGATGATTTCCATTCAATGTCCACTATGACCGACAACGAATTTTCTGATGACGATGACGATGACGATGAGGGAGAAACACAGAGTATTAAAGTTTCTGTTCTTAATCTTGGACAAAATCGACCCGCATCAAACTCTGCGTCGGGTGACGAGGGGCATATGGTATCTGTGACTTATGAGTCGTTAGGGGTGGAAACTGATCGTTCTGTTGAAGAACTCAAACCCATTCCAGTGAAGCGGGAGCTTTCAGATATGTCTATCCAGACAGATACATGGATTCCGGAAACTACCTCAACCATACGGACTCCTTCTGGATATGGATTATACCGGGTTGGTCCAAATTTACAGCAGTTCCAATTTGTTTCACCCCTGGGTGCTGCAATATCTACCCCCGTTACACCTTTGACGCAGATGACACCTACTCACTCATTAGTCGATACGCCAAGCTCTGTGTCTGTACGCCCTTTGCGATTCTCTTCTCCTTCTCTCCCTGTCGAGGTTGAGAGGAGAAACTCGCTAGAAATGACTCCTGAATTAGGGCCACGCCAACATACACAATCCATGAGTACCATGAGTATGGGTGTAGATAAAACTCGGCCTCCAACAATGATGTTGCCTCCACCTCCAAGAATGCCTCCACCTTCTAGCATGCCTCCACCTTCATTCATCCCCGAAAAGCGTAGACCAACTTCTGCACTTTCTTCTCACCGTGATATGCCCCCTCCTCGTCCTTCGTCCCCCCCTCCTCCAGAACTTATACAAAGGGCAACTACTCCAACGTTTGGCTCTGTGCTTACTGTTCCGGGGAGGGGTGGTTCTGGTTCACGGCAACATGGATCTAGCCTCCCCCCTTCCAGTGTCCTTCGCCAGCCAGTGTCTACTAATAGCTTCCGCTCAGCGTCAAATGTTCCATTTCATAGTCAGGTATCAACTGGTAGTAACGCTGCATCAATTGATCGCCGTTACCAGTCTGCAACATCACTGCTATCCGATGGAGACGAATTAGCATCTCATCGTTCCTCTGTTTCATCTGACTTCCATCATCGAACGCGCTCAGAAGATCATACCGGTACTAATATACTCAATACCCCAATGACCCCAAATCACTCCTCTGCCCTTCCAGGGTTAGCGGGTCCCTCGACAGACCCAGCTGCAATACATGCTATTACCCAAACTATGATTGGGGAATGGTTGTACAAATATCAAAGACGAACAATTGGTAAAGGACATGGGCAAACACGACACAAACGATTCTTCTGGGTACATCCTTATACCCGGACCTTATATTGGAGTCCTGGAGATCCTGGTTCAACTAATGTTACTGAACAAAGTTCAAAAAGTGGTAGGTATCTTATCTTATTATATTGACTAGATTTGAAGTTTGATTGAACGATGTTCTAGCCTATATTGAGTCCGTTCGATCAGTTCTTGATCCTAATCCAATGCCCCCTGGTTTATATCAATATAGTATAGTTATCTCAACACCACAAAGGGAAATGAAGTTCACTGCACCGACCAAGGAACGTCATGAGTTGTGGTTGAAAGTGAGTGATTTATGGTTTATAAAAATAGGTTGCCTTGTATTCACATTATATTATAGGCTTTAAGTTTCCTTTTGGCTCGTCCAACACCTTCAGTACAGTCTCCGACCGCTACTCAAGTTAACGGACCCCCTGTCACTCCTGTTCGTAATGGAGACGTTTCGTCCCCTATGTCCCAGCGCACCGGACGGAGTGAAGTTTCCGGGATGTCCAATGAGTCCCCTTGGAATATGACTAATGTAACTCCTCGAGGGGGAAGGCGTAGTCGTTCACGTGTCTCGGTGCGTGGCTCTGTTGGAAAGAGGTCGGGAACCCCCGCTGCGGAATATTTGAGATGGACGGATGGACCAGGTAGTCCTAGTGCGAAAAGTATCCATGGATTTGAATTGAGTCAAAACACCGATCTTGATGATGAAGAACTCGATTTTGAGATTCATGATTCAACTATGAGTGACCAGGAAGGTTATGAAGGTTTAGAGAATGTTCGAGCTTGTTGCGATGGTCGCCATACAGTGGGTCGCGCAACTGGTCTTCACGAACATCTGCATGATCATATACATCCAAATACACGCGTTCACAAACCTATTCCTCAATTTCTTCGAAGTGGAGAAGTGCCTCCAGAGAATGGTCGCTTATCAAGACCCTCTTCCCCTGCGTTCTCGTTTCGTTCCCGAACCAGTAGCCGAGTGAGTGGAGAGGGGGTGAGAGATCTTCTTTCGAGATTTGGAACTCGACGCTCCAAAATAACAACAGATAATTAATGACGACTATTTTATCAATGTTCAACTTATAATCCAGCCTGTTGATACCGCCTCCCAATCTGATAATACCATTCTAATCCTAAACTTAGGGTTAATCCAACCACTCCTTTTGAATACCTATATTGCATCATCGTTAGCCATTCCTTATTATTTTTTTTTTGTTTTCCCTTACCCTATCAATTATTCATCACGGTCCTTTAGTTTTATCACTGCTAATCTCCCCATTTTTGTTCTCTTTCTTTCCCATATTTTTCCCCGTCCTATCTTGTAGTCAGTGAAAAGTTCCGTCGTTCGTTCCTAAACTTGTCGTCCTATATTTTAATGTACTATGCTAAACAATTATGAGTTAATGCTTGGCGAATTAAACAAATCATTGATGTGTTGTAAAGCACATTTTTATGTAAGATTTTGTAATGCATAAATTAATTCATTCGCATAATCGATCTAAGAGCGCTATAAACCACGTCATGCATGTCCATGTGATCAGGAACAGAAATGACAGGTTAATTCGATGTATGAATCGGTGTCACTTTACTCGAGTAAGTTAGACCCAACGCCACATAACGGGGACGTGTACATACATACAGATCCGTTTTGTGCATACTTTAACAATACTAAGCACATGAAGAAAAATAACATCTTCCCCCCCTTTATCTTTTACCCCTTCTTCTTCTGAGTATGGTCGAAATCATTTCAGGTTATTTGCATTCTTGTTAAGCATGAAGAGATAAGCAAAATCGGAAAGCTCATCTATGAAAAATACCGAACCTCACCGTTCTCCGATCATCGAGTGATAAATTTAAGAAGTGATACGCCAAAAATTTAGTATCTAACACTAGTACTAGTTAGATAAGTAATTGAAATAATCTGACGCAGACCGACATTAGTCTGTCATTGATACTCTCCTTTCGGGTATATTCTCCATTACACGCCGTTATGCTCTTGTATTACTTCGATCAGTGGACTTATGGCCTGCCATCAACGCCAGATTCAACAGATGTCCCTATCGAAGCCGGATTGCCCGCAAGTCCTTGATAGGTCCTCCGCTTTTACTATATCGCATATAAGAATGATGACCCTTCGAAGTCCTTGTTTTCCTTGTTTCAATCATGCCGCACACCCAATCTTCTACTCAAATGCTGGTTTCTTCTGATGGCTGCCAGATATTCTCAAATGCTATAGGGGAAAACAGAAATCCGTGCATCATCTTTATCCATGGGTTCACTCTATGTGGTGACGTTTGGGATAACATATTTCAAGATCCTCATTATTGCTCTGAGTTTTACTTAGTAAGTTTTGCTCTGACGCCTTTGCTTTCGTATAACTCACATATATATAGATAAGATACGATATGAGGGGCCATGGAAGAAGTGGAAAACCAGACACTATCGAAGGATATTCATCTAAGCTTTTTGCAGATGACTTTTCAGCCATTCTCAAAGCTTATGGAGTGTTCAGACCCGTCGTGGTAGGATGGTAGGTAACAATGGTATTATTTATTCTTTTAACCTAGCATAACTTAGCACTATTGCCCCCTAAACTAACAGGAGTCTTGGTGGTAAGTATCTTTATGCGAATATCTTTATGTGAGATTTTTTATGCAATCCATACATATTACTTACCATACTCGCTGTGATCTAGCAACAGTTATTTCGGATATAGCCGCTTATATGCCCAGTAATACCTTGGCTGGGGTCGTCTATATTGCGCCATGTCCCTACATTGGACAAATTATGCAAGAGATTGGCTCGAAGTTCATTCTCGACCTGCTTATTACAATGACTACTGACTCCACCGCCGATACCGTGACCACTGGTCTAGGTACCTTCTCTGATTCGTGCTTTACGGATGCAAATACTATTCCCTGGTCCATTCGTGCTTTCTGGAGAGGTATGGCGAGCTTCCAGAAGCAGCACCACATGCTATTTTCTGCTACTCGACCTCAAGACCCTTCCAAGCTCTTTGAGCTCGGTGCAAATGGATTACCAGTCCTTCTCTTAAGCGGAACTTCTGACAAATTAGTTATGGCACCTGCCATTAAATCGGCAGTACAACGTCTTTTCAAGAACTCAGAAATACATCTTTTACAAGGAGCGGGTCATACTCCTCATTACGAAAATAAAGAAGTTGTTATGGGTTATATATCTTCTTTTGTGAGGAGGCACGCTGATAAAGTGCGTCACAAGAGTTTTATTTATCAGTGTATAATTCTAACCATCGGAATAAGACAATATCTTCTAACAGCGCTCTTGCAGCCAACGAAGGGGAAAAGAGGACGGCTTCTAGCTTAGGCTCGCGTTTCCTCCTCACAATTTTCAAATTCATCTGGGTTTAATTACCTGATTGCCTGAGATCTAATCCGGACCATTCAAGTCATTGTAATATATTGTATAACCTTATTAATAATAGCCATTAGTTTACTTATGTAATTGTAGTATATGAAGAAAGACGTGTAAGCAATGGTAATTGTATATGTATATATCTACACCAATATGGGGACTTTAAGGGAAGAAGTGCCATACCCGAGTCTTCTCTTACCGTCGCTACCGAAAAATTTGCTGCCACCATCAGTAATGATGCTTAATTCTGTAAAACTCCAATAGAGTTCAATGCCACAGTTTTCTCATCTAATTTCGTAAGTATTATACCATAGTGTAGTCGACCATTTGAAAATTGAAGGTATATAGAGTGTGTTTCAATAAGAGATTTTACCCATAAGTAGATATTAATCATGTTTGTGATTATGGATACGACATTAAAAATTCCAGTATTATCTCAAGGTTTAGGAAGGCCGACCTCATATTAAACTAGAACTGCATATTGAGGGTATTATGAAAGTTACTCTTAGAGTGAGAATATCTGTGAGTATAGTTAGCTGGAGATATACGGAGTGCTTGAGACGAAGCAAGACTATTTGCGAGAATAGTGAGTAAGTTAGATTACGAAAGAATCTAGAGGCTTGAACAAGTTGCAGAATTTCAGGACTAGTCAAATATGAATTATACGCCATGAAACCTGGTATGCCCTTTACTTTAAGGTGATATAGTCCTTGTGCATATATGGATTTATGACGCTACAAGAATCAATTGCATACATACACTTACATAGTTGTAAAATTACAAAGTACGCGTCCGTGACTGTGACAAGAAAGATGAGACGCGTTTCTTGTGTCACGGTGTTCATACATAACGTGCCAGTTGTTCTCTCACTACTACCAACATCCTTCGCGACATCCTCTACTAGTTGAACACTGCGCCACTCTTGACGATGGCAACGGTGTCTCGTCAGCCACTTGCTCCTCGGGTACTTCATCAGCTCCCATTATCTACTGTACCTCATATACCCACCAAGCTACAACTTACCCCAAATCTGAAGCGTGCTCGTTCACCAGATCCTCATGCGTACCATGCACTACATGAAATTAATGCAGTGAAACGACACAGAACACAATCTGCGGCAACAAAAGAAAATATTCCAGACAAGGAGAAACGGCGTGCTGAACGTGAAGCACTGAAGGAAGAGTTTAGAATTAAATATACCAGGGCATTCCCTTCTTGGACTTTTTACTTCGATATTCCTGATGCTGAGCGTGATGCACTTGCACCCCGCATTCTTTACTTAAATGGCGTGAGTGCTCATTATAAAACTCTTTAAAATAAACAATTTTTTTGGTTTGCATAAAGCTCACTTGTGGTGGCGTAATGATTTTTAGCATATTGCCAAGTTCTTTTCAAACGAAGTGACACATTTCATCACAAATCGAACTATACCAGAGTCTTTTGTTGAACATAACAAGGAAAACGTGACTCGCCCTTTCTTAAATGGGGGGGTAAAAAGTCCAATCAAATTGAAGGGGATGTAAGTTACGATTTCTATAACTGGCTTAAGAACTTGGCTAATTCGCCGAGTAGACCTGATGAAGTTCTAACAACGGGCTATGAAACCTTGGTTCGTAAGGCAAAACAATTTGGAATGAAAATCTGGGATACAAGCAAACTCGATTCTGTCCTCTCGCGTTGTTGTGTCCCTACATTACTGTCAAATACCAATTCGCAGGCCCCTCGGACATTGACCAGTCTTCTAGAATCGGAAAAACGTTATGGTACTACTACAGAACGTGATCCAACCCAAAGACGTCATGATTATCACTACTTTTCAAAAGGGTGCTATTTTGTATTAGTAGAGGATGCGAGACAAGAACTTGCGACCATCGCAGCTCTTGAGTACCCTGTGTCTAGAGTAGGCGACGGGAAGGAAAGAGGCTCCTGGCCCGTTCCGCATTGCCATCCCCGAAGTAGAGGTCCGTTTATTGAATACAACGAAAGAGAGGAACGTCGGAGAGAAAAGCAAGAACAAATGGAAAAAGAACGCGCAGAACGACGTCAAGCTGATTTAAAAAAGCTGAAAATGAAACAAACACGATTTCGTAAACAGTCTGATCTTCGTAGAACTGTTTCAATGAACAATCTTCACAAAACACAGAAGGACGCATTTGATTGCTTCCCATCTGCCTCCCATAATGATGATGCATCAGGTTTTGATTCAACGGCCACCGTTGCTTTACCTAGCTATGTTGCGGCGTCAGGAAATAGTATTTCTTTGACGTCAACTTTTGGAACGACATCAACTATGGGTTATGGCAGTTCAACACTTAGTGGGCTTACGACTGGAGCTTCTTCATTACGTCTTGGTCTTCGTGGACGCTTCCCCAATGAAGTATTGACGTCACGCCGGCTTACCGAGAAAGAAAGGACTAGAAGTGCAAGTATGAGTAAGGCCTCGGCGTCTTCAGCAATGATGCCACCCCCAGATATACCTACTCGTAGACAGACACTTCTTCGAAAGTCTAAAAGCACAAACACACTTAGACTGGCCAAGCGTAACGAAAAGAGTAAGCCCGGATACTGTGAGAGCTGTCGTCAAAAGTTTGAAGATTTTAAAGATGTAAGAACACATTTTTTTCTTGTTTCATTACAAATCTCACATATTAATCTAGCACATTGGCGGTCGTCGTCATCAAAAGTTCGCTAACACAGCCGCGAACTTTATTCAATTAGATTATGCTCTTAATCGTGTGCGACGCCGGACGCGGACGGAAGTTGAAAAAGTAGATCTAGAGGTAGAAAGTCGGCGGCAAAATGTTACTTCATCCACCTTAAAAACCGCATTGGGAAAAGGGTTGACTTTACTCGGGTATAAAAGGCGGGGGAGTATACCATTGGCGATCCCAACTGGTGGTAGGAGATGCATTGGTCTTGACGGTTATTAGTCAAGTCTGCTTTATCGGAAGATAAAATGCTAGTTTGTTTACTTGCCAACATTACATACTTACTTATCCATCCCTCTGATATTACCTTGGAAACCCACACTCAGTGCTTTCACTTTTAATCCCTCTCGTAAGGCACGAGAAGTATGTCCTTTTCTGAAACACAACGTTCCATTCCTTTTTCTGCGATGCACGCATTCATTGTATATTTTGTCCAAGCAATTAATGTGTTACCTAATTTATAATGACTTTGGTGTGACAATGCGTGACATGTCAATTTATTGTGCTTTGCTTTGCCTTTTCGACTAGAATCGGTTTACGTCCGTGTATGTCTGAGCACTCCTTAGCAGGAACATTCGCATCTTCAGCTGATTTAAATTGGCAGCGTTTCTGGTATAAACTTGGTTATACATACGAAAACTATTCCACACGTCGTTCAGATGGTTCGGAGCACATTTTCAAACCTGGTGAGCTCGCCTATGCAAAGGGAATCCTCTTCACGGATTTCTGGGACTTTGTCTCAAAGACGGGATTCACTCTTACAGAGGGAGAAAAACAACTTATCAAGAACATAAAAAGCCAAAACTCTCATCTACAGAATCTTGGAAAACCTGTAGTTGTCTTACGTTCTCTCGGTGATCAAAACTACCTTGTTTGCCGTCTTACTCGTCTTGGTGGACATCATCTTCACGAGTCTCTTGATCCCTCCGTACAATTTTTTGGTATAAGGCTTACTAGCTCCGAGAGATATCGCGCCGCAGATACAAATGATGGCGAAGAAGTGAAGGAAGAAAGCTCAGACGTTAAAAGCACAAAACCACTTTTCCTTACGCAGAGTTCCAGTGACACTCAAGCCGTCATTACGTTACCGCTAATCCGTAATGATTTAGAGCCACTTCAATGGAATCAGCGTGTCTTTCTCTCTACTGGACAGCTCGAGAGGCTCGAAAGACTAATAGTAAAACGCGCCGAAGTTAGTAAAAACTTTTCATTTTTATCTTGAGTTCTGTTGTTCTCCTTTTCTAATTAACTCTACATTAGACATTCAAGCTCTGCTCTGATAAGCTTCGTCGTGACGCATTCGCCTATCATTGGAACCGTAATCTTCCCTCGAATGCGCTCCCTCTCAAAATTAGGCAGGGATTATCCAAACGCATATCAAAATCTTTTAACCTCTCTCGACGTACAGTAGTTACGCCTTTCTCGTCCCATTATTTTAGGTCTGCGAAGACACCTGTCCGTGTGCCGGCTACTGTAGTTACAAATCTAATTGGTTTTTGGTACGATCATCGCGATATGTTACTATTTCAATCAATCCCCTTTCAAAATAAAGTTAAACCGGCACCGGATATTATAAAGGATAAACTTTACTCTAAGTTTAGACTTCCGGAACCAGCCAAATACAATCACTAAAGTCCTTATAAAGATTAGCTTTTTTTATAATTTAGAATATTTGTATATATATAATTTTTAAATAAAGAATAAAAGGAAAATAATAATAATAAGTTATTAAATAATTGTTTTAGTTTATAATATAAATTATTAATTAGTATAGTAAAAGTTCTTAAAACATTATGAGTAAATAGTAATACATATTAATTTTCTTTTATATCTTTTACTTTTCTCTATTCTTACTATTTAAGGCTAAAAGCTAATCTTTCCTTTTTTAGACATTTGTTGGTCATATAACTTATATAAGCTGCCCATGTGACCTCCTTATATGTACTATTATTCTTATGCTCTAATAGTATATAAGGTTGTCTAATAGCTCATATATAACTTAGTTTTATTTTTGTCTTATTTTAATATTTTTATATACTTGTTTCTCTCACTTTGTGGCTCCCACTTAGTACTTATCAGGTGTGAGGTCTTTCTAGTCACTAACATTAAAACAAAGCCTCCCCTTATCTTATGCTTATTTTCTATTATAATACAAACTCTTTATCTTCTTCTTACTATAGAGAGAGGGGATTTATCTCTTTCACTGCTCTACAAAAACTTTCTCACACTCTACAAACCCTTTACTTTGTCATATCTTGTTATATCACCTCGAGTCACACTCTGCTTATCTAATACTTAAGTATCAGTATACTGCCTTGTAGCTATTTAGAGTTTCTATTATTTAAGCTAGCTCTTTACTTACATATCTATTTTTATCACACTATTATATACTCTTTTGAACTCTTGTTGATTAATACTACCTCTAACATTTATATTTGGTTTGAAAGTACCTTTTTCTCTATTAACCTTATTATTAATAACTAGAGGGCCACCTCTACTTAGCAATAATAGAATAACCCTAACCCTCACAGTTTATACTAGATAAGCAAGAATTACAAATAATTGACTTACTCACTCATATGAATAATTATAGCAGCTAATTGAGCAATAAGCTGCCATGATTGCTGACTTGCAGAACTAGTAAGCTATTGCTACTACTGCTTAAAACCCTGCTCTTATTCTAGCTCTTATTTTTATTCTTACCTTTGTATCTAGACCCCCTAAAGTCTATATTATTAAACCCTCTGATTTTGATAGTAATAACTACAATACTTTTAAATAAGTAATAGAATTTTACCTACTAGCAGCTTATTAAGACTTTGCTGTAGAGTAAGATTAGATCTTATTTATCCTCTTATATATAAAAGGAGAATATATAGGCACTTGAGCCCAATGTTAAGGAAAACACTAAGTCTTGCGATTCGATGTTCAAGTTCAGAAGTTGTCGATTACTGAGTAAGACTCAACACTGTCTTAGTCAGGATGTTAGCAATAAGATCCTCTTGTGCTATCACTAGCAGATGCACTTAAGCCTTCTATTCTGAGGTATCAATCAGAATTGAGTAAGACTATTGTGAACAACTTTAGTTTGATTAAAAACAAGAGGTCAAGCTGAGGGGCTAAGTCAGCTACAAGCCCTGTATAAATACTTTACTACTGCACAGCAATACAATTATCACATAATTGTTATGAATAAGTCATGTAGAGTTATAATAACACAATGCCACCTCATGTATCAGTAAACATGTGTTTTGTGAAACAGAGGTAGATAAGTGTGGGAGTCCAAATAGATATAAAAGGAAAGATGAATAAAACGAGTCATGTAGAGAAAAGAATAGGGGTCCCGCATATGTGCCTAGGTTTGTAACATTACCTCCTCTTTAAGTGCAGTTGTCCTCAATTGTAATTTAAATAAAATCATCTAAGCATGTATTACTTAAAATTGATAGTTGAGAAAGTGGATAGGGGAGTGGAATAGAAAGGAAAAGAAAAGGAATGCCTGATAGATAAATAAATAGGGTTATAAACACTAAGAGCTTTAAAGCAAATTAGTGAGAAATCACTTTCCTTTACAGTAATGAATTATAATATACAAGTGCTTTCCTTGCTGGAGTCATAAGCATAAATAAGAAAATTTAATCGAGAAGAATGAAAGACGAAGCAATTGAGTAGGGTTTAGACTTATAGATTGATACCTTCTTTAGGCGATTCCTGAAACTGGACCTTGTTTATCAGAGCCTTCCTCGCCGCAACTCCACTAATTGTGTTCTGGAGCTGGTTCTTGGCACATTTTACAGAAATATTTTTTGCACTCGACCATTCCATGTCCTGGAGCTTGTTTACCACATTCACCACATGTATAGTGAGGACAATCAAATATCTTGTGGTCTTCTCCCTCACAGCTCTATATGTGGTTCATGATAGCTACTCGGCGCTTATTACTGTTACTGGTCCAGCTGTATTCTTCTTTTTCTTCTTGTGCAGGCGAGGTTTGGACTACTTTATCACTGAACCGTACCTTAGGTGGTTCATTGTCAGGTATGTTTTCTTTGTTTTCTTCGTCTACCTTGTTAACCTCCATTTCTTCATCATTAACATCATCTTCACTAGGTAGTTCCTCATTGAAGTAACAAGAGTCCTCTCGAGTTCCTTTTCCATGCATATATACAGGCAATAAGTCACCTTCATCATAGACTGCATCCTTTCGATCAGGTGGAAACAGTGCATCGTCTATAATAAACTTTCCTAAGATATGGCTGGCTCATCCTAGAGTAAAAGCTGCTTGCATACTCTTAGCTGCCCTTTTCTTGTGATGCTCTATGTCTTTTCTTAGTTTAGTCGTTTGGTGCTTGAGTTTGTTGAGTATGTCTTGCATGATTCTACCCTAGTCTCAAGATCTTTCAAAGTCGTCTAGCCAGTAGTTAAAAGGTGCATGTATAGGTCTTCGAAGAATTTAGTAGAATTCTTTTTGTTGATTGCAAGTAATAGTAAGGCGGTCTAGAGTACATAGGATGGCGGCTAGTCATTGTTTCATTTGTAGTGTGGCTTTGTTATCAAAATAAGGGGGGTTGTCTGGATCTAAGGTAAGGAGTAAGGAATCTGTGGAGGCTGAAGATTGGGAAGGGGTAGAATGTGGGTGGAATTATTCGGTTCTTCGGCCTCTTTGGGTAATAGTGTCTAGGTAGCAGATAGTAGGCATATTTGTTTTAGTAGTAGTTGGTTGTTTTGCTGGGGTTTTACAGTAAATTGTGAGTCCTTTTATATTCATCTAGAATCTCATTTGTATGTGATAGTTCTTCTAGTTTGTACTATGTGTTTTCTGATGATGAATATCCTAACCACTTTACTAAGAACTTTCAGAGTTTTCGGGCATTCTTTGGGCTATGTCCCACAATTGCTTCTATTTCATATTCTTTCTCCCCTTCTATAATATCAGGTGGGGGTTCTGAATAGCTGGGACTATGTGCTTCGATGGCTTTATATAAAGATAGAAGGCAAGCATGGAAAATAGGGAAAATTTTCCATTGTTCCGGTAACTATAATTTATAAGCCCATGGAGATATCACCTTAGTAATAGGGAATGGTCCTTCTCGTTTTGGTTTTAGTTTCCGATGTAATACCCCTAAGTTGATGTTCTTTGCCTCGAGCCAGACTAGATCTCCTTCTTTGAATGGTTTAAACTTTGATTGAATTCTTTGTGCCATTAGTGCATAAGCTAGTTTATGTGCTACCAATACTTCACTTCTCTGTTGATTTAGCTGTTTCAATCATTTAGATAAGGAGGGAATATTGGTGTCTTCTATTACATGTGGTATTACTCGTGGTTGATATCCAAGTAATAATGAGAAAGGTGTTTGTTTTGTCACTAAGTGAATACGGTTATTATGTGAGAACTCCATTAATGGTAGGTGTTTTATCCAGGTTTCAGAGTAATTAGAGCAATAGATTCGTAGATAGGCTTCGATTTCCTGGTTTGTCCTCTCCGTTTGTCCATCTGTCTGTGGATGAAAGGCTGTTAACATAGATGATGTGACTCCTAATCATTTGTTTATTTCTTGGAATACTTGTGATGAGAATTGTGGTCCTCTATCCAATATTATTCTGTTAGGAAGTCCAAATCTTCGATATATATTATCATGATAGAGTCTTGCTGTACTAATTGCATCAATTGTTTTTATGCATAGGATAAGAACTATTGTTTTTGTTAAGTTGTGGTCCACCACTACATATAGTGCATTATATCCGTTTAATTCTGGTAAATCAGTAATGAAGTCCATAGTAACTGTTGAAAATAGATATGTATGAGGATCGGCTTTGATAGGTGCAAGAGAAGGTGCTGATGGATGTGTGTTGACTTTTATTTGTTGACATAATGCACATCTCTGTACATAACTCTTGACAAAAGCATGCATTCCTAGCCACTAAAAATATCTTTGTATGTTTGCCATAGTTCCAAAGATTCCTAGATGACCTTGTGATGGTAAGTCATAATAAAGCTTAAGCAGTTCTTGCTTTAGTTCAAGATTTGCTGGTATATATGTTCGATTTTTAAATAATAGTAGTTCATCATTATATTTCCATCCTGCTAGCTCTTGTTTTAGTGGAGTTAACTCTTTCTCTGTGAGTCCTTTAATGACCTGTTGCGCTATTTGATCTTCTTCTAGGCCCTTTTTAATCTTTTGTTATAGTTCGGTATTTATTACAGAGATTTGAATGATGTCTCCATCATTTGAGTACTCATAGTTATCTCCTACTAGATAGTCGGGGTTTAGATCATGACTAAAAGTGTTTTCTAGTAGCATGGTGATTCTTTCCTTCTCCTTTGTTTGATTATACCCTGGCCATCATGATAGAGCATCAGACTATATCATTTTTATTCCTGGGACGTGCATAATATAGATATTGAACTATGATAGAAAAAGATGCCATTGTTGTTGTTGAAGAGTTAACTTTTGTGGGTTCTTGTAATAAGTTAGGTTTTGATGATCACACTATATTGTAACAGGATGTGGGGTGCCTAATAGGTAGTGTCTCCAGGTTTCGAGGGCTCATACAATTGTTAATAACTCTCAATCATATATTTGGTAGTTTCTTTCAGCTGGGTTAAAGGCTTTTGATAAATAAGAGCATACTTTGAGTTCTCCGTTATAATCATATTGCCTTAATACTGCTCCCCAAGCTTCAAGAGATGCATCAGTTTCTAGTATAAAAGACTTTGTTTTGTCAGGTACTAGTAGCATTGATAGGTTTGAAAAGTATTCTTTTAATGTATCAAACACTTGTTATGCTTCTTTACTCCATTCCTATACTACTTTAACTTGTTTAAGCTTTTCCAATAGTCATGTAATCTAAGAGTATCTTTGTATGAATTTCCTATAGAATTCATAGAATTCTAAGAACTAATGTATATCTTTAGGTTTCTTAGGTAGTGACCACTCAAGTATTCTTTTAAGTTTAATAGGGTCTGTTACAATATGGTTTGGTTTGATTATAAGCTTTAGATATTTAACTTCTTGCCTATGAAATATGCATTTCTCAATCTTTATTGATAGTCTATAGTTTCGACAAATCTGTAAGATTTCCTTTGTTCATTCTTGCAGTTCCTCAATTGTTTGACCCATGATAAGCAAATTGTCTATATAGATGAGTAGTCCTCCTTTCTGTTTTTGTTCATGAAAAACGTCATCCATAAAAGCTTGAAATATGGCCGGTGAGTTGCAAAGTCCAAAGTATATGACCATTGGTTCATATAGTCCTCTAGCTGTTTTGAATGCTGCTTTCCATTGGTCTCCATCCTTAATTCGTATATTATTGTAGCTATTTCACAAGTCCAGTTTTGTAAAGAATCTATATCCTTTTATTTAGTCTAGTAGGTCACTAACCAGTGGCAACGGGTACGTATTCTTGATTGTTGCTTCATTTAGTAGTCTATAATCCTGTATAGGCTATAGTGTTCCATCTTTCTTTCCAACAAAGAAGAATAGGGAGGCTTGTGGCAATGTTGATGGTCAAATAAATCCCTTTTCCAAGTTTTCCTATAAGAATATATCCAGTGTTTCCTCCTCTTTTAACATTAATAGATACACTTTGCAATTCTTTAGTACAAAGTCCGATTTGAGTTCTATTGTATAGTTATAGCTTTGAGAGGGTGGTAGTTGGTTTGTTTGTGCCTTATCAAATATGTCTCTAAAGTCCCTGTACTCTGGTGATATAGTATGAGATTTGTTGTCTTTTACATTTTAAGCCAAAGTTGTTACAAAAGTTACTTTAGATATAGCCAAGGATCGTAATATGTGTTCCAGTAATTCAATGCTTCCATTTGTCCAATCTATCTGAGGATTTACTTGCTTTAACCATGGTAGTCCTAGTATGATTGGAGATTTGCCTGTGTTTGTTATTAAGAGCCGTTGTAATAAGCTCAGGCAAGCTGGCCGGTCGGAGACTGCCCGTGTGCAGGATTACAAGATCTGCTATACAGGTCCTTGGGTATAGAAAAGAGGCAACAGGTGACAGCCCTCTCTTTTTCGATTTTACAGCCGTATACAAATATTGGCACTTGCGTGGTGTCTACGGGAGAGGCGTAGCCAACATACAAAAGAGGGCAAAGGGACTTGTGAGGGACTGAGTATAGCTGCGAGGATTACAGAAAGGATGCAGAGGGTAGTGTAGGGTCGACGGGTAGGGGAGCAGGGTGAAGGGTAGTGGTGACCAGGGGCAGGAGGTATAGCTGGAGATAGACAGAGGGGATTATTGGCCATCGGCCAGGCACTGTAGCATACTTGTGTATAAATAGACCTGTATGCCGTTCATGACACCTTAGTGAATTTACTATGGCTTTATTGCATATTTTCACTTACACGAATGACTTCTCTTTTCTTTTATGGCATTTTATACACCTTTCTCAACATCTTACAGACTTGCTACGTTGCGAACAGCATTTCTATTTATAGATACGCCGATCGCAGTATCCTTATTTTCACTACTACTACTACTACTACTATTATTACTTTCTGAGGCTGCAGACCTTGTTCTAGGTTTTGCAACAGTTTATTATAGTCCCCACATCTCGCACACTTATACTAGACACTTCCCAACTAGCTGGGGAGTTTATAGTAGTTTTAACAGAAGCCTAAGCATAAACATAATATACAAGGGTAATGACTCAGCTTTTTCTTTTTTACAGCCAATTTCTGAAAAAATGGATAAAAACACTAATATAAAATCACAAAATATAAAAACCTTCATAAAAAATTATGGTACTTCTAACTCTATAAAAGTTTTTAATAATTTCTCTTTTTCTACATCAAATAAAATTATTTATTCTTCTAAATCTTTGGCTAAGTCATTAAAATCTATGAAATCAAAAATACATCAACAAGATCTATTGGTTCCTTTCTTTAACCTTTAGGTAGTTAGGAGAATCAAAGAGGATTCTAATGATTAAGTACAACCAGTATTACTCTTTTTAGTGTGCAAGAAGAGAAGAGAAGAAATGGCAGACAAACTTGTTGAGTTCATATATCAACTAAGTGTAGAAGATGCAGAGATAATAGTTAGGACCTTAAAAAAACCAATTCACTTTATTAAGGAAGGTAGAGGGAAGCAGTTAACACTTTCAGTTATAATTATAAGGCTAAACAACAACTCTTAGATAAACACATAAGCACTTGTAGACAGTGGATATACTGGATCTTGTATTAACCAATAGTTTATCGTTAATCATAAGATCCTCACCAAACGGATACTTCTTGCAATACCAGTCTATAATACAGATAGTACTTTCAATAAAAATGGGTCTATTAAAGAATTTGCTACATTACAATTAGCAATTAATAATCACTATGAGCATATTAACCTTGTTATTACAGAGTTAGGAGACATAGACTTGTTTTTAGGATATGATTGGTTAAAGATCCATAATCTCTCAATTAACTGGGTAAATGCAATCTTATCTTTTGATTACTGCTTAAAAACTTGTGGATATTGAGACAGCTCAGAACTTGATAAACTTAACTAAGATATGGACTATGAGTGGGGCAAAAAGAACTAAATCTTCTTTTTTGATTAAGATAGCTATATAGAAAAGACTTGCTAAATCAATTAGTTATTCAAACTGAAGATAGTCTCAGACTACATTAAAGAGTTCCTCAAAGTTTTTAGTGAAGAAAAATTTGATTACTTACCCAAAAGACGCTCTTAGGACTATGCAATTAAGCTAACTCCTGGGTTTACCCTAGTTGATTGCAAAATCTACCTACTTAACTGTGAAGAACAATAAGTCTTAGATGAGTTCCTAGCTGAAAACCTTTGAAATAATTGTATTTGTCCTTCTAAGTCACCTATAGTATCTCCATTTTTCTTTGTAAAGAAAAAAGATGACAAGCTACATCCAGTGTAAAATTATTGTAAGCTAAACTAAGGGACAATAAAGAACAAGTATCCTTTACCCTTGATTCAAGAGCTTATTGACAAGACTAAGCAAGCTAGATACTTTACTAAGCTAGATATTTGTTAAGAATACAACAATATTCAAATCAAAGAAGGAGATAAATAAAAAGCAGTCTTTAGGACCAATCAAGAGCTATTTGAACTCATAGTCATGTTTTTCAGCCTTATAAACTCTCTAGCCACTTTTTAAGGATTCATAAACTCAATTCTAAAAGATCTCATAGATGAAAACCATATTATTGTCTATTTAGATGATATACTTATCTATACTATAGATCTTAAAGAGTATAATCAACTAGTGAGGTGAGTTTTATAGGTCTTAAGACAAAACTGGCTATACTTATGATACAAAAAATGCACCTTTGCTCAAAACACTATTAAGTATTTAGGATTTATCATAGACAATAGAGAAATCTATATAGATCCAAAGAAAGTCAAAGCTATTTAAGCATAGCCTGAACCTAAGAACCTCACTAATATTTAGTCATTCTTGGGTTTCTGCAACTTTTATCAATGATTCATAAAGGATTTTAGTAAGATAGTTAGGCTGTTAAATTAATTAACTAGGAACATAGACTTAAAATGGGAGAAGGAAAAGAGAGGTGCTTTTGAAGAGCTAAAACAGGCGGTAAAGAGCTTTCTAGTGCTTATAGTACCCACAAATGATGATTCTTTTTGAGTTGAAAGTGATGCTTCAGATTTTATAGTAGGTATTATCTTGTCTCAGAAATAAGAAGGCAAATAGCACCCTATTGCCTACTTTTCTTAGTCTATATCATAAGCAGAATGTAACTATGCTATCTATGACAAAGAAATGCTTACAATTATATTAGTATTATAAGAATGGCAATAGTATCTGCTAGAAGCTAAGCACCAAGTTGAAATTTGGATAGATTATAAAAATCTATCCTATTTCAAAACTCCTTAAGATCTCAATCAAAAGTAAGCTTGATGAGTCACTAAACTTAAAGACTACAACTTGAAAATTGTTCCAAAGACTAGCAAAGAGATAAAAAAGGCTAACATTCTCTCAAGACAAGCAGATTATGAGAAAGGGGAGAATAATAACAAAAATGTTACCTTATTGAAGTCTGAATGGTTTGTTCAAGACACAACCATGAATTCTCCAGATCTAAAGCTAGTTCAAAGAATCAAAGACAATGCTAGTTATATAGACAAGTTAATCAAAAAGGCATTGGATGCTAAAACTATTATAAACTCTCCAGCTGGTCAGGAAGTGTCTAATATAAGTGTGCGAGATGTGGGGGCTATAATAAACTGCCACAAAACCTAGAACAAGGCCTGTAGCCTTAAAAAGTAATAGTAGTAGTAGTAATAGTAGTGAAAATAAAGACGCTGCAATCAGCATATCTATAAATAGTAATGCTATTTGCAATATAGTAAGTCTGTAAGATGTTGAGAAAGGTGTGTAAAACACTGTAAAAAAAAAGAGAAGTCATTCATGTAAGTGAAAATATGCAATAAAGCTATAGTAAATTCACTAAGGTGCTATGAATAGTATATGGGTCTATTTATACACAAGTATACTACAGCAATTGGCCAACAGCCCACAATCCCCTCTACCCATCTTTTGCTATACCCTCTGCCCTTGGCCACCATTATCCTGCACCCTGTACTACCCTTTGTATCCTTTCTGTAATCCTTGTAGCTATACTCAATCCTCTATAAGTTCCTCTATTTTCTTCTGTATGCTAGCTACATCTCTTCTACAGATGCCACGCAAGTGCCAACACTTGCATATAGCTGTAAAATTGAAAAAAAGAGGGTTATTGCCCATTGCCTCTTTTCTATACCTAAGAACCCATACAATAGGTTTTATAATCCTGTGTATGAGTAGTTTTTAACTGGCCAGCTTGCCTGGGCCTATTACAATGCTGGGAATAAAGAGTGGAGACAAGAAGTGGATAGGTTGATTTATTAGCAGTATAGGTTATATGTACCTCAAAGCAATAAACTTAGAGAAGATATTATCAAAATACACCATGATGACATTTTAGCTGGACACTCTGGGCACCATAAGACCCTAAAGTTAATCAACCATAACTACTAGTGGCTTTGCATTGCTAAATAGATACAAACCTATATAATAGGGTGTGATGCTTGCTAAAAGACTAAAGCTTATTGTGAAAGGAAATACGCTCCATTAAACCCAAATGAGATACTCTCAACCCCTTGGAAGATTATCTCAGTTAATTTTATTGGGGAACTACCTATGTCTTAAGGATTCAATACTATATGCATAATTGTTAACCACTTTAGTAAATAAATACACCCAATTTCTACTAACACTGAGTTAACCTCAAAAAGGATAGCTAAGATCTATTAAGATAATGTATTCAAGTTATATAGTATCCTATAAAAAGTTATCAGTGATTGAGAACCTCAGTTTAAGTCTTAGTTTATGAAAGACTTATATTAACTCTTGGGCATTGAAGGCAATTCTTCTACAGCTTACCATTCTCAAACAGATAAATAGACTGAATGCATTAATTAAAAGATCGAACAGTATTTAAGGGTCTATGTTAACTTTAGATAAAATGACTGGTCAGAGTGGTTATTTATAGCAGAGTTCTCATACAATGACAAAGTACATACATCTATAGGTCACTCTCTATTTTTTATTAACTATGGTCCTCACCCTTTTAAAGGATCTAACCTTCATACTAAGTGTTACAAACCTAGGCACATATGCGGGACCCCTATTCTTTTCTCCATATGACTCATTTCATTTCATCTTTCCCTTTATATCTATTCGGACTCCCACACTTGTCTACCCCTGTTTCACAAACACATGTTTACTGATACACGAGGTAGCATTGTGTCATTATGACTCCACATGACTCGTTCATAACAATCATGTGATAGTTGTATTGCTGCGCAGTAGTAGAGTATTTATACAGGGCTTGTAGCTGACTTAGCCCCTCAGCTTGACCTCTTGTTTCTTAACCGAACTAAAGTTGTTCACAACAGTCTTGCTCAATTCTGATTGATACCTCAGGACAGAGGGCTTAAGCGCATCTGCTAGTGATAGCACAAGAAGATCTTGTTGCTAACATCCTGACTAAGACAGTGTTGAGTCTTACTCAGTGATCGACGACTTCTAAACTCGAACATCGAATTGCAAGACTTAGTGTTTTCCTTAACATTAGGTCAAGCTCTACATCTCGCTGACTTATCAAGTCTAAGCATAACAAAATTTCGAAATACATCAAGTTACCACCAGTAGGGACTAGGTGGGAGGAAGGGCTCTTTTGGCTTGACACTAGAGCACTATACTTCGATAGGGCAACCAACCGTTGGGAACCCATTCCTGAAAACGAAGGACGAGAATACTTTCATCGAGAGAACCCAGACTGGGAAAGAATATACGAAGAATTTGCTAGGGTACTCCCAGACAGGATAGTAAAAGCAAATAAAGCAGAAAAGAGACCAAGAAGCGACTCGAACCAAATAGAAACACCTGAACCGAAACGAACCAACCAAGGAAACAGTATGAGCGGAAATCCAGGAAGCGCACCACCCCCAGTTCCACCTCCAGTTCCACCCCCAGGTCCACCCCCGGGTCTACCTCCAGTTCCACCCCCTGGACCCCAACAGAACCCTCAGGTTTACGTAAAAGAGATAAGCATTAATAAGCCTCCTATCTTTACAGGAGCAACAAACAGGGCTAGAAAATGGCTAGCAGATGTACGAGCATACTTGATGCTCAACCAAGCAGTCTACAACAGTGACGAAAAAAGGATTCTATTCGCACTATCCTATATGCGATCCACAGACTACAACTCAGGATTGTCCGAAGCAGAGAAATGGGCTGACCTATGGATGGAACAACACTGGAATAATCTTGGACTGTGGGCAGACTTCGAACAAGCATTCAAGGACAGATTTATCACTTCTGATGAAGCAGGAGAAGCGATTCGAGAGCTTAATAAGCTGAAAGTCAAAAACCAGAAGTACGACGAGTACATAAACACGTTTCAGATGCTGGCTAGACAGGCAAAAATCACTGAATATAATGCCTTGATGCCATACTTCTTACAAGGTCTACCTACAAAGCTAGTCGAATCTGCATACAACAGTACACAACTACCAGATACCATGGATAAATGGTATGACTATGTACGAAAAATTGGAATACAGTGGAACAACATGAATCAGCTACTTCAGGGAAGAGGGATAACTGTAAAGTCACCTACAGTAAAAGATCCTGATGCGATGGATGTAGACCGAGTTCAACTGTCGAAGAATCAAAGAACAGAGTACCTAAAGGAAGGGAAATGTTTTAATTGTGGAAGGAAGGGACATATCAGTTGAAACTGTAACACAGAAAGGAACTCGAATGGAACCTGGAGACCGAGAAACAGTAATAACTGGAACAATAACCAGAATAACCAGAATAACCAGGGATCGAGTAATCCAAGACCTAGTGGTTTTTTTAAACAGAGACAGGTCAGACAGACTGAAACAGAAGAACAGCCGGAGGCACCAGCACCACAAATGATGGAATATGGTCTATCAAGTAAAGCTCGTGCAGCGCATATAGCAACTCTCTTAGGAGGAATAACTGAAGAAGAACGAAACAGCATCTTTAGTGAACTTAATGAACAGGGTTTTTAATAGGGAGACGTAGTTCGATGTTACGATCTCCTGATGTACAAGTTTCTCGTGTAATTGTTTGCGATCCAAATACAAGTGCTCTTACTATCCCTATAACAATAAACACGAAAGACGAAAGCATCGAAACCACAGCCCTCATAGATTGTGGAGCAGAAGGGACCTTTATTCACAAAGAACTAGTAAAACAACACCAACTGCCAACCTATGCGCTAAATAGACCTATCATAGCTCGAAATGTGGACAATACAATCAATAAGGAAGGTGTTATCACTAGATACACCAAATTGAACCTAGGACTTAACACAACAGACGAACGGCTTTTAATAACAAACACAGGCAAATCCCCAATCATACTAGGACTACCATGGTTAAAACAAGTAAATCCTCAGATAGATTGGGCAAATGGAAGTATCAAATTACCAGAACACATACTACGATCCTTGGCTATATCTAAAGTAACCTTTGCAACAACTCTGGCTCAAAATGTGAAAGACAACGAACCTCATACTATACCACCAGAGTACAGGGACTTCAAAGACGTATTTGATAAGGCACAAACAAACCAACTACCACCCTCTCGAAGCTACGATCATGCAATAGAACTCAAATCGGACTTTGTACCAAAGAATTGCAAAGTGTATCCACTAACATTAAAAGAGGAGGAAGCACTGGACATATTCTTACAGGAAAACTTGGAAAAAGGATTTATTCGACCATCGACATCGCCACAAGCCTCTCCATTCTTCTTTGTCGGAAAGAAGGATGGAACACTACGGCCTATACAGGATTACAGACTATTAAATGAATCAACAATCAAGAATACGTACCCATTACCATTGGTTAGTGATCTACTAGACCAAATAAAAGGATATAAATTCTTTACAAAACTGGACTTACGAAACGGCTATAATAACATACGAATCAAGGATGGAGACCAATGGAAGGCGGCATTCAAAACAGCTAGAGGATTATATGAACCAATGGTCATGTACTTTGGACTTTGCAATTCACCAGCCACATTTCAAGCCTTTATGGATGATGTCTTTCATAAACAAAAACAGAAAGGAGGACTACTCATTTATATGGACGATTTACTTATCATGGGCCAAACAATTATGGAACTGCAAGAACGAACAAAGGAGATCTTACAAGTTTGTCGAAACCACAGACTGTCAATAAAGATCGAGAAATGTGTGTTTCACAGGCAGGAGGTTGAATACTTAGGGCTTATAATCAAACCAAACCATATTGCAACAGACCCTACTAAACTTAAAGGAATACTCGAGTGGCCATTACCTAAGAAACCCAAAGATATACATCGATTTTTAGGATTCTGTGGATTCTATAGGAAATTTATACAAGGATACTCTCAGATTACACGACCATTGGAAAAGCTTAAACAAGTTAAAGCAATATGGGAGTGGAGTAAAGAAGCACAACAAGCATTTGACACACTAAAAGAACGTTTCTCGAACCCATCAATGTTACTAGTACCCGATAAAACAAAGCCTTTTATACTAGAAACTGATGCATCGCTCGAAGCTTGGGGAGCAGTATTAAGGCAATATGATCATAATGGAGAACTCAAAGCATGCTCTTATTTATCAAAAGCCTTTAACCCAGCCGAAAGAAACTATCAAATATATGATCGAGAATTATTAGCAATTGTACGAGCTCTCGAAACCTGGAGACACTACTTATTAGGCACCCCACATCCTGTTACAATATGGTGTGATCATCAAAACTTAACCTACTACAAGAACCCACAAAAGTTAACTCCTCGACAACGACGATGGCACCTCTTTCTATCACAGTTTAATATCCATATTATGCATGTTCCAGGAACAAAAATGATACAGTCAGATGCTCTATCACGATGGCCAGGGTATAATCAAACAGAAGAGGAGGAAAAAATCACCATGCTACCAGAAAACACCTTTGGTCATGATCTAGACCCCGACTATCTAATAGGAGATAACTATGGATACTCAAATGATGGAGACATCATTCAAATCTCCGTAATAGATACTGAACTACAACAAAAGATCAAAAAGGGCCTAGAGGAAGATCAAATAGCGCAACAGGTTATTAAAGGGCTCACAGAAAAGGAGTTAACTCCACTAAAACAAGAGCTAGCAGGATGGAAATACAATAACGAACTACTATCATTTAAAAATCGAACATATATACCAGCAAATCTTGAACTAAAGCAAGAACTACTTAAACTTTACCACGACCTACCATCGCAAGGTCATCCAGGAATCTTTGGAACCACGGCAAATATACAAAGATATTTCTGGTGGCCAGGAATGCATGCTTTTGTCAAGAGTTATGTACAGGGATGTGCACTATGTCAACAAATGAAAGTCAACACACACCCATCAGCACCTCCTCTTGCACCTATTAAAGCCGATCCTCATGCATATCCATTTTCAACAGTGACCATGGACTTCATTACTGATTTACCAGAATCAAACGGATATAATGCACTATATGTAGTGGTGGACCACGACTTAACAAAGGCAATAGTTCTTATCCCATGCACAAAAACAATTGATGCAATTGGGACAGCAAGACTTTATCATGATAATGTATATCGAAGATTTGGACTCCCTAACAGAATAATATCTGATAGAGGACCACAGTTCTCATCACAAGTATTTCAAGAAATGAACAAACGATTAGGAGTCACATCGTCTATGTCAACAGCCTTTTATCTGCAGACAGATGGACAAACAGAGAGGACAAACCAGGAAATTGAAGCCTATTTACGAATCTATTGTTCTAATCACCCTGAAACCTGGACAGAACACTTACCATCAATGGAATTCTCTCATAATAACCGTATTCACTCAGTAACAAAACAGACACCCTTCTCATTGTTACTTGGATATCAACCACGAGCGATACCACATATAATAGAAGATACCAATATTCCCTCCTTATCGGAACGATTGAAACAGCTAAATCAACAGAGAAGCGAAGCACTGGCAGCACATGAACTAGCTCATGCACTAATGGCACAAAGAATTCAATCAAAGTTCAAACCATTCAAAGAAGGAGATCTAGTCTGGCTCGAAGCAAAGAACATCAACTTAGGGGTATTACATCGGAAACTAAAGCCAAAACGAGAAGGACCATTTCCCATTACTAAGGTGATATCTCCATGGGCTTATAAATTACAGTTACCGGAACAATGGAAAATTTTCCCTGTTTTCCACGCTTGCCTTCTATCTCCATATAAAGCCACCGAAGCACATGGTCCCAGCTATTCAGAACCCCCACCGGATATTATAGAAGGGGAGGAAGAATATGAAATAGAAGCTATTGTGGGACACAGCCCAAAGAATGCCCGAAAACCCCGAAAATTCTTAGTAAAATGGTTGGGATATCCGTCATCAGAAAACACATGGTACAAACCAGAGGAGTTATCACATGCAAACGAGATTCTAGATGAATATAAAAGGACTCATAATTTGCTGTAAAAACCCAGCAAACAAGACAACTACTGCTAAAACAAACATGCCCGCTATCCGCTATCTAGACACTATTACCCAAAGAGGCCGAAGAACCGAACGATCCTACCCACATTCTACCCCTTCTCAATCCCCAACCTCTACAGACTCTTTACTCCCAACCTTAGACCCAGGCGACCCCCCTTACTTTGACAGTAAAGCCACACTACAAATGAAACGACGACTAGCTGCTATCCTTTGTACCCCAGACCGACTCACTATTACTCGTAACCAGCAAAAAGAATTTTACCGAATCCTTCGAAGACCCACACATGCACCTCTTAACTACTGGCTAGATGACTTTGAAAGATCTCGAGACCAGGGTAGAATCATGCAAGACGTACTTGACGAACTCGAGCACCAGACGACCAAACTAAGAAAAGACATAGAGCATCACAAGAAAAGGGCAGCTAAAAGTATGCAAGCAGCCTTTACTCTAGGACGAGCCAGCCATGTCTTAGGGAAGTTTATTATAGACGATGCACTGTTCCCACCTGATCGAAAGGATGCAGTCTACGACGAAGGCGACCTATTGCCTGTATACATGCATGGAAAAGGAACTCGAGAGGACCCCTGTTACTTCGATGAGGAACTACCTAGTGAAGATGAAGTTAATGACGAAGAAATGGAGGTTAACAAAATAGACGAAGAAAACAAAGAAAACATACCTAACAACGAACCACCTAAGGTACGGTTCAGTGACGAAGTAGTCCAAGCCTCGCCTGCACAAGAAGAAGAAGAAGAGTACAGTTGGACTAGTGATAGTGATAAGCGTCGAGTAGCTATCATGAACCACATATGGAGCTGTGAAGGCGAGGACCACAAGATATTCGACTGCCCTCACTATACATGCGGTGAATGCGGTAAACAAGCCCCAGGGCATGGAATGGTTGAATGCGAAAAATACTTCTGCAAAATGTGCCAAGAACCAGCTCCAGGACACAATTGGTGGAGTTGCGGCGAGGAGGGCTCTGACAAACAAGGACCAGTTTCAGGAATTGCCTAAGAAAGGTACCGATCTATAAAGTTTAAACCCCACTCAATTGTTTCGTCTTTATTCTTTTGATTAAAGTTTTTATTATTTATGCCCATGATTCCGGCAAGGGAAGCACTTGTACACTATAATTTATTGCTGTAAAGGAAAGCGATTCCTCACTAATCTGCTTTAAAGCTCTTAGTGTTTATAACCCTATTTATTTATCTATCGGGCATTCCTTTCTTCTTCTCTTACTCCCTAACCACCTTCTTAACTATCGACTTCAAGCAATACGTGCTTGGATGATTTTATTTAATTTGCAGTTGAGGACAACTGCGCTTAAAGAGGGGTAATGTTACAAACCTAGGCACATATGCGGGACCCCTATTCTTTTCTCCATATGACTCATTTCATTTCATCTTTCCCTTTATATCTATTCGGACTCCCACACTTGTCTACCCCTGTTTCACAAACACATGTTTACTGATACACGAGGTAGCATTGTGTCATTATGACTCCACATGACTCGTTCATAACAATCATGTGATAGTTGTATTGCTGCGCAGTAGTAGAGTATTTATACAGGGCTTGTAGCTGACTTAGCCCCTCAGCTTGACCTCTTGTTTCTTAACCGAACTAAAGTTGTTCACAACAGTCTTGCTCAATTCTGATTGATACCTCAGGACAGAGGGCTTAAGCGCATCTGCTAGTGATAGCACAAGAAGATCTTGTTGCTAACATCCTGACTAAGACAGTGTTGAGTCTTACTCAGTGATCGACGACTTCTAAACTCGAACATCGAATTGCAAGACTTAGTGTTTTCCTTAACACTAAGATTCAAAGTGAGTCTGCTTAATAATTTGGAGAATATATGAGCAAAGTCTAGGAAGAGATGGAAATTAGTTTGAAAATG